>CAUYVL010000003.1:7500-607500 GCA_963576535.1 Plemyria rubiginata
TAACCTAACCTAACCTAACCTAACCTAACCTA
This sequence comes from Plemyria rubiginata, assembly GCA_963576535.1. Taxonomy (NCBI): domain Eukaryota; kingdom Metazoa; phylum Arthropoda; class Insecta; order Lepidoptera; family Geometridae; genus Plemyria; species Plemyria rubiginata. The sequence continues at coordinate 7,533 of CAUYVL010000003.1, forward strand.
ACCTAACCTAACCTAACCTAACCTAACCTAACCTAACCTAACCTAACCTAACCTAACCTAACCTAACCTAACCTAACCTAACCTAACCTAACCTAACCTAACCTAACCTAACCTAACCTAACCTAACCTAACCTAACCTAACCTAACCTAACCTAACCTAACCTAACCTAACCTAACCTAACCTAACCTAACCTAACCTAACCTAACCTAACCTAACCTAACCTAACCTAACCTAACCTAACCTAACCTAACCTAACCTAACCTAACCTAACCTAACCTAACCTAACCTAACCTAACCTAACCTAACCTAACCTAACCTAACCTAACCTAACCTAACCTAACCTAACCTAACCTAACCTAACCTAACCTAACCTAACCTAACCTAACCTAACCTAACCTAACCTAACCTAACCTAACCTAACCTAACCTAACCTAACCTAACCTAACCTAACCTAACCTAACCTAACCTAACCTAACCTAACCTAACCTAACCTAACCTAACCTAACCTAACCTAACCTAACCTAACCTAACCTAACCTAACCTAACCTAACCTAACCTAACCTAACCTAACCTAACCTAACCTAACCTAACCTAACCTAACCTAACCTAACCTAACCTAACCTAACCTAACCTAACCTAACCTAACCTAACCTAACCTAACCTAACCTAACCTAACCTAACCTAACCTAACCTAACCTAACCTAACCTAACCTAACCTAACCTAACCTAACCTAACCTAACCTAACCTAACCTAACCTAACCTAACCTAACCTAACCTAACCTAACCTAACCTAACCTAACCTAACCTAACCTAACCTAACCTAACCTAACCTAACCTAACCTAACCTAACCTAACCTAACCTAACCTAACCTAACCTAACCTAACCTAACCTAACCTAACCTAACCTAACCTAACCTAACCTAACCTAACCTAACCTAACCTAACCTAACCTAACCTAACCTAACCTAACCTAACCTAACCTAACCTAACCTAACCTAACCTAACCTAACCTAACCTAACCTAACCTAACCTAACCTAACCTAACCTAACCTAACCTAACCTAACCTAACCTAACCTAACCTAACCTAACCTAACCTAACCTAACCTAACCTAACCTAACCTAACCTAACCTAACCTAACCTAACCTAACCTAACCTAACCTAACCTAACCTAACCTAACCTAACCTAACCTAACCTAACCTAACCTAACCTAACCTAACCTAACCTAACCTAACCTAACCTAACCTAACCTAACCTAACCTAACCTAACCTAACCTAACCTAACCTAACCTAACCTAACCTAACCTAACCTAACCTAACCTAACCTAACCTAACCTAACCTAACCTAACCTAACCTAACCTAACCTAACCTAACCTAACCTAACCTAACCTAACCTAACCTAACCTAACCTAACCTAACCTAACCTAACCTAACCTAACCTAACCTAACCTAACCTAACCTAACCTAACCTAACCTAACCTAACCTAACCTAACCTAACCTAACCTAACCTAACCTAACCTAACCTAACCTAACCTAACCTAACCTAACCTAACCTAACCTAACCTAACCTAACCTAACCTAACCTAACCTAACCTAACCTAACCTAACCTAACCTAACCTAACCTAACCTAACCTAACCTAACCTAACCTAACCTAACCTAACCTAACCTAACCTAACCTAACCTAACCTAACCTAACCTAACCTAACCTAACCTAACCTAACCTAACCTAACCTAACCACTGGCAAGATTGGCAAGCAAGTGGCAAGCAAGATTGCTAACTTGCGCAAGTTGCCGGAGTTGCCGAACTTGCCTGAGGCAAGTACAAGCTTGGCAAGCAAGCAAGATTGCTGACTTGCGCGGATTGCCGGAGTTGCCGAACTTGCTGGAGGCAATTACTATCTGGCTGCCCCACTGTACGTAACATACATACACAAACTCATTACTGACCGACCGGCTTTACTGAATTGACGGGCAGGATCGGCAAGTTTGGCAAGCAAGTTGCGCCGATTGCGCGAGCTGCCGAGGTTGCCGACGTTGCTGAATTTGCTGGATCCGTGCGGGTTTTGCCGGATTTGCGCTCACCCGGGCCATCCTCCCATTCCCGGCCGCCATGCACCGGCCAGCCTCTCTGCACGACAACGGGCCGAGCTCTGCTCGGGACTGCGACCACCCGGTGTGCGCGGGATGCGCCACATTGAGAGGGAGAGTTGGGAGACTTGAGAGGGACCTGGCAGAGGAGAGGCTTGCCAGGAGGACGGCTGAGGCCGAAAGGAGCGCCCTCATCTCCACTATGAATAGAATATCAAGAGCTGCACACCCGTCCCCCCCTCTACCTGCACCGCCTCGTCCCCCGTCTCTCCGGGGTTCCCACTCATTCACCATCCCTCCACCACCACCGCCTCCGCTCCTCCCACACGGACTACCGGTGGCTGTCCCCACATTCACCTCTACCTTTAGCCCCCCCCTGGCTAACCGCGGTCGCGCAGCTGCTTGGGTGGCTGACCCCCAGCATAGACGTGTCACCTTCATGCCGCGACCACAGTCCCTGCCACCTATGCCCCCCCTAATCTCCCCCTTACTTTCCCAATATTCAGTTATCTCCCCCCCCGGACACCCCTCTCCGGCCCCCTACACCAGCCCAACTCGCTCAATTCACCCCAATCATCACTCCTCCACCTGGAACATCCACACTGCCCCTACTCTCTCCCCCCCCTCCCCCCACCCCTCCTCCCACCCCCTCCAAAAATCACTGCCAGTCACCCTCGATGACAAGAACAAGCCGCCCCCCCCCGCCGTTTCGTCTCCAACCCACTCTCTTCCCCCGGTCTACCTTCGCACATCTTTGCCCTACACGTTCGCCGCCCCTTCCACCTCTACTCGAGCCCTCACGGGAATGGGAATGAGGGGCAAGGGCGGTTCCCAATGTGTTCTTTGCGGGGTATTCTACACCGGCCCCAATATCATGAGACACTTTAGGAAGCAACACCCCAACTTCCAAAACGGCCGCACCAGGGACCACCCGGATTACTCAAGATTCTTCTTTTTTAAATCTGTGGCTCAGCGGAGCACCTGCCCAGAAGAAAATCGCCCCCCCCTCTCCATGCTCAAGGGGGTCAAGGGCCTTAACCTGAAATTTCTTGGACTGATTAAGGCTGAGGGAGGGCTGGCTTTTGCCCCCTCCCCCCCTCACACACTTTGCTCTCCTTCCTCCTCATCCGGGTTAATGTGAAGATGTATATGATAATGTTTATGCGCCACTGTTCGTGGCTACTTCTGTTTTGCCGATGGTGTGTGGTAGCTGCCTGGTCTACGCCCTCTGTCAGTGATTAGCACTAGTTTAAGGCTCTTATGCAGGCTTGCTTGCTGGGTCTGCTGAGCCTGCTGTATGAGATTGGTATTAATTAATATAAGATTTAGCTATTACAGATAACATGCACCAATACAACATCCTATTGTAAACATCTAAAGCAAACCAGGCGGGTCGGCAACCTGGGCGGGTCTGGCGGACTTGCTTGCCGGACTTGCCGATTTTGCTGATTTGCCGATTTTGCTAACTTGCCGATTTTGCTGTGGATCTGGCAAGTTTGCTTGCCGAACCTGCCGTTTTCGTCGAACCTGCTATGTGGGATCTGCGTCGATGTGGAATTAATTGATAGAATAAGTTTTGCGTGAAAACAGTTAGGACAGGGTCGGCAAGGTCGGCAAGTTGCGCTTGCTTGCCGGACTTGCCGATTTTGCCGGACTTGCTTTACGAGATTAGCGTACTGTTTGTTACATAGTATCATATATCTAGACTTAAGCTGTATTTAACTGATAGAATCATGACACTGGCATTGTGTAAACACCGTTCATGAGTAGACTTAAATTTTATTTGATTGCTAGAATAGTTTTATGTAAAATAGTTAAGGCAAGTACGGCAGGGTCGGCAAGTCTGGCTTGCTTGCCGGACTTGCCGACTTTGCCGGGCTTGCTTCTTTAGATAAGCGTACTGTTTGTACACAGTTTTTTATTTGTAGACTTAAAATTGTATTTAACTGACAGAATCAGAACACTAGTATAATGTTAACACAGTTCATCAGCTCACTTAAACTGTATTTAATTGATAGAATAAGTTTTGCGTAAAAACAGTTAGGACAGGGTCGGCAGGGTCGGCAAGTTGCGCTTGCTTGCCGGACTTGCCGATTTTGCCGGACTTGCTTTACGAGATAAGCGTACTGTTTGTTACATAGTATCATATATCTAGACTTAAGCTGTATTTAACTGATAGAATCATGACACTGGCATTGTGTAAACACAGTTCATTAGTAGACTTAAATTTTATTTGATTGCTAGAATAGTTTTGTGTAATATAGTTAAGGCAAGTACGGCAGGGTCGGCAAGTCAAGCTTGCTTGTCGGACTTGCCGATTTTGCCGGACTTGCTTCTTTAGATAAGCGTACTGTTGTATACAGTATTTTATTTGTAGACTTAAAATTGTATTCAACTGACAGAATCAGAACACTAGTATTATGTTAACACAGTTCATCAGCTGATTTAAACTGTATTTAATTGATAGAATAAGTTTTGCGTGAAAACAGTCAGGACAGGGTCGGCAGGGTCGGCAAGTTGCGCTTGCTTGCCGGACTTGCCGATTTTGCCGGACTTGCTTTACGAGAAAAGCGTACTGTTTGTAACACAGTACCATATATCTAGACTTAAAGCTGTATCTAACTGATAGAATCATGACACTGGCATTGTGTGAACACAGTTCATTAGTAGACTTAAATTTTATTTTGATTGCTAGAATAGTTTTGTGTAATATAGTTAAGGCAAGTACGGCAAGGTCGGCAAGTCAAGCTTGCTTGCCGGACTTGCCGATTTTGCCGGACTTGCTTCTTTAGATAAGCGTACTGTTTTTATACAGTATTTTATTTGTATACTTAATATTGTGTTTAACCGACAGAATCAGAACACTAGTATAATGTTAACACAGTTCATCAGCTCACTTAAACAGTATTTAATTGATAGAATAAGTTTTGCGTGAAAACAGTTAGGACAGGGCCGGCAAGGTCGGCAAGTTGCGCTTGCTTGCCGGACTTGCCGATTTTGCCGGACTTGCTTTACGAGATAAGCGTACTGTTTGTTACATAGTATCATATATCTAGACTTAAGCTGTATTTAACTGATAGAATCATGACACTGGCATTGTGTGAACACAGTTCATTAGTAGACTTAAATTTTATTTGATTGCTAGAATAGTTTTGTGTAATATAGTTAAGGCAAGTACGGCAAGGTCGGCAAGTCAGGCTTGCTTGCCGGACTTGCCGGATTTGCCGGACTTGCTTCTTTAGATAAGCGTACTGTTTGTATACAGTATTTTATTTGTATACTTAAAATTGTGTTTAACTGACAGAATCAGAACACTAGTATAATGTTAACACAGTTCATCAGCTCACTTAAACTGTGTTTAATTGATAGAATAAGTTTTGCGTGAAAACAGTTAGGACGGGGTCGGCAAGGTCGGCAAGTTGCGCTTGCTTGCCGGACTTGCCGATTTTGCCGGACTTGCTTTACGAGATAAGCGTACTGTTTGTTACATAGTATCATATATCTAGACTTAAGCTGTATTTAACTGATAGAATCATGACACTGGCATTGTGTGAACACAGTTCATTAGTAGACTTAAATTTTATTTGATTGCTAGAATAGTTTTGTGTAATATAGTTAAGGCAAGTACGGCAAGGTCGGCAGGTCAGGCTTGCTTGCCGGACTTGCCGGATTTGCCGGACTTGCTTCTTTAGATAAGCGTACTGTTTGTATACAGTATTTTATTTGTATACTTAAAATTGTGTTTAACTGACAGAATCAGAACACTAGTATAATGTTAACACAGTTCATCAGCTCACTTAAACTGTATTTAATTGATAGAATAAGTTTTGCGTGAAAACAGTTAGGACAGGGCCGGCAAGGTCGGCAAGTTGCGCTTGCTTGCCGGACTTGCCGATTTTGCCAGACTTGCTTTACGAGATAAGCGTACTGTTTGTTACATAGTACCATATATCTAGACTTAAGCTGTATTTAACTGATAGAATCATGACACTGGCATTGTGTGAACACAGTTCATTAGTAGACTTAAATTTTATTTGATTGCTAGAATAGTTTTGTGTAATATAGTTAAGGCAAGTACGGCAAGGTCGGCAAGTCAGGCTTGCTTGCCGGACTTGCCGGATTTGCCGGACTTGCTTCTTTAGATAAGCGTACTGTTTGTATACAGTATTTTATTTGTATACTTAAAATTGTGTTTAACTGACAGAATCAGAACACTAGTATAATGTTAACACAGTTCATCAGCTCACTTAAACTGTATTTAATTGATAGAATAAGCTTTGCGTGAAAACAGTTAGGACAGGGTCGGCAAGGTCGGCAAGTTGCGCTTGCTTGCCGGACTTGCCGATTTTGCCGGACTTGCTTTACGAGATAAGCGTACTGTTTGTTACATAGTATCATATATCTAGACTTAAGCTGTATTTAACTGATAGAATCATGACACTGGCATTGTGTAAACACAGTTCATCAGTAGACTTAAATTTTATTTGATTGCTAGAATAGTTTTGTGTAAAATAGATAAGGCAAGCGCGGCAAGGTCGGCAAGTCAGGCTTGCTTGCCGGACTTGCCGATTTTGCCGGGCTTGCTTCTTTAGATATGCGTACTGTTTGTATTCAGTATTATATATTTAGACTTAAAATTGTATTCAACTTATAGAATCAGAACATTTGTTTTGTGTTATATCTACTCTACTTGGAGAACTCCTGCTCTCGCTACTCCAAACCACTCTCTTATTAATGAGAGCAGGACACGATCGCCCATCTGCTCCCAGACACCAATGCGCTCCTGCAGACGACCCCTACAAGCTTTGGCACCACTCCAGCTACTCAAGTCATCTGGCCCGGACCGACGAACTCGGGAAAACCACTCGAACTCCAACAATCGCTTCACCTCTACTCACTGTCAGATTTAAGGAAATTATTAGTATTGTATAAAGTAGTCTATGTATAGGATTTCATTGTTATTGTATATATTTTCAAAAATAAATTATCCTTCCACTCTCTTTATCCTCTCCCCAATCTCTAATGTGGTGGGAAGTGGGAGTATCCCATTAGCACCCACTTCCCACAACACAACTCCCATTCTATAAAAAAAAAAAAAAAAAAAAAAAAAAAAAAAACCTAACCTAACCTAACCTAACCTAACCTAACCTAACCTAACCTCCCTCCCTGACTACACCCTGGAGTGGACATAGCCGCGTGATACATCATTAGAAGCGGCCTGCGACGCCCTATCTTTAGAGCTAGCTAACGTGTCCATTAGTCTTGGAAAATATCAGAAAAACTGCGATTTTCCTTAAAAATTAGCCCATTTTGTAGGGTTTTTTTAGGCTATTTTCAAAATTTTCTTCAACAACTCGCTGCTTTTCTGCACACCAGTGGCTGATCCATCCTTGCCCGGCGTCACTGCACGCATCTGCAACAGAAAATACACGAATTAGCGCCAAAATTTTGAAAAAATCGAAAGATTGCAGTTACTAAGGTAAAGAAACTCGATTTTAGGGAGAAATATAACTATTGACATTGATAACTTTTGACACAAGCGACTTTTTTGACCGGGGTTTTCGGCATTGTGTTTGTACAATTTTTGACTATTTTTTTAAGTCAAAAAATTTAGCCTAGTTTTAGTCTTTTTAGATTTGACTTTGACTTTTAGGTCTTTTGCCTAAAGGTCAAAATATTTGCCTGTATTCAGGTATTATCTACGCTTTTAGCGTCTGACGATATAGTTCTTGCCAGGAACAACAAACCTGGTTAGGTTCCAATCAGATGTAAATAGGACAAGTTATATTTACAAGTTGACTAATATTTTTAAGAAAAATTTTATTTTACATTTTAATTTACGTCCTTGTTGCGTTAATATTGTTTCAAGAGGCACGGTAGATACTAATTTTTTGACTTTTAACGATTTTCAATATTTGTTAAAAATTTGAATATTTTCACCTCTTGTTCGGCTCTAATTAATTATCTATTCCAAATTTTTATATTCTCTTTGCTGTTATTATTGTAGTTTGTCGCCCCGGAGGCCCGTCAATCGCAGATTTTCGTTTTCCTAACTACTGCTGCTGCTGCTGCTGCTGCTACTACTACTACTATACTACTACTACTACTACTATTATTGGATCTGCGTTGGACTACTACAAGCGGAAGTCTGATTGTTTGTCAAAAAGGCGAAGCGCGGAAACGCACAACGCAGCGGCGGCAACGTGAAATGAAATAATTTCTTTGCGTGAAGTACATACACTTCCAAATGAACTGCGCTAAGGCCTCAAGTAATGTTGCTTCTTCTTTCTTCTTTTTATGGCTCCTGTCATAGACAATCTTGCCAATGTCAAGTGAATCAGAGATTATACTCTTTGTAGTTATGTTTCTAGTCACGTCAGTCCAAAGTCGAGTCAGTCAATTGTTTTGAAGAAAATGGTGGCGGTTTCTTCAAAACATTTGAAACATTTTCGGTCAAATCACGATATCACATAATACACTTTCATTCCAAATGCTTACACTTTGTGCTAAGACCACAAGTAATGTTGGTTAAAATACCACCAAAATTACACAACACAACTCAAAATAACACTAGAAAAACAATTAAAATGAAAATGCTATGTTGCTTCGTTAGATGACAGGACACGAATCGTAATGTTGGTTAAAATAACACCGAAATTACACATCAAAACAGACACATTACACAGAAAACGAATTATAATAATCACTTGAGATTGGCAAGATTGTCTATTGACAGGAACCATAGCTAGTATTCGCAATGCAAGGAATACTATATTCCTTGCATTGCATAGCGTTATATACTCTTGGCCATAAACAAGAAAGAAGATGTACAAGAACCTCTATAGGTATGTTTAAATCAAGGAATTTGAAGTATTCAAATTCCTTCATTTGAATTGTTTGCGTTTTTTTTCTTTTAACAAGTTATTGTATAGGTACTCTCTCTTTGGTTTTAACTATCTATGTCATATACTCTTTGATCTATGTATTCAGGTTTTTATCATATTTTTGCAGCAATAGGTACAAAAAGTATATTCATCAGAACTGAAAGTGATCCGCAAAGTCATCCGTGCTGTGCAGTCGATAGTAGGTACTCTATCTTGCAGGCAAGCAACTTGTATAGTAGGTACTACATACAAGTACGTAGAAGGATCTGCATTCAATGTAAGTCCGTAGCTTCCCTGTCCTTGTATGAAGTAGGTACCTAACTAGATATTTGTAATCTACCTCCTATGTACCTACCTACCTACCTTAACTACAATAATAAATAAATAAAAATAAAATAAAAAAGCTTTATTTCCTATACACTATTATACATATTTACTACTATCTTATAGGTATCTTATTGCTAAACTATAATTAAAACTTGATTACCTATGTACCTATTAAACGCCAGTGGCGGTACAGCAGGGCAGTGCATCGTAGGGCACGTTCCTATTGTGCGTGACCTACGTGGCAATGTTTTGTTTATAGGTGATGGTTACCACTTAACATCAGGTGGACCATCTGCTTGTTCCATCAGCTAGTTGTATAAAAAAAAAAAAAAAAAAAAAACAAGCCTCCTCCAATTACATGTTTAGTGATCGGACGTTAAATGCTGATATGTAGTTAATAATTCATTTTCTCTCTTGGAGGGTGGTAGTCTACTGCCCCCAATAGTTACACATATTAATGGGTAGTAGGAATGCTATCGATGATTTATTTGTATTTTGATGTGTTCTATTCTAATGTAATTCCTAGGTAATTATGGACAATCTATGATAATGTGAGGTTCTTACTCTCCCAGGATAATATTACTGATTATTTGGGATTCCAGAGGAAATAAACACAATTCAATAAGTACAATTCGCTCGACGCGTCTCCCCTCCCCTCGGGTCCACACCGGAGTGCCTCCTCGCTTCCCTAGAGGGCGCCCCCAAACATTCATTTATTCTGACACTGACTGACTACACTACGACAATACCACAGTATAATAATATAGGTAATAGATAGCTCGCCGCATGGCATGCATGAGAGCGGCGCCGCATGGCATGCATGAGAGCGGCGCCGCATGGCATGCATGAGACCGGCGCCGCATGGCATGCATGAGAGCGGCGCCGCATGGCATGCATGAGAGCGGCGCCGCATGGCATGCATGAGAGCGGCGCCGCATGGCATGCATGAGACCGGCGCCGCATGGCATGCATGAGACCGGCGCCGCATGGCATGCATGAGAGCGGCGCCGCATGGCATGCATGAGAGCGGCGCCGCATGGCATGCATGAGACCGGCGCCGCATGGCATGCATGAGACCGGCGCCGCATGGCATGCATGAGAGCGGCGCCGCATGGCATGCATGAGAGCGGCGCCGCATGGCATGCATGAGAGCGGCGCCGCATGGCATGCATGAGACCGGCGCCGCATGGCATGCATGAGACCGGCGCCGCATGGCATGCATGAGAGCGGCGCCGCATGGCATGCATGAGAGCGGCGCCGCATGGCATGCATGAGAGCGGCGCCGCATGGCATGCATGAGAGCGGCGCCGCATGGCATGCATGAGAGCGGCGCCGCATGGCATGCATGAGACCGGCGCCGCATGGCATGCATGAGACCGGCGCCGCATGGCATGCATGAGAGCGGCGCCGCATGGCATGCATGAGAGCGGCGCCGCATGGCATGCATGAGACCGGCGCCGCATGGCATGCATGAGACCGGCGCCGCATGGCATGCATGAGAGCGGCGCCGCATGGCATGCATGAGAGCGGCGCCGCATGGCATGCATGAGAGCGGCGCCGCATGGCATGCATGAGAGCGGCGCCGCATGGCATGCATGAGAGCGGCGCCGCATGGCATGCATGAGACCGGCGCCGCATGGCATGCATGAGAGCGGCGCCGCATGGCATGCATGAGAGCGGCGCCGCATGGCATGCATGAGAGCGGCGCCGCATGGCATGCATGAGAGCGGCGCCGCATGGCATGCATGAGAGCGGGGCGGTATGCGTTTCGCGCAGGTCGGGCGCGCCGTGCGTGCGCGGACAAGTGGCGGCGAGCCGGCGCCGCCTTCCTGCGGGGGGCGCGGCGGGGGGCGCGGGGGACCAGCGCCGCGCGGGTGAGTGCACGCACACCAACCTCACGCACACACACACACAGTCTGCCTTCGGTAAGTACCTAGTTATAATGTTCCAAACTGAAACACAGTTTTTCCTAATAGTTCCTAGCATTAGTACCTGTACCTACCTATACCTAGAACGTAGGTAGGTGCTTATCGTAATACCTAGGTCCCTATAGTAGGTATTATAGGTAATAGGTGGGTACCTACCTACCTACCTATTTTTGTTAATCTTTACACTTACCTATTTGGTATATGCTCTTAGATACTTACGTACAAGTCAAAAAGGTACAACGATAATCATAATAACAGGTAGGTAGGTAGTAGGTATAATAGTCCAGTCAATATTTGCAGAGTTATACTATCAAGTTTATCAAAAAAATAGTAGTACCTATACATAGGTACCTAACTGCAAATATTAATCCTAGCGTAAAAATGTTCATGATCAAACTTGTGAGAAATTAAATTACCAACAACTTTGCCATTAGCATTTTTGCTCTAAAGTTGAAAATTAACGAGTTATTTCAGAAAAACTTTAAAACAAGATGGCGGCAAACCCTCTACCGGGATTAGTTCGAAAATCGAGATTTATAATTCCAACCATCCCCCCCGACGTTTAAAAATAAATCGCTCCTCGGATTTTTTTCTATTTAGGTAAATGTCTACCCCGACTGGACTATAACAGGTATGGAGCTTCTATTATAGGCATACAGGTAGGCACCTATATACCTACCTCCCTACTTAATGGATGTGATTAATTCCAGATGTTAGTAGAGGCCGAAAGCTACGTTCCCGTTCGTCGCCGGTCCGGTAAGAGATGTTTGTGTTTGTACTGTAAGTACCTAAGTACCTAGGTACGAATGTAACGCATGTTCTCACAACCTTCCTACCTACCTACCTTACCTGTACCTACCTGCCTGATGCGGTAATGCCTGCCCTGCCCTGCCCTGGCTGACGCTGACGACGCGGGCTTCCTGCGCTAGAGTTGGACTAAGTACCTACCTTCGCTTGCATTGACCAGCCACAGCCACAGCCACAGCCACAGCCACAGCCACAGCCACAGCCACAGCCACAGCCACAGCCACAGCCACAGCCACAGCCACAGCCAGGGTCGAGCAGATAATGAATGATGTCTGTGTGTAGGTAGGTATGTAGGTACGTAAGGTAGGTACCTACTGCTGCAATAGCAAAAAGGCGTCGACTCAGATTTATTTTTATTCAATTAGCTGATGGAACAAGTAGATGGCCCATCTGATGTTAAGTGGTAACCATACTCCTACTTAGGTATATCACCAACACGAGACGGTGAAGAGTTTTTCTCGTGCCTCGCTAAGCGTGCGGCTCAGTGATCACATAAGTTCATACCTACATACCTATATCTGGCACACCGGGGTTAGTTCGGTTGGGGCTCGCTAGCGGTGTGTGGAAAGAAAGTCCATCAATATTATTATTACTTTAATCTCGTGCCCCGCGCCCCGCGCCCCGCGCCCCGCGCCCCGCGCCCCGGTGCGGTGCCACGCAGTACAAGACGTGTTCAAACAAGTGAAACTAGTATGTCCGGCGTCCGCGCCCGCGCCCGCGCCCGCGCCGGACTCAGCGTGGAGGATTCTGTTGTGAGATAGGTAGGTTAGGTTACCTACGATAGGATAGGTGAAAATAAACTGTAGCTTACCTACCTACCTATATGTATACCTCTACAAATTGATTCCATTTAGTACCATTATTGTTATAGGTACCTATAGTTGTGTGTGTGTGTGCGCGCAGGTTGTCGGTGGCGAGCAGCCCCTCCCCCTCCCCCCCGCCGCCGCCCCCGCGCGCCGCCCCCGCGCCGCTCACGTACGTGACTACCTACCTCTACTCTACTGTACTGTACCTACTGTACACTTACTTACTGTACTGTACACCACATCACATCACATACACTACATACCTGCCTACCTCGGCGCTCCGCACTCGTTACTTCCTCATGACGTCATCTTTCACACAGTCCATCCATCATTTCTTTGGCCGCCTCTCTTTCTAAAGCCATCCACACTCACACGTATCTGCCGGTGTCTCCCCCGCACGACATGTCTCATCTCTCCTCGACGAGTCCGCCACAGGCGCTACTTTCAAACTCCCTCTATCGACTCATTGTGACTCCGCATCCGCACATCCATCTCTACATTCGCATCTGCTGCGTGCACTCCTCTTTCACCCGTCCCCTTGGCAGCACAGCAACCCTCAGCCCCATACAGCACGACAAGTCCTAGGATCGTATTGTATACTTTTCCCTTGAGTTTAATTCCTTTATGCCTTCTGTTGATACCTTTAGTTCGCAAATCACCTGTTGCTCCGGAGCCCTGTCGCCATTTCATCCATCCTGCATTCATTATAGTTTTGACGTCTCGCTCGATCTTGCGTCGCGTCGCGTCGCGTCGCGGAGGCACCGGGAATGAGAGCAGAGCACTGGTGGGAGCTGCGGCCCGGTGCCGCTAATGTCTGTCTGTCCGCTACACTAGCGCGATCAAGCCGCTGCGCTGGTAGCGATACACCGTCTGAGGCGATAGAGGTGCAACTGGAGAGACCACCAAAGTAGCAGACAGAACAAGTGGTCGGTTGTTGTCCTGCTTGCTGTGCTGATGTCCAGTCCGACGCGACACTCTGCAGTTGGTCCGCCAGCGCCGCCAGCGCCGCCAGCGCCGCCAGCGCGCCTCACGCGCGTCTTCACCAACAAGGACAACGTCGTCGGCACCAGGGTGCTTCTTCTTGTATGTCCGATGTCAACGTCTGACATGTTTAATTTTACATACCTACTTTATTTTTTATAATTTTTTCTTTATTATTTTCATTGTGTAATTTTAGTAGGTAGCCAAAATTTAATTGATTGAGCGAGCGAGCGAAGCGAACGATCTGCATGAAATTTGGTACCTAAGTCGATAGCATGTGTAGCGCCGCTTCCGACCGGACGTGACGTGACGTGACGTGACGTGACGTGACGTGACGTGACGTGACGTGACGTGACGTGGCGCCGGCGCCGCGGCTCGGCTGTACATTCATAGCTCGCATCAGCTGCACATAGGTACCTAGTTCGCAGGCACTCCTTCCTTTCTTAGTCTCATCTCATCTCATTCCTCGCATCAAAATCAGTTGATTTGACGACCACAGTGGCGCAGCGCGCGAGTCCGCCTGCGACGCAGAGGTTACGGGTTCGATTCCCGCCTCGGAACACATTTGTGTACGATTAGCAGAAAGTTTTGTCGGTCTGGGTGTTTTAAATGTAGAATAAAAAAATATCTATCTATGTAATTATATAATGTATTAAATAGGTATTATTAACTAATCTATCTAGTACCTACCCATCCCATAACACAAGCTTTGAGTAGCTTACTTTGGGGCTAGATGGGGCTGTGTGGATTGTCCAGCAATATTTATTTTATAAGTATTTACACGGGGTCGGACAGACAGCGGGAAATGACTTAGCCTTATACTAGGTATGTACCTGTAGTGATGACTAAAATGGTAAAATCGATCAGTAAGCTGAGTTTTAGCCAGTTTCTATGAGTCCGTAGCTGTCGATGCGACTAGTGATTGTCTCGCGGTGACCCCGCGCCCCGCGCCCCGCGCCCCGCGCCCCGCGCGCTACGAGCGGACGCCACGAGATGCCGCCGCCGCTGCCGGTCACTAGCTAAGTGTTTACTTGCAGTAGGTAGTTTCCTTCCAGACGGATGATACCTCTGCAAGCAGCAGGGACGCGCGCGACGCCCGCAGGCAGCGCAGCTACAGCGGCGCGCGCGGGTCGCGATACTTGTTATTGGTCGGGAGTTCGTCGTCCGCGCGCGACGCGATGGCGTCGCGCATCAGTTCCAGTGAACCGCAGCGCGCGTCTCCTTCCAGAGCGGCGACGGCGGCGGCGGCGGCGTACTACAGCGCGCGGCCGCCGGCAGCACCGCTGCAGCTGCGCGCGCGCCCCTCCCCCCGCGCCCCCCGCCCCGCGCCGCCGACCGCCGACAGCGCTACGTCCACGCCGACGTTCCCGCTGCCGCAGGTAGATGCGCCCCCCGCCCCCTCAGGGACCGCGCTCTCCCCGATGCGATGCGCGGATGGACTCGGACGCCGCGGCCGAGCCCGACACGCAGGTTTCCTTACATGCAGCCGGGAGCCTCAGCCTCAGCGCGCCGCGCCTGTCTGTACCTGATGCCTAGTACTGCCTCGTGCCTGCACCGTCTGGATAGTAGTGCCACAAAGTCTACTCGATTTTAAGACCGAAGCACGAATACCCAGCACGTTTGCAAAATACTTACATCCGTAGTAATAGGAAAAAACTGAAACAGTATCTCTTCAGATCTCTCAGTTTCAAGTACTAACTCAAGATTCTTTGAGGATGTCTAAGGGGAGGGGGGGTAGTCAGAGGTACGTCCGAACATTATATTTGGCACATAGGTATACCCACATTTTGCAGCAGTTAGTGTTCCATACGTGACACGTGACAGGTTGCAAGCCCATCGCTGCTATTAGAATATTAACTGGTTTCCTCACAATGTTTTCTTTCGCCGTTCAAGAGCACTGACATTGCGCACATAAATTTTTCGATAGAAAAATCCATCGGTGCACGACCGGATTCGAACCTGCGACCTTACGATAGGAAGGCGGGGTCAGTCCTACTAGATCACCGGGGCTGTAGTAATAGTTAGCTACTTTGTAATTTGTTCCTTGGTTACCTGTGAGCTGTGTGAGGCTGTGTGAGGCTGTGTGAGGCCGTGTGAGGCCGTGTGAGGCTGTGTGCTTCATGCCGGACGGCAGACTGTCCGCGACGCACTTGTAGTATGCGCGGCGTAGACACACTGTTGGTGCGATCGAGTCTGCGACGCACAAAATGTCTGCACGGAGTGCATGTAGTGCATGGAGTGCATGTAGTGCATGGCTGCAACAAGTCTGTCGCAGCGCAGACTTGACGCACACCTTCGATCATTCCGTCGGCAGAACTGCACGGAGGGACGAGGACGCGATGCAAATGCAGCGATTGCTTACATTCTACAGCTACAATAACCTGAGCACACGTTGCGCGCTCTCAATAACTGTGTATGCAAATAACGAGTGTGATCTTCTAGACAAAGGAAGCATCGAAGAATCAGCGCCGAGTGCGAGGCGTCCTGCGCGAGCTAGTGCAGCGCCCCCCGGCGCCCCCGCGCCCCCCGGCGCCCCCGCGCCCCCCGGCGCCCCCGCGCCCCGCGGCGCCCCCGCGCCATGCTCCTGCCGACTTGCATTCAGCTACAAGTTGCCGGTAACAACCGAACCATCTCGCGCGGAGACATCGCGCTCTCTCCCCGGTCTCTCGGTAACAGGCGCATTGATGCTGAGGCCGCGCGGTCGGTGAGGTCGCCAGCACAGCGATGCTATCTGGGTGACAGCCATGCATGTCTAGTCATTTCGAGAACACAGCGCCAATAAATACGTTTTCCAGTGAGACAGGTGACACTGCCAGATGCTAGCGTACTCGCAGTGCCCGTCTCAAATGATTTTAAATGATGTATTTTGTATAGGTAGGTGGATAGGTAGGTACCTAAGTTGGAAAATCAACTGTATAGTCGACTAGGTATTTGTTTATATATTTATTTATGTTTATTGAACAATCCTGCCGACGACCTGAGTGGCGTAGCGGGCGAGAGTCCGCCTGCGACGCAAGAGGTTGCGGGTTTGATTCCCGCCTCGGAAAAAATTGGTGTACGTGTTTGGTCTGGGTGTTCTCTATGTATAATAAAAAATATCTATCTATGTAAGTATACATATTATAATGTGCAATACTTTGTTGCATAGTTCTCTGCTCCGCCGTCGCGCCGCGTCACCATTAGAACGGCATCATGCATACATACATACATACATACATATAGGTAGTGGTGGTTCCGCGGCCGATGCAATGTTAGCCGGTGCTGTGTCTGTGTGTCGCAGAGCGCGCGCCGGCGCCGGCGCCGAGCTGCGGCGGCCGTGCAGCGCCCCCCCGCGCGCCCCCCCGCGCGCCCCCCCGCGCGCCCCCCCGCCCGGCGACAGGTGAGCCCTCTCAGCAGAGCGCGCGCCGGCGCCGGCGCCGAGCTGCGGCGGCCGTGCAGCGCCCCCCCGCGCGCCCCCCCCGCCCGGCGACAGGTGAGCCCTCTCAGCAGAGCGCGCGCCGGCGCCGGCGCCGAGCTGCGGCGGCCGTGCAGCGCCCCCCCGCGCGCCCCCCCGCCCGGCGACAGGTGAGCCCTCTCAGCAGAGCGCGCGCCGGCGCCGGCGCCGAGCTGCGGCGGCCGTGCAGCGCCCCCCCGCGCGCCCCCCCGCGCGGCGACAGGTGAGCCCTCTCAGCAGAGCGCGCGCCGGCGCCGGCGCCGAGCTGCGGCGGCCGTGCAGCGCCCCCCCGCGCGCCCCCCCGCCCGGCGACAGGTGAGCCCTCTCAGCAGAGCGCGCGCCGGCGCCGGCGCCGAGCTGCGGCGGCCGTGCAGCGCCCCCCCGCGCGCCCCCCCGCCCGGCGACAGGTGAGCCCTCTCAGCAGAGCGCGCGCCGGCGCCGGCGCCGAGCTGCGGCGGCCGTGCAGCGCCCCCCCGCGCGCCCCCCCGCCCGGCGACAGGTGAGCCCTCTCAGCAGAGCGCGCGCCGGCGCCGGCGCCGAGCTGCGGCGGCCGTGCAGCGCCCCCCCGCGCGCCCCCCCGCGCGCCCCCCCGCCCGGCGACAGGTGAGCCCTCTCAGCAGAGCGCGCGCCGGCGCCGGCGCCGAGCTGCGGTGGCCGTGCAGCGCCCCCCCGCGCGCCCCCCCCGCGCGCCCCCCCGCCCGGCGACAGGTGAGCCCTCTCGGCAGAGCGCGCGGTGTCAGCTCGCGTCTCCGCGGTTGTAGAGCACGGCGTCGCGTTGCAGGGCGGCGCGAGCGTGGGCGGGCGGCGCGCGCGCGCTGCGCGACGCGGAGGTGCGGCACATGCTGCGGCTGCTGCGACATCTGCGGCGGCTGAACGCGGCCGTCGACAGCGCCGCCGCCGCCGCCGCCGCCGCCGACGCCGACCAGCCCACGAACTGAACGCACCGTGTTACATACATACAATACAATACTATTCAGATGCACATTATTTTGACTAAAAATAAATTTCAATTGGTTATACCACGGAAGAAATAATAGTAGTTTTATTTGTAGACAGGTACGCCATTATTTATAACTTTTAGGAATGTTGGTTTAAATCCACCGACACACACACACAACGCAACGCAACACAACACTAGAAAAGCGATTAAAATGAAAATGCTTCGCATAATGTCAGACAGACACCCAGAAAACGCATGTCTCCTTGTGATATCAATAAAATCACAAGGAGACATGCGTTTTCTGAAATTATGCGAAGCTGGCGAAAATATGCGAACGGCTGAACGGATCAGGATGAAACTTTACAGAGAGATAGATTATAGCCTGGAATAGCACATAGGCAAATTTATATCCCGTGGGAATAACGGTATTTAAATCTGCGAGGGTGAAACCGCGGTGCGCAACTAGTAATGTAGGTACATAGGTAATTAATCCTTCTTTTGACTTTGACTCGTTTGTCGAATTACCGGACAGTTGAAATTAGCGATATACCTACCTACTTACCTAATAGGTAGGTACTCTTTGGGTGAAATAATCGAGAGAAGAAAGAAAGAGCCAAAAAGTAAAGAAGAAGAAGTAACTATTCAAAACTTTAAGATACCCATTTGTTGTTAATAAATAGTTATAAAGTAGGTATATACTCTTGTTCTATAGAAGGTATGATATAACCACTGAGCGAGAGTATCACAGGTATTCCATGCACTGACCATACAATAATCACTACGTTTTATTTTATACCTTTTGATAGGTATTTTATAAAATCATAAAGTTTGACACGGTGAGGTGCACAGAGCACAAATGGTGGTAAGGTAAGTAAGATTATCGATTATCACTATCACTACATAGTATAAAACAGTCGCTTTCTATATCCTATGCCCTATATCCCTATGTCCCCATGTCCCTATGTATGCTTAAATCTTTTAAACTACGCAACGGATTTTGATGCGGTTTTTTTAATAGATAGAGTGATTCAAGAGGAAGGTTTATACTTAGGTATAATACATGCATGATATGTGCACCCGTGCGAAGCAGGGGCGCGCGGGCGGGTCGCTAGTGTGAGAGTATAATTTAATAGAAAAATGTTGAGGAACGTCACGAAAACCTTAGCCTAGACCAGAAACAGCAGCAATAGGTACGAGTGGCCGCGGCTTCAGTGCAGCAGCGCCTGCGTTTCCGTTGCTTGCAGTCTCAGGTTTACTTGTAGTTGGAGCTCTGCCTGTAGTCAGTAGTGTGGGTAGACTACTTGAATGTCTACTTTATACAAAAGGACTCGAGCAAGGGAAGGACTGGCCACCTGCCCCCGCTTGCATCCCCGCTACCCCCGACCCTGCGCTCAGGTACCTGCAAGGGTAGCTATAGTTCAAGGGGGCGATAGGTACCGATCCCAGAACTTTTTTTTTATTTTTTTTTTATTTTTAATACAACTAGCTGATGGAACAAGCAGATGGTCCACCTGATGTTAAGTGGTAACCATAAACAAAACATTGCCCCGTAGGTCACGCACAATAGGAATGTGCCCTACGATGCACTGCCCTGCGTCCATCAACTTGAGGCATACAGATGTTAAGGCTTCGGTGACAGCGGCTCGCAATTTCGAGGTGCGATTGGCTATTATTTCATTTTATTTCATTTCGGGGAGGTTGTTTGAAAAAATAAGTCTAAAGAAACACGCATAAATACTGTTCGAACACAAATAATACAATAATATAAGGGAAACATGCCCGAATCAGAAATCATTTTGGTATTAGTATGTTTGGTCTTACATTTACCTAATACCAAAATGATTTCTGACTCAAGCACATTTCCCTTATATTATTGTGTTCCGGACGACTCGACATCGCGATAGACTGATAGTTATAAAGTTGTAAAATAGAACGTCTTAGTTAAAATAATATTAATAGCACATAAGGAATAGGTAGGAAATCCTTATATTTTATCCTTTATTAAAAATCCCGAAAGGTAACGTCTTTTAATTGTAGGGACACAGTACTCTACACTTACACCCCCCGCGGGGGACGAGGGAAATAGAAATAGGTAGGTACTAATAGTAATTCGGCTTGGCACCTCTGCCAATACCATTGAAATATAACAGAGCTTAGGAATAACATAGCATCACTTCACCGGTAAGGTTTCGCTAAAGGTAATCGGAGGTAAATAGAGGCCTGGCGTAGCACCCTGTCTGCGTCCAGGTCACCTAGGGTACCTAAGTACCCGGGCGTACAGAGAACTGTATGTGTACGCTCTTAATATAATACAGACCATAGGCGATGCGCATAGGCATGCGCACGCGCTATGAATAGGCTAAGTAAATAGGGCTCTCAGCCCGGGTGTGCAGAACTGCATATGCACACCCGTAATATAATGCAATGACATGGGCGATACGTACGCGCGAGCGTGGTACGCGCCATGTATAAAAAACATTAGGTATAGGTCCGGGTGCGCAGAACTGCATATGCACACCCGTAATATAATGCAATGACATGGGCGATACGTACGCGCGAGCGTGGTACGCGCCATGTATAAAAAACATTAGGTATAGGTCCGGGTGCGCAGAAATGCATATGCACACCCGTAAAATCATGCAAAGACATGGGCGATGTGCACGCGCGAGCATGCACACGCGCTATGTATAAAAATTTAGGTTAGGTGGCGTGCAGAACTGTATATGCACGCCGATACATGTAATACAGATCATAGTCATAGAACAGTATAGTCGCTATGTAAACCTAAGTAGGTTACATAGTAGGGCATATAGAGAACCGTATATATATGTCTAATATCATACGGAATAATAATTATAGAATATAGAAGTTCAAATCCGCACAATAGATCTTCAAGGAAGGTACCTGTAATAGAAATAGATCCATAGATTAATAGAAATAGAATAGCTTTTGTACAAGCAAAATCAGGTCCTTGCCTTACACGTGTCAGGATTTGGACAAGTCTGAACCTGTTCAAGGTCAAATGTCAAAAATAGTACAGGATAGCAATAGTATAAACAGAAATAGACAATATTGTAAACTTTTGATTTGAATAAATGAGACTGCGCGCTCGTTGGGACTAGCACTAGACGAACGGTCTGAGCGTGTACAAGTATAGTGAAAAAATTAGGAAAAAACGGAGTCAGTATTTTTACCCGAAGATTAATAGTAAACAGTTTGATAGAGGAAACTTTCTCCAAGGCGGTTGCCGGTACATGCTCGGATCGAACCTAATTCCCCGGATGCTGCTCCCAACCATCGCGTGATCAGTCAGTTGAAACCACGAAGCGCACGCGTTGTTATTTTACACCCGATAGAATCCCAGCACAACAAGTACCAGATCTTAGGGGCCATTAAGCGGGAGGCGGCTTGAGCGACAGCCGTTTTTCGAAGATACAGTCCACACTCCAGAGGCTCGCCCCTCCCCGCTTACCGTCCCGGGTCCCGGTCCGGTACATATTGTATTATTTGTGTTCGAACAGTATTTATGCGTGTTTCTTTAGACTTATTTTTTCAAACAACCTCCCCGAAATGAAATAAAATGAAATAATAGCCAATCGCACCTCGAAATTGCGAGCCGCTGTCACCGGACTCTTAAGCCTCATGTGCCTGTAATTACACCGGTGACCACACTCTTCAAACCGAAACACAGCGTTGCTGCTTGGCGGCAGAAAAAGGCGTGGTGGTAGGTAGTACTTCCCCGGACGAGCCACACACAAAGAGCTCTACTACTCTTAGAGGTAGGTAGTATACAGCAATCCTGCGTTGAGGGTTGGGGGTAGGGGGGTCGCAAGTGGGGGTACCTAGATGGTCAGTCCTCCCCTTGAGTCCTTTTGTTCAGGAAACGAAAAGTTATACTTTCGCTTGTTCAGCTGAATTAGGTGAACCTAGTTTGGTTTTTTTAAAGATAGGTAATTGAAGTTATAATTTTTATAAGAGATGATAAATTATTATAAGATAGGTACCTATCTCGTCTCCCGCTCGACTTCTACCAATACCAAACTATCTACCCCCCCCCCCCCTCCCATCCACCACGCCACGTTCAAAACAAAAAATACACATCGCTCGAATGTATAGGTACCTACCTGTCTACATAGGTACATACACATTGTATTGTATTGTCCGCTGACTGCCGGTTGTGTTGACTACCGTGCCTACTTCACTTCACTTCACTAGATAGACGCCACCGCGCGCAGGGGTCGCGCGGCGCGCATGCGCCCCCCTCTCTGCTGGCTGCCCCCCCCCCGCCCCTCCCCGGCTCCACTCGGCGCTCGGCTCGGTCGGCGCGACGACGCGACGCCCGCCGTTGCTCTCCCTTCGACGCCGCGTCCGCGTCCGCGTCCGCGTCCTGGGTAGTACCTACTGTTGTCCTCGCTATGCACTGGCAGTGCCACCAGCCGCGCTGCAAGCGATCTGTGTAATAGTGAATAGTGCTAAGTAGGTGCGCCGCGCCGACGCGACGCGACGGCTTCTGTGCGGAACATCGCATCGCATCGGTGGGGAGGATGTGATGTGCGGCGCACGGACGGACTTACGACGAGAACTTACCTACATTACGCAACGACTGCAGCCCCCGCGCGCCTGCCTGCCTGCCTGCCCACTACACGCACGTACGTAGCTACGCGACGAGGCGCGGGCCGCGGCCGCGGATGCGGATGCGGGAGAATGAAGAAGGAATACTATTAGGTAAGTAGGTCCTATTCTAGCTTGATTCTTACAAGCGGACTTTAGCGGACTGATGTCATTTCATTTGGGGTCGACGTCCGACAAAAAACTTCCAGCATTTTGATTTTTGAAAGATAGAAGAAGACCTAGGTAGGTACCTATCAATTGAACCTATTTATTACTACCTAAGTTTATTACCTAGATATACCTGCCTACCTTTAGCTATCGTTATCGGTGACGTGACGGTGCGCTGACGGCGGCGGCGGCGGCGGCGGGTGGTGGACAAGCGGCCTCAGTCGAGTTCATTAGCTGGCACTCACTTGCGTAGGTAGGTACCTACTGTAGTACTCGACCGGGAGACCGTAGTATTGCGAACGATGTCTGGGCGAGTAGCGAGTAGTTTTGCTTGCCACTCGCCAGCCTAGTCTGAATCAGCCGCTACGAGAGGAGCGCGGGGCGCGGGGGGCGCGGGGGCGTCCGTCGTGCTGCTGGCGGCGGCGGCGGCGGCGCAGTCGAGTGCGGAGCGGCGCGGACAGCTGTGTGCTACAGCAGACGCAGTGCCGTGCAGTGCGTGCAGTGCATGCAGTGCACTACTACAGTACCACAAGTATTACAGTGCAGTGCCGCCGGCGCGGCGCAGGGCACTCGTCCGCAGGTGAGCCTGGGGCGTGCTAAACCGGTTTGCGGTTTTGCTGGAACCGGGAAACCAGACATAAATTACAAATTTTGAAAACCGCTTTTGAGAGACAAAACTGGAGTTTCCCTCCGGTTTTTTCATTATTGAATTAAAACGCACTCAAGAAATATTAAATTTTGAGTCATCAATCAAATACCTATGAGTATGTACCTATACCTACCTATGCGACCGCAACCTACGCTACGCTACGCCGCTACTGAAGCGACCAAGTCCAGCAAGGTAGGAGCAGTTCGATGCTGTGGAAGTGCTGTCACGCACGTGACGACGCCGTGAAACCGGACTGAAAGGTACAAAGAAGAATATTTTGACGAAGGAAAGAACCGAGTTGACGGTGGGTGAGACACTCGCAACTATTGTTGGAAGAAATACCTACCTAGCAGCTAATAGGTATAGAGTCTAGTCCTTTGGAGAAGTTGGTGCTGTGCTTTTGGGAATAACCATCGGAATAACGATGAGAAGTCCCAGTCCAGCTCCCATGCTTCCGGAAAACAAAAAATACAACGTAGAGCGCGTTCCATCGCTTGTATCGAGGCAATACTTTCTTGCTTTAGGTGACCTCTTAACATCGGGTGGGCCATCTGCTTGTTTCATCGGCTAGTTGTATATTTAGACAAATACAGTACCTAACATAATATAAAATGTTGCAGCGATTTCCAAGGCAAGCGCGATCGATTCCAAAATTGGGTCGAAATCTACCGCCGAGGGAGGAAACTGTACCGTCTACGCGTCGTCTGTCTGCTGTATACAGAGAGGTACCTACACATCGAAAACAGCAAATAGTGCACGCAGGCACCGCTTGGTGTAGGTACCTACCTACCTACCTACCTACCTAGTGCAAACTCAGCCTAGTTATTACTATAGGTACCTACTTGTAGTGTAAGTACGCGAGCCGCACGAGTCGGGAGAGCATGTGTGGCTGTGGCTCTCTCTCTCTCTCTCACGTTATTTATTTATTTATTATTTATTATCATTTTATTTCAGATTTACCGACAATCCATACTAAATTTAAATTATAATTACAATTAACACATAATATTTACATAATTAAAATCAAAATAAAATTAAATTAAAATTACAATGAAATAAATAAAATAAAATGTCAGACTAGTACCTACCTAATTATGTCTAACCCCATCGTGATTCTCATCCACCTATCTTGAATGGGACAATCCAGTCGGGAAACAATCATCTGTAGAATGCTGTTGCCGCTGTCTCGAGTGCGCTGACGCAGGGAGGCTACCTTCTTTCGCAGGCACGCGTGGTACCCATCAACTCCTGCCTCCGCAAACATCCCCGAGGCACTACAAAAGCGAGGCAACCGCAACAGCATCCTAAATATGTTGTTATATTGTATTCGCAGAGTACTGGCAGCCCTGCGGGTATGATTTACCCATAGGCTGCTCGAGTAAAAAGACTGGCAGTATGCCTTGAAGAGGGTGATTTTTACTTCTCTCGAGCAGCGGGAAAATCTTCTTGCTACCATATTTCCCCGGACTGCCAGTGCTCTGCGCTCCCTCTCTATATCCTGGTTGTCTTTACAATCGTCTGTTACAACGTGCCCCAGGTACTTAAAACTATTAACAATCTGTAGAGCCGCACCGTTCAGCATAATAGGCGGAACATGCACTGGTTTAGTTGTTGTTATTCTCTGTTCTGAATATAAACGACTAGGTGCGCCCCGCGGTTTCACCCGCGCAGATTTAAATCCCGGTAGGTATTCCCACGTGATAAAATGGTAGCCTTTGATTCCAGACTATAATCTATCTCTCTACCAAGTTTCATCCACATCCGTTCAGCCGTTCCGGCGTAAAAGAGTAACAAATATACATCCATCCATCCATCCATACTTAGAAACTTTCGCGTTTATAATAGCTAGCAGTAAGATAGTCCGTCAGCGTGATCTCCCGCGCATGCACCGCGGGCTGCGCGCGCGCCGGACGCGGCAGGCTGGTGATGATGCCTTTGTTACATGCAGAGCTGAGCGAGCATTGAGATCAGCTGCCGGAGCGCGCGTCACGCGCCGGCGCCGCGTCTGCGTCAACATTAATATGAATCAGTGCTACTGGCGGCGTTCAATTGCCAATTGTAGAGTAATGCGCGCGAGTAGGCGTGGCCGGTGCGCGGGTGACGTCACGCCGCGCTGGGAACGCGCGCGCGGAAGTGCTCACTTAGACGCCTCCTTCCTACTTCGGCATCGTATCGAACGGATCCCGTTGGGGTCCAGGATCAGTTCGTCTTCTAATTATATTTAAATCGACAAGTGTGAGAAATACCGGGTATTTTTAATTTTTATATACCTGTACCACATACCTGTTAATTATGCTACTACTACCTATTATCAACACAAAAGTTTGTAAGTATGGATGGATGGATGGATGGATAGATGTTTGTTACTCTATAACTCCAAAATGGCTGAACGGATGTAGGTGAAACTTTGCAGAAAGATAGATTGCAGTCTGGAATTACACATAGGCTACTTTTTATATCCGGTAATACCGGGATTTAAAACTACCCGGGTGGAACTGTAGGGCGCTACTAGTCCTTAATAAATCAGTAAAAATATAAATGAAGTTATTGTTAAAGATTTCCCAGTTCTAAGAGATGTATCGGACTGCCTTATGTGTAGTGCAGTGGTGGTAGTGCGAGCCCCGCGCGCAGCACGCAGCGCGCGGCCATGGGGCCCGCGGCGGAGACGATGCCGCTGCGCGCGCCGGCGCCGGCGTCGGGCGCCGCGCGGCTCGAGCCCGACGCCGACGCGGACGCGGACGCAGACGTCGGCGACTACGACCCGCACGAGCACCGCGACCTGCCGAACCCGACCAAGTGAGTAACCCTCGCCGAGCGCAGTGCAGCTGCGTGGTGTTGTTCGGTGCTGACGTGGAGTGTGCGTGTGTGCGTGTGTGCGCAGTAACTGGGAGACGCTGGTGCACCTGGTGAAGTGCAGCCTCGGCACCGGCATCCTGGCGATGCCGCAGGCGTTCTCGCGCGCCGGGCTCGCCACGGGCGTGCTGGGCACGCTGGCGGCGGGCGCGCTGGTGACGCACTGCCTGCGCGTGCTGGTGCGCGCGCAGCACGCCGCGTGCCGGCGCCGGCGCGTGCCGCTGCTGTCCTACCCCGCCGCCATGCAGGAGGCGCTGGCGGGCGGCCCGCGCGCGCTGCGCCGCGCCGCGCCCGCCAGCGCCGTCGCCGTCGACGTCTTCCTCGTCGTCTACCAGCTCGGCATCTGCTGCGTCTACATCGTCTTCATCGCCGACAACATCAAGAAGGTGCGTGCGCTCACTGTACCTACTCCCCTCGACGTGGTGGACGCGGTGTCGGCGCAGGTGTACATGGCCATGCTGCTGGCGCCGCTGTATGAGTGTGTCGGCGCAGGTGTACATGGGCATGCTGCTGGCGCCGCTGTATGAGTGTGTCGGCGCAGGTGTACATGGCCATGCTGCTGGCGCCGCTGTATGAGTGTGTCGGCGCAGGTGTACATGGGCATGCTGCTGGCGCCGCTGTATGAGTGTGTCGGCGCAGGTGTACATGGGCATGCTGCTGGCGCCGCTGTATGAGTGTGTCGGCGCAGGTGTACATGGGCATGCTGCTGGCGCCGCTGTATGAGTGTGTCGGCGCAGGTGTACATGGCCATGCTGCTGGCGCCGCTGTATGAGTGTGTCGGCGCAGGTGTACATGGGCATGCTGCTGGCGCCGCTGTATGAGTGTGTCGGCGCAGGTGTACATGGCCATGCTGCTGGCGCCGCTGTATGAGTGTGTCGGCGCAGGTGGTGGACGCGGTGGCGGTGCTGCCGGTAGAGGCGTACATGGGCATGCTGCTGGCGCCGCTGGTCGCGTTCAACCTGATCCCGTCGCTGAAGCTGCTGGCGCCGTTCAGCGCGCTGGCCAACGTGCTGACGCTGGCGGGGCTGGCGGTGGTGCTGTACTACCTGGCGGGCACGCCGCGCCCCGCCGCCGCGCGCCACGAGACGCTCCACCTGTGGGGCTCGCTCGCCACCTTCCCGCTGTTCTTCGGCACGATCCTGTTCGCGCTGACGGCGGTCGGCGTGGTGAGTGCAGCGCTGTACTGCCGACCATAGCGGTGGCACGCTGGTAGCGATGGCACGCTGGTAGCGATGGCACGCTGGTAGCGGTGGCACGCTGGTAGCGGTGGCACGCTGGTAGCGGTGGCACGCTGGTAGCGATGGCACGCTGGTAGCGGTGGCACGCTGGTAGCGGTGGCACGCTGGTAGCGGTGGCACGCTGGTAGCGATGGCACGCTGGTAGCGGTGGCACGCTGGTAGCGGTGGCACGCTGGTAGCGGTGGCACGCTGGTAGCGGTGGCACGCTGGTAGCGGTGGCACGCTGGTAGCGGTGGCACGCTGGTAGCGGTGGCACGCTGGTAGCGATGGCACGCTGGTAGCGGTGGCACGCTGGTAGCGGTGGCACGCTGGTAGCGGTGGCACGCTGGTAGCGGTGGCACGCTGGTAGCGATGGCACGCTGGTAGCGGTGGCACGCTGGTAGCGGTGGCACGCTGGTAGCGGTGGCACGCTGGTAGCGGTGGCACGCTGGTAGCGGTGGCACGCTGGTAGCGGTGGCACGCTGGTAGCGGTGGCACGCTGGTAGCTCGGCCGCGTTGACGCGCTGTGTGCGCTCGCAGGTGATCGCGCTCGAGAACAACATGGCGACGCCGCGCGCGTTCGTGGCGCCGTGCGGCGTGCTCAACGCCGGCATGTCGCTGATCGTGCTGCTCTACGTGACGGTCGGCGCGCTCGGCTACGCTTACTGCGGCGCCGCCTGCAAGGACTCCATCACGCTGGACCTGCCCGCTGGACCGTCAGTACATACATACATACATACATACAATACATACACTACCAACTATATCATCATTACATTAGCGGTACCTCTCTATAGACCGATACGCGCTTCGTGATTTTAACAAAGGGCACAAAACCAACCGCATCGTCCTCATTACAATATAGGTACCGTACAGCTACCCACTCATCACTCAATAATATATTTATTGGTTACACACGCATGGTTACATTAAATGAGAAATAGCATCGCGTTGCGCTGTCAGAACATTAAGGAAGTCAATTAATCATGATTGTTGATGACGTCTACATTACAGCAATCAGTAGTTGAGTACTCCGGCCGTTGAGCCTCGGCCGGCGTCCTCACGGTGTGCATGTCTCCAGCTTCCTCATATTGAAAATGTAATTTCTATAAATGCCAATATTTAAAGCATAATTAGTGCACTCATAGATTTGAATCATAATTTAGCTGCCAAATAAACAACGATGCTATAAGCTTATAATAGTGTGTAAGCTGGAGTAACATGTCTCCAGCTGCCTCAGTCAGTGTGGGCAAACGGCTAATGATAGAGATATATAGTAAACGCAAGGATTTAGTACCTATTTAGTGCACCTGGTACCAAAAATTTCAGGTCTGTAGCTAGGAAACTCTTCGAGTTATAAGACTTCATTAACGTGTAAGCTGGAGTAACGGTACGTGAAAAAGCATATGCTCGTTCTCTGGAATGGCTGGAGCTAGCAGGTTGCTTTAAGTCTCCAGATTTAGTACCAAACGAATTAGCGAGGTACCAAATATTTGAAGTGTCTCTGTTCAAAACTCTATGAGTTACAAGCTTTTCCAGCTTTTTTTGTTTGTCCAGCTTGCACATGTTGGATCTCAGCAACCACAATAGGTACAGACTCGGTTGATGTCTCTGAACCGAGCTATGAATTAGTGCACTCGGTACCAAAAATTTGGAATCTCTAGGACAAGCAGTTCTGTTGTAATCAGCAAAATAACATTTTACCGCTAAAAATTCAAAGCATTTCGACGCGACCACAAAAATGATGCGTTGCCGCTCTGAAGGTGATACTACGCGCCAGTCACTGGTTGCGTCTATTTTATTTTTTGTTTTTGTCACATCCGCATGAACATCCGCATTATTGGTGCGATGCGGATGTCCAAATCGATGCGGAAGAAACATACATAGATACAAGAGGTGCGTTTTTACTGGTAGGTAGCCCCTCTTTTTACCTTTTTGGCAGTGTTAAAATAACGGAGTTGTATCTGTATCTACATAGGTACCTACTCAAAGCGCCAGTTCTTTAACACCTACCACAGTACCCATAGGAGAAGTTAAGTAGTAAAACTAATAAATGATTAGGTACCTACGTAAATCTAAATTTACCTAATTATTTATTTAACTGCTACCTACCATAATACTGGTTTATATAGGAAGGATTCGTTTTTGCAAATCGAAAACCTCTCAAATTTGAATGACTTGACTTAGGTCTGATGACGATTCACTTGACATGACACTAGCAAGATTAGATTGGCTGTCAAACTGTCAAAATACGGACGGACGGACATGCTTCTCGCTCCCTGCCTTGCCTGCAAATTCTGCAATATATATAATTGGTATATTTTAACCTCTCAAATTCGAATGACTTGACTTAGTTTGATGACGATTCACTTGACATGACACTAGCAAGATTAGATTGGCTGTCAAACTGTCAAAATACGGACGGACGGACGTGCTGCTCGCTCCCTGCCTTGCCTGCAAATTCTGCAATATAATTGGTATATTTTATCAAAAAAAAAATATAAAATGTCAAACCATACCAAACTATTTAATTGATGAGATATGGCAACATACAACGCCCCGCTCTTCAACGCACATCGGAAAGAGAAGGGTATAATAATTATGCTGTGGAGGTACCCACGCCTGTGTAGTACCTAGCGTTGTAGTGCGAGTAGTGTGCGATCGTATGTTGTGTTGCGATCATATGCCTAGCCTGCCTAGCCTACTCTTCCTACCTACAACTGATTCCTACTACTTCCTAGGGTTTCTATTGGGGTTCGAAATTAAAGACGCGATTACTGACTGAACATCTTTTTTTTTTTTTTTTTTTTTTTTTTTTTTTTTTTTTTTTTCGAATGGACTATAATGCTGGTATAATCGTATGACGATTGCCGACAGCGTTACCGGACTACTGGCGAGCGCGGAAGGCGCTCTGCCATACAAAAAGGTTTATTGGCAACAAACGCAAGGGCACCACTTAGGTACGGACCTCGGCTTGGGCTGTTGCCGGGGAAGAGATAAGTCGGAGAGAATCTTCGCCCAGAGGGGGCGTTAACGGGGAATGCGTCTTCGACCCCTCCGGAGGGGTCGGTGTAGGTGTGCAGTGTTGATAGTTACCGGGTGCGATGAGTCGTCGATCACCACTGCGTTAGCGGCGGTGATCTCGTCATCTGGGTCACCTAATACGTGTCTAGGTCTACGGAGGGTACGTTTAGCGGGCGGCTCTACTGGATAATTTGGTAGTGCGGTCACTAGCGGGTTCGGATGGTGAGCGGCCGAATCGTAGAAACGCCGAGAGGCGGTTTTCATGAATTCTGAACATCTTTATTGAAAAAAGTCACTTTCTTATATGCTACCATTTAATGTTAGGACAATCATTGATCTGCAGAGCGAGTGTGTTTACGTCAGCCAATGAGGAGGCGTCTGAGGGACAATGTATGGCGAGCCGGTGACAGAGCGCGCTCCGCCAGAGCGAGACAGCGCCAACGTAAATATAGCGCGGATCGCCGCTACCCGCCAATGGCTGCGCGCGTGCACGCAGTGGTTGTCGGCGGCGCATGCGTCATGTTCCCACAGTACCCCCCATCAAGCGAAGCGTACGGATCTCTTGACGGTGCGGCCGTATCTGGTCACGTACGGTGCTGCTGCGGCCGGTGCTGTTGTAACCGGAGCTTCGCTGACTGGAGTAGAACTTGCGTCTTCGTTACAGATGTATGCTGGTTTGAGTCTATCCAACGATACAACTGTGACTCGCCTTGGCAACTGGATTTTGAAGTACTTGCTGTGCTTCTGTAGTACCGGAAATGGTCCGTCGTAGGGTGGTGTAAGAGGCGCTCGGACTGTGTCGTTCCTTATGAACACATGCGTGCAGGTAGCCAAATCCTTGTGCACGAACGGTCTTGCGGTAGTTGTGGCAGGGCGTTGAACTGGCGCTAGCGCTGACATAGCTTCGGTTAGACGTCGCACAAATTCTGCATCTTCAATCTTCGAGCTGGATGGAGCAATGAAGTCTGAAGGAATGCGTAGAGTCGTTCCATAGGTAAGTAGCGCCGGACTGTAGTTGTTTTCTTCACGTAGCGCTGTCCGTAGTCCGAGTAAAACAGTAGGCAGCTCCTCACTCCATTGCGTAGTTACTCCTCTTGCCATGAGCGCTGCTTTTAACGTTCGGTGAAATCGCTCTATCTGGCCGTTTGACTGCGGATGGAATGGTGTTGTCCGGATTCTTGTGATGCCAAACTTCTTCATCAATGCGCTGAACAACGACGACTCAAACTGTCTTCCTTGGTCGGTGGATATCCGGTGAGGACAGCCAAATCTTGCGATCCAATTTTCGTAGAGTGCTCTCGCGACGACTTCCGCTGTTATCTCTCGTACTGGTACAGCTTCTGGCCACTTGGTGAATCGGTCGATCATCGTCACGCAGTATCTGTAGTCTTGAGATAGCCGGAGTGGTCCCACGATGTCGATGTGAACATGCTCGAACCGTTCGGAGGCCGGAAACGTTGCTAGTGGTGTGACGTTGTGGCGGTTGATCTTCGCTCTCTGACAGCCGATGCAGTTTCTGGTCCAGGTGTTCACGTCCTTGTTCATCGAAGGCCAGAAGAACTTTGATGTGACTTGCTTTCTTGTTGTCCGTATTCCCGGATGACACAGTTCGTGTTGCGCTTTGAATGCAGCTTGCCGATGTGCCACGGGTAGGTATGGTCGTAATGTGGATGTTGACTGCTCGCACGTGATTGGCTGGTTTATTCCGGGTAGAGTGACGTCAACGAACTTCAAATTTGGTTGCAGCCTGAGTTGTTTCAATTCTTGATCGCTTCTTTGATCTCTTGATAGAGCTTCGTAGTCTATGTTTGAAGGACATCGAATCTCTTCAATCCGTGATAATGCGTCGGCGACCGAGTTCTTCTCTCCTTCCACGTACACGATCTTCGAGCAGAACTGGCTAATGTAGTGTAGCTGCCTTTCTCGTCGTGGTGTGTCACTGCTGCTTGGAGGTCGCGACAAAGCGAAAGATAGTGGCTTGTGATCCGTGAGTATTGTGACCTCGCATCCCTCGATTAGGCGGCGAAAATGCTTGACAGCGGCGTACATCGCTAATAGCTCGCGATCGTACGTGCTGTATCTTTGCTGCGTGCTGCTCATCGTTTTTGAAAAATATGCAAGTGGCTTCCAGGTTCTTCCAATTTTCTGTTGCAGCACTGCCCCGATGCTGTGATCCGATGCGTCCGACATGATGTTGAGTGGTGCGTTCAATACTGGATGCGTTAAAGTTGTAGCTTCAACGATGCTTTGGCGGCATTTTTGAAAGGCTACTTCGGCTTCCGGCGTCCAATCAATTGGTGTCTTGTCATTCTTCTTCCTGTCATGTAGGTACTTGTTGAGCTCGCACTGGTGGTCGGCTTGACGCGGCAAACAGTCTCTGTAGAAATTCAGCATTCCCAGGAAGCGGCGTAGCTCTGCTATTGTCTTTGGTTGAGGAAAGCTTGAGATGACTTCGGTGCGCTCGGTCGTTGGTTTGATTCCTTCTTCAGTTACTTCATAGCCCAAGAAATTGATCCTCGACTTGGCAAATTCGCACTTGTCCACGTTGAGCGTGACTCCATACTTGTCCAGGCGGCCCAAAACTTCATGAAGTAGCGTCTTGTGTTCGTCTTCATTGACGCTGCTGAGTAGTATGTCGTCCACGAATGCGAAACAGTCCTTGATGCCTCGGAGAACTTCATGCATGAAGCGCTGGAAGGTCTGGCTTGCATTCCGAAGGCCGAAGGTCATGCAGCGAAATTCCATCAATCCAAACGGTGTTATGATTGCACTCTTCTGAGCGTCCTCCTTAGCAATCGGTATCCAGTAGTACGCCATTTTCAAATCCAATTTTGAAAATATTTTCTTGCCGTGTAGATGGTACGTGAAATCTTGAATCCTGGGTATCGGGTATCTGTCTGGTTGCGTAACAGCATTCAGTCTTCGGTAGTCTCCACAGCAACGTAAGCTTCCATCTTTTTTCGTAACGACGTGCAGCGGACTTGCCCACGGACTCTTTGACGGCTGGCAAATTCCCATTTCCATAAGGCGCTCGAACTCAGCTTTTGCGGCTTTATATTTGTCAGGAGGCAGTGGACGCGCTCTTGCATAAAGCGGTGCTCCGGAGGTCTCTATGTGGTGCACAACATCGTGTTTTGATGGCGTTTTCAATGACATCGGGCGTAGTACGTCAGGATACTTCTTCAAGATGTCGTAGTATGTGTGGTTCTCGCTGATTACATGGACGGTCTCTTGGTTCGTGGCGATTTGAATGGCGTCGATGGATAAATCAGTGACCTTGTCAATGAGTTTCTTGCGATGTAGATCAACCAACAGCTTGAAGTGACGCAGGAAGTCAGCTCCCAAGATGGATGTCTTCACGTCTGCCACCACGAAAGTCCAGCGAAAATTTCTCCTTAGCCCGAAATCCAGCTGTAAACTGTTCTCGCCATATGTTTTAATCTGTGTCCCGTTTGCTGCATATAAGCTGTAGGCGCTTGACACCTGTTTCTTCCGAATTGCCGTTGTGCAGGCTAGGACCGAAATATCGGCACCTGTATCCACGAGGAAACGCTGATTCGTGTTGCGATCGTAGACACATAGGCGGTTACTAGCAGGGACAACGCCGACCTCCGCCACGGTCGGCGTGTGTTCTAGTTTTCCGACTTGGAGTTCCTCTTGGCGCACGGTGATTCGCAGCGTCTCGCTCTATCACCGAACCGGAAGTGATATCTGCACAGCCATGTTCCCTCCTTTATCTTCGCTGAGCTTGAGCGGGAACGCGAACGTGTGTGAAAGGGACGGCGATATTGCGATCTTCCTCGGTTGTGTAGCTCGGCGACTTCCAACGTGAGCTTCTCCAGTTGTTTGGACAACACGTCGAATTGGGTAGCTGTGGCTTGTTGGCTGGGGCTGGCACTAGTACTTGGTACAGCTCTAGAAACAGCTGCAACTGTGCTGCTGGAATCGGTAAACTCCAACATCTTGTCGGCCATAGCGGCAAGCATATCGAGGGATGAGTCTGTGTTCACGGATAGAACTACTCGGACTTGCTGCGGCAACTGGTTCAACCATTCAATTTTAATCCCGTCTTCGGTGATCATGCTTCCTCCTAGTTCACGCATCCGCCTCAGCAATTGCGTCGGTTTCCGCTCGCCCAGCTCCAGACCGCTGATGAGGTTCTTAAAATTTTTAACCTCCGATTGCTCATAAACCGAGATCAGGCGACTTTTAATCGCTTCAAATTTCCCGGTGGCTGGCGGCTTCAACAGTAAATCTGAAATATGCTGTAGGTCCGTTGGCTGCAACTGTCCCAGCACGTAGCGGTACTTATTGTCGTCGCTTGTCTTGAGTGGATCGACGATTGCTTCGAATTGCACGAACCATAAGCGCGGATACTCGCGCCAAAATGGTAGCAATCTTGCCTGCACCGATACAGCGGCAACATTGATGGGTAAATCCAGGCTTGCTTCAGATGGTTCAGCATTCTTCACTCCTTCCGTTGCGTCCATTGCGTGTTTTGAAAAATCTTCGAACGTCGAGGGTCACCAAGTGTGGAGGTACCCACGCCTGTGTAGTACCTAGCGTTGTAGTGCGAGTAGTGTGCGATCGTATGTTGTGTTGCGATCATATGCCTAGCCTGCCTAGCCTACTCTTCCTACCTACAACTGATTCCTACTACTTCCTAGGGTTTCTATTGGGGTTCGAAATTAAAGACGCGATTACTGACTGAACATCTTTATTGAAAAAAGTCACTTTCTTATATGCTACCATTTAATGTTAGGACAATCATTGATCTGCAGAGCGAGTGTGTTTACGTCAGCCAATGAGGAGGCGTCTGAGGGACAATGTATGGCGAGCCGGTGACAGAGCGCGCTCCGCCAGAGCGAGACAGCGCCAACGTAAATATAGCGCGGATCGCCGCTACCCGCCAATGGCTGCGCGCGTGCACGCAGTGGTTGTCGGCGGCGCATGCGTCATGTTCCCACAATGCCTTCAGAAATTTAAAGGACTGAGTGCATACAAAAAAGACTCTTATCGCGGGTAAAATACGTTCAAATCCGCAGAGCGTAATATCACCTTCAGAGCGGCAACGCATCATTTTTATGGTCGCGTCGAAATGCTTTGAATTTTTGGCGGTTAAATGTTATTTTGCTGATTACAACAGAACTGCTTGTCCTAGAGATTCCAAATTTTTGGTACCGAGTGCACTAATTCATAGCTCGGTTCAGAGACATCAACCGAGTCTGTACCTATTGTGGTTGCTGAGATCCAACATGTGCAAGCTGGACAAACAAAAAAAGCTGGAAAAGCTTGTAACTCATAGAGTTTTGAACAGAGACACTTCAAATATTTGGTACCTCGCTAATTCGTTTGGTACTAAATCTGGAGACTTAAAGCAACCTGCTAGCTCCAGCCATTCCAGAGAACGAGCATATGCTTTTTCACGTACCGTTACTCCAGCTTACACGTTAATGAAGTCTTATAACTCGAAGAGTTTCCTAGCTACAGACCTGAAATTTTTGGTACCAGGTGCACTAAATAGGTACTAAATCCTTGCGTTTACTATATATCTCTATCATTAGCCGTTTGCCCACACTGACTGAGGCAGCTGGAGACATGTTACTCCAGCTTACACACTATTATAAGCTTATAGCATCGTTGTTTATTTGGCAGATAAATTATGATTCAAATCTATGAGTGCACTAATTATGCTTTAAATATTGGCATTTATAGAAATTACATTTTCAATATGAGGAAGCTGGAGACATGCACACTCCTCACGGCGTCGCGGCGGCGCCGGCCGAAGTCCGCGCGCCCTCGATTGAACCAATCAAGGAGCGCGGCGCCGCGCACCTACCTCGTCCACTTGGTTATTGTCAATGTAGTAAGTCCGAGATGCGAAGAATACAAACCGATTGCAACCTTTCACGAGATGAAACTGGTCGACAATTTAGTGTTCTCCTTGGGAGCCAGGTTCGACAACATGGATTATTACAAATACAAATACAAATACATTTATTTGCCAAAAACAATTACATTAAAATAGTTACTGATGGTCTCCGCACAAGGACAAGCCTGTATCGCGGGAGGCCAGGGTAAAAAAGAGCGTGATTTACTTATAAGTACAACAGTTTACATACAGATAACACACAAAAACAAGGCACAAGACACGAGACTAAACACAGGTGACGGATAAACAGCTAAAGAACACTCTATTCTTGCTCATATTCATCTTAAGACCCACCTGTTGGGAATTGAAGTCTCTGAACATCGTGCCTAAATCTTCCAGCGATTCCGCCATTATGACTATATCGTCGGCAAATGGAAGGTCAGTGATAGATATTCACCATTGACGTGGACGCCATATCTATTCCAGGACAGCAACTTGAAAACCTCCTCCAATGCCGAGATGAATAGTTTCGGAGAAATTACATCTCCCTGTCTCACCCCTTTATTTATTTATTTATTTATTTATTTATTTATTTTATAATTTCAACATTACATCTATTATTACAGGTAAGACCTAATACAATAGAGTAGTCCTAACAAATAATTATTTCATTTAAAACAGTAGGTTCAAGTAAGAATGTCACGCCACGCATAAACAAAAATCAAAATCAGCCAAATATTAATCAAATTATTTACGTGTATACAAATGTCATAATGGAAAAAAAAAAAAAACAATTAAATAATAACAAATCAAAAACCAAACTAAATCAAAAATTATTCACGTATAAATGTCACATATAAATAAATAAAATGATATGTCAAACAGTATTAACCTATTTACAATAGCACAGACTATACAATGTAGCTCTTACGAACTCGCTCTTTGGACAGTGGAATATATCAATGGACACCGCCAACAGATTAAGTGTGCACATGGTGCGCGTCAGTGGTGCCTCGCCGAGCAGGTTGGTCCTCCCACGAGGCACTGCGAACAGAGGAGGCCGCCTGCGACGCCCAACATACTCGTCCGGCACGCAGAGTCCCATCATCTCCAGGATGGTTGGATTGGATACCATCCCCCGGAATACCCTAACCATATATAGCGCCAGCCCCATATCTCTCCTAATTTCCAGCTTGTTGTATCCAACCATACCCAAAACGAATAAGGTTGGATACATCAAGGGATAAAACGGATAGACACCGTATGTCTTCCAATAAAGATAACGTGTGAACTTGTTCTGTATGCGCTCCAACATGAGGCTATATTTTGCTTCATGCGGAGCCCATACAGAAGCTGCGCTTTCCATCTGGCTTCTGACCAGGGCATTATACATTGCACTTAGAGCCCTTAAGTTCGTGAAACCGTTTGCTCTGCGTAAAATGAATCCTAACATTCTATACGCCTTTTTACAAACGGTAACAACATGGACTCTAAACCTCAACTCGGTGTCCAGCCGAACCCCAAGATCTTTCACCAATTTCACCCTCTGCAACTGCGCGTCGTCTATCTGGTAGTTGTAGTGGAGTGGGGCTGCTGCTCTGCTAAATGTTATTATGGAACATTTGTTCACATTAAACTGCAACTTGTTTCTTCTGCCCCACTCCACTACCCTATCCACGTCTTGTTGAAGACGAACGCAATCTTTTATGCAATTGGATAGGATCCGTGCTCTGCAGGGTTAAGTGAAGCGTCTCAAAGAATGCAAATAATATGTACCTAATATATTTATCATAATAATAATTATAAAATATTTGATTTCCTTCAAATGCGGTGGGTTACACTACCTATAGCTACCCTTGTACCTGAGTTGAGGGTTTGGGATAGGAGGGATGCAAGTGGGGTTAGATGGCAAGTCTTTCCGTTGAGTCCTTTTTTCTAGGAAATGAAAAAATATACTCGACTATAGGAGTATAGGACTCGAGGGAAGGACTTCCAACCCCCTATCCCCAACCCTCAACTATGTCTATCTGTGGGATCTACGGTCGACGGCGGTCGGCACCGGAACTCGCGACAGCCCCTCTGCTCCTGCAGTCGTTCAACATTTCGATATACCGATAGTCAACTTGTCGTCGCTGGAGTGCCCAGATGTCGACTGAATCGAAGGCTTTCTTATAGTCTACACAAAGCGGCTGGTTATACTCTTCGGTTCTCTGTATAACCTGCCGGCGGAGCGTGTGGATGTGGTATAATATGGTGCTAAAGCCTTTTCGGAACCCCCCCTTGTTCGGAAGTCTGGAAGTCAAGTTGGACCTATAAGTTGTCTAAAATAAAGCTTTTATTATTAATATTATATTAATAACATCGGGGGCATCACGACCCTCAGTAATGGAATACGGCGCGAGGAGGAAAGCCCACAGACAGTAAATACCTTACAGACGAATATTTATATTTCTAAGAAAAGTGTTGTGAAGCCAAAGCGTGTCCCCTTGAGTCATGGCCTCGCATCTCACACGCTGTTTCCATTATTGTTCTGTCTCGTGCAGCTGTAGTCAGAGTCTGTCCCTCACCAGCTCACCGACCCCGCGCCAGCATAGTCAGGTCACACCTCCATGTGTGTGTCCTCGTGTGTGTGTGGTTGCAGGCTGGCGAGCAGCGTGATAGTGATGTTCGTGGTGGCGATCTTCATCAGCTACGGACTGCACTGCTACGTGCCGGTCGAGGTGGTGTGGCGGCACCTGCGCCCGCGCCTGCGGCCCGACGCCGCGCCGCGCGCCCTGCGCCGCGCCGAGCTCGCGCTGCGCGTCGCGCTCTGCCTCGTCACCTGTGAGTGTGCCTGTCCCCCCCGCTCCCCTCCCCTCCCCGCCACACCTGCGCCCGCGCCTGCGGCCCGACGCCGCGCCGCGCGCCCTGCGCCGCGCCGAGCTCGCGCTGCGCGTCGCGCTCTGCCTCGTCACCTGTGAGTGTGCCTGTCCCCCCCGCTCCCCTCCCCTCCCCGCCACACCTGCGCCCGCGCCTGCGGCCCGACGCCGCGCCGCGCGCCCTGCGCCGCGCCGAGCTCGCGCT
This sequence comes from Plemyria rubiginata, assembly GCA_963576535.1. NCBI lineage: Eukaryota > Metazoa > Arthropoda > Insecta > Lepidoptera > Geometridae > Plemyria > Plemyria rubiginata. The sequence continues at coordinate 47,190 of CAUYVL010000003.1, forward strand.
GCGCGTCGCGCTCTGCCTCGTCACCTGTGAGTGTGCCTGTCCCCCCCGCTCCCCTCCCCTCCCCGCCACACCTGCGCCCGCGCCTGCGGCCCGACGCCGCGCCGCGCGCCCTGCGCCGCGCCGAGCTCGCGCTGCGCGTCGCGCTCTGCCTCGTCACCTGTGAGTGTGCCTGTCCCCCCCGCTCCCCTCCCCTCCCCGCCACACCTGCGCCCGCGCCTGCGGCCCGACGCCGCGCCGCGCGCCCTGCGCCGCGCCGAGCTCGCGCTGCGCGTCGCGCTCTGCCTCGTCACCTGTGAGTGTGCCTGTCCCCCCCGCTCCCCTCCCCTCCCCGCCACACCTGCGCCCGCGCCTGCGGCCCGACGCCGCGCCGCGCGCCCTGCGCCGCGCCGAGCTCGCGCTGCGCGTCGCGCTCTGCCTCGTCACCTGTGAGTGTGCCTGTCCCCCCCGCTCCCCTCCCCTCCCCGCCACACCTGCGCCCGCGCCTGCGGCCCGACGCCGCGCCGCGCGCCCTGCGCCGCGCCGAGCTCGCGCTGCGCGTCGCGCTCTGCCTCGTCACCTGTGAGTGTGCCTGTCCCCCCCGCTCCCCTCCCCTCCCCGCCACACCTGCGCCCGCGCCTGCGGCCCGACGCCGCGCCGCGCGCCCTGCGCCGCGCCGAGCTCGCGCTGCGCGTCGCGCTCTGCCTCGTCACCTGTGAGTGTGCCTGTCCCCCCCGCTCCCCTCCCCTCCCCGCCACACCTGCGCCCGCGCCTGCGGCCCGACGCCGCGCCGCGCGCCCTGCGCCGCGCCGAGCTCGCGCTGCGCGTCGCGCTCTGCCTCGTCACCTGTGAGTGTGCCTGTCCCCCCCGCCCCCCTCCCCCCGTGACGGCGTCTCCTCGTGTTGCAGTCGTGCTGGCGGCGGCGGTGCCGCGGCTGGGGCTGTTCATCTCGCTGTTCGGCGCGCTCTGCCTGTCCGCGCTCGGCATCTGCTTCCCGGCGCTGATGGAGGCGTGCCTGGCGCTGGCGAGCGCGCCGCCGTCGCGCCTGCGCCTGCTGCTCGCCAAGGACGCGCTGCTGTTCCTGGTGGGGCTGGTGGGGCTCGTGGCCGGCACCTACACGGCGCTCGCCGCCATCGTGCTCTCGTTCGCCGCCCCGCCCGCCGCGCCGCCCGCCTAGCGGCGACACGCACGTCGCTCGCGGCGGGCGGGCGGTGCGGCGGTGCTTGAACTGTTTAGTAGCTCGTTGTGTTTTGTAACAGTCTATTAATTGTTAGCTGCTATTTACACGAAGTACTATTTACTGTACAACGTGTAACATAAATAATAAATAATAAATAAATAATGCTGGACAATCCACACAGCACTATCTAGCCCCAAAGTAAGCTATTCAAAACTTGTGTTATGGGTACTAGATAACTGATATATTTAATACATTATATACTTACATAGATAGATAATTTTTATTATACATAGAGAACACCCAGACCAGAACATAATGCTCCCATAGCCACGGAAGCAAGGAGTTCTACAGGTCACGGCAGGTCACTTTTGTTCTGAGACTTTTAAAATCTCAAAGTATATCGTTCATCAAAATGAAATACCTCCTTATCTCATCTCCAAAATGAAACTAACACAACATGATGCAGTCTGTAGATGAAACCAATTAGTAAACGCAAATGGAGTAGTAGTGTATGTACATACCTACCAATGTCCTGCACTACACATTATCAGAGTTTTTTCTGAAACATTCATAATTTATTTTTTTATGGGAATTTAAAAAAATAAGTATTCAAACTTATTATTTAAATTGCAAACGTCAAGTATTCCAATGCTTGGTCTGACCTCTTGGTATGTGTCCTGGTAGCGGTAGGTACTTGTGACGTCACACGTTGTCGCAGCCGCTGGAGTCGCGTCACGCAGCACGCGCGGCACACATAAAGATAAAAAAGATAAAAAATATTTATTGCATAAGTCTTATACACTAATAACATATAAGTAAGGTTTATCTACTTGAGTTTCTTATGTCGTAGGTAAAGACCTTAGGGTAGACAATAAGTTGAGTTCCTCGCTCTAACTAAGCATGAGCTTGTATGTAGAAGCGAGGGCTCTTCTTTTGGCAACAACTAGTTTTAATGACATGTAGATTGTAGGTAGGTTCAATACAAATACAATTTATACTAGACTGAAAACCACGGAACGGAGCTTATCATGCAAAAAGAGAAAAAAAAAAAGTTACTAGATAATTACTAATCTACATAGGTGTGTATAGTAGTGTCAATTTCAATTTAAAAAGATGGTAATAGAAAATGAGACACAATTCAAAATAAACTATTCCTAAAATAAAATACTAAAATTAACTTAATTGATGGGTGTGTTACGTACGCCTGTTAGATGCTAGTGTAGTGTGAAAGGGAGTGTGCGTGTTAGTGTGTATGTGTGTGTATAGAGGTGGGCTATCCTACTACTACCAGTCTCATAAGTCTGGGTATCGTAGGATTAGCCCACTTGTGTGTTGTTGTGAAGGACAGTGTTAGGGAATGCAGATGTGTGTGTATAGAGGTGGGCTATCCTACTACTACCAGTCTCATAAGAGTCTGGGTATCGTAGGATTAGCCCACTTGTGTGTTGTTGTGAAGGATAGTGTTAGGGAATGCAGAGGTAGGAGGGAGAGGGGTAAGGTAACATTTGTATTAGGAACACATCTTTAATAATTTATACCATTTTCCGAAGCAGTTCCTCTGTTTGGTTGTATGTTAGAGATTGTAAGTGCTTGGTGACTCTGAATTTGCACTCGGTGGTCAATAGATCGTGAATTTGAATTATTTTATTTATTTTATTGTACAGGTATGGGGCTAAAAAGGAGCTGTGTTTCTGTGCAAATGTCGTCCTGCACTTTTTAATTTCGAAAATTATTTCCTTTGATGCGACTCCGAGGGACTGTCGATGTCGTCGTAACGGAATCTGTACCATGTACTGTATTGTTTGTTACAAATTATACTAGTAGTTCGCCCCGGCTTTGATACAAGTAACAGAGAAAGAGCGATCAACGTTTTGCGCGCGTCTCTGAACGCCCGATAAAATCCACATAAAATAAGGTTTATTTTAATTATTAGATGAATAATCAAAAAAATAAAACAACGAAGTTTGTTAATACTAAATGATATCTTATTAATATCCTTCAAAACTTTGTAAAGATTGGATGGTTTATTACAAAGATAAATGAGATGATATTAAAAAAGTTCATGATTTTTTTATACAGAAAGACTTATAAAATCGGGGTTTTAAACCAACTATGTTTTATTAGTTTGGATTTTTTCATTGTCAAAAACTTGGCTGATCTTCCTAAAAACAGACGTGAAGTTGAGGACTAAGACTATTTTGATCACTGTTGTCAGCGCCTTAAGTTTAAGGAGCATTCGTGGACCACACGTTGTTCCTGAGACCTGTCGCCATTTCATCCATCCCGCATTTATTCTATTTTTCATAATAACTTTAAATTGTTTTCAAATGAATTGATCCGGGATTTTCCATAAAAATTAAAAATCTTTCAAACTTTAGAAGTACTGAACTCGACAGCACATTATTTGGCTTAATTAGGCGTCCTTCGAGGAATATGTCGAGTTACTAGTAGTAAATACGCGGCACGTAAGTCTAGCGGCGAACGAAACGTGGAGGGGATGCTGCGCACGCTACGGGCCAATGAGGGCGCTCGAATGCCGAGGGATACCTTATTTTCGACTTCCGCGCATTAACGGTCAGCGTTCGACTTGCTTGCCGCGCATTACAGTAACCCTGTATACATACGAGCCATTATCTATTGTACTGTTTTGCTCAAAAGCATAACGCAGCGTGCATTACTATTATACTGTAGGTCCGGCAGGTGTGCTACGCTATGCGTGCCTACCTGTGTGCTAGTTAATATGCAAGTAACCTATCCTTTAGCTCCCTCTGCGTAGGCAGGTGTGATAAGTACATGCAGTATGTAGCAGGTTCGATGTCGGTGCCGGAGCCTCCTGTTGTTTGTTGGCATTTTAAGGACTCCCAGTGCTTGAACTACAATAAATACTTAATACTTTTTTTGTTTACTTTCATTTTCGCCAATTGCAAGCTTTGAATAATGATAACACGCCGTCGCCGCCGGCGCCGACACGGCTAGGCTGGTCGACTCGACTGTTTGTTAGCATTTGGTGTTAGGTACATATTAATGTATGCAGGTTAGAGTTGGAGTAGGCGCTTCCGTTTAAGTAGATATTCGTTATGTAAACAATGGTCGAATAATTTTAATAAACGTATGTATATTGGTGGTCACTCCACACCATACCTACCGCCAAAAGAAGTAAAGTTGTACTATGTGAACCATTTATATAGGTAACGCGGCGCCGGTGCCAGATACCACTGAGCCGCACACTCAGCGAGGCACGAGAAAACTCTTCGCTGTCTCGTGCCTCGCTAAGCGTGCGGCTCAGTGATCACTTAAGCTCATACATATCTGGCACCGGGGTAATACAAATTACTTATAATAAATACATTATAATACTCAGGCAGAGAACGAACGTTCGGTACACAGACTGTTTGGATGAGGGCATCGAACCCGCAACCCACGGCGCGTAAGTCGGAGCTTCTACCAGCTTTGCTGTGAGGGCGGTCGGTCGTAGTTTGATTATTAACAAGAATAAGTCGAGTTGTGTTAGTCTTGTAAAGATGTACCTATTTTAGAAAATATTTGTTTTTTTTTTGGTACTTGTAGTTATTATAATAAGTAGGTATTTAGATATCTATCACATAAGTTGTATATCAATACAATAAACAAACGAATCGGATTCACGTGGGTAACTCACTCGTAGACCCTAATGCAGATTTAAAAAAAATATGTACTGAGGGTATGTACGTAATAAACATATAATTAAATATCGTTGGAATATGTAAGTAAACTCGGCGGCATCTACTCGTAGCTTCAAACGAAGCAAAGCTGTGTCTGCAGCAGCTCCAGCTCCAGCTCCATGCCGACCGCCCGGCGGGCGACGTGACGGGCGGCGGGCGACGCGCCGCGCTCCCGCAGCCACGGCTCGGGCCGCGGGAGGCAATGCACCTCAATAATATCCTATTACTATTATAAACGCAAAAGTTTGTATGGATGGATGGATGGATGTCTCTTTCACGCCGGCACGGCTGAACGGATCTGGATGAAACTAGGCAGAGTGATAGATTATAGTCTGGAATAGCACATAGGCTACTTTTTATCCAGTGGGAATACCGGGGTTTAAATCTGCGCGGGTGAAACCGCGGGGCGCAACTAGTAATTTACATAGTCGAGTGTATGTATGTATGCGCCGGCGGGACTCGGGGACGGCCGCGTGTCATGTTTGTGTTCAATTGGATAAGTACTTCAAATATACGTAACAACTTTATAGAACTTGCTGAACCTGTGGTGGCGACCGCCTAATGTGATGCGAGAACGCATCCGAACTGAACGCGCGCTCAAGCGGTGTACTAGTATACGTTTGTGACGGTGCAGCGGTGGCAGCTGTGAGGGTACCTGCTGTGTCGCCCGTTGCCGCTGAAGTCGCGCGCGCCGACCGACGAGCGCGAGTGGTGCTGTCGGAGGCAAACTCTCTCTCTCTCTCTCGCCTCCAACCACGCGGCTGGTGAGTCGAGCGCTGCGCCGCACATCAATAACCTAGTACTAGAAGCTTCTAGATCGCACATCTGTTGTACCTCACTTGTGTGTATGAAGAGCTATACAAATAAAATAAAAGCATATAATAGAACTCGTCGTATTATTCCACGAGGAACTTAACGACATAACCCAAACTTTATGTTATCAAAATCATAAATTATTATGATTATTATTATTAAGTTGTCTGCGTCTTAGAGAAATCAAAAAGTGTTAATTATAACTAATGACTGTGTGGTCGCCGCGTGACAAAGCCCTCTAAATAAATAATAAATAAAATAAACTAATGACTAAAAAGGAGTGAACGAGATGCAATACTACAATGCAATGGGAAGAATGGGGTTTACGTCGTCCAAATTCCTTGGGTTTTACAGTAGAATAGAGGTCAGTAGCTTATACCCACTAGCTATCTCTCTAGTTGTAACCGTCAGCTACGTTTAAGCTGTGACAACTCTACGTCGTAGCAACGTCGTAGTCGGCAGCTACGACACAAGCTACAACCACTCTACGCCGTAGCATGCTATAGCAGTAGGTTACATTGTACCCACTGCTATAAAATGCTACGGCTATATAGCTGAATTCCTCGAAGCTCGATTAACCCTAATCGCTTGTCAAGTCACTTGCTATTTCAGCTTTATACTTCAAAGTAGATAGAGATAACAAGTTGCTTTGTAGACGTCCGTTTTTTTCACCGGATAACGGACCGTCAATAAACGGCTATCCTTGCATACATATTTTTTTTACCGGATGGATGGACTGCCGTCTATGTACAATTCCATGTCAATATCACCCATTTTGAACGCAGGTAGACGGCACTCAATTAACAGAAAACAGGCAATACGCCCGGCAGCGTCCACACGCACCAATACACTGGCGTGGACGACCGCCCTTCCTGACACCGGACCGGTGTCCGTCGCGCCGATGTCCGGTGCATGTACACACATTCATTATAATTCATACACCACCGCGAATCCGGCAAAAACACGGTCCGTTATCCGGTGAAAAAAACGGACGTCTACAAGCGCTCTGACGGCCGATTAGTGTTGATCGAGCTTCCAGAGAGCGGGGGTTAGCGTAGCTTATTCAGCTATCCGTCGGGGCCATGGAAGAGTGCGAAAGCGTGCCCACAGCCCCGGCACAGGGTGTGTAGTAGGACCCCGTTGGGTTTTAGTCGGTAAGAGTCCGACATAACTCTTCTGTTGTCACCACAACAGAAGAGTATCCATGAGGATTTCCCAACGTTAAAAAAAAAGCTTATTCAGCTATAGCATGCTACGGCGTAGAGGTGTTGTAGCTTGTGTCGTAGCTATCGACTACGACGTTGACTTGTCACAGTTTAAACATAGCTGACAGTTACAACGTAGATTTTCCGAAAGTAAGAGCTACGACATAGCTGTTTGATGCACTAACTGATACAATCCTATTAATATTATAAACGCGAATGTTTGTAAGTATGGATGGATGTTTGTTACTCTTTCACGCCGGCACGGCTGAACGGATCTGGATGAAACTTGGCAGAGAGATAGGTTATAGTCTGGAATAGCACATAGGCTACTTTTTATCTCGCGGGAATACTACTACTGGTATTTAAATGTGCGCGGGTGAAAACTAGTAATATTATAAGTATGTATTACAAAAAAAGAATATAAGTATATCAGCTATCTGGTTCCCCTATATGACAAGCTTTGGCGTAGTTTGGCTGATAGTGCTGAGTGAAATGTCCACCACCAGTATTTGCCTCCGGGAGCTTCGACTAGGAAGCTCGTTACGTCGCTGAAAGCTACAACACAGCTGCGACATCGATCGCCGTAGCTGACAACACCGCTACATTGTGTGCTATACTGTGTGACGAAGGGTGTGTCAGGCAATGTAGCGCGCCAAGCTCGGCGCGGCGTGCGGGACTCAACGTCCAGACCCGGCGCGGCTACGCAGGCTGCAGAGAGTGAGTGTAGCACAACAGTTACAGTCAGGCAATGTAGCGCGCCAAGCTCGGCGCGGCGTGCGGGACTCAACGTCCAGACCCGGCGCGGCTACGCAGGCTGCAGAGAGTGAGTGTAGCACAACAGTTACAGTCAGGCAATGTAGCGCGCCAAGCTCGGCGCGGCGTGCGGGACTCAACGTCCAGACCCGGCGCGGCTACGCAGGCTGCAGAGAGTGAGTGTAGCACAACAGTTACAGTCAGGCAATGTAGCGCGCCAAGCTCGGCGCGGCGTGCGGGACTCAACGTCCAGACCCGGCGCGGCTACGCAGGCTGCAGAGAGTGAGTGTAGCACAACAGTTACAGTCAGGCAATGTAGCGCGCCAAGCTCGGCGCGGCGTGCGGGACTCAACGTCCAGACCCGGCGCGGCTACGCAGGCTGCAGAGAGTGAGTGTAGCACAACAGTTACAGTCAGGCAATGTAGCGCGCCAAGCTCGGCGCGGCGTGCGGGACTCAACGTCCAGACCCGGCGCGGCTACGCAGGCTGCAGAGAGTGAGTGTAGCACAACAGTTACAGTCAGGCAATGTAGCGCGCCAAGCTCGGCGCGGCGTGCGGGACTCAACGTCCAGACCCGGCGCGGCTACGCAGGCTGCAGAGAGTGAGTGTAGCACAACAGTTACAGTCAGGCAATGTAGCGCGCCAAGCTCGGCGCGGCGTGCGGGACTCAACGTCCAGACCCGGCGCGGCTACGCAGGCTGCAGAGAGTGAGTGTAGCACAACAGTTACAGTCAGGCAATGTAGCGCGCCAAGCTCGGCGCGGCGTGCGGGACTCAACGTCCAGACCCGGCGCGGCTACGCAGGCTGCAGAGAGTGAGTGTAGCACAACAGTTACAGTCAGGCAATGTAGCGCGCCAAGCTCGGCGCGGCGTGCGGGACTCAACGTCCAGACCCGGCGCGGCTACGCAGGCTGCAGAGAGTGAGTGTAGCACAACAGTTACAGTCAGGCAATGTAGCGCGCCAAGCTCGGCGCGGCGTGCGGGACTCAACGTCCAGACCCGGCGCGGCTACGCAGGCTGCAGAGAGTGAGTGTAGCACAACAGTTACAGTCAGGCAATGTAGCGCGCCAAGCTCGGCGCGGCGTGCGGGACTCAACGTCCAGACCCGGCGCGGCTACGCAGGCTGCAGAGAGTGAGTGTAGCACAACAGTTACAGTCAGGCAATGTAGCGCGCCAAGCTCGGCGCGGCGTGCGGGACTCAACGTCCAGACCCGGCGCGGCTACGCAGGCTGCAGAGAGTGAGTGTAGCACAACAGTTACAGTCAGGCAATGTAGCGCGCCAAGCTCGGCGCGGCGTGCGGGACTCAACGTCCAGACCCGGCGCGGCTACGCAGGCTGCAGAGTGAGTGTAGCACAACAGTTACAGTCAGGCAATGTAGCGCGCCAAGCTCGGCGCGGCGTGCGGGACTCAACGTCCAGACCCGGCGCGGCTACGCAGGCTGCAGAGAGTGAGTGTAGCACAACAGTTACAGTCAGGCAATGTAGCGCGCCAAGCTCGGCGCGGCGTGCGGGACTCAACGTCCAGACCCGGCGCGGCTACGCAGGCTGCAGAGAGTGAGTGTAGCACAACAGTTACAGTCAGGCAATGTAGCGCGCCAAGCTCGGCGCGGCGTGCGGGACTCAACGTCCAGACCCGGCGCGGCTACGCAGGCTGCAGAGAGTGAGTGTAGCACAACAGTTACAGTCAGGCAATGTAGCGCGCCAAGCTCGGCGCGGCGTGCGGGACTCAACGTCCAGACCCGGCGCGGCTACGCAGGCTGCAGAGTGAGTGTAGCACAACAGTTACAGTCAGGCAATGTAGCGCGCCAAGCTCGGCGCGGCGTGCGGGACTCAACGTCCAGACCCGGCGCGGCTACGCAGGCTGCAGAGAGTGAGTGTAGCACAACAGTTACAGTCAGGCAATGTAGCGCGCCAAGCTCGGCGCGGCGTGCGGGACTCAACGTCCAGACCCGGCGCGGCTACGCAGGCTGCAGAGAGTGAGTGTAGCACAACAGTTACAGTCAGGCAATGTAGCGCGCCAAGCTCGGCGCGGCGTGCGGGACTCAACGTCCAGACCCGGCGCGGCTACGCAGACTGCAGAGAGTGAGTGTAGCACAACTGCGACGCGACACGCGACGCACTGCCTTACCTATATTGACTTGAGGCACCGCATGCCCATGCCGTGCCGTGCCGTGTCGTGCCGTGGTACGCCTGTGGTGTCACCATTCCAAACAAATATCCAGCAAACTTGCACCAGTATCATTCACTCTCTCGCTACATACATACATTGCTAGAACATTTTCATACCCATCACGCTTCACTCCAACTTACTCATCAAAATCTCCTAGCATTATTACCCTTTCATTATCCTGACACGATAGAAATGTAATAATAATAATAATATTTTATTTGAGTCAATTACAATAATTTGCAACTTCAATAACACTGAATGAATGTGAATGACGTCCTGCACTATCACTGAATGAATGTGAATGACGTCCTGCACTATCACTGAATGAATGTGAATGACGTCCTGCACTATCACTGAATGAATGTGAATGACGTCCTGCACTATCACTGAATGAATGTGAATGACGTCCTGCACTATCACTGAATGAATGTGAATGACGTCCTGCACTATCACTGAATGAATGTGAATGACGTCCTGCACTATCACTGAATGAATGTGAATGACGTCCTGCACTATCACTGAATGAATGTGAATGACGTCCTGCACTATCACTGAATGAATGTGAATGACGTCCTGCACTATCACTGAATGAATGTGAATGACGTCCTGCACTATCACTGAATGAATGTGAATGACGTCCTGCACTATCACTGAATGAATGTGAATGACGTCCTGCACTATCACTGAATGAATGTGAATGACGTCCTGCACTATCACTGAATGAATGTGAATGACGTCCTGCACTATCACTGAATGAATGTGAATGACGTCCTGCACTATCACTGAATGAATGTGAATGACGTCCTGCACTATCACTGAATGAATGTGAATGACGTCCTGCACTATCACTGAATGAATGTGAATGACGTCCTGCACTATCACTGAATGAATGTGAATGACGTCCTGCACTATCACTGAATGAATGTGAATGACGTCCTGCACTATCACTGAATGAATGTGAATGACGTCCTGCACTATCACTGAATGAATGTGAATGACGTCCTGCACTATCACTGAATGAATGTGAATGACGTCCTGCACTATCACTGAATGAATGTGAATGACGTCCTGCACTATCACTGAATGAATGTGAATGACGTCCTGCACTATCACTGAATGAATGTGAATGACGTCCTGCACTATCACTGAATGAATGTGAATGACGTCCTGCACTATCACTGAATGAATGTGAATGACGTCCTGCACTATCACTGAATGAATGTGAATGACGTCCTGCACTATCACTGAATGAATGTGAATGACGTCCTGCACTATCACTGAATGAATGTGAATGACGTCCTGCACTATCACTGAATGAATGTGAATGACGTCCTGCACTATCACTGAATGAATGTGAATGACGTCCTGCACTATCACTGAATGAATGTGAATGACGTCCTGCACTATCACTGAATGAATGTGAATGACGTCCTGCACTATCACTGAATGAATGTGAATGACGTCCTGCACTATCACTGAATGAATGTGAATGACGTCCTGCACTATCACTGAATGAATGTGAATGACGTCCTGCACTATCACTGAATGAATGTGAATGACGTCCTGCACTATCACTGAATGAATGTGAATGACGTCCTGCACTATCACTGAATGAATGTGAATGACGTCCTGCACTATCACTGAATGAATGTGAATGACGTCCTGCACTATCACTGAATGAATGTGAATGACGTCCTGCACTATCACTGAATGAATGTGAATGACGTCCTGCACTATCACTGAATGAATGTGAATGACGTCCTGCACTATCGGCACCAAATGCAAACGGTTTTCTTATTCGATAAATAGTGATAACCTTTTTGTGTGAGGTTTATTTAACTAAGTCTTCTTAGTTAGTTTCAAGTTTTATCCGATCTCTATGAAATTTTTGTTAAAATTTTAGTTAAATAAAGCTATCCAAATATATTGATTTGCGGGTATGAAAATGAATATACAATGTTAAATGGATCTAAATATAATATAATATGGGATAAGAGCAGGGAGATCATGATGATACCTAAAAGAGCTTTGTTTTTGTTTGTACATTCCAATGGAGGTAAAGCCAAGAAGGTGCTCAGTGGAACTACTCAACAAATTGAACTGAAAATTGGTAACGTAAGATAACCAACGCTGGTGGTAAGTAGGGGGCAGTCGGAGGCCGAATATTGCATTTGGTATCCATGTACGACAGCATCTCGATCTCGCAGTTCAGGGCCACTAGTTAAATAAATAAATAATGCTAGACAATCCACACCATCAGCCCCATCTAGCCCCAAAGTAAGCTACTCAAAGCTTGTGTTATGGGTACTAGATGACTGATATATTTAATACATTATATACTTACATGGATAGATATTTTTTATTATACATAAACACCCAGACCATCGGAACAAATTTCTGCACATCGTACACAAATTTGTTCCGAGGCGGGAATCGAACCCGCAACCTCTAGCGTCGCAGGCGGACTCTCGTTGAAGTTAGGTCGAGAGTGCGATTTATGCTTTTGATCTTTAGGTACCTATTAGCTTAATGCTGAACTATTTAAACATTGAACAAATCACACAAAAAAAAACAAATAAACATACAACAATTAACATTTATTTTCAATCCACAGAACCATATAAATTAAAGTCGAAATAGCACAACTCATAAATTAATATGGTGCAATAAAATTTGTTGTTGACACTAAGAGGTGTAGGTACGTTGGCGTTGAACGAGTGCAGGCGCCCCTCTCCGGGGCGAGAGGGCTGCTGGTGGGGGGGGGGGGGTACTAAATAATTAAATAATAAGGAACGGTGGAGGGGAGGGGGCGGTGGAGCGGGTAGGTACACCTTGCCATGCAACGTTCTTACAGACGACTCCAACTTAACGCGATACCTTAATTATTATTTATATCCATTATCCCAATAACAATGTTGTTGAAAACAATTTTATTACATTGAATGTATAACAGTTTAATTATTTCATAGGACATCATCAATTTTGAAAAAAAAACATTGTGTATACATTATAACATTAAAGATGGATTATCAAATAGCAGCCGAGGCCGTTACATAATTACGTTATACAATAATATAATATCATTTGATATGAGGGGGGAGGGGAGGGGTGTTCTCCGCAGCCTTCAGGGCCCTCATTTTGTAAATCTTTCTACAAAAAACGTATTATTGTTCTCGCTTTGTATTCACAAAATACTTTCAAATGCAACAACTTCTTACTCTAATTTTATAAACACTTTTCTTCAATTCAATAAACATTCAATTGACTCAATATCAACGACAAAACTCTACAAAAATATGTATATTATATATATAATAATAATAATAATGAGCATCGGCACGAGTCGAGAGCGCGGCGATGCGATGCGACGCGATGCGACGCGGTGCGACGCGGTCCTACCCGCGCGCGGACGGGGGACGCCTACGCTACGTATCGCGAATCTCTATAACTAAACAAAAATATATAAACTTTCAAAAATGTTAACATCTACAGCCATATGTAACAAAAATAGACTAATAAAGACTACACTACGGAATCTACGGCCTACTTAAACTAATCACTAAGTTTTGAAACGAAACTATTATTTCGCTCACTATCCCTAAAGAAACGACAGACAGGCGCGGGCTGTCGTGTCGTGTCGTGTCGTGTCGTGTCCTGTCTATGTACAGAGCTGCCACGCGGCACTCGGCTTGAGCAACATGCGTGCTGCGTGCGTCACACTAATAAATACTCAACAACACTAACTAAATGACGTGACGTGACGTCAGCGGGGAGGGAGGGGGGGGGGCGCGGGACGGGCGCTAACATCGTCTGAGCGGCGGCGGCGGCGGCGGCGCGGGCGGCGGACACCACCGGACTTTGGTAAAGATTCACCTATTACATACTAGGTAGTTAAACTTACGGTAACTGCAACATCGACCATTATAATTACATTAATTCTAGGAGAACAATAACTACAATGAGTCCGCGGGCCGGCGCTGGCGGGGGCGCCGCGTGGGGGCGGAGGGGGGGCGATGGGGGGTCACGCACGGCGGCGCAGGCGCGGAGCGACGACGGCGGCGACCGAGCGCGCGACTACAGCAGCGCGACTCCGGCCGCGACCTGCAGCACGAACACAATACATCATTGCTACAAGCTGTCTGCCACGGAGCCGACGACGGCGACACATAGCGGCACCTACTGATCCACCACAAAGGTCAACACTAGATTACAACTAATCCACTATTTTAGCGATGGCCACAAAGCTATCAGGAAACCTTTATAGGCAATGCATTCACAAATATTCGAGTACTGTACTGTACTGTAGTATAGTGTACTGACATGAGACATGAGAGGTGGCGGGCGATGCGGCGCGCGGCGCCGGCGCTACACGTCCGCGCACTTGGAGAGCTTCTCGCGCAGGATGTGGTTCTCCTTCTTCAGCAGCTCCACCTCCTGCCGGAGCCCCATGTTCTGGAACGAGAACGAGCCACTGGAACCTCTCTCGGAACCATCACACCGACCATTCATAAACTACCCTTTCAATTACAACAAAACGGCATAAGTTTCTTTGTTAACATTTTCAAACTATTAGCGACGTTACTCTCGTAGTCTTAGGGTAGGGTTTTCTAGATGGACTGTGTTAACTATCCGCTAATCACGCCACGAGCGCTGCCGACCAGCCAACACTTTCATTGTATTATATTTTCATTTCAACAAATAACTTACCAACTTTTTAGATATCCTTTTAGAATGAATTATCATAATCGAATCATGTAATTAATATAGATATGCTTTTGCATTATATTACCTATATTATTGGAGATTTATACAGTATCTGAATTAAACCTAATATAAAAAAATAGGGTTTGTACAGGGTCCAGTGAGATTTTAAATGATTCCCAATCAAATTGTCGAAATATTTCCTCAAGGACTGCTGAAAATAACTTTGGAGATAGAGGATCCCCCTGGCGCACTCCTCTTTCTATTCTTATAGGTTGCCCTTCTCTTTCTAATTTGACGCTTGCATGGATTTCTTGTAGCTGTTTCTGATTACTTATCTTCAATCCCTTGGTTGTTGAGAGCTTCCCATATTTTTCATGTTCTAGAGGGAGTCGAAAGCCTTGCGGTAATCTACGAAGCAGCAGTATAAGGGCATTATTGTATTCATTGCTTTTTTTCAACGAGCTGCTTAATCACATGGATGTGTTCAAGAGTTGAATAGCCCCCTCTGAAGCCTGCTGGTTCTTTAGGTTGATTTTTAACCGTCGAAAACAATAACGGAGGAGGTTATCAATTCGACGCGTAGGTAGGTACCTATATTTTTTTTATGTAGACCGCGCATAACTTTTTACTTTAACTTTTTAAATTATCAAAATCAGATTACTCTGTAAAAAGTTACACGTGGTCAAACGTTATCAGTCAATCAGTGAGTGAATCATCCCTATTTTGCTATCCTTAGGTTTGGTTTCAAATCTTCGCGGTATTTCTTTTCCAATTGACGCAAAAATTAAGTAGATTATGGCAACAAAAAATTATAAAATAAAACTTTTTAACAAAAAGTTGAACCGCCGAAAAAACTTAAAAGCAAGAAATAATACTTAAACGTTTTTTGTTTAACCTTAATAACGAAATTCTTAAACTAATGTAAGTACCTAAGTTATTTTGAGTCAATTTTGCCACACAAGCAAATTCATTAATTACGTAAAGCAGACTTAGAATTAGTTATGTATACTTATATTAGTTTAAGAATTTAGTTATTAAGGTTTTAAGGTTAAACAAAAAACGTAAAAATAAGTATTAAGTATTTCTTGCTTTTCAGTTTTTTCAGCAGTTCAATCTTTTGTTAATAGTAGATTATACACCTTGGGGATAAAGCACTGTTTTATGTCACGGGCGCTACATTGAATCCCGAACGTAGCGAAGGACTTCAAATTGAACTCCCGATCGCAGCGAGGGTGTTATCCTCGCTCCAGCCCGCGCCCAAGTCAAAAACAGTTTCATCCCAGTGGTGTATACCTACTCTACTTTTCCCACTTTATGCGAGACAAAAAAAAACCAGGCTAAATTCTTTCATCACTTGATATTTTTGATATTTTTGATATTTTTTTAAATATTTATAGAATCTTCTAAGGGTACTACTTACTATAGCTACGGCTATAGCAACTTCATTCAGCTGGCGTGGCCTACTCGATTTGACAAACAAACGAAGTTCATCTCAGTGCGAATCTAGAGGGTCACGGCTTCGGTCTTCGAAAAACGAGTTGGCCGCGCCTGCTGAAGACACATTCTGTTTGGCAAAATTAGACTTTATAGACATAGAAATAAGAATTATGAAAGTGGAAATCACATTATTGACCAGCGGGTTATAATGAAATTCAATAAAACATTATTACCCGGCTAAAGTCAAGAGATATACCCCGCGTTCCGAAATACTCTATAATCGATTTGAGCGCTCACAAACCCGTACCGAATTAGCGTGAGCGCTGTCAAAAATGACAGTTGTGCATTTGTGTTTTGTTGTTTCTGTCTTCTGTAATGTCTTGCTTTCGGTAAGGTTTACATGACATAGGTACCTACCTATAATTCGGCATTGTCGAGCATTTGGTGTGAGAGTGTTTTTTTAATCCTAAGCGTAGCGAGGAATTCAAAGTACTTCACTCGGGCTTAAAAATAGTGTTGTTCCCGAGGTGAACACTCTACCTACTTTTTATCACCCGCAATGCGAAAATAAGTATTTGCAACTTCTAAATAGTCAGTCACTGTCTTCGTCACCATCACTGTCTTCCTCACTGTCACCATCACCGTCACGAATTCACGAAGTCGAGAATTCGAGAAGTCAGGAAGTCACGAAGGGATGAAACGGTTGCACACCAATAACATCGATTAAATAACAAACATAGAAATTTAAAAAACAATTATAAAAACTACAAATTATAGGTACCTTTTTTTATTAAACATAATTATTATAAAATGTCAAAATACCTACTAATGGCAATATAATTATAAACTGGAGAATAAAATATCAAAATAGTTTTATAAAATAATAATAAACTAAATCAAAAAGAAGTCAAGACATCACGATAGTCATAACCACAACCACACTCATGAACTCATTGTACATTTTTTTTATAATACTAAGTAAAATCTTGAAGCAAATAATGGGATTGAACAAAGGTGGAATGCACGTTTCGCATTTATATTTTTTTATCATACATACAACCTGCTTGTTCAGTGTTCGCGCGTGATCTCTTTGGTGATTGGAATTTTTTACGGAACTTGGAACGTTTTACTCAAGCACATTCCAAATTCAAATCGGCTATACTTACTACTACGTACGTACGTACGTACTTACATTGATAGTGAGCGAAATGCTATTTTGCTGCCTGTTTTTAGGGCGCAAACTAAGTCTTTTTGAATTGATGTGATAAAAAAAGTTTTATCATCGAGTGTTTTTGTACCTACCTAATCCGATTGTAAATTATTTTCAAATAGATTTTATAAATGTTTGACATTAGGCTTGGTCTCTAATTACCTATATCATTGTTATCCCCTTTTTTACGTAGGTATACCTAAAAGTAGATGTCAGCCATTGTTTTGGAATAATTTCGCTTCTCAAGATTTCATTTGATACCTAACCTACCTATTATTGTTAGAACTTTTACAATGCCATCCTTGGCTGCTAAACTAACAATAATAAAAGTTTTAGCCGCCGCCGACGCGCGCGCCGCGCCGCGCTGCTCGGGCGGCGCGGCGCACGCGCAGACGCCGCCGCAGGCAGACAGCAGCGGACAGACGAGCGGTCAGTCGCGCGCGCGCACCGCGCCACAGCACACGCACCGCACACGCCGCGCAGGGGCCGCGCGCACCATGAGCTCCGGCAAGAGGAAGCTGTCGTTCCTCGGCTTCGCGCCGCAACAGGTGAGTCCGCCGCCCGAGCTGCCTCGCTCCATATCACCGCGCGTCCATCGCGCCATCGCGCCATCGCGCCACCGCGACCGCACCAGCGCCGGCCGGCCGCAGGTCGACGGGGGTACATCCAATCGATAAAACCTACCTTGATATTTTCATAACCTACAATTTGTTCTATGTACGTTTACGAGTACCTTTCTAGCTATTAGGTATGTTTGTAGTAGTAACGCTTTGTGTAGCGAACTAGTTTTTAATTTCGTATACATATTTAAATTATTATAAACCAGTTGCGCCCCGCGGTTTGACCCGTGCCGATTTAAATCCCGGTATTCCCACGGGATAAAAAGCTATTCCAGACTATAATCTATCTCAGCCAAGTTTCATCCAGATCCGTTCAGCCGTTCCGGCGTGAAAGAGTGACAAACATCCATCCATCCATCCATACTTACATTAGTAGGATTAGTGTAAATAATTAATGTTAGAGTATTGTTACAAGTTCTATTATTAATATCATCACCATCTCAGCCCGGTGTCACCCACTGCTGGGTGGCCTCCTTCATTTTCTGCCAGCCTTCTCTGTCCTTTGCGTCTCGGGCCCAGGTGTTTCCAGCGACCCTTACGATGTCGTCGACCCATCGCGCTTTCGGTCGGCCTAGATTTCGTCGGCCTGATTTCGGCCACCATTCGGTCAAGGCTTTACTCCACCGGCCATCACCACGTCTGGCAAGGTGTTCTGACCACTTGAGGTTTATCGCCCTGTCATCTATTATTAATATGGTCATTGGTAAATAATATTGTCTTGTTGTCAGCTGACTACTTATAATGTCATCGAGTTCCTCGTAGCATTCGGCAGGTCTAAGGGTAGCGGGCCCAACTCACTTGGTACACCTACTCCGTGAGTTACCATCCTTAGGTTAGAGTAGAGGTGTTAGGTATGTTATGTCCGATGGCGATTTGAGACATATTTTTTACGTGTGTTTTTTGCTTTCCGTTACTAAGATAATATTTTATCAGATTGTTTGCGTCCTCTAACCACTGAGTTGGAATCTACCTCTAACGCCATAATTTTTTAATTTACAAAGTAGGATGTTATGATCGACGTGGTCAAATGCTTTTGATATAATATCCTTATAAATGGCAATGGCAGTCTTTTTTCATTCGTAGTAACTTTGCAAAGAAAATCATGTATTGCGAAATAATTATAGTTTTGTTTTTAGGAAAATAGGCAGTTTGAGAATTAAACGTTTTTAGATTCTAAAAACATATTTACGAGTAGTTGTAAAAGGTTTTCTCAAACACTTTTGAAGTACTAAACGGTAGGTACTTACCTACTTATTACCATTTCAAATCGCGACGTCTTCCTGAAGTGTCAAAATATCACTGAAATAATCTAATCGCAAGGCTGAACTTCAGAACGAGACAGTCTAAATTGTTCAAATATTTTAAATCCAAATAAATAGATATGGGTTATCTTGAACATAACAAAAACTCTGCGGATGACGTCAAGTTCGACGCCGGCGCCTCACCTACCCGCCTGTTTCATTCCTAACGTAACCTGCCATCTCCTGCCGGCGCCTCACCTACCCGCCTGTTTCATTCGTAACGTAACCTGCCATCTCCTGCCGGCGCCTCACCTACCCGCCTGTTTCATTCGTAACGTAACCTGCCATCTCCTGCCGGCGCCTCACCTACCCGCCTGTTTCATTCGTAACGTAACCTGCCATCTCCTGCCGGCGCCTCACCTACCCGCCTGGTTCATTCCTAACGTTACCTGCCATCTCCTGCCGGCGCCTCACCTACCCGCCTGGTTCATTCCTAACGTAACCTGCCATCTCCTGCCGCCTGCCTATGCCTACGTAGCTAAGGTCGCTACACGGTAGATGTGCCTACATTTCTTTCCGTCGGGAACAACGGCTTGATTTACAAGTTTTCAAAGTTTGGACTGCCGGACAGACTTACGAGACTGTCTACGTAATCGAAGCCTTCGCTATCGCGTAGCGTAGAGGTTGCACTGATGACGATGATGACGTCCTAGCCGATTTCGGCTACGGCGACTATTTGAACTGCAGTAAGTACCTAATGATTATTTCTAATTAATTAGGATCAGGTGATCAGTTTTTCATGCGCTCTCTGATGACTTACGTACCCGATTTTATTGGCGGAAGTACGAGCCGCTTGGGGCATGTCAATAGCCCCCTGATGTAATTACAAGTAATGGCCACTGGTGGTCTAGCCTTCAGCTCGTCTCGCTTCCTATCGAGTTGAGACGAAGGCGCTCGGTTTCAAAGCGTTCACTTGTTGTTGAATGAGCTGTTTCCATCCAGTGCGCTGTGCTGCCCTAAGCTCCCATTGAGAAGGTTTATACTTCGCATCTCTTCAGAACATCCTTGATCAAGGATACGCGGCGGCCAGTACCGCAGGTTTCGCTACTCACACTCTACCCTCCGACATACGAGAAACATGGCCACACCACGACGTTAATTTTCTTCTCACTTCGAGTGGTACCAAATGATGTCTCTTACATCTAGCCTCATAATTTGGGACATTACGTTTTACACTTTTACTGAAGGTGTCTCATATTGTACCTACCTACCTATGATCCTTACTGTTATACAAAAAAAAAGAGTGCGAGGCACGAATATGCGGAGCTTATAGGTACACCACTATTTTGTAACTTCCTTCCTGAAAAAAATTAAGGACTGTTTCAGCAGAGACTACTGATGCTAGTGTAGCACGATCAAAACATTTCTTTTTTATCTTTTTTGGGAATATTTTTTATTTTTAGATAAAAACCGGGACCAATTTTATGGACACAGTACTAGAAAATACTAAGTAAGTATTTTGGGAACAATTTTTGTGATTTGGGACTCATGGTGTTATTTGGGACACCCATCCTTTTATTTATTTTAAGGGATATGGGGAAGCACATGGGCAGCACCCAGAACTAAAATTCACGTAATGTCGCCTACTTATGGGTGGTGCCACCCTTAAAATAAATATAATTTTGAGGTAATTATACAACTAGCGCTGAAAATGTCCCGAAAAACACCGCTTTACCGCTTTACCGGAACATTTGTTGCGTTTTTGGCTAAAAGCAAACCTCGACAACTTGGTGGTAGATAGAGATTAAAAAATTCTGACGGCGGCGCTTCTAATACTTGTTGACCATGATTTAGTTTGTTTCTATCACTCTAGCAAATAACACATAAATGTGTCTCTGGTCAGCTAGAATGTAAACAGTATCTGTAGTTACTCTGCGCTTTAAAAATATAATTGAGAGATCCAGTGTTCTGATCGCCGTACCACCGGAACATAAAAATATTGGAAAAAAAAATATTTTTTGAAAAAAATTATTTTCGTCTATCTTTAATGCTTTGTATTTTTGAGAAAAGTACTCGCCATCGGGATTCATAGCCTTATTAAATGGATGTATCCAGTATCTTCTTCGTCGTTTATTTAAAACAGAGTAATGTCTTTTTAATAACAAATAAGCAATAAGTTTCTCACGATTGTCCATGGCAGAGACACGTCTATCCACAATAAAAAATCACGAGGAACTGGTTACCCTACCGTACCGCTCTTTTTCGCGGCGCCGCAACGCCGCGACGCAAACCGCTTATTTTAGCGGCGCGGCGGCGCCGCAACGCAGTTATGTGTTTTGGCTCTTATACTTGGTAGACTGCTGAAACAGCCCTTAATTTTTTTTGGTAGTTATCAAATAGTGGTGTAGTTTTGACAGCTGCCACTAAGGGCGGCTGTTCCACTCTATACCTATAGGTAAGCTCCGCATATTCGCGCCTCGCCCTCTTTTTCCGGCGTCCAACTGACGTACTTACAACACCTAATAATAATACTGAGGAAGGTTACGCTTTTTGTTATAGTAGCTGGCTTGGTAGGTATTTCTTCCTCCTGCATCTGACACGTACAATATACCTACCTACCTAATAATGAAGCTGCAGCGTGGTGCCAATGCCAACCGAACGAATCGATGATTATAGGTACCTATCTTACATACCTACAAAAGTATAGGTTCTTAACTGGGTAGTTATAGGTATACTAGTTGTGCCCCGCGGTTTCACCCGCGCAGATTTAAACCCTTTTTTAGATAAAAAGTAGCCTATGTGTTATACCAGACTATAAACAATCTCTCTGCCAAGTTTCAACCAGATCCGCTCAGCCGTTCCGGCGTGAAAGAGTAACAAACATCCATCCATACTTACAAACTTTCGCGTATATAATATTAGTAGGAAGTAGGATTAGGAGTTACCTAAGTAGGTACCTTACCTATCTAAATACTTCCTATTAGCATAGAATATAGAGGTAGCTACACAATCCACATACTCAGGTACTAATAGATGGCCGTCACGACTGGAACACAAATCTTGAAAATGATTTGGAGTATTTATGTCAATATTGTCGAAGGTAGTAGGTAGGTACATAGCTAAATATACCTACCTAACCGGTGCACTGCACCCCACTACCACCACGGAATAGTAGCTAGGTACCTACCTAAGCATTCTGTGGATCTGTGGTGTGTACCTAAGTCGGTCGGTCGGTCGGTACCTATCCAGCCAGGTAATGCCTACCTAGGTAGTTGCGTGCGTTGCGTATTCGTAGGTAGATAGGTGTCGGCGCGGCGTGCGTGTTACGTCCATCAGGCAGGCAGAGCGGCGCGGGGGAGGGCGCGGGCGCGGGCGCGGGCGGTGTCAATGTCAATGCCAACTGCGCTGCCAACACATCCGGCACCGACACGGTGCGCGGTGCGCGGTGCGCGGTGCGACCACGACCGCTGGCGTAGCGACGCGACGAGCTGTTTGTGCAGACAGCGAGCGCGCGCGCGCACGCCGACCTAGCCTTCGAGTCGGGGCCTGAAGCTCCTGCTCCAGTGCCTGTCTCACTACGTCTACCTTGCGGACGCGTCACGTGACGCGACGTAAGCAAGTTCTTTCCATTTTATGAAGATGCAATGCCGATGCTTAAACTAAGCCTCTTTTTATTGTCGCTGGGAAAAATTCTTTAAAATGCATTCCTCCCATTGCGATTGGAGGATGGGTTGGATAGGAGAAGCAGGGGTAATGGCGATCGTGTCGAGTAATACCGCTCACTTCAATAACTTATTAAATAAGGTGCCTTGAAACACAGCGAGCACGCTGCAGCGCAGGGGTTGTGACTCTTGAGCAGGCAGAGTCTCTAAGGCTTGAGCGCTCGCGCCCGACGCGACGTCGGGGTGCTGAATAGGTGCAATGCGGTAGAAGGTGCCTCCGGGTCTTACATACTGCCCAGACCCTCCTCGACTCTACATATTATGTCTTCGAGAGAGCGAGATGACAAAAGTCTCTCGTTGACGATTCGTAACTCGTTTACCCTAAGATGCGCACCACGAGAGAGATAGGTAATTGTCATCAGTCTCATGTAGACAAATTTCTTAGCCTACAAGCGGTGCGACACAAAACAAAAGAAGCTTGCCACTATTTTGTTGTTTGACAGCCTACGTAGCTCAGTTGGTAGTAGCTCTGACTTCTGCGCCGTAGGTCGTGGGTTCGATTCCCACCGTGAACTAACATTTGTGTGATGAACATAGATGTTTGTTCTCTGTCTGGGTGTTGTATATAATATTATAAAGTATGTATTTACAAAAAAAAGTATACAAGTAGTATAATCAGCTATCTGGTTCCCATATCACAAGCATAAGCTTAGTTTGATAGTGCTGTGTGGAAAGTCCACCAATATTTATTTATTAAAAACCCTAACAATGCTACTTACTTTCGAAGGCACGGTAGGCTTCCTCTATGTTGAGGTGCCTTTGATGCGTGGATGTCCCCGGACGAGCCCTTCACAAAGAGCTCTACTACTCTTAAAAATATTACGGGAAGATGGGGGAATGCCGATCACCTGAAAGAAAAATGCTTTAAGATTTGTTTTTTCATTTGTCTTATGTTAGTTTTGAGGTTTAGAGACTCTGCCTGCTCAAACGTTACAACCCCTGCGCTGCAGCGTGCTCGCTGTGTTTCAAGGCACCTTATTCAATAAGTTATTGGAGTGAGCGGTATTACCCGACATGTTCGCCATTACCCCTGCTTCCCCTTTAGTTTTTCTACCTAAACCAATCTTACAAAATGTTGAAATGCGCGAGCGAGTAATTAATTTGACGGTTGTCAGCTCCTTAAAAAATCAATAAAGAATAATAGGTATCTGTCTTCCAAAACGAATGTATTGCGGAAATTTTATAATAATACTAGTCTCGTTCTCAAAAACTGACGACCAAAGAGTATACAATAACTACGTAAGACTGACGACGCGACGAGATATTAGGCCCAAGCAAGGGCCCAAGATCAGGCCATTAGGCCCAAGGAATTTAAATAAGACATTCAAATTCCTTGATTAGGCCGCACTGACACGTCAAAAGACGATGGTGCGCATCTTCGCATCTTCTTACCCCGGCCGGTGCCAGAAATGTTCTGAGCCGCACGCTTAGTGAGGCACGAGACAGTGAAGATTTTCTCGTGCCTCACTAAGTGTGCGGCTCAGTGATCACTTAAGTTCATACATATCTGGCACCCGTTTAGCATTGACAGCCTTCACAGCTCAGTTGGTAGTAACTTCGCCTTCTGCGCCGTAGGCCCTGGGTTCATCCTACTATTTATTATTATATTTTTTCACTTTTTATTATTTTTAAATGCTTCTACCCTGGTCAATCTAGCTTACTGGATGACGAAAATTTCTGCGTTCTGGTCTAATCCAGAGATTCTCAAATAGGGGCCTGAAATGCGGCGAAATGGTTCCAGTGAAGGATGGTACGGCGCGTTTTCGCGCTCGAAATGTCCGTGTAATCTCGGTGCGCTTACACTGGCAATTTTTAACCGACGAAATGTACGCTACGCGACGAAATAACACGGAGGTTCTCAAGTCGACGCGTATTTTTTTGTTTGACCGCGCCTAACTTTGTAGACCGTTTTTTATAATAATTTTTTTATTGGAACTTTACCCCCAGGAACGTCCCATTTAAATTTGGAAAACAAAAACCAAGCCCAAGGGTAAAACAGGAATTGATTGTTCACTCGCTGATTGCAATGTAGGTATGACCGCGCATAACTTTCAAGGAATTTGAATATTCCTTGATAACTTTTTACAGAGTAGACCGATTTTGACAATTCACTCGTGTGACTTATTATATTTATTCGTAGATAGTATTCAAATTCCTTGGTATAGGGTATAGCAAGGATGCCTGGGGGTATAGTTATTGTATACTCTTTGGTAGGTATCATGAACTTAAGATTACTCGCATGCAAGGAATTTATCGCATGTACCCAAGGAATCATTATACTCTTGGGTATCGTATCTACTACAATGTCTACAATGGTAGAAGCCGAACTTTGAAACCTAATTAGTTAATTTAGAAGCCAATGTGCCGAGTGGGCTCTAGTGTCTCTGTGTCCGCGCCTGCTAATCCGTTCCGCGATGTTGTCGACGAAGTTTATCTACACAAGCGCGGTGCGGCGGTAAAATAAATACCTAGGTACCTACCTAAGTGCGTTCTACTATTATAGTACCTACCATAAGCACCATACATACAATTATCACGCCTCTTTCCCATAGGGCATAGGGGTAGGCAGAAACCGCAGATTTCCACATTCTATCCCACTACGATCCTGACATACCTCTTTCGCTTCATTCACTCTCATAACATTCTTCATACATGCTCATCGGTTTAGGGCACTCTTGACCTGGCCTTTCTCTAGAACGTCTGCTTTCTGATCCAGATACGTCCGCCGAGGTAATTCCCTACCCCACGCCGAGCCTAAATTAAGCTGGTCTCAGACATCCGAAATGTCTTTTTGAACTCAGAGACGGAATTCAGATTATTAATTCAGAAAGCCCGTATAATTAATCCATAAAACCCTACTAATATTGTAAACGCGAAAGTTTGTAAGTATGGATGGATGTTTGTTACTCTTTCACGCCGCAACGGCCGAACAGATCTGGATGAAACTTAGCAGAGAGATATACTAGAAACTGGAATAGCACATGGGCTACTTTTTATCCCGTGGGAATACCGGGATTTAAATCTGCGCGGGTGAAACCGCGAGGCGCAACTAGTTTATTATACATTCTCCACACACATTCAGATTTTTTTCAGATTCTGAATTTATCACATCGATATGTAAGAATGAATGAAGCTGGTCTCAGACAGGGAATTCAGTGTCTGAATTCCGGCACCTTGCCTCACACAATAATATCCTCAAAATTCAGATCGTTCAGTAGTCTTGTGGATCACAGCACAACACATACATGCAAACGCCTGCAATTTCAACTGAATAATCAGAATCTGATTTCAGTATATGTGGTGTGGCCGCTATTCAAATGTATGGAATGGCGCGCGTTCTGAATTTTGAATCTCAATATTCCGATCAGGAAGGAACTCGGAACGCTCGTCAGTTCATCCGTAGCCGGCGGAAGACGAGCCGCCGGTCGGTGCGGTCGGCGGCAGGCAGGGCAGAGGCAGCATGTCTCGAAGCTCACGTTTTGTCTTCGAGATTCCGAACGCACAACCCTTGATACGATACCTAAAGCGAATCGTGTTTATTTAATTTATCGGACAGCATTAGCATAAGTTACGTTATGTTTGCAGGCGACGGGAGACGATGAGGTGCAGCTGGACGAGGAGATGGATCGCGTCGTGTGGAGCGAGGGCGCGCCGCGGCCGCCAGACGCCGGCGGCGCGCCGCGTCGCGACCCCGCCGCGCCGCCGCCCTACTCCGGTGAGTGTACTCCGGCGTCGCGACGCGGCGTGACGCGACGTGACGCGACGACTCACGACGCGACCGCTTCTGTTGCAGACGAGGGCGCGTCCGCCGAGCGAGGGGAGCCCGCCCACGACCCGCTGCAGGTGAGCGTGCCGACGCGACGCAGCGAGCGATCCGCGTTCCGATCGCCTCGCGCGCGCCGCGCCTGTTCGTCCGACGCGAGGATGACTGCAGTTGTTTGTGCAGGAGTCTACCCGACGCGTGCAGTGGGACGGCGCTCCGGCTCCGGCTCCGGATGCGGCCGCCGAGCGGGACCGCCGCGGGGAGCGGAACGCGTACGTACCTACCGCGCCCACCCTCGACCGCCTTCTCCGTCGTCGCTCGCTTCACCCATCGTTCCGAGCGCCCACTCGGAACGATGGGTGAAGCGAACGGAGAGAACGTAGTGGCGTTCGTTCGTATTCTTCGGGTGAATCCAAAATACGCAATACGTCGCGCCGCGCCGCGCCGGTAGCTGGAATACTTTCATGCAAGCTACGGACGGGCGCATACGCTAATAGGCATGCCTGTACCTAGCATGCACGTAAGTAGTTACTAAGCACAACATTCTATTTTCGATCAGGTCAGGTTTTGGCATGTCACGTGAGGGAGGGGGGGACGCGGGGGCTACGAAAACGGCATGTGTGAACGTCGCGACAGGTAGGTACAGGCATGCCAGTACCTGACGAGTTAACTTGCAAATGTATCCACAATGTGCACGATGTGAAAGGTGTCGCGACCGATGTTCGCAGAGGCCAGCCGCAGCCGCGTCGTCCGAGCGCGGGCCGCGACGCAGCGCGCGCGCCGGCCGCGCCGGACGGCGACGGCGCGCCGCGCTCGGTGTTCGTGCAGCTGGACGAGCTGGTGGGGCTGGCGGAGGCGGGCGCGGGCGCGGAGGCGGAGGGGGAGTGGCGCGAGGCGGCGCGCTGGATCAAGTACGAGGAGGACGTGGAGGAGGGCGCGCTGCGCTGGGGCCGGCCGCACGTGGCGACGCTGTCCTTCCACTCGCTGCTGAACCTGCGGCGCGCGCTGGAGACGGGCGCCGTGCTGCTGGAGCTGCCGGAGCGCGACCTGCCGGCGGCGGCGTGGCGCGTCGCGCAGGCGATGCTGGCCGAGGGCCTCATCGCGCCGGACGACACGCAGCCCGTGCTGCGCGCGCTGCTGCTGCGCCACCAGCACGTGCACGACGCGCGCTTCCGCTTCTCGCTCGGCGGCGGCGGCCGCAAGCACGAGTCGCACACCAGCCTGCAGGTGAGAGTGCCCCGCCAAGCATGCAGCCTGTACCGACCGATCCCTTTGAAGGTCCTCCGCGTAGAAGGTGACCGCTAGCAGTTTCGATAAATTTTCACCGTCCGGTGTCTTTCCCTCTTTGGATAAGAGCTGATCATTTTCCCTTTGTTGGGTTCCGTCTATGACAAATTTCCTGTCGAGTCCCGTCCGTATCTTGGTTTTCACATTGTGAAGAAATTTAAGAAGCTAAAATTCGCGATGACTGTCGCTTCAGTCTCGTATTGATTTATTTATTTTTTTGTTTGATGCCACCATCAGACCATTTTATGAGAACTGCTGAGTACCTTCCTAATTTATTTCAATAAAAAAAAAGCAGAGTAAGTAATTTTGCTACCAATAGAAAAACCTTGATGTCGATTTTTCTTATCTCATCTTATCAATTTTATGTTCTCATTTCTTTTTTAACTTTTTGCTGTAGCTGTATGTTAGGTGTCACCAAACGGGGCGTCACGCGTCATAGAAAAAAAATAAAACTGGTTTTGGAATGTCCAAATAAAAGCCCTTACATACGGCATGTAAGGAACTTGATTTATTGTGTCACTTTTTTATTTTTTCTCCGTACTAAATCGCATATCTTAATAACTCGACAACCGATTTAACTTAAACACCCAGTAAATTTCTTAAGTCAAGCTATCGACTCGACTTAACTTTCATACCGATGATCGGATCAAGGTTTTCTCAGGTTATGGCCCCGATAAACATACATACCTACCTACATAAATACATACCTAGGTAAGTTCCGTAGGTACCTGATAACTACCTACAAATCTCCAAAGCATGTCCGTGGCAACGCGAGCGTGAACGCAGAGAGCGCTCTCTTTAATTTTTATAATTTTTCTTGTTTTCTAATTACCTAAATTGCGTATGAATTCTAATCGTGCATGCACTTGTGTGTAGGTACGGTAGAATTACATTGAATCAACGCAAACATAATTTTAACATCTTATAGTATTCTCTTCTCTTATAGTTTTATCACTACATAGCATAAAACAAAGTCGCTTTCTCTGTCCCTATGTCCCTTTGTACGCTTAAATCTTTACAACTACGCAACGGATTTGGATGCGGTTTTTTTTTAATAGATAGAGTGATTCAATAGGAAGGTTTATATTTATAATATATGCATGATATGTGCAACCGTGCGAAGCAGAGGCGCGCGGGCGGGTCGCTAGTATATTAAATAAGGTTCTTGAAAAAATAGTTGTCTCGCGTTATTGCAGCACGCACATTGCCCATGTCCCGCTGCGTATTTGAGCTAAGTGTAAACGCTGCTGTATCAATGGTGAAAATCAAATGCCCGTACGCCCGTAACTCACGGCACAGAGAAATAATGTCTCTGTGCCGTAGCTGGCACTCTTGCATGCAAGCTAAAGGCACATACCTACGCTAATTGGCATGCCTTTACCTGGCATGCAAGTAGTTAGCAAAACATTCTGTAATATATTTTCGGTCACGTACTGGCATGCCACGTGAGGGACGGGGCGCGGGGGCCTACGAAACCGACATGTGTGAACGTCGCGACAGGTACAGGCATGCCAGTACCTACCTGACGAGTTAACTTGCAAATGTGTCCACCATAGACATCGGAAGTAAAAGTAAGCACGCGTAAACGTAAAAAGTTATATAAGCTATTCGTTCTTACTTACCGAGTGTTAGTTATCAAAGTTTTATTACTTACCTAGGTTGATAAATTAAAGATAATCTAAGGCGATGTAGGTACCTGTGTATAAACCCACAATATATGAAAAAGCTAATCTGTTCTGTCAGATAGCGCGAACCAAGGCACGTTTTATCGAACGTCGTAGCCTTCGATAAATGTATTCGCAAGTAGGTAAGTGCGTATAGTAGGTACCTATACCTACCCACCAAACCAACCTTACAACGCCAACGGTAGGTAACGGTATCCAGGTGTTATCAGAAAGCATGTTTTTAAAAATGTTCAAGGTTATGTACCTACCTATTACCTACTTACTACTGTAGTAGGTACAGTACAGAGAGGTAGAGTGCGTTTCATCAAATAGTTCATAAGTACTTCATACTATCTACAAGGATTTTGAAAATTGGTGACGGAGTTTTTTAGCCACAACGCGTGTTGAACTATAATTTGCGGGTCGTTCGTCATCTCGCGGGTCTCAAACTCGCTTGAATGCGCGAGATGGCACCTTCCGTTTTTACCTATTTTTGATTTCATCAACTCGAGGGATCGTAAATATCTGACGTATTCATGTAGGTAGGTACAGTCGTCAACGAAAAAGTCACTTTGAATTTACCTATATGGAATACAATATTATTTGCGTCTAATATAAAAGAATATATACTTTTTGAGATACATATTTATGATAGGTACATGACATATACAGGGTGTCCCAAAAAATAGTGTCAAGCGAAAGTCCATAGAACAGCCCCTTGGGGTACCCGATTTTTTTTTTTTTTCTGATATTTTCGGAGTCGGAAATTTTCAAAAATTCGATAAAAATATCATAAGTAACTCAAAAACTATACAAAATCGCGGAACATACATGGGGGTGATTCGGTTACCCCAAGGGGTGTTCCATCTCTGGACTTTCGCTTGACACAATTTTTTGGGACTCCCTGTATTTAAAACTGCTAATTTTCATAAAAAAATGTCAACAATGTCAATAATATCAATATTAACCAATTCTGTTGTTTAATTTTCCTAACTTATCCTAATTTTACTAAAAGTATTGCCATCCCTTTCTAAAAGACCGAAACGACAAGGAGGGCTATAATTTTAGAGCTGTTAGATTAGGTTAGTTTAGGATAATGCAACAACAGAATCGACACCAATATCGCAATGACTCAAGAATATGGTTTATCTTAATTTGCGGCACCCATGCACCAAAAAAATTGTATGACTGGAAATTTTCTCCAGTTAAATGTTTTATTGAATGTTTATGTCGTAAAATGACTGACAAAGGACATTTTGTCAAGAAACTTATTTGAGGCACCGTTTTTACAAAACGTTGCCACGAGGAGGTGATGGGGCGATACAGGTTTCGATTGAAATATAGGTTTTTGTTTTAGTCCAATTAACAAGAATTATGGTCATGAATAGCCTGAGTTATACTGTGAAAAAATCTCCCATAAGCACGGGAAGATGAGGAATTATGCTTTTATCAAATTCGTTATGTTTTTGAAAATGTTTTACTTTCTATTTTGATCTTACTTCTTCTGGTCGCTGTAATTTGTACTACGTTGTTGTTTGCTTCCAAAAGTTTGTTTTGTGTCTTGATGGATGGCGCTACTTGCTGTAAACGATTTTTTTGCGTTTCGTTCAGGCATTTCAATAATGTATGTGATATTTTCTAATTTAATTACCAATGTCCTATCTACAAAATAAAAAAAATACATAATTAATAATAATTAAATAAATAAATAGGTACATACGAAGTACCTACGAACTAGCGGAGTTGTGTCAATCTGTTTACCTAATTAGTTTTCACGGCAAAATCAATGAACCAAAATCGATCAAGGCTACTTTTTATGTAGCTTAGCTACCTACCTAGGTACCTAACGGCTTACCTCGTTGATTTCACTGACCCTTGGCGTGGCGCATGGCGTCGCAGTTTGCAGTAGCCGTGGGCCGTGCGTGACGGACAGTGCCGAGCGCCGAGCAGTGCGTACTGCGTGCGTTGCGTTCCGTCCCGTTCTCACGAGCTGCGACAAAACCTAGAGAAACGAGAATGTGGAGCGCAGTGAAAACGCAGGGTCCCGCCTAGTTCTCGCGGAGTTCATTTTTTGTCGGTTTTTCATCGGTGTCCGCCCAGACAGGTGCGGTGCCGGGCGCGGCTCCTGCGGTTAGGTATGGTAGGTAGGTACTGTACTTAACTCTATGTGTATCGAGGTATCTGTATATGTATTCGATCCGGCGTGTGTGTGTGATGTGCGCAGTCGCTGTGGTTGGAGGGTGAGTCGGCGCGTGCGCGCTGCTCGCTGCGCGAGGGCGCCCCTCCGCCAGCGCCCCCCGCGCCCCCCGCGCCGCGCCGCCGACACAGCGCGCTGCCGCGCGTCAGTCTCGTGCTGCGGGTAGGCGGCGCCTGCATCTCCATCGAATCGAGCACGAGCATGCAGATAGTCTCATCTCGATCCAACTCCACGATACGAGCGGTCGAAGCATCATCATCATCAATACCTACCTGCCATTATGCATGACGCGCCGAGTGGCCGTGCTGAACCCCAGCTTGCTCGACATGACTACGACTAGGTACACTACTCCACCTATAGCTACATAGCTGGCTGCTAGCTGATCATCGCTAGTATACGATAGTTAGGTACATAAGTACATCTGCATTATGCTATTAATATTACGGTAGCTAGCTAACGACACGTCCCTCCCTATCCAGAATTTTATGTGATAAAGATACGACGACATGAATAAAGATGGACACGGTTAGACATGAATAAAGCATGATTCACGCTACACCGTGTCGCGACCAGGCCAAAGGCCAAAATCACTGTATTCGAATAAAGGAGATAGCTCTGACTGCATTTCTATAGAGGCATATCACTTCTATCAACTCCGGGTAAAATGTTTGCGAGAATACTCCTCAATCGCCTATCACCTGCCTGCATCGGAGCCGATACCTCCAGAGGCTCAGTTTGGGTTCAGACCAGGTTGAGGAACATGCCAAGCTATCTTCTCAGTGCATCAACTTGTAGAGAAGAGTAGAGAACAAAGTCGACCAATGTTACTGTGTTTGGTTGACCTTGAAAAAGCTTTCAATTGTGTTCCTCACTCACGATGCTTTGTGGATTATTACTATCCATATTGGGATGTCCGGATAAGTTTGATAAGCTGTTGAGACTACTGTATGACGAGATGTCATGTTGTGTTGCAGCTAACGGAGAGTAATCAGAAGTGTTTTCTGTTGTGTGCGGTGTTGAGCAGGGATGTGTCCTGGCACCCACTCTGTACTTTGCTGTTGTAGTTTGTGGAGCCGTACAAGACTTATCCGAAGGAATCCATGTTCGTTTTTGTACGAATGGTGAACTGTTTAACCTTTCCAGGCTCAAATCAATCACCACAGTCTCCCATACCACCATAACAGAGATTATGTAAGGTACGCTGATGATTTATGTTTTGTTACACTATGGTGGGTTTGTTTGTCAAACCTTATGTTCAAATTCGACACTTTCACTAATTTGGTCTCTAACCATGGGTGCTCCTAACAACTTGCTCTCAAGTGTACCTAAGCATGGCGTGGAGGTTTTAAAGAATGTTGAAGAATTAAAATAACTTGGTAGCACTATGACAGCAAAGTGTGATTTAGATAGGCACCGAAATAAATACGAGAATAGGAGTTGCTGCTGCAGCTTATGGCAAATTAAGGTTCAGGGTATTCCGTTCACATGATCTGAAACTCGCCACCAAAGACCGTGCATACATGTCAGCGTACCTATTGCCTAACCTCCTATACTCTTCTGAGACCTGGGTTCTATACCGCGAGCATATTCGCACACTCGACAGAATTAACCTGTCAGGAACACGAATGTACTGAGACGCGCAACCATCGGAGGCACTCAGGTGTATCTGGTGTAGACACTACGTGTCTCGTATGTAGAGAGTAAAGTTGCAAAGCGCATCTTCTTTTCAGAACTCCAGTATTTAGGTACGGTAGGTAAGCTTAAACGCGGTGGCCAGTACCTAAGATACAAAGATGTTCCGAAACGACACATGAAGCGATGCAAAATTGGGCCCTCTGGGTGGGAATACAATGCCGCGCTACGTACGCTGGGCGTACGGAATGAAGACGTCGAATCCATCTACAGGTGAACCAGTTCGAAAAGTGGCCGACTGAATCTCGACAAAACGCGAGATGAATTAAAAGTCAGACCACCAGCAGCTCGTACCTTCAATAAAAAGATTGGTTACACCAGCCATATTAGAGCGCATCAAAGGGCAGAACCAACGGAGCCCTCACACAGA
Organism: Plemyria rubiginata; assembly: GCA_963576535.1. Taxonomy (NCBI): domain Eukaryota; kingdom Metazoa; phylum Arthropoda; class Insecta; order Lepidoptera; family Geometridae; genus Plemyria; species Plemyria rubiginata. The sequence goes on from CAUYVL010000003.1 coordinate 80,893, forward strand.
TAATGATCAATAACAGTCGCTGCAGCCGAAAACGGCTAGGACTAGGTACATAATCATTTATTGAAACTTCAGGTTTGAGGTATGCACCTCTATCTCCATCACCACTTTCGGATCGAACTCGTCGAGGTGACGAGCTACGTGTGAGTTTGCGTTTGTGTGTGGATTTGTGTGCGTATGAAGTGGATGTGTGCAATGTATAGTAGGTAAGTAGGTGGTAGGTAAGGTATGTAGGTAACCTTACTTACTAAATAATGTGTGTCGCTACGCTATCGGCGGAGGGTCGCCGAACCGGTGCGGTGTGGTGTGCCGTGTGGTAATCGCGCGTCCGTCGTCCGTGTCGATCGCGTCGATGTAGATGTGTGTGTGTGTTATGTAAATGTGTGGTGTGCGCTACGCAGAGCCTGGCGGAGACGCGGCGTCGGCGCAGCTCGCACGCGCTGGCGGGCGTCGCGGAGGCACGCAAGAAGTCGGCTGCGGGCGTCGAGGGCTCCGAGGCGTCGGCGGCCAGCAGCCAGGACGAGCTGCGGCCGCACAACGAGGCGCTGATGCGGCGCATCCCTGCGCACGCGGAGGCGACCAGCGTGCTGGTGGGCGCGGTCGCGTTCCTCGCGCGGCCGACGGTCGCGTTCGTGCGGCTCGCGCAGGCGGTGCCGATGCCGGGCGTCACCTCGGTGCCGGTGCCGGTGCGCTTCATGTTCGTGCTGCTCGGCCCGCCGGACGCGGAGCTTGACTACCGCGAGGTGGGCCGCTCGATCGCGACGCTCATGGCGAACCCGGCGTTCCTGGCGATCGCGTACCGCGCGCTCGACCGCCGCGACCTGCTCTCGGCGATCAACGAGTTCCTCGACGACTCGATCGTGCTGCCGCCCGGCGACTGGGAGCGCAGCGCGCTGCTGCCGCTCGACGAGCTGCGCGCCAAGAGCGAGATGATCCGCCGCCGCAAGCGCGACGCACTCGAGCGTAGGCACGCGGCCGCCGCGACCGTCGCAACCGCCGCGCCCGCTGATCCGAGGGACGAGAAGCTCGCGCTGCTGGCGGCCGAGAGCGCGCTGCCAGTCAAGGAGCCCGACGACCCTCTCTGTCGCACCGGCCGGCTGTTCGGCGGTGAGTGTAGGCGCGAGCGATGCCCCGCGATGGTACTCCGCAATGCACATAGTTCTGTTGGTCGGTTGCAGGCGTGGTGCGCGACATGCGACGCCGCTACCCGCACTACGTGTCCGACTTCCGCGACGCGCTGAACGGGCAGTGCGTGGCGGCCGCCATCTTCATGTACTTTGCGGCGCTCTCCTCCGCCATCACGTTCGGCGGCCTGCTCGCCGAGAAGACGCACGGACAGATCGGAATCTCCGAGACGCTGGTGAGTCCGCCTCCGATCGCGCCGCGCGGCTGGGCTGCAGGCTGCGCGTAGGTATGACGTCACTCGGCACTCGGCAGGTGTTCACGTGCGTGGGCGGCGTGCTGTTCGCGCTGGTGGCCGGGCAGCCGATGATGATCACGGGCGCGACGGGCCCGCTGCTGCTGCTCGACGAGTCGCTGGCCGGCTTCTGCCGCGCCGCCGGCTTTGACTTCCTGACGGCGCGCATGTACGCCGGCCTCTGGATGGTCGTGATCGCGCTCGCGGTCGCCTCGCTCGAGGGCAGCGTCGCCGTCAAGAAGATAACGCGGTGAGTGAGCGCGCTCGTCGCCCGTCGCCCGCACTCTTAGCTAGGTGGCTAGTGATGCTCAGTGTAGTGATGCCTGCGCTCGCAGGTTCACCGAGGATATATTCGCGTTCCTGATCTCGCTGATCTTCATCTCGGAGCCGATCACGGCGACGTTCAGCGTGTACCGCGCGCACCCGCTCGGCGCCGACTACTGCGCCGGCAACGTCACCGGAGCCGACGGCGCGCCCGACTCGGCGCTGGTGCCGGCCACCAACGCTACGCTACCGGGTGAGTGCCTCGCCTGCTCTCCCACCGCTCCGTCGACGGTGGTGGACGCTCGGTTACGCTACGAGGTAGGTTAGGTACCTACCTACATCTGATACGACTTTGTTTTAGGTATAGCTAGATCTGATTTACATAGGTAGGTACGTAATGGTGCAAGTTGGAATTGATGGTCCACGATACGAGCGACGGCGTCGTTTGGTTGCGTTGCAGGAGCGGCGGCGGCGGCGGCGGCGACGAGTCCGCAGCCGAACACCGCGCTGTGGTGCACCATGCTGACGCTGGCCACGTTCGCGATCGCCTACTACCTGCGCATATTCCGCAACGGCAAGTTCCTCGGCCGCAGCGTGAGTGTCGCCTCGTCTCCCCATCGCTCCCCCCGCGCCCCGCGTCCGGCATCCTCCGATAGCTGGTCGGCGTTGGTTGCAGGCTCGGCGCGCGCTCGGAGACTTTGGCGTGCCGATCGCGATCGTGGTGATGGTGGGCGTGTCGTGCGGCGCGCCCGTCTGGACGGAGACGCTGCGCGTGCCGGCCGGGCTGAGCCCGACGGCGCCGCGGCCCTGGCTGGTGCCGCTGGGCGCGGGCGCCGCCTCCATGCCGGCGTGGGCGGTCGCCGCGATGGCGCTGCCCGCGCTCATGGTCTATATAATCGTGTTCATGGAGACGCACATCGCCGAGTGAGTACCTACCGCCGGCGCCGCGCCGCACCAACCGGCGGGGCCGGCCGCCTGCATTGCATCGCATCGCGTCGCGTTGCAGGTTGATAGTGGACAAGCCGGAGCGGCGGCTGCGTAAGGGCAGCGGCTTCCACATGGACGTGGTGGTGATGTCGCTGGTGAACGCGCTGTGCGGGCTGTGCGGCGCGCCGTGGCAATGCGTCGCGACCGTGCGCTCCGTGAGCCACGTGGCCGCGCTCACGGTGATGTCGCGCACGCACGCGCCCGGCGACAAGCCGCACATCGTGGAGGTGAAGGAGCAGCGGCTGACGGGGCTGGCGGTCTCGCTGCTGGTGGGGCTGTCGGTGCTGGCGGCGCGCTGGCTGCGCGCGGTGCCGATGGCGGTGCTGTTCGGCGTGTTCCTGTACATGGGCATCTCCGCGCTGGCCGGCATCCAGCTGTGGGAGCGCGCCGTGCTGCTGCTCAAGCCGGTGAAGCACCACCCGCAGGTGCCGTACGTGCGGCGGGTGAGTAGTGCTGTGCTGTGCTGTGCTGTGCTGTGCTGTGCTGTGCTGCGGACTAGCAGGCGACAGCATGACGTCACGTGTGCCTGACCCGCGTGATGCACAGGTGCCGACGGCGCGCATGCACCTGTACACGGCGGTGCAGCTGGCGGGGCTGGCGCTGCTGTACGCGGTCAAGTCGTCGCGCATCTCGCTCGCGCTGCCCTTCTTCCTGGTGCTGATGGTGCCGCTGCGCATGTCGCTCGCGCTGCTGTTCACGCCGCTGCAGCTGAGAGCGGTGAGTGTGACCCCGCCCCTAGCCCCTCGCCCCCGTCCATCTTTCGCCGATTTGACCGTCCCTTTTACCGCCTTACAGCTGGACGGGGCGCAGAAAGATATCGACGAAGACGACGAGCCTGACTTCTACCAGGAAGCGCCGCTGCCGGGCTAGAGCGACTTCACCCGGAGTGGGACCCACCGACCGCCGAGGCGCCGACAATATTATACTTAGAGCTTAACTATTTACCTACCTACTGCATTGCAGTTTAAACTTTCAGTTTACATAACGACCGCTAGCTTCGATCCAACAGGCAGGCTTCTAGCTCTGTTCCGCGCCCAGGGACGCGGACACATGTTCTCGAGCGCGCTGATTACAGTTATTCTGTAGTCTTGTCTGACGTTAGTTAGTGTGTAGTGTAGTAGGTAGGTAATTAGACACCTAAGCTAAGCATATGTACCTAATCACTATTTATTATAGTCGCTAGGCAAAATCAGCGGAGCTCCATCGCTCGAGATGTTATCTATCTGTAGGTTGGGTACCCCACCGCACCACTAGCCGCCTACCCCGTGCATGTTCCATGCAGAGTAACTACTCTACTGGGAGCGACCGACGACGGCCGACGCCGGCGCGGACGGCTGGCTAACGCATGGCATGGCGCTGCGACCTACCCCTACTATTATTTATTCTGTGAAGTAGGCCTACTTTTGACGTTTATTTATACTTATACCTGCTAGTGCCACTTTTGTGTACACGTACTGCTACGTTATGTTCCTTTTATTTTCATTAGTGCCCGCTTCCGGTTTCGTTATAAACGAAGGCGGTCGCCAGCGTGTAATTGCGTTGTGGTTGTGACTCACCTAACCTAGGTAGGTAGTAGGTAGGGTACCTACAACGCTCGCAACGCAACGCAACGCACGTAACGTTATGTGATATTTGTTGAGGATCGTGTGTAACACGTCCCTTTGTTATTTACCTGCTCACATAAGTACTTACATAAATTAATTTTAATGCAAACCTAAGAACCATGTTTTGTAAATACTAGGTAACATTACATAAGACTTAGAATAAAAATAAATAATATTGACAAGCGTTCAGTGGTTTATTGATTGAGTGAGCGAAGCGAACGAAAATCTTATAATCAACTTGGGCGATTTGCATTTTATGTATGTATGTATGTTTGTCCGACGATAACTTGAGAACCGCTTACCCGTCTGCATGAAATTTGGTAAGTTGATACCTTGTACTTGAGAAATTTACTGGTAAGTATATGAATAAAATCAGATAAGGGGTTATTAAAATATGGGGTTTTTAAGGGGGCCAAAATTATAAAAGTTACACAGTAAACCAAGGTTACATGTCATATGAAAGGGCTTGGTTTGGATAATGTCCAAACCATTTCAATTTTTTTTCTAGGATGCCCGCTGAGATAAAGCAAAAAGGGACCCAAGAACACCCATTTCTAAGTTTCGTTGGCATCATGGTTTTTCTACTGGTCGGCCTGTTCCTTTGGTTTTACAATTTTTTTTTTAATCATTAAGAAGGTTATTGGTTCTCATTAAATTGTGCCAACGACCTGTTCTTATGATGGAGCCAAGGTCTGTTCAACGGAACTCTTCAATATATTGGCCAATTCAGTTGAAACTTGGTTACCATACTTAGTTAGTAGGTGGCAGCCAGAGATTCCAAACACAAAGCTTGGACTTGCCTCTGACTACCACTAACTTATATTTTAGGAGCGTTCGCGTCGCGTCACGAAATCTCAGTTCGGGGCGAACTACTAGTTTATTGCACTTTCTTTACCTTTTTTTTTTTTTTTTATACAACTAGCTGATGGAACAAGCAGATGGCCCACCTGATGTTAAGTGGTAACCATCACCTATAAACAAAACATTGCCCCGTAGGTCACGCACAATAGGAACGTGCCCTACGATGCACTGCCCTGCGTCCATCAACTTGAGGCATACAGATGTTAAGCCTCATGTGCCTGTAATTACACCGGCGGCGACCACACTCTTCAAACCGAAACACAGCGTTGCTGCTTGGCGGCAGAAAAAGGCGTGGTGGTAGTACTTCTCCGGACGAGCCCTTCACAAAGAGCTCTACTACTCTTAACCCTTTTGGATCAGAGAGAGCAGAATCGAGAGAAAGTGCAGCGACAACTCTAGAACAGAAACACGAGAGTACCTAGGTACGTACCTATTGTGCGCGTCAACCAAAAAAAAAAGAACGCTGGAAAACAGTGGAGGAGAATGTGTTGGCGCATTCATTGTACTTGCGCCATCACACCCCCTCCTCCTCCTTCCGGCGTTCTTTTTTCGTGACGCGCACTATACCTGTAACGAAGCGCTGCTGGTTTGATGAGTCTTCCTACTACTTACTGAGAGCCTACAGTTTTTTGTTAGTGAAAAACCAATATAACAAAGATAAAACTAGCAGTTCGCCCCGAATGGAGATTTCGTAACGCGACGCGAACGCTCCGAAATATAATAAGGTGGTAGTCAGAGGCAAGTCCAAACATTGTGTTTTGATTTGCTTTTGGCTACCATCTACTAACTTAGTATGGTAACCAAGTTTCAACTGAATTGGCCTTTTTTTAAAGTTCCGTTGAACAGACCTTGGGCTCCATCATCAGAACAGGTCGCTATCACCATTTTTTGAGAACTGAGTACTTATTTAAAATATTTCAAGAAAAAAAAAAATAGAAAAAGATAAGGAAATGGCCGACCAGTAACAAAATCCTGATGCCAACGAATCTCGTTGAAATGAATGAAATCTTGTGTCGTTGGGTTTTCCAATTTTACTTTTTAGTTGTTACTCAAAAACAGCTCGTCTTAAAAAAAATAAAATGGTTTTGAAATATCCAGACCAAGCCCTTTCATATGACATACCTATACTTAACTTTATTATTTTACGTTAATTTCTAAATTGTTACTATCGGTAAGTCAGATCATTACCTACCTAGGTACCCATTAAACCTACGATACGAATCATACCTCTTCATATTGGTCGCTCAGCGCAGTGAGCGCTCATTTAATATTTTATTTAAATACTAGGAAATGACCTACGAAGTTCTACTTTGAAAGAATCTGGCTTTGAGCCAGCACCAGCACATTTCAAGCTCATTGCCTCTCGCGCTAATAGTGGGTTAAATCCGTTAAATACTCTTTACTCGTACTCTTGCTCAGGGCCGCGGCGGCCATTGATTTGACGGCCAGTCAGTACCTAGGGAGGGATACGCCGCGCCGCGCCGATCTTTTGGAAAATCGGATCGAAAGCTCACGATCTCACGGTTTTTGGGTCGGATCGAGCCCATACGATTTTTTGGCGGATCATCGATACAAAACTTTGAAGATCGGATCGCTTGGATCGTATGAATTGAAAGGCGGTTCACCGACACTCACGATTTAGGAACGAGCTTGATGTTTCTCGCGAGAACACGAGAGCTTGGCGAGAACCTCACGAGAAGCTTCTTGGCTCCACACTCTCACGTCCTTCCTTTTTTTTGTTTTGCTCTATCTGTGTGTCCTCAGTACACTTCTCGCGCTCGATAACGATGGACGTTCTCTTTAAGTGCGAGTCTTTTTTTTTTTCATTTTATTATACGCAATCAGTTGGTGGACTATAGGCGGATGAGTGGATGGACGAATGGCGGTTAGGGTCCAGACGCAGCAGTCTTTTCCCCCTTGTTTTTTTTTTTCAGTTGAGTTTATCCAGAATGTGGCCTCTTCAACCTCCTAGTGTTGTTGCAGTTTACTAGTAGGGCTCTTGCTAGTGGGTTGGTGTTGTTTTTGAGACGGAACAAGTATCCATTTCCCGTAACTTCAATCTCCTCATCTACTGTGGGGACTTACAGGAGGACACAAGTGCGAGCGAGATAGCGACGCTCGTAATATCTTTTGAATGGAATCAAAATGAAAAAATTCAAGAATAAGGTGTTGATATCGCGATTATGCTCTATAACTCTTTTGTCCGTAGTAAACTAGAGTTTAGTGCTATAGCCTGGGTCCACGAGAGGCTAAGTATACGGTGATGATTGAACGCATCCAACGTAACTTCGCAAGATATGTGTATAAGAGAATGTATGGCTACTAACCGTACCTCTTTCAGTCTTTATTTGTCGCAGGTATGGTTGGCATGGATTCACTCGAATTAAGGCGTAAACTACAACTAGCTATCCACTACTGCCTTATTTTGAGGAATAAAGTAAACAGTCCAACCATACTAAGCATGATGCTAATTTAATATAATGTCCCTAACAACTATGTGCCTTGTGGCCGTCGACTGCACCGAGAATTCACCGCGCAAATAACGCGCCAATTTTAAGAGCACTAACTCTGTTAAAGGCATTTGTACACGAGGTCCAACATGTCTATGTACCTACTTAATGATAAAATACATGTTACCAGTAACAATTTAAGATTATGCTAAGATGGTGAGCGTTTTGGTCTGCATAGTGTAAGCTTACAATCATTTATGTAATAAATAAATGAATTGAAACAGCCTTGCATACAATAGTAGATTGTTTACCAAGGGAGCAAACAACTATTTAATGAGCGAAGGATTCTAGAGTAGAAGCCCTCCCCCGAAAAGGGGGGTAAGCGGGAACCTAGTTTCAGAGAAAAAAATGCAAAATGTGGGGAAGTGAAGGAGGGGGGGAGGGAATCTCTCCTCTGAAGTCATATTCCCGAGGAGATATGTAATTTTTAAATTATTAATTTATTTGTAAAATTAAAACATCACTTTTTTCTGTGCACTGTGTCGGTTTTGCGTCTCATTTCGAAAGTAAACTAAACAAATTGGAAGGTCCCAGGCTTCACTCTGGAAAGGCTCACCCAGAACACTCGCGGGTCGCCCCTGAGCGTCGCTTCTCCCGCTTAACCATCACTCTGCTTTGCGAGATTGCTCCACCCAGGACCTAAACGTGAGCTTCTGGCTTCTCGATTTTTATATACACTCTAGGGGTAGGGACCTCAAGACCACGTGGGAGTCTGGGCGCTCTGTGTCAGTTTTTTCACACATTTTGAGCCTACTTAACCTACTCAAGCCAGGTTGCTCTGTGTTGGTTCTTGTGACATATTATGAACTGTCAGAGTTCCGAAAATCCTATTATTTTATGGAAACATATGTTAATGTCACTGTCAGATGAGCAAAAATCTCATCTAAGTTGCATTTTGTAGGGATAAATATGAATCTAAAAAAATTCTTGAAGTGATTCCATGAAAAACTATTTTAGATGTGGGCTATTCTTATGTGTAGACCTATGTGTGACAAAAATTTAAGTCTCCTAACTGATCTCGTATTTTAGAAACCTGAGCCCGACTTATTTGTAGATAATGATGTGTTCTTTAATATTGCAGAACATTTTTTTTTTGTTTTATCATCAATAGTTTCCACAGCCGCAGTTATGTTTTAGTAGGGATCACAATTTTTTTCCAGTAATTAATGATGCCTATGTTACTCAGGGATAATGTAGCTTTCTTACGGTGAAAGAACTTTTGAAATCGGACCAGCAGCTTTTAAAACTTTAAACGAAACATACAAAAATAAAAAGTTTACCTGTTTATATTACCTACTTAATATTGTAGATTACAACCAAGAAGATTATTATAATACTTTCTTGGGAACACTCGGGCTATGAGTCAAAGTACCTTAACATCGGGTGGGCCATCTGCTTGTTCCATCAGCTGGTTGTACAAAAAAAAAAAAAAAGTAGGTATGTAAGAACAACAATTTGAATAGAGGTATTTTAAAATGGCACATTATTTCTTACCAAAGAGATATCTTCTCTAAGTTGGTTTCAAATAGCATCCCTACTATCTATGTTTCCAAGGAATAAGCGTAGCGTTATAAACTCTTGGTATGGTACTCTCTGACGAGACCGGGTTTGCAAATTTCTCGGTTCATCATGTAGACCTCCTTGGTACAACTGCATTCTTCTTGAACTGAGAACAACAACAATAATGTTGCGTACCAAACACACCACCGGAAATAAATAACACGTTTTTAATGTTTGTTGCACGAAATATCCACCCAATGCAAGGAATATAATACCAAAGAGAATGTAAAAATAATACATACTTGTATCTTTGATTAGATACTTTGTGTAGCGTACGCGTAGCATTTTTTTTAAAAACGTTTTATTTAATTAGCTAATGTTTTTTTACAAAGAGAAAGAATGTAAAACTACGAGAAGAGGCGGGCGGGACTTACTTAGTACAGAGCCAATGGGATCCATTAACATGGCACTTCAAACCCAACAGAACGAATATGTACGTCAAGGAACAACAGTTTTACCAACCTATCAGCCTAAATAGAGCTGCGCGATGGCCCTCGCTTTTATATCGATATCGATAAAATATGCGAGATCGAAAACGAGTTTTTTTGTAATCCATTTATTGACTGAATCCACGTTTAAGTACAACCTAGGTCCTGAAGTCCTAGGTTGGACTTAAATATGGATCTGACTTGAAATAAAAAGTTTTTGCATTATTACACATAATTTTTTCGCTGTAAAATATTACGTTCACTGAACAATAACGATCACTTTCACATTTATGGACAAAATTATTGATAAATCTGCTAGAAATTTACAAAAACAAACTAAACACGAGTGAAAGCTACAAGTAGGTAAACAAGGCACACGTAGAAGAGAGTGAGTTGTGAAAGAATGAGAAAACACTGATTTATTTATTTATATAAACATTCAATCAAAACGGTTGCACACCAATTACATCAATTAAATAACAAACAGAAATTTCAAAATCAATTATAAAAACTACAAATTATAGATACCTACTTAACATAATTATTATGAAATGTCAAAATACTAATGTCAATATATATTAGGTAATTGACCGAGCGAGCGAAGCGTCTCAGTTTCCACATTGGCCAAAAATGCGTTTGTCCGGATGTCTGTCTGTCTGTCTGTTCTCCTCTACAGGTCGCATTTTTCAACCGATCTGGACGAAACTTGGTACACAGGTTATATGACTTATTAGAATTTTTTTGTCGTCAGGAATTTTTGATTGGAGGGGTACTTCCCCCAAAAAAAGGGCAAAAAGGGGGCTATTTGATACACTGGATATCTCCACCAAATGAGATCCGATTTCGATTATTCTTTTTTTATTTGAAAAGTAGTAACTATAAATTGGTCTCATAAAAGTTTGGCGAAGATCTGATAAGGATCTTCAGCACGATGAACAGGATAGCTCATCAAACAATCGATGGTTTTCAATCAAATTTGAGAAAAACACAAAGGACCTCATTCTACACAAGATGATGCAAAAAAAATCAAAAAGATCAAAAAATCACAAAATGGAAAATGCACTTGCACATTACATTCCTCAAATAGCTCACTTTAATTATGCTCGCGAGGTCTACAGCTCCCAGAGCCACTAGTTATAAACCGGAAAAAAAATGTCAAAATAGTTATTGATATTGAATACTGATTGAATGGAACGAGTGAACAGCCGCCATTATTTGCCATGCAAAATCCATGCAAAATTTTTGTCGTTCCTTGTTGCGTCCTCCGCTCCGTCAGGGTCGTTTTATTACAAGTTGCTGGATGATGGATGCATTTTTTTTTTAATTTTGTGCTGGCTTGGATGCAAAGTCCTTTCGCCAAGTCTCCTTTGTTTAACAGTTTTATTAGTCACTTCATTCACTTTCTTTCTCACATGTTGTATGTTTTGGTAGACGCGCACGTAAAACTTCCAAAAGCCAGTTTTTGCAATCACATGTTTTCAAAGAATTAAATTTTATAGAGTGTCCACTGTGTTGACCACATATTTATAAAGAGATCCATACAGATCTGCATTAGATAAAAGTTCTTGGAGACGGCGGGGAACGTCAGGGTTTATTTCCAGTAACTCTGCTATCATCAGAAGTCTTTGCAGTGAAAAACATTGGCAATTCAGGATTATATGTTGAAGGTCTGCATTTTCATAACCACAATACTCACATTCTTTGGAGTTTACTATTTTCATTCTTTGTGCAGGAGTTAGGCATGTTGGATGCATTCCTACCAGTGTTGCCAGATGAGCCAATTGAAAAAGCGGTAGCTGTGCTGTGCTTCAAAAACGCGGAATTATATGGCCCTCCGTTCATGGAGCTACTCAAAAAAAATTAGTTACAAACTCAAATTACTAATGAGTTGCTTGAGCGTCACCGCACATACATTCTCATTGAGACTCGCACACGACGCTACTAGTCACTAATTGATCACAAAGGAACCGTTTCGTGTCGGTTGCCACGCTACTGGTTACAGAGTTTTTAATATTTCCCCTTGCTAACCGTGTGCTTTTGTGAACAGAAATAACAGAGGTGACTGCAACCTTTCAACTTGCGTAGCGTCGTGTGAGAGCTACAGTTTCTAATTGGTTTGTAAATGTAATTACTGATTAGTTCAGTCATTTTTGAGTAGCTTCATGAGCGGAGGGCCTAACACAATAAGCGGAATTTCTTGTTTCTTAGAAATAAATTTATTATTATTATTATTCATTTATTTCGGATCTAAAATCGATACATTAACAATTACAAGTAATACAAATTCAATTATAACTTTACACAAAAAATTATAAGTAACTAAACACATACCTACCTAAAATAAATAATTTATAAAATGTAATTATGATATTTAGAATTGTAAATTGGAACAAATAAGAAACAAAGTACGTATGAAATTAAGGTAATTATAAATTAAAATTAAAATTTTAATCAAGTGGTGCCCATCAATATCTGCATCCACCTGTATTGTATTGGACAGTCTGCCCGAGCTACTATCATCTTCATTTAAAACCGACTAAAAAAAGAAGGTAAATTCGCCAATTAAAACCGTGTAAAGGACAATTCGCCTGTTTTTTTTAGGTTTACCTCATATCTTTACTCGATGGAACAATTTTGATGATTTTTAATCGCAAGCGAATTCCTTGGAAATTGCTACACAGACGACTATATTCTTTCCTTCCTTTGGAAATCCTTCCACCCCAAGAGTATATAACGCTACGCTACTTCCACCAAGGAATTTGAATTGCCTTCAACACAACACTTATGTAGTTATGTCATACAACTACAAAGAGAATCATCCTTGACGTAGGTAGTTGTATACACTACTACTAGTGGCTCTGGGAGCTGTAGACCTCGCGAGCATACTAAAAGTGAGCTATTTACTGCCTTAGCAAAAGCTATTTCAGAGTTTTGAAAGAAACCTATCAATGTTGAAGAGAAGTAGAAAATACCCATCCCCATGATGTTTTTTCTATTTAATTTTGTATATTTTTGAGGAATGTAATGTGCAAGTGCATTTTCCGTTTTGTGATTTTTTTGATCTTTTTGATTTTTTTTGCATCATCTTGTGTAGAATGAGGTCCTTTGTGTTTCTTTCAAACTTGATTGAAAACCATCGATTTTTTGATGAGCTATCCTGTTCATCATGCTGAAGATCCTTATCAAATCTTCGCCAAACTTTTATGAGACCAACTTATAGTTACTACCTTTCAAATCAAAAAAGAATAATCGAAATCGGATCTCATTTGGTGGAGATATCCAGTATATCAAATAGCCCCCTTTTTGCCCTTTTTTTGGGGGAAGTACCCCTCCAATCAAAAATCCCCGACGACAAAAAATTCTAATAAGTCATATAACCTGTGTACCAAGTTTCATCCAGATCGGTTGAAAAACGCAACCTGTAGAGGAGAACAGACAGACAGACAGACAGACAGACATCCGGACAAACGCATTTTTGGCCAATGTGGAAACTGAGACGCTTCGCTTGCTCGGTCAATTATTAACTGTTTGTCATTTCTTTTTTATGTTTTGTATGTGTATGTGTGTTTTTTGGCAAATAAATGTCTGTCTATGTCTTTGTATTTGCCTTCCAATTCCGATGTCTAGCATCCTCTCTAGTCCCTGGTAGTCTGTGAATTCTGTCTGCCCAGTGCTGCCAATGCTGGCAATTGCTGTGTTTTAGCGTAGCGTTATATACTCTTGGTCTACCTACGGCTTTCAGGCCAAATAATCACGAAATGCACGGCCTTACGGCCGCCGTATCCTTGTGTCCGTAGAAGATTCTACGGCTTTATGCAAATTCTACGGTGATCTATCCATTTACGGGATGGTAGATGTACGAAGAGTTGCCATCCCAAATATTGTATAGTGTGTATATATATATAAGTTTGAGAGGAACGGCAGTTATAATTTCGAAAATTAACAATAGCAAAAATTCTTGCAGAGAACCGAACAGAGAACCCAACACCTAAACCTCAATCTACCTACCAAGAAATTAGACAAAAAAAAAGATTGGAGAACTTTTATGAAAATATTATTAGAATATATAGAGAAAGTTTGCAAACGTTACCCAAATGACGTTATTTAGAGGCTTCATAAGTTAAAAACGTTTTTCATTATTTTTCAGCAGTGACACGGCCTACCGGTGGTAATTTTCCTTAAAAACGCGGCTTTTTTACCTCATGTAGATGTAGGTATATACGTACACCTTAGAAGAAGAATACTAAAATAGCATATCCGACTCGATTCGACCCTAGTGATTCGTTTCCCAACGTTTTTGGCAAATAGATTTATTTTTTAGTTGGCAGCCCGAAAAATCGTATAACCCAGCTAAATTATGGAGATTTTTGTTTTTTAGGACTACCTATCTGGTTTGACATTTTGACTAACCATGTCAATTTGTGTGGTTTTTAGTAACCCATACTAAATTTTATAAATAATTAAATTATACAATTCTACTTGATTATGCTTTACAAAGCCAACACAATCATTACATGATTAATTGTGAACACTTTGCTTCCTACTTAACCTACTTAACTACTACCTAAAGTTTTATTGACAAATAGAACATAAAATTGCTACTTACCGATGGAAGCGTATATTTTCACTTTTCCGTGCTCTATTCATAACACACGCTAAATACTACAATGCACCACATTTGAACATAGCTCAACGTTAATTGGGATCTAGGCACACATTATTTTCATTGAAATTCGGCTTGAAAACACGTAAAATCACTTGACCCACCCAACCCAAAGTTTGGCTTCAAGTTTGACAACTTTGGTGCCAAAACATATCAAAAAACGTATACGGAGTAAGGGACAGAAAATTTATATGATCTTTCCCTCACTCATAGGTATAATTCGTATTATCGCGTCTCTCTTACTCTTGGTATTATTATTTCACGCCCAATCCATGTTATACTTCATCCAAGACGTACACACACGGCCGCCTATTTTTCATTGGCAATGGCAACACTTATTCTGCCAAGCAAAGCAAGGCAAGGATACTCTTGCTTGCTTGCTTGAATTCTACTTCCATCATCGAGTTTCTTTCTTTCACACCACACCTCTAATGGCGGTGGCTGATGTTTTTTCGAACCCCAGTTTCGTATTCCGATAATGCCGACGCTATCGATGCGTGATAACGTTAGACCGAGTGATTCATGTGAATAGAACAACATATTTTGTCGATAACGCGTGCGGTGGCTCATTCGCGACAGATGCTGTCAGTAATGTAGGTAACGTTTGGAAGCGTGCGATCGAGTGCCGCGTCGTCGTCCGTAGGAGCTCGCGGAGGCGTGGGAGAGCGCAGGGCGTCCCTCGACGTTCGGCGTCATGGGGGCGCAGCAAGCCAAGGAACGCGGCTCCGGTGGCGGCGCATCCATGCGCGCCTCCCGCAAGCCGAGAGCACCCAAAGACCCCCGCGCACTGCCTTCCAACATCTTCACTGAACACAGCGGTGAGTGCCCCGCCCTGCCCAATCAATATTTAAAACAACGTTCCTATTCCTGTGAAATAGTTGAATCAAATCCAGGCTGGGATAATTGCCAGCTATAGGTAACTAATATATGGGTTGGCTACAGCAATCCTTGTACCTGGGTTAAGGGCTGCCATCTACTCCCACTTGTATAGCCAACCCCTTGTGGCCAATAAATGAATGTAAGTAGGTATATGATTCTTGGCAGTAGATATCACATTAAATTATTTTTTCCTACTCTTAGTGTTGAGTGTGTCTTTGAAGCAAAAAAAATTAGACTACTATGGATGATGGTTTGGGGTTTGAAGAACATGTTGCAGTGTGTACAGAACTGCTTTTACAGACTTAAACTTTTGTATAAAATACCTGAGGCCCTATCTAAGCAAAGAGGTTTGTATACATCTAGTTGAATCAATAGTGTTATCAAAATTAAACTATGCAGATACTGTTTATGGACCTCATTTATTAGCCTGTGCCCAAAACTTGATACAGCATGTTCAAAATGATCCTGCGCTAGATATTGTTTTGTTATTCCACCTAGATCCCATAGGTATTACCCCATTCTTTAACATGCACTACAGTCTTGAAATGAAAAAAAAGGTGCAAGCTCCATCTGGCTTGTCTCCTCTTTGAAGTCATCAACTTTGAGACACCCAAGTATCTGTATGATATGATATTGAGCTGGATGAGTAGTCTAGTCACTAGTGAATGTAGCTGTGCTTGTATGCACTACTCAACATCACAGATCTGAAAGTTTCAGAGAGAGTTAGGTATGCCGCTTCCAAATGCTGGAATAATTTACCCTCACCAATGAGAAATATCAAGTTGGCCAATAGTTAAAAAAAAACGTGTGTGTGATACCTCACATGTAGGGTGGTGGTGGTGGTGTCGAGCTCTCAGCTCAGAGCAATGTGTGAGCGTTGGGATTGCGTGTTCCAGAAGCGCTGCTGCAGAGTCGGCCCTTGCCGCACATCCCCGACCTGCCGGACGGCGAGGCGGGCGCCGCCTCCGCCTCCGCCTCCGCCTCCGCATCCGCCACCGCGCCCGCGCCCGCGCCTCTCGAATCCGTCAACAGGTACCTACGGATCGTCGTCCGTTCCTTCCCTACTAGAGGCAGAGGCAGCTTTCACCGATACTGGGAGTTAACAATGAAGTTTTGCACCGTTTTCGGAACAATTATCGAAATAAAGTGTTTACCATGGCGATTCTTCTATACTAATCTACACTATCTACACTAATATTATGAAGAGGAAAACTTTGTATGTTTGTATGTTTGGAATAGGCTCAAAAACTGCTGGTCAGATTTCAAAAATTCTTTCACCATAAGAAAGCTACATTATCCCTGAGTAACATAGGCTACATTTAATACTGGAAAAATTTAGGGATCCCTACTAAAACATAAAAAATGTAACCCAAGGTGTAATATAAAATGTCTTTCACCGCATGCGCTGCGAAAACTATAGATGATAGAGCAAAAAAATGTTCTATAATATTATAGAACACATCATTATCCACAAATAAGTCAGTGATAGCATATGTCTAACTATTGTAGTTATGTAACTACAACTACTTTTCTACATTTAAAATGTTGATAGATATGCAAACTACAGGCGTACAGGCACATACGCTAATTGGCCTGTACCTGGCATGCAAGTAGTTAGCACAACATTCTATTTTAGGTCAGGTACTGGCATGCCACGTGAGGGACTCGGGGGGGCTACGAAACCGGCATGTGTGAACGTGCAACACCTGACCTGACGAGTTAACTAGCAAATGTATCCACAATGTGTCCGTAAATCCTGCATGCCTGTAACTTGCATGCCCGGTACTGTTACAATTTACTGGCACGTGTATTTTCACCTTTGTGGGATACGAATCGCGGGAGTCTAAGTTTATCCTAAAATGTTGACAAAAATTATGTCTACCCATGCGAAGCTGGGACAGGCCGCCAGTAGATAATAAACTAAATTGGAAGTTACACACAGACAATATATGTATGCGCCTACACCAATTTTCTTACGCCCTATATAAATTGAGTAAAGTAGTTAACACTCAGGCTGTGCTAACAGCGTACTACGGCCATACAGCATCAATACTGAGGTATGGAGTTATCTTTTGGGGAAACTCTATGGATAAAGATTAGGTATTCAGAGCTCAAAAGCGATGCATTCGCGCAATGCACCATGCGCGCATGCAGTCACCGGATTCGTGTAGGGATGTTTTTGGCAGCGGCGAATTTTGACTCTCCCATCACTTTATAAGTGAGGTAGCAACTTTTGCAAAAAGTTATCCTCAGCTGTTTAAATCACATGCTGATGGTAGTCGTCGAGAGGTTACCCTGCATTTATTGCCTTGTAAGACGGCATTACTTAGACGAAGTGTGTTCTGTATGACGCCAATAATATATAATCACATCCTTTTATCAATAAGAACCATTGGTGATTTAAATATATTTAAAAACACCCTTAATAAGTTATTGGTCGACCAAGCATATTATAAGGTGGATGACTTTTTAAATGATAAATTTACCACATGACATTTATTTTTGTTTTATATGAATTTTTTTAATTTAACATAGTTTGACATTTCGAGTTTATATACCTACCATTTTTTTTATTGATCGTTTGTGTTAGTTATTTTGATTTAGTTATTTTTGATTGTTATTTGCATTTAATCCTATTCTGCATGAGTTTAATTTGTTTGTATTTTATGTAAATGTTCATATGCTTTTAGGCTGAACTAGTGTGACCTTACCAACCTCAACACCAAAATTATGTACCTAGATTCATGGACAATAAATATCTTTATCTGTATTGGAATACTTGATAACTGTTTGAGAAATAATAATCGAATCCAGCCGAATGTCCTAAATTATTCATTCAAAATGCATGAT
Source organism: Plemyria rubiginata (assembly GCA_963576535.1). Taxonomy (NCBI): domain Eukaryota; kingdom Metazoa; phylum Arthropoda; class Insecta; order Lepidoptera; family Geometridae; genus Plemyria; species Plemyria rubiginata. The sequence goes on from CAUYVL010000003.1 coordinate 98,913, forward strand.
GTTCGGAGAGTAGTACCAGTATGTATTTACATAATGATGCATGCGCCTGAGGTAGGTAGGTTAGGTTTGGTGAGTGACGTGAGTGATGTGCTGTGCTGCAGATGGACGTCGAAGGAGAACCTGCTGGCGCAGCACGAGGAGGCGGACCCGCAGCTGTTCGTGGCGCTGTACGACTTCCAGGCGGCCGGAGACAACCAGCTCACGCTCAAGAAAGGTAACCTGCACTCTCTATCCACACACCATCATCTAGTCGCGTCGCGTCGCGTCGCGTCGCGAATACTAGCGCGAATATTATTGCGAATATTGTGTGTAGTACCTACTTCAAATACCTACTATCCGATCCGACCCTGGGGAAGTCTCAAACTAGAGTATGTATGTATCATATGTAGGTGATGGAGTTAGACTAGGCAGAAGTAGAAGGCCGTCTCGCTGGCTCGCTCACTCAGTCAGTCAGACCACAGGAAGCATCTACCTAGCTAGGTACTTGCCTACCTACCGAATCTGGGTCGGGAATTTAGTTTCACTCCAGAGACCAGATTTAGATAAATAGATAGAAAACTCTTTATAAAAAATAACATAACTCTCTAAAAACATAACATTACAATAACTAATTTTATCTAATGCGAAGTACTAATTTAAATTATTTAAAAACTTAGATCTTTTTAGTTCATTTGCATTTGTTTTTAGTTTTTTTGCATTGTCCTGTGCCGGGCTAAAGGCTATACAGGGTGAATCAATTCAGTTAAAATTATTGGATAAAAATAAATTAAGCACAACTCTAAATAATACTGACTGGGAAGCGTTTAAAAAGAACCAAAGGGAAGCAAAAACATTAGCTGATAAATTTGCTTATGAGTTTAAAAAAAGCGTAAAAGATATCATACCCAATTGTGATAAACGCCTGCTAGATGAATCGTCTTACACGAATCCCCAAAATAAATCGATTTTGTTTAGAAATGCTACTGACTATAACATTGCAAATATAATAAAACGACTGGATCCCAAGAAAGCTGCTGGTGTTGATAACATACGCTGCATTGACATTAAGACACTAAGTGATAAGATCGTATCAGCTATAGCAAGACTTGTGAATCTAAGTATTAAACATGCAAAGTATCCTAGTGAACTTAAAACAGGAGTAGTCAGACCAATTTATAAAAAGGGAAAACATAACGAAATTACAAATTACAGGCCGATAACAATCCTTCCTATATTAGATAAAATCCTTGAAAAGTATGTGTGTAATCAAGTACATAATTTCTATAGCAAAAATAGTGTTATATCAGATTCTCAGTTTGGTTTCCAGCCCAAAAAGTCTACATCAATCTTGCTCTCAAAATTTACTGACGAAATCAACAACCACCTTAATAATAAAAACCACGTTATTCTGCTTTTTATAGATTTCAGTAAAGCGTTTGATACATTAAGGCATGATACTCTTATAAAAAAGCTGGAGAACACAGGTATTAGAGGACCTTTACTGAATTGGAGCAAAGACTATCTAAACCAAAGGAAATTCAAGGTTAGGATAGGAGATAAGTTTAGTGATGAACTGATGGTTACTGAAGGCACTGCCCAAGGATCAGTACTAGGTCCCCTGCATTACTTGGCATATGTCAATGATATGGAGAATGTTATCAAAAATTGCACAGTGTATCAGTACGCTGATGACACATGTTTGGTTTCGTCACACAAAGATATAAATATTGCAACACGGTTTATGCAAAATGATTTCACCCTAGTTGCAAAGTGGGCTCATGACGCAGGGTTGGTTATGAACACAAATAAAACAAAAATAATTCACGTCCACTCGTCCCATCTACCATATAACGCCAATTTCAAAATAACTGCACATGGGCATAAGTGCCTGCACGCTCCTACGCCTAATTGTTTATGCCCAGAAATCGAACAGGTCTCGCAACATACATATCTAGGTTTGATAGTGGATAATCGGTTTAACTGGAGGTCCCATGTTGACTTTATCTGTGATAGGCTACGCGCAATTCTGGCCAAATTTTACATCATCAAACCAAAAGTTCCTTTTAAAGTCTTGATAAGGATGTACAATGCGCTGGCAGAATCTATTATTACTTACGGATTGACTAGCTACGGTAGGACATTTAAAACATATCTCGACCTAATCTATAATCTGCAATTAAGAATATTAAAGCTTATCTTGCCTAATAATGTAAAAGCCCAATTTGAAGAAAATTACCATGGTATATTTAAATATTGTAGCATCGCTCCTGTTCATGATAGGGTTAACATGTTATTACTAATTGAACAATTTAATAATTCTAAAATACTAAAACCTATTGCACATAAAATCATAACAAGGAAAATTTCTCAAAAAAAACTTGTCATTCCTAAAATGAATAATTTTTACGGCAGACGAACCCTTCATTTTTTAATCCCTAGCTTGCTAAACGAGATTCCAGACAGCGTTAAATCAGAGCTCACCATAAGAAATTATAAAAAAATATATAAAAAATATTTTCTGAGCAAACATTAATTAGGTAACATGTAGATTATAAATGTATCATAATTTATCGTGCTAGGTATTAACTAGTATTCTCACAAAGTGTAAAATTTACCTTTTATATTTTACTACGGCATTGTATTTTGTTTTTGGTATGTATGTACCTACACAATGTCGAAAGCCAATTCTTCGGTAGGTAGACACTCAGTAGAATCACAAGTTTAATTTTGAAACATTTTAAAACTTAAACACGCACTACCAAAGTGTAGACATACATACATGCCTAAATAGTATCAATAAGCTACATTCTTTAAACATTCAACTTAATTATTATTCGTCACCCATATTTGTCACCCTGTATTTATAAATTTCTCGTACCATGCCACCAACCTATCCTGAGCCAGTCCGAAGTTAGCTGTTTGTGCATAAATAGCCAATAGCGTATGGACGATATTTTATATTAGCGGTTGACTTCGGTTGACTTCGAAAGGTTCGTGGCACCTATATTGAAAAAGTGCTTGTTTAAACTCCGTGATTTCATACGAGTGTGAGTACCCACACAAACCACTAGAGGTTTATAGGGTACAATATTATGTGAAAACTGTACTAGATATTAAAGTTTAAGAATAAATAAAAAAAAAAAAAAAAATGTATTTCTTATGTTTACTTGTACGAGAACATAAAATTGTTACCATAAAATATGGATATAGAAGAGCGGGGTCCTCTGACACAAGTATTATTTACTTAAAAGATGGCCCCAACCTTGATTTTCTTAAACATGTGTGGAAATATTGTCATTACTTCTATGTAAAGAACACGCGAAGTATCATATTTACGTAGACTGAAAAACGGAAATCACTTCCTTCCCGGCGCGTTATTTGAATTTGGAACGAAGCGCGCGCCGGCAATGTTGTATAAAACGGTGTGCTGTTTGAATTTAGAACTCTTTCTCGTGGCTGTATAGCCCAAGGAATTTGAATACAAGTACATAATAATATTCCTTGGTATAGCCGTATAGCCACAGACAGTTACATAGTGACAGTTACATTGTTTCCGCAGATCTTCAGCCACTCTTCTTGCTGATTCGGGAGCGAATTTAACTACTCTAAAAAGACACGGAGGTTGGAAGTCCGATAAAGTGGCTGAAGGCTACATCGAAGATTCTGTTGAAAATAAAACTGAGATAACCAATAAAATTAACCAAAACATCAAATTGCGGCATGATCCGGAAACATCTTAGCCACTCACCTCTTGCCAATTATCAAGTCCACAGCCATCCATTTCTAAACAGCAATTAAGTTTCCAGCCACCTACCTAACACTGACCAAGTAACAAATTCCCAGCCGCAAACGTCAGAAATACAACAAACGAACATAATGGAAAAACAACAACATATTTCCTTGCATTTTTTTAGGAAAAGCACTATATATTCCTCGGCCGATATGGCAATTGCCTGTCTCGTATTATTGAAGTCCTCGCCTGCGGCTCGGCCTTTAAACTCATACTGGACCTGCAATTGCCTATTTCGCTGCCTTTGCGATAATGTACTATTGAAAAAGCAAAAACTAACATTAGGTATGTATTTATTAATTGCAAGAGGAAGCGAAGTGTGTAAACTAAGCTCGGGTGTGTCGGCGTTGTATGTTTGTTTGTCGTTATTAATTGTCGAACCATCTTGTAAGAGTAGTAGAGCTCTTTGTGTGTGGCTCGTCCGGGAAAATACCACCAAGCCTTTTCTGCCGCCAAACAGCAATGCTGTGTTTCGGATTGAAGAGGCACATGGGGCTTAACATGCCTGTATGCCTCAAGTTGATGGACGCAGGGCAGTGTATTGTAGGTTCTTGTTCCATCAGCTAGTTGTATAAAAAAAACGATCTGCACGGCATCTGTAGCCGTAGATCGATATGTTAGATTATTAACATGTGTTGGTAAGGCGTTGTTTGTTATTAATAACATGTCCGCGCCCGCGCCCGCGCCCGCGCCTCGCTGCCGCCATCCATCGCGGATATTCAAATACAAAACTACCCGACGTTTAAAAAATCACAACTCAATATACACCCCCCACTGAGGGATATGTCGTGTGCACGGGGCCGAGGCCGGGGCCGGGGCCGGGGCCGGGGGGAGGGGTGGACGTGTCGCGTGGCGCAGGTTGTGAGTCGCGCGGCGGGTGTTGCAGGCGAGCAGGTGCGCATAATGAGCTACAACAAGAGCGGCGAGTGGTGCGAGGCGCACACGCTGGCGGGCGGCGTCGGCTGGGTGCCCAGCAACTACGTGACGCCCGTGAACTCGCTCGAGAAGCACTCGTGGTACCACGGCCCCATCTCGCGGAACGCGGCCGAGTACCTGCTCTCGTCCGGCATCAACGGCAGCTTCCTCGTGCGCGAGTCCGAGTCCAGCCCCGGCCAGCGGTCCATCTCGCTGCGCTGCGAGGGCCGCGTCTACCACTACCGGATCAACGAGGACGACGACGCCAAGGTACGCGCCTCGCGCCGGCATGTACTACTGTCACTGTGCACCTGCACGCGTAGCGCCTGACAGCCGCGCTCGCTCGCTCGCAGGTGTTCGTCACGATGGAGTGCAAGTTCTGCTCGCTGGCGGAGCTGGTGCACCACCACTCGGTGGCCGGCGACGGCCTGATCACGCAGCTGCTGTACCCGGCGCCGAAGCGGAACAAGCCGACCGTGTTCCCGCTCGCGCCGCCCGACCACTGGGAGATCGACCGCACCGACATCGTCATGAAGCACAAGCTCGGCGGCGGCCAGTACGGCGACGTCTACGAGGCCGCCTGGAAGCGAGGCAACATCACGGTACGTACTCTGTACCGTACTACCGTACTGTTATATGCATAGCACGCGCTGATTGTGGGTGTGTGCGCGCGCGCAGGTCGCCGTCAAGACGCTGAAGGACGACACGATGGCGCTGAAGGACTTCCTGGAGGAGGCGGCCATCATGAAGGAGATGCGGCATCCGAACCTGGTGCAGCTGCTGGGCGTGTGCACGCGCGAGCCGCCCTTCTACATCATCACGGAGTTCATGTCGCGCGGTAACCTGCTCGAGTTCCTGCGCGCGTCGGCGCCCGCCACCGCCACCGCCACCGCCACCGCCACCGCCACCGCCGCCGCCGCCACCGCCGCGCCCTCGGCCGTGGTGCTCATGTACATGGCGACGCAGATAGCGAGCGGCATGTCGTACCTGGAGTCGCGCTCGTTCATCCACCGCGACCTCGCCGCCAGGAACTGCCTCGTCGGCGAGAACCATCTCGTGAAGGTGAGCGAGTCGTGCGAGCGCGGCCGCGGCGTGCGCCATGTATGTACTAACTAACACTTGTTGTGCTGTGCTGCAGGTCGCGGACTTTGGTCTGGCGCGGCTGATGCGCGACGACACGTACACCGCGCACGCGGGCGCCAAGTTCCCGATAAAGTGGACGGCGCCCGAGGGGCTCGCGTACAACACCTTCAGCACCAAGAGCGACGTGTGGGCCTTCGGAGTGCTGCTGTGGGAGATCGCGACGTACGGCATGTCGCCGTACCCGGGGGTCGACCTCGCGGACGTGTACCACATGCTGGAGAAGGTAAGCCGACACTCGTCTGCGGGCGGCGGGACTCTATATTGATCTCACTTCTTCTGGTCGCTGTAATTTGTGCTACGTTGTTGTTTGCTTCCAAAAGTTTGTTTTGTACATTGATGGATGGCTCAGGCACTAATATTATAAAGAGGAAAACTTTGTTTGTCGGTATGTTTGTATGTTTCGAATAGGCTCAAAAACTTTTGGTCCGATTTCAAAAATTCTTTCACCTTAAGAAAGCTACATTATACCTGAGTAACATAGGCTACATTTAATACTAAAAAAATTAGGGATCCCTACTAAAACATAAAAAATGTAACCCGAGGTGTAATATAAAATGTCCTTCACCGCATGCGCTGCGAAAACTATAGATGATAGAGCAAAAAAATGTTCTACAATATTATAGAACACATCATTATCTACAGATAAGTCAGCGATAGCATATGTCTAACTATTGTAGTTATGTTACTATAACTACTTTTCTGTATTTTAAATGTTGATAAAAATGCCGACCAAAAATAGACCATGTTATCTATACCTTTATAATAGTCCTTATCCAAATAAATCCTTTTGTATGCAAGGCTGTTTCAATACCTGTAGATTACTTCTTGAATTTTTCAAATCGGACATTCCATTCAAAAGATATTACGAAATTAAAAACTTTAGTGCGCCTTAGAAAGCGCGACAGCGAGGAGAGTTCTCACTCAGCTTTGGCACAAACGTGAAAATACACATGCCCGTAGCTGGCACACTTGCATGCAAGCTACAGACACATACGCTAATTGGCATGCAAGTAGTTAGCACAACATTCTATTTTAGGTCAGGTACTGGCATCCACGTGACGGAGGGGTCTCGGGGACTACGAAACCGCCATGTGTGAACGTCGCGACAGGTACAGGCATGCCAGTACCTGACGTGTTGGCATGCCACGTAACCGAGGGGCCGCGGGGGGCCACGAAACCGGCATGTGTGAACGTCGCGACACCTGACCTGACGAGTTAACTTGCAAATGTATCCACAATGTGTCCGTAAATCCTGCATGCCTGTGACTTGCATGCCCGCTACTGTTCCATTTTACTGGCGCGTGTATTTTCACCTTCGTGGACTACGAAGCGCGGGAGTCTTAAGGGTCCGGTGACAGCGGCTCGCAATTTCGAGGTGCGATTGGCTATTATTTCATTTTATTTCATTTCGGGGAGGTTGTTTGAAAGAATAACTCTAAAGAAACACGCATAAATACTGTTCGAACACAAATAATACAATAATATAAGGGAAATGTGCTTGAGTCAGAAATCATTTTGGTATTAGGTAAATGTAAGACCAAACATACTAATACCAAAATGATTTCTGATTCGGGCATGTTTCCCTTATATTATTGTATTATTTGTGTTCGAACAGTATTTATGCGTGTTTCTTTAGAGTTATTTTTTCAAACAACCTCCCCGAAATGAAATAAAATGAAATAATAGCCAATCGCACCTCGAAATTGCGAGCCGCTGTCACCGAAGCCTTAAGTTTATCCTAAAATGTTGAAAAAAATTATGTCCACCCATGCGAAGCTGGGACAGGCCGCTAGTATTTCATATTTTAATTACCAATGTCCTATCTACATAATAAAAAAAAAACATAAATTGGTTGCAAGTGCATTTTACGAGATGCCGGCCGCTTGCTCGCAACGCAACTTAGCGACATCTAGTGGCTGTGCGGGCTATTTTGTTTAGCTATGCGGGCAAAACAAAATAGCCCGACTTTCGACGGTTTCAATGTATGGCGTGAGGTATATGTACTAGTATAGTATTCTCTTATCTGTGCCTATGGCCATTTTTATGGTCTTCTGATTATAGGGGGCACTAATTCATAATCTAAAATGGCCACTAATCAAGCTCAGAAAATACGTCCCTTTTTATACTAAAAACTTGCCATCCAACTTTTTACTACTAAAATGAAAGAATGATTTAAATGGCCAATTCTGCCCACCCATCTTCAGGTTCTCTTGAAAGGTACGTATAAGAGTATAAAAGAAACGTCCTTTAGTAGAACAGAACCTTATTCTATCCACAAAAACTGAAATGCCGACGAACTACTATAATATGAACGAGAATATATCGTGGTTCTCCAGGACCCCAGTTTAACAATAGTGCTTCTCCAGGGATGGAAGACAATGTGTTGGTGTCGGTGACAGAGCTTAGGGCGTTCGGGTTCTTATGATTCTTATGTAGGGCACCACTACACTACACTACCTATATAATCATTAGCAACATAACGGACACCAGACGGCGCTGTTTTAGGATATGTAAACAACACAAACAATAACAGATTTATTTAGAACAGCTTTATTTAAATAACAAGGGCGCAGATTTGCTAGGTGGCGCCGGGCCGGGGCGGGGCCTGTAGTGTGCCGGGGCTGAGGGGGACCCGCGCCCGCGCCCGCGCCGGCTCGCAACAAGTGTCAGCCGTCAACAAGTGTAAGTACAGTTAGAGTTGCATTCCGCTTGGCAGCCGACGCCGCGTGCCGGCTGCTTGCATAACATTGCATAGGTACACCTATACCTACCTACCTTACCTACTGTGTATACCTACCGCACGCAACCGTCGCGTCGAGGGGACCTTATGTGGTGTGCGGTGTGACGTCACCTCACCTCACCGCCGCGCCGCGCCGCGCCGCTCCGTGTTGATAAACACAAGCTCAGAGGTGCGCACTACTTATCGGATAACACGAAAACAATCTTAAAATTGAGTCGGATTTCATAAGAACGTCTCTCTCTCGGATGCTACGATCGATGCGAGCGGTAGCTAGGTAGCTGTAGGGTGGACGAGGCGTGGTGAGGCGTGGTGAGGCGAGGCGGCGCGGCTAGCAGTGCGCCGCGTCCGTGCAGAGGTGCTTCTTGCAGAGCGTGCAGTGCGGTCGCGAGACGGCGATGCGGCTGAAGATCTCGGAGGCGGACAGCTCCTTGCTGAGCTTGGAGCACATGCCGTACGAGACGCTCTTCTTGGAGAAGTCCTTGGCGGGCACGCACGTGCGCGCGCGCACCGGCCCGATCTCCTGCCCGGTCTCCACTGCGAACATAGAGCACGCGGTGATGCGATGCGGTGCTAGCGTGCGTGTATAGGTAGTGCATAGTGCACGCGAGCACACTCACCCAGCTTGGCGGACTCGGAGGTGATCACGATGCACAGGAACGCCATGCCGGGGATGTAGCAGTCGATGTTCGGCACCTGCAACCAACGCGGCGCAGTGTGACGCACGCCGCCGCCTCACAGCACGCAGTGACCCGCCGCGCCGCCGCACTCACCGTGATGTTGGCGTAGTCCGGGTGGTCGGGGTCCCAGCAGCCGGGGTGGTCGAACGACAGGCAGTTGTAGCACTGGATGCCCTTCGTGCTCGGAGATACGAACTTCTTCGGCTTCGCCTTCTTGTGCTTGCCTGTCACGAACAAACTTGTTAATGCAGGTACAACATCTATATAGTTGTAGGAAAGCACGTTGTGCCGGTCGATCCTTGTGTTGGATGGAACACTGCTGCTTACAGTTGTACCGCTCGGGAGCCTCTTGCACGGTTGTTTGGACACTCACCCTGGACGGCCGCGGAGAGGAGAAGCAACACGGGAAGGTAGTAGACGAGTGCGTTCCTGAGCTGCATGTCTGTGGCTGGACTGGACTGGGCTGGACTGTGCTTGGTAGGCAGGTGCGCGGCGCCGGACAGAGGACGACTGTGAGGAACGAGAGCGCGCCGCGACCTTTATATGGTCGCCGCACGCACACACGGACACACAGACGCGCTGTTTACTCACAACTGTACGTGTATACGTCATCGAGACTATACTTTGCAATAGTAGCTAAATAAATCACAACATAGTATAAAACAAAGTCGCTTTTTCTGTCCCTATGTCCCTTTGTATGCTTAAATCTTTAAAACTACGCATAGGATTTTGATGCGGTTTTTTTTAATAGATAGAGTGATTCAAGAGGAAGGTTTAGACGTTGATAACACCTAATTTTCCTCTCGCTCGCACGATTCGATATTTTGAAAGATATAAAATCACTAATCCCAATTTTAGCAAAATCGCAAACACCCATTTTGTGTGCAATCACATTGCACACATTTTAGTTAAAATTTCATTTTGATCGATACAAGTTTTCCTGTTCAAACGTTTGCTTAGGTAAGTACGAAAACTAGAAAAGCAAACTTTTAGGTAGAAAAACATACATTTATCAAAATATTTTTTTTTACCAAGCTGTGTGCAATGTGATTGCACACAAAATGGTTGTTTGCGATTTTTCAAAATTGGGAATAGTGATTTTAGATCTTTTAAAATGTCGAATCGTGCGAGCGAGAGCTACATAGGTGTTGTCAACGCCTTATAGGAACATGCATGATACGTGCACCCGTGTGAAGCAGGGGCGGATCGCTAGTAATGTATATTGTTTACCCAAAACACTAGGTCATAGGAAGTATTCGCGTACTTCGCTAGTTGTATTGTGATCTGTTCTGTCCTCTGTCTCTATTGTGATCTCCGGGGTTATAGCGGAGCGCTAACATCTTCTGCGTAGCTTCGACGGATTATTAGGTATTTCTAAGAAATAAATCTAAGCCCTTACATTTATTTCTTAAAAATACCTTTTCTTGAATCCCGATTTGAATTTAGTAAAACTCATTATTTTTTCCTTACTCAATTCATACGAAATTCCATGCAAAAAATGTTCAAAATACAAAAATTTATATAAACTTTTATCCCCTATTTCACCCAATTGGGGGTTGAAAAATCCTTTCCTAGGAAGTAGATGCCTACGTCATAAGAGGAATACGTGAGCAAATTTTATGTTTGTATCTCTAAGGGATTGGCTTGTGCGTTAATTGATACATATGTCAATCAATTGCCTTTTTTAATAGGTATACCTACCAAGGAGAAGATAGAAGATATATTTGTGGGGGGTTTAACAAACATCATAACACTCTGCACAGCTCAGCTGTCCAGTGCGCTCGATGGGCCGGCGCGGCGGCGACGTCGCGAGCGCGCGTGGATGGGAGGGCTGATTGTTGCTCTCTCTGATAATTAATAGAGGAGGCCGTAGTTCAGGCTGAGGCTGATGATGATGATTCGTAGAGTGACGTCTCAACTGTTTATATCGTTATTGTTTACCTATATTGTTATTGTTTGTAATGTGTAGTGAGTGAGAGAGGAGCAGGCATCTGGTTGTTTATTGTGCGCTGCGTATTGTTGAGTAGATGATTGTTTGTTTATGTTGTTGGTATGCGTACACAAGACAAGCAGGCCGCGGGTGCCGCCGTGTGTTGCAGGGCTACCGCATGGAGTGCCCGGCCGGCTGCCCGCGCAGCGTGCACGAGCTGATGCGCGCCTGCTGGCAGTGGGCGCCCGCCGAGCGGCCCTCCTTCCGCGACGTGCACCACGCGCTCGAGCACATGTTCCAGGACAACTCCATCACGGAGGGTACGCACGCACACTAATAAACTCTATTATTGCAATTTTTACTAGTCAATGTCAAAATAGTTATTTGTTATACAAGAGTGCAAAGTTGCTTTTTAACCGCGTGTTCAATTTTGATGACCGAGCAAGCGAAGGATTCTAAAATTTAATCACGAGCGCAGCGAGTGATTCAAAATTAGAATCCTGAGCGTTAGCGAGGGAATCAAAAGAGCACGAGGTGAAAAATCTTTGCACTCGAGTGCAACACGTAACTTTTCATTCCACCTCAGCGAGGAAATGACTAAATGCAAAAAAAAAGTTTACAATCACAAGATAGGTACCTACTTTTATTTCAGTTTAGGTATTAACTACTACATTTTTCACTTGTTTTCAAGTTTCTTGTTTTTAATATAAGGTTTAACAATGACGTGAAAAAATGCCGCGTAAAGAACCGCGTACAAAGCAAATTGAAAAAAGAACACCAAGAAGGTTCCGAGTCTGAGTTTTTAACAAATTAAAAAAAAGTTGTATGATATATTCGGCACCATAGAGGTAGCAGTAAATAGGTTTAATGTTTTTTTTTTAATTCACAAACTTAGTGCACACGATGTTCTAAATTCAATTTACTTTATCCTCTAGAGAATAAAAACGGCTTTTGCACTCAGATATTGAAGAGCAAAATTACTCTTTCCGAGATGGTGGGATGAAATAGTAGTTTATGAAACTGTTGCATAATGAGGGGTATTCAAACTCGAGGGGTGTTTTTAATAGTATCCCACGAGAGTTTTAATACCTAGTTATGTGCAGTTTCATACAATACTTTATCTACTCTCAGACATTAGTGTTGAACCTAATAAATAAAATATCAAAGTTAGTAAGAAATCCAGTTGACTGAAACAAAACGTATCAATTGGCGCCAAACCAACCGTATAACAGCGCATGCGCGCGCTGCGCCGCCGCCGCCGCGCCGCGCCGTCGCCACAGACTATCAAACTCTTTGGCTGTACGGTTTCAAGACCCTCGCCTTTTCCAAAAAGAAAAAGAACTGTATCGTTATGGTAAAAAAGTTATTTTATACAACTATCTTTGTATGAGAAGCTGTATCATAATTAATTTTTTTAATTTGGTTACGGTATTGCGTTTATAAAGTATATCAATATGAATTCGTTTTGACGTTTATAATTCGAATTTTATGACATGATAGTAGATAAAGGTATTTAATAAAATACCAAAAATATTAAAACCAATAAAATATTAAGGATAACTTTGAAACGTCTACATAAAACGTGTACGAATTGACGGATGGCCTGGCCCCTATCGCTCTTTTGTATGAACCTTGTTACATAAATTATAGGAGATAGCATAGGAAGCCCAGTCGTACTTTCTGGAAGTTTATTATAAAATCGTACACCGTTGTTCTCCGTGCAGTCCCTTGTCGCCAGGCTAGGGGTGGTGACGATTGCTACAGCCAGCGCTAACGGACAACCGTAGACTAGTTGCAGGTGGATAGTTAACGCGTGCGTGCGTGTGCGCAGAGGTGGAGAAGCAGCTGGCGGGCGCGGGCGCGGGCGCGGGCGCGGGGGAGCGCGGGGTGCAGATGCGGCGCCCCACCAACCGGCGCGGCAAGCAGGCGCCCACGCCGCCCAAGCGGACCAGGTACTGTCTGTCTGTACGCTCACCAGTACCACTACCACTACCCACCGGTCTTATCCTATCCCATTGTACCACAATACGTACCTATGTATGTATGTATTATGTACAATATTCGAATGCTACGTGCACGGCTTATGCGAACCGCACAAAGTAGCGCATGCTCTCGCAGGTCAGCACTATATGCCACGACGCAGGACGCAGGACGCGGGTTCTGTACTGTTGTATCAGGCGACAACAACAACCTCCGCGCGACATGTCACAGCGAACACTGTGACTTACTAACTAGGCTAGGGTACAGGCGGACTACAGGCCGTAGCGGCCGTAAGCACGTAGGTAGGTACATAATGTTCAAGGAGGACAGTGTCATGTGTTTGTGATTGTACCTACATAATATATATGTATGTATACAGTGTTGATTGTTGCAGTTTGTTGTCGTCGTGCAGCTCGTTCCGCGAGTCGCAGTGCGCGGCCGACGAGCGCGCGCACGCGCACGCGCACGCCGACGTCGACGGTACGTACGCGCGCGCCGCAGGAGGGCGCGGCGACAATACCAACTATGATCATTCAATTGTGTCTGTAAATGGATCTAATTGTAAAAAAAAACCATTAAACGTGTTGAGGGTCTATCGACGGTGGAGGAAAAGGTTGAGTTTCTAAATAATAATGTCATAAATATCTTTAATCGTCTAGCACCCATCCGTCCTGTCAAAATTAAACACCGACCCACCCCGTGGATCACGGATGCTATTCGTAAAGCCATGTCGAAACGCAATCGAGCCTTCCGCAAGTACAAAGATAGCCGCACGGAGGAGAACTGGGAATTGTATAAAAAATTACGGAATCGTTGTAACTTGGCGTGTCGTAATACAAAACGCCGGTACATAGCAGAGCAAATAGAACTCGCCACTCCTGCTGGAATATGGAAGTTTTTGAGGTCCCTTGGATTAGTTAAATCCAAATCATCAAACATTGAAATCCCACTAGATCTTAATTTACTTAACACTCACTTTACCTCCACTATTAAAATCAGCTCCACCACGAAATTTGACACTCTCCTTGAAATACACAATCTCCCTCGCCCTGACACTGCTCAGTTTAACTTCATGCCTGTTTCCCAAGACTTGGTCAAAAAGTGTCTCCTATCGTTTAAATCTAAGGCAGTCGGAAGTGATGATATTGGACGCATAATGGTAATTCTCCTCTCCGACCACATCCTTCCTACCATTGCTCACATCATTAACTTCTCGCTGTCTACTGGAAATTTCCCTGACCAATGGCGTAAAGCCCATGTTATTCCTTTGCCTAAAATTCCTAATCCTGTTCTGCCCAATAATTTTAGACCGATCTCCATTCTACCTTTTCTGTCAAAAACTATCGAATCTGTAGTCCATAAGCAGTTAACTGAGTACCTCCTCAATGGTGAGTTGTTCAACAACTTTCAGTCAGGTTTCAGAGTGGGGCATAGTACTACGACCGCACTTCTCAAGGTTACCGAAGATATTAGGAGTAGCATGGAATCCTCTATGATTACTGTTCTAGTTTTAGTCGATTTTAATAACGCTTTCAACGCTGTGGACCATGAACTACTTCTGGCTGTGTTGAGGCATCTTAATTTATCTCCCCTATCCCTTCAGTGGTTCTCATCATACCTCTCAGGCCGCCGTCAGATGGTTCGCAATGGCCAGGTTTTTTCAGATTGGAATGAACTGGAGGCAGGCATCCCGCAGGGAGGTATACTTTCTCCTTTATTATTTTCTTTGTTTATAAACATGCTCTCTTCTAAATTACAATGTCACTACCATTTCTATGCTGATGACCTTCAACTATACCATCATGTCGAAGTTGATCGCCTAAACGATATCATTAATGCTCTTAATGATGACCTTCTTCAACTTCTATCCTGGTCGGCTAACTATGGAATTCAAGTCAACCCCAACAAATGTCAAGCAATCATCATTGGTAGCCCCCGACAGTTAGCAAAAGTCAATCGCCCTAATCTATTATCGTTGCGTTTCAACTCTATTGCTATTCCTTTTTCACCTGTAGTAAAAGACCTTGGCATTCTGCTGGATGAGAATATGAGTTGGTCGGCTCAAGTAAAAGAGGTATCACGGAAGGTAGGAGGTATTTCGTTAGTAAATTCCCTCTTAATCCCTATAATAGATTATGCAGATGTAGCGTACCTCGATTTTACAGCTGAGCACCTTAACAAGTTGGATCGCCTGCTGAACTGTTGTATCCGTTTTGTTTACGGCCTTCGTAAATATGACCACGTGTCCGGTTATCGAAGAAAGTTGAAGTGGCTCCCAATCAGACAGAGAAGAAATATGAGAATCTTATGTCTCCTTTTCTCGATTCTGAAGGACCCTAACTCACCTCAGTACCTGAAGTCTAAGTTTTCTTACCTTTCTGACGGTCATGAGCGTGACTTGAGATCCTCAGACACTCTCTGCTTAGCTACTCCCAAACACTCTTCCGGCTATCGTGGTAATTCGTTTGAGGTAGTGGCTGTAAGCTTGTGGAATGCACTTCCCCTAAGTATAAAAATGGCGTCCTCAAAACCCGTTTTCAAACGCCTTGTACATGACTTCTATTTTTCGACCACATGAATACTATTTATTATATTTTTGTAAGTGTATATGTAAGTAAATAATAAATAAATAATAAATAATGCTGGACAATCCACACAGCACTATCTAGCCCCAAAGTAAGCTATTCAAAACTTGTGTTATGGGTACTAGATAACTGATATATTTAATACATTATATACCTACACTAGCTTTTGCCCGCGGCTTCGCTCGCGTTTAGAAGTATTATTATTAATTTGGCATAGTTTTTGCGGCTTTACTTTTGTTAAGCGTGTGCAAAAAATTGGAGGGTTGAATTTATCAAAATCCTATTGAAGCGGACGTCTTCATCATAGTAGCTCCAATCTTTAATTTCAGTTCAATCAGTCGAAAATCTAAGAAGATTTATACAAACTTTCTTTTATCCCCTCAGGGGTGGAATTTATCAAAATCCTTTCTTAGGGGATGCCTAAGTCATAGTAGTTTTATGCATGCAAAGTCAGCCCGATCGGTTAAAAATTGACAAAATTTCATACAAACTTTCATCCCCTATTTCATCCGCTTGGGGGTAGAATTGATCAAAATCCTTTCTTAGCGGATGCCTACGTCATAACATTTACCTGCATGCCAAATTTCAGCCTGATCCGTCCAGTGGTTTGGGCTGTGCGTTGATAGATCACTATGTCAGTCACCTTTGAGTTATATATATGTCGCATCCGGTCATGAATAGTCGCTCAAAACGAAACGCAAGCGCCCTCTGCCGTGCGCTTTGACAGAGTCGAGGTGTCATCGCTCAACGAACGGACTGCTCAGTCTCAGCCCGATCGCCACTAAGTGAAGACGTCTCGGAACTGTCCTCACGTTTCGTTACTAAGTGCAGTAGTAATTAGCTATCCGGTTCGCTGTAAAATTGATTATACGGTGTACCGAACATTACGGACTTTCTCATTTTCACAAATACCCGCACATCGCCCGCAGTATGTCAGAGAATAGCCCTAATAATCCTGACGAGCCGACATCAGATGTGGGATCCTTCTGTGCAAATGAGAATTCGTGCGGCAATAATAGTGACTCACAGTGGCGGTTATTATTTGAAATGCAAAATCAGCAATTGCAAGCACTGATACAAGCTCTGAAGACTCCGAATGTGAACAACAAGTTTATCCTGCCGGAGTTTGACCCCGACAAGCGTGACATTGATGCACGGTCGTGGTGTGCTACTGCCGACTTGTGTTTTGACGGAAAATCTGTGGAAGGTGGCCAACTCGTCGTGACACTCAGTAAAGCGTTGAAAGGCTCCGCATCTTCATGGCTGTCGCAGGTAACCTCTCCAGGTATGACGTGGACGCAATTTAAGGACCTTTTTACGGCAAGGTTTGTCAGTGTCGAAACTTCTGCAGCTACCCTCATTAACTTGAATAATGACAAACCAAACGATAATGAGACTTATGCTGCGTATGCTAGCCGTCTTATCACGTCCTTGATGAACAAATGGAGGGATTTGAGTGTCGAACAAATCGCCGTATCGACAGTAATGGCGCATTTAGCACAAGTTGATTTTGCAACGTCTTGCATTTACAACAGAGATTGAAACGCGTCATAAGCTGCAACAAGAACTTCAAGCGTTCTCGTATTTGAAGAGGAAAACTCCTGTGGATATGCGAACTGATGCTGGAAACGAGAAACGTCCAAAGTTTTCGCCGTTATCGCAGATAAAGTGTCATGCTTGTGGCAAGCTCGGACACAAACAAGTGGATTGTCGCAGTAAGAAGGACGAAGCAAAGAAACCGTCTCCAGTGCCAGCTACAGCGAATGGTGGTCAGCGTCAACAAACCAGCAGTAGCTCGTTGGTGTGCTACAAGTGCGGGACGCCGGGTCACATTGCGAGTCGCTGTACTACGAGTGGATCTACCGCAGCAAAGCCGCCGGTGGAGAAACGAGTTGACTTATGCGTAGTCGAACCTCCATCAGGAATACTAAAACATTTTGGTAAGTGTTTTAAATTTGATTATTGTAGTGTTCGCTTGGTATCTATATTAGTAGATACAATACTCTGTCTCATCTGCACAAGCGGTTGTTAGCCTCCTGTCAGTGTCAAGCTCGCTCCTCACCTGTCAATGTCCAGTCAATGTCAGAGAGATACTGGTTGGCGGGAAGAGTATGTACCTACGGCATCTGAGGGTCACGGGGTGTGGATTATGGTAGAGAGAAGACAGTGTAAGACCTGGACAGGAGACCGGCTTGGTGTATTGTGTGAGCCAGGGTTCTTAGAAAAATACAGGATTTTACAGTGGCGACGAGGATAAAGGTCAGTTCGTTCCATATTTTTACAAAAGAAATGAAAGGAACCTACATAGGGCTTCTCGCTTTGTTTGTAAACTATGGTTTTGACCGTGGCTGGCGTGAACCGTACTCAATTCGACGACCTGTGACAAGGAGCCATAACACTGGTATATACCTAAGAGTATCACGTGTATAGGTACACAGTTAATAAGAGTTTTGCCCTTGTAATAGAGTTTCGTTTTTATACTCTGGTTCTGTTATGGTTGACTTCAGAGGTCAATGACCTTAACAAAAGATACCCCTCTATAAACCCCCTACAGGATGCAATCATAAAATTGGAGGCTTATATGTTTTTCCTGAACACTATAATCTAAACCTCTTCAAGGCTCGAGTGAATAGGTGTCTTCTAGACCGTTCTGCTCCAACTTCGGCTACATCGTCGCTTACCATCAGGTGAAATTGTAGTCAAAGGACGGTTTATTCTTAATAAAAAAAAAAAAAAAAAAGTTTTTCTTCAAAAAATTTCAAGTTTTTTTTCATCGGAATTTTGGCAGTCTTTTTCCTAGTACTGCACACCCTTTGCTGTACTCTGACCGATGGATCCCTAACATAAATATAGCCAAATATTAGTTGTGTTGTTGTACTAAATTAGTTGCACTGTCAAGTGTTTATGAAGGTTTGATTACCCAACTTAGGTACACTATTTTGCTGTGATCGTGTGATTCAGTCATTGTGAGATTGTGTGGTACTGATAATATTAGGCATTTTGAGATTTAGTTGTAATTAACGGAGGGGCAGCTGCAGGTATAGTGTTGTGGTGACTGCCTAGGTACCTATCTACTTATGAGGTCCCATTTAAATGGACAACTGGATGTATAAGGATTTTTTAGTTTTGCATTATACCTACCTACCTGTTATTATTACAGTTTCAGTACCTACTAAGTATTAGATGAGTACTTAGCTAAGTCTAGCACGCATGAGAATGGTTAGTTACCTAATCTGTAACAAATAAAACTTACCAAATAATCTACTAGATAGGTATACGTGTATAAAAAAAAATATTTAATAATTTAACTGTATTAATGATACTAATCATCTTCTATGTACATTCTACCGCTATAGTCAAATCAAAAAAAAAAAATAGAAAGAAAAAAGAGATAGTAACCAGCTAAGAAGTTAGTTAGCAACAAGCCAAAGTTTTATTATGCATAGCAATGTATTGTTATTGTGTTTAATCTTTGTCAATAAATGGTTCTGATTCTGTTAGGTATGTACATACCTAATAATTAAAAAAAAATTAGTTAATCAGTGCATTGAGATATGTACTAACAGCAAATAGATGAATCAGAGACAATTTTGTTTGTATGTTACACTAAATGTAAACCCGGTACCTACAATTAAATCCAATAGTAAAAAGTTAGCAAATAATACTTGAACTTTTAAATGGATAATAACATCTTTAAATTATATGTTTACATAGATCAATAAATAATTGGTTGATAATAATTACTTGGTCTTGGTCATATTACTGGGTGAGCAGTTAACAGTCATGGATCACTCACCTACTGCTATGAATGGATTCTAGGTTCAAGTAGCATTCAACGGGTTGAATAATAATACCTTTACTTTTTACCTACCTTTTGGCTGCTGTACCTGTTTAATAACCTCACAGCACCTCAATCGTTCAGAAGAAGAATATGATTTTAAAAAATCCGAATATGTCCCAACGCCCAATGGATACAGGAATTATGTAATAATTATATTTTATAGAACGATTGTACATTGCCATACGAATAAATAAATAATAATAATAATTGGTTGGTCAAGGGTTTACTATTAAATTGGTTGCGGAAGGCTGACCATTAAAATGGTTGCTGAAAGCTGACCATTAAATTGGTTGTGGAAAGCTGACCATTAAATTGGTTGCGGAAGGCTGACCATTAGATTGGTTGCAGATGGCTGACCATTAGATTGGTTGTGGAAGGCTGACCATTAGATTGGTTGCGGAAGGCTGACCATTAGATTGGTTGCGGAAGGCTTACCATTAAATTGGTTGTGGAAGGCTTACCATTAAATTGATTGCAAGGCATTGTGATTGAGGCTTACTATTAAATTGGTTGCACAGCATTGTGATTAAGGCTTACCATTAAATTGGTTGCACACGATTGAGATAAAGGCTTACCATTAAATTGGTTGCACACCGTTGTGATTGAGGCTTACCATTAAATTGGTTGCACACAATCGAGATGAAGGCTTACCATTAAATTGGGTGCACACTTGTGATCAAGGTTACCATTAAATTGGTTGGTTATTATTATTTATTTATTTAAAGGGCTTTGTCGCTGGGCGAGTTGGTTATGTAGGAACTTTAGAATGATGGATCAAATACCTTCACTGGATAAATTTGATGTAGCTGGAGAGTGAGATGGGTAAAAATGGAAAAGATCCTTACTATGAAAAAGAAGTTTACTATAAAGTTGCTGCCATAAAATCGACAAAACAAAAAAACAGCAAGAGTACCCTTACCCTTAAGAGGAACAGGAATACAATACCTACGATAAAATATATTAAGAAAGAGATATTTTCATCAAATAGGTCAAGGAGAATGGAAACTTTGAAAATTTTATGACTAAACTATGATACCAAGCTTTGAAATGCAAGTTTGACAAACTAGATGAACATTGAATCAAATACTTAATAGAAACATACACTTCAACTTGACTACAGAAAGAGATTTTAACCATGGGTAATGAACTAATGAAGCAACACTAAGTAAGTAATACTAAGTTTTAGATAAGAAACTATGAAAATAATAGAACATGAGGTAAATTCTATGACAGCAAGGAAAAATATTGATGATAGATGACGGATGTGGAAGATGCGGCTGCCTAGGGCATAGCTCCACAGTCACGAGCTGCCCTTCAACAGTAGAAAATGTAGGGGATGTGGTAAAATTGGACACTGTCTGCTGTAAAAAGCATGAGCAACAACTCAAACGGAAGATGGAAGTCAGGCAAGATAATAAATATAAGAGCTACAAAAGACTGGTAGAAGATGAGGAATTCCACTATGTTTTGAATGTCATTTCAGGTACAAGTTTTGAGTGTAGCATAGAGAGTCCCGGAGTCAAATTCAAAATGTTGATAGCCTGATGCAAATAAAATTTAAAATCTATTCAAGCATGGGAATAAGGAAAATACAAAAGAGCGATACCAAGCAGAGTTTAAGTTTCGTTCTTCTCGGTGTTGGTCGCGCGGAACTGGCACTAGAGTCACCTGGTTTTGAGACGTTTCGGGATGGTCCTTGTGTTTTTATTGAATAAACATATTTTGACTGTGACTTTGAACCAAGCAGTGTTCTAAAACCATCAGGTTCTTGAGGCAATCAAGAAAACTTTTATGGCACAACTAGTTGCGCCCGTGGTTTCACCCGCGTGGTTTTGGGTCCCGGTGTTCCCACGAGATGAAGGGTGGCCTGTGTGCTGTTGTCTGCCTGTGTGCCGGATTTCATCCAAATCTGGTCTGCTGTGATTTAGTAACAGACAACCAACCATCCATCCGAACTTTCACACTCATGATATCAGAGGGATAATGATAGCAAACCTATAGGTATAAGAATACCTACTACCTATGTCATGTTGTAATGGATGGATAGATCCAGAGATGTTAATATCTAGGTATCTTAGCTGTGCTTAGATTCAGCAAAATGTTAAGGAGTATTGAAACTTAAAATCAATGACAACCAGAAAAAAAAAAAAACAGAAGCCTTTCTCTAAACTGAAGAACGTCCCAGTAGAAATCCCGACAAATGACGAAGTCAAACCAGTCTTGCACCCTCACATAAAACTACCAACAGATCGAAGAAGAAATAAACAAGAAGAGCTGAAAGTGCTTTTAGAAATCTAACATTAATACACTTCCTGCAGGAACCATCAGCGTGGGTTTCGCCATAGTGCCAGATGTTTAACAAACTACAAAGTAAAATGGGCGGTCTTGTCGCTAAATATCGATCTCAGCCAAACAACCATTGGAGGAAGTGGAATCATGAAATTTAGAAGGGGTGCTTGTGTGTGGGTTTAAAAAATATAATTTCTAAATGAAAAATAGATGTCTCGCTACTTAAGGTTCTAACAAAATATAAGGAATTAGAAACAAATATTTAAAAAATATCATATCCACATATGTAGCGCGTCAATATAGCAATACTCGGTAAGTACTTGCACTGAAGGAGTAAAACCATGGGCTGTGTTCATAGAGAGTATCTCTGAATTTGAATTACCAAAAGCTATAGAAGCAAGGCTTTTTGGTCTCGTCATTATTACGATAAGTTTTCAAAAAGACGCGAAGTTTCGTTAAAAGGCCTAATTGAGCCTAGATTCCTATTGATGAATGTTATTATGATGCAATCTATCTTTGTGTTTTGCAAATTATTGGGAACGTAAAACCGTATGTTTGCTTTGAAGTTTATCGTGCGACCTAGGTGACAGATATGTTGAAGGATGTTGGATGCTATTTTGATGCATCGTTTTATGGTTTTGGAAAGCATTAACTACTTTATTTATTGTTACTTAGCAAGAAATAATAACAGATAAGTAGCAGAAGGAAAAGGGGAAGGAATGCGGGGACCGGAAAGAAGAGCCGCAGATTCAGATTTAGTGGAATGATATAAGTTTTATATGTTAAGGATGGAAAGGGCTAATGAGCTGTCTTTAAATATTAATCACGTTGTTGAAAATGCTATCGCCGGGAATATAGCGGTAAGGAACCCGGAAAATGGGCTGAAGATTGAGAACGATTATTCACTTCAAAGAAGTTGGTCAATGGACCTCGGTAACACATGGAGGAGACATGAGACGATATCCCCGTATATTATATTGTGTGCAGAAGTAATTTAAAGTAGATGAAATTGTAAGATTCTGTGTGGGCCATTAAGAGTATTATTCAGGTCAATTCATTGAATGAAAAATATTTAATAAGAAAGGGGTTGTAGTGTTCGCTTGGTATCTATATTAGTAGATACAATACTCTGTCTCATCTGCACAAGCGGTTGTTAGCCTCCTGTCAGTGTCAAGCTCGCTCCTCACCTGTCAATGTCCAGTCAATGTCAGAGAGATACTGGTTGGCGGGAAGAGTATGTACCTACGGCATCTGAGGGTCACGGGGTGTGGATTATGGTAGAGAGAAGACAGTGTAAGACCTGGACAGGAGACCGGCTTGGTGTATTGTGTGAGCCAGGGTTCTTAGAAAAATACAGGATTTTACAATTATGATTCTGGTGCTGAATGTTCACTGATGAAAGAAAGTATTGCCCGTAGATTTGTAGGCAAACGAATTGATGGTGTGATATCTCTGGTAGGCATAGGCAATAGTCAGGTCAATAGCACTTTACAATTATTGTGTCAGGTAGAAATTAATAATTTCACGACAGAGATCCTATTTCACGTTTTGCCAGATGCATACCTACGTAGTGACATTTTGATAGGCCGCGAGATTTTGAATAACGACTTCCATGTTATCATGACTGCATCTGAACTAACATTGACAAGGTGTAGAACTGTAAATGCGTGTAGCTCGAGTGAAGCTAGTGTAGTTACGAATACCTACGAATAGTTTTGACTGCATTAACACTGACATTTCGTCTGACCGAAAACATGAACTGGTTGATGTTTTAAAACAACACACTGACTATTTTATAAACGGCTTCCCAACGACTAGGGTGACAACAGGTGACTTAGAGATTACGCTCATGACCGTGTTAGAAAGATGCCCGAGGGTCAAATACCGATTGAAGTTGTAAATGATGATAAGATTAATGATGAAATTGAATCTGTTTAATGCACAGGTGATTGGTTTGTTTGATTGGAGACTGTACCAGGATTATTTGTTGCCGTAGCTCGTAGAAATCGGTGTCGACTCCTTGTGAGTAGTCCGTGGGTAAGCGGAATGCAGTAATTCTGGGTAGTACAGTCGGGTCTTGCCTTGAAGCGAAGATCATTGAGTCTGGGGATGACTCGGCTTTCCCGGGGGAAAAGCAAATTGGCTGGCAGATGTGTTGCCTGAGCTTAATAGTTAATCATTAAACGAAACACCTGGGGTTTTGCCTTGATGTTGAACTTGACGTTTGATTCTTTTTAAATAATTTCAATCAATGGTGCTTGATCTCGGAAATCTTGTGTTCTTTAGTTATTTTAAGTAGTCTCGTTGTAGTAGTACTTAGTATCTAGATAGCAGTAGAGTAGGTATCGCTATTGAAATAAACGAACTCACAAAAATGATGTTTTCTTAGCTTATCAAGCATAGTATGCCATGACATGACAAGCAGGATTGGTTAGAACCAAACCTAAGACAGGATGGGCCGAACAAAATCTGTGCTGTGTTTTTGTTTGTTTCAGATGCTTAACAAACACACGAGGACGTGTGTCATCGCAGAATGGCCGTGTCGCATCCGGTCATGAATAGTCGCTCAAAACGAAACGCAAGCGCCCTCTGCCGTGCGCTTTGACAGAGTCGAGGTGTCATCGCTCAACGAACGGACTGCTCAGTCTCAGCCCGATCGCCACTAAGTGAAGACGTCTCGGAACTGTCCTCACGTTTCGTTACTAAGTGCAGTAGTAATTAGCTATCCGGTTCGCTGTAAAATTGATTATACGGTGTGCCGAACATTACGGACTTTCTCATTTTCACAAATACCCGCACATCGCCCGCAGTATGTCAGAGAATAGCCCTAATAATCCTGACGAGCCGACATATATTTAGATTAGAAAAATTAGAAAACTTGAATTTAGATTAGATTTATGTTTAGATTTAGATAGAAGATAGATTGAAGATTTATACAAACTTTCATCCCCTATTTTATCCCCTTAGGGGTGGAATTTATCAAAATCCTTAAGCCTACGTCATAGTAGCTTTATGCATGCAAAGTCAGCCCGATCGGTTTAAAATTGACAAAATTTCATACAAATTTTCATCCCCTATTTCATCCCCTTGGGGGTGGAATCGATCAAAATCCTTTCTTAGCGGATGCCTACATCATATCATCTACCTGCATGCAAAATTTCAGCCCGATCCGTCCGGTGGTTTGGGCTGTGCGTTGATAGATCACTATGTCAGTCAGTCAGTCAGTCAGTCAGTCACCTTTGAGTTATATATATTTAGAAGATTGGGGGTGGAATCGATCAAAATCCTTTCTTAGCGGATGCCTACATCATATCATCTACCTGCATGCAAAATTTCAGCCCGATCCGTCCGGTGGTTTGGGATGTGCGTTGATAGATCACTATGTCAGTCAGTCAGTCACCTTTGAGTTATATATATTTAGATTAGAAAAATTAGAAAACTTAGATTTAGATTAGATTTAGATTTAGATAGAAGATAGATAGAAGATTTATACAAACTTTCATCCCCTATTTTATCCCCTTAGGGGTGGAATTTATCAAAATCCTTAAGCCTACGTCATAGTAGCTTTATGCATGCAAAGTCAGCCCGATAGGTTTAAAATTGACAAAATTTCATACAAATTTTCATCCCCTATTTCATCCCCTTGGGGATGGAATCGATCAAAATCCTTTCTTAGCGGATGCCTACGTCATATCATCTACCTGCATGCAAAATTTCAGCCCGATCCGTCCAGTGGTTTGGGCTGTGCGTTGATAGATCACTATGTCAGTCAGTCACCTTTGAGTTATATATATTTAGATTAGAAAAATTAGAAAACTTAGATTTAGATTAGATTTATATTTAGATTTAGATAGAAGATAGATAGAAGATTTATACAAACTTTCATCCCCTATTTTATCCCCTTAGGGGTGGAATTTATCAAAATCCTTAAGCCTACGTCATAGTAGCTTTATGCATGCAAAGTCAGCCCGATAGGTTTAAAATTGACAAAATTTCATACAAATTTTCATCCCCTATTTCATCCCCTTGGGGATGGAATCGATCAAAATCCTTTCTTAGCGGATGCCTACGTCATATCATCTACCTGCATGCAAAATTTCAGCCCGATCCGTCCAGTGGTTTGGGCTGTGCGTTGATAGATCACTATGTCAGTCAGTCACCTTTGAGTTATATATATTTAGATTAGAAAAATTAGAAAACTTAGATTTAGATTAGATTTATATTTAGATTTAGATAGAAGATAGATAGAAGATTTATACAAACTTTCATCCCCTATTTTATCCCCTTAGGGGTGGAATTTATCAAAATCCTTAAGCCTACGTCATAGTAGCTTTATGCATGCAAAGTCAGCCCGATCGGTTTAAAATTGACAAAATTTCATACAAACTTTCATCCCCTATTTCATCCCCTTGGGGATGGAATCCATCAAAATCCTTTCTTAGCGGATGCCTACGTCATATCATCTACCTGCATGCAAAATTTCAGCCCGATCCGTCCAGTGGTTTGGGCTGTGCGTTGATAGATCACTATGTCAGTCAGTCAGTCAGTCAGTCAGTCACCTTTGAGTTATATATATTTAGATTTATACAAACTTTCATCCCCTATTTTATCCCCTTAGGGGTGGAATTGATCAAAATCCTTAAGCCTACGTCATAGTAGCTTTATGCATGCAAAGTCAGCCCGATCGGTTTAAAATTGACAAAATTTCATACAAACTTTCATCCCCTATTTCATCCCCTTGGGGGTGGAATCGATCAAAATCCTTTCTTAGCGGATGCCTACGTCATATCATCTACCTGCATGCAAAATTTCAGCCCGATCCGTCCAGTGGTTGGGGCTGTGCGTTGATAGATCACTATGTCAGTCAGTCAGTCAGTCAGTCAGTCACCTTTGAGTTATATATGTGGCGGCTATGTACCTAGCCACAGCAAACGGGCTGACGAGTAGGTTTTATTGTTTTATGTAGCGTCACTCGTCAGTCGCGTTGCACAGCCCTTCCCGTCAGGTTCGGTCACATAGCAAGTGTAAAAGACAATACAAAATAGTTTCCAGTGATACAGTTTTGTTATTTCACACCCCTCACACGTCTCAACGGAAAGTAAGGAGCAGCACTAGACATAGAAGACATCTTTACATTGGTGACCCTGGACAATTGAACATTTCAATTTGTTACGCGTGACGTGTGAAAATTTGTGAAACATGAATCCCGCAACTACATTAACTCCCGCGACTCCTGCAGTTTCCGGTAACACGGATCTGGAACGGATGGATATGACAGCCATATCGCTTACATCCAGGATTCCAGATTTTTGGCCTGATCAGCCAAGAGTCTGGTTCATTCGTACGGAAGCGATATTGGCGCCACAAAAGATCGGAGATGAAGCAAAATTCAACATAGTGGTATCAAAGCTGGGAAAAGAGGTCATACAACAGGTTACCGACGTGCTGGTGAATCCGCCGGAGCAAGGGAAGTATGACACGCTACGCACACGACTCTTGGCTGTTTACGAGGAGTCAGAGAACCGGCAGCTACAGAAACTGATTGGGGAAATGGAGCTAGGCGAGCAAAAACCCTCGCAACTTCTCAGGCGCATGCGAGATTTAGCCCGAGGGAAAGTGCCCGATGATACTTTACGCATATTGTGGCAAGGTCATTTGCCTCAAGCGGCGAGAGCGGTACTCGCTGTTACGGAGATCAAAGAGCTCGAGAGCCTTGCTAACATTGCTGACAAAATTTTGGAGACGACTCGACCCGTGAGCAGCGTAGCTGAAGTAGCTGAAGCCTCATCCAGTAACAGCACGAGCAAGATCCTGGCTGAGATAGCAAAAATCAATGTTCGCCTCAACAACATAGATCGCTCGAGATCACAGCAGCGTGGAAGAGGAAGTCGCAGTCGCTCGTACTCAGCACCGGCGTCGCGAGATGCATCCCAGCAGCGACGCACCCCGAAGAGTCCAGACTGGTTATGCTTTTACCATTTTCGCTTTCGAGGACGTGCCACTAAATGTAACCAACCTTGTGCGTGGGTGGAGAAGAATGATAAAAATGCGGAAAACTAGAGAGAGTGCAGGCCACGGCGGAAGTCTGCACCATTTCACCATCCCACCGCCTC
Organism: Plemyria rubiginata; assembly: GCA_963576535.1. Classification (NCBI taxonomy): domain Eukaryota; kingdom Metazoa; phylum Arthropoda; class Insecta; order Lepidoptera; family Geometridae; genus Plemyria; species Plemyria rubiginata. The sequence continues at coordinate 126,895 of CAUYVL010000003.1, forward strand.
TGCGTGACCGACCGTCAAAGTGGTCTACGTTTTTTGGTTGATTCAGGTGCGAATGTTTCCGTTATTCCACGACAAAAAAGACTATTTCATGAAAATAAGTGTTCGGAGTATAAACTATACGCGGCCAATGGCAGTGAAATTAAAACATACGGCACGAAAACTCTAGAACTTGACTTTAAACTACGTCGTCCGTATCGGTGGAATTTTATAGTGGCGGATGTCAAGCAACCGATCCTAGGTGCCGATTTTTTATCGCACAATCGACTCATAGTGGACCTAAGTGAGCGAAAGTTGATAGACAAAGTGACAAGCTTAAGCGTTATCGCTACGCTAGTGAATCACAGTGAGTTACCTATCGATACGGTAGATAGTGATCACCCGTACTCAGAACTCTTACGTAAGTATCCGGATATCACTAAACCGTTGTCATTCAAAGAACCATCGCGTCACGGTATTTATCATCACATCGAGACAACCGGACCTCCAGTGTTTGCGCGGGCCAGGCCGCTACCACCTGCCCGATACAACGCCGTCAAGGAGGAGTTCCGTCTGATGCAAGAAATGGGTATCTGTCGACCATCGAAGTCAGCGTGGGCAAGTCCTCTACACGTGGTACCGAAGAAGAATGGAGATCTACGGCCTTGCGGTGACTATCGCCGGCTGAACGCGGTAACTAAACCTGATCGCTACCCTATACCACGCCTACAGGATTTCACCTACTTACTCGCAGGTAAAAACATTTTTTCTACGCTTGATATAAACAGAGCTTACCACTGCATCGAGATCGCACCGGAAGACGTCGAGAAAAGCGCAATCATTTGTCCCTTTGGTCTTTTTGAGTTTACAAGACTCGGATTTGGATATAAAAATGCAAGCCAGACTTTTCAACGCTTTATGAATACAGTACTACAAGGACTAGACTTTTTATTTTGCTATATCGACGATATACTTGTAGCGAGTGATAACGAGACAGAACACAAGGAACACTTAAGTATGATTTTCTCTAGGTTCAGTGAATACGGTATTACTTTAAATCTTTCAAAATGTTGTTTAGGTCAAAGCAAACTAAATTTTTTAGGTTTCGAGGTATCAACTGAAGGGATACGACCTTTGGAAGGAAAAGTTGAAGCTATTAAAAATTTTCCTAAACCACAGACTATCGAAGAGTTGCGCAGATTTTTAGGTATGCTCAATTTTTATCGAAGCCACCTTCCAAATGCCGCATCGCATCAAGCAGAGTTGAATAAGTATCTGCATGGTACCAAGAAAAAAGATAAAACTACTATTGTATGGACGGACTTATCTAACAAGGCGTTTGAGCAGTGTAAAGAGAGCCTACAGCATGCTTGTACATTGTTGCATCCGATAGCGAATGTCCCGCTCGCACTTATGACCGACGCTTCGAATTCCTGCGTAGGTGCAGTTTTGCAACAGTACGTCAACAATTCTTGGAAGCCGCTTGGTTATTTTTCAAAGGTCCTATCAATCGTACAGCAAAAGTACTCAACTTACGATCGTGAACTTTTAGCCATTTTTATGGCGATAAAACATTTTCGTAGTTTGCATGAGGGAAGACCTTTAATCATTTACACAGACCATAAACCATTAGTTTATGCATTTTCAAAAATAAATAGTGACAACGAGATCCCTCGTCGCACTAGACAGCTCATGTTTATAAGTGAATTTACGACCGACATACGTCACATAGTAGGTTCTAAAAACATTGTAGCCGATACTCTCTCGCGCGTAGAGACAATTTTTTGCCCAACGTCTATTGACTACGCAGAATTAGCAGAAGCACAAGCGCGCGATAGTTACGTCACCAGTGACCACAGTGTGCACCTGAAGCGTATCGGATTACAGAGTTGCGACAAGGAAATATACTGCGATGTTTCTACGAATACAGTTAGACCGTACCTACCAGAATGTTTTCGTCGAATAGCTTTCAAAAGCGTCCACGATCTAAGTCATCCCGGTATACGTACTACACGAAAGCTAGTAGGTCAAAAATTCTTTTGGCCTAATATGAACCGCGATGTAGGAATTTGGTCTAAAACTTGTATACAGTGCCAACGAGTTAAAGTACAGAGACACACAGTATCGCATCTTCAAGATTTTCCATCATCTGGCCGATTCGAACATATACACATTGATTTAGTAGGCCCGCTACCTATTTCTTCGGAAGGCTATAGGTACTGTCTAACTATAATCGATAGAAACACAAAATGGCCGGAAGCTTTTCCTATCAAAGAAATGACTGCGGACACTGTCGCTAAAATGGTATACGAAGGATGGATAGCACGTTTCGGTTGTCCCCTTAGACTCACTAGTGACCAAGGTCGACAGTTCGAGAGTTCATTATTTTCAAGGTTAATGCATTATATGGGCATTGAAAAAACGAGAACCACCCCATACCACCCGCAAGCAAATGGCATGGTTGAGCGGTGGCATCGTTCTTTCAAAGTCGCCATAACTGCACGGTTAAATTCTACGTCATGGGTTACTGAGTTACCTACCGCTATGTTAGGGTTACGTGCTACGCTTAGGCAGGATAGTGACGTAAGTGCAGCGGAAATGGTATACGGGCAAGCACTAAGAATGCCTGGTGATTTTTTCGATCATAAATGTGACAAGCAAACTTTAGGCACTTTTGACACTGTAGCAGAAAGTATTAGGAACACTATCAGGAGTTATAGGCCCGTTGCAAAGTCTCATTGTAACTCACGTAATTTTTTTGTTCATCCTGACCTAAGTCAAAGTAATTTTGTTTTCATAAGAAATGACGCTGTACGTAAACCTTTTACACCGACTTACAACGGTCCCTACCGTATTGTAAAAAAAGGAAATAAGATATATAAGATACAGATCAATGATAGGCAGGTATGTATATCCATAGACAGGTTAAAACCGGCTTATTTAATGGCAGAAGATGAACCAACACCACAGAGAAGCACTTCGTGCACTGTACCGCCAGATAGCGAAGGTACAGACGGAAGGTTCAGTGCATTCCCTAGTATCGTACCTCAGAGAAGTTTATCAAACTCTGTGCCCCTGGATAATGATAATGGTACAGATGGTACAGATCGGAATGAGCCAAAAACGACCAGAAGCGGTCGTTTATCAAAAAAGCCCAAACGGTATATACAAAGCATGCATGAAAAGCATGTTACGTTTAGTGATTAGTTAGATTTTTTTTGTGTTTTTAAAGTAAGATAGTTATACACATTTTTTTTTTGAAATGACTTTATTGTATTTAGCATAGAAAATTATTTACATCGAAACTTTTTATAATTATATACAAATATTTTTTTTGATGAGCTAACATAAATCAGATACTTGATTTATTGTAATGGAAACTTACTTATACATTGATGAATTGATACACACATTAATATAATTCAATAGGTATTAATCAGCGTAATTCGACCAAGCTTATTTGAAAGCACGAGGTATTTATTCAGTTCAATCGTAAATGTGATGTCAATTGAGCTATTCCCATTTTCGCATTTATTTGAAAACCTTAAAAACATGGGCAAGCAACAGAGCAAGGAGGAAGTTATCATTGCTCAGAGCGGAGGAGAGGCCTCCAAGGAGCAACTCTCTACGATTGGTTGGATGATACTAAGCATCATCATCCTGCTCATCGTTATTGTCATATTTTTCGTTTGGAACTACTTCAAGAAAAGAACTCAGTTATGGTTCCAACGTCAAGTACATGGTCGTGGCCTGCAGATGGCGGGTATGCCGACCACACCCATGGCTACGCCAGCTGCACCCTTCAGCGTGCAGATGCAGCCAGCAGCATCTCAAGTGATCTAGTGTTAAAGTGTTAAAATAGAATCAAATGTGTGCAAAGCTTAAAACATTTGTATCAAGTCATCTGTGTAGCATTATCGTATAAAGTTTCCAAAGTTTTTTTCTCTCAATAATTTAATTTTCTATTAACAGCATAAAGGATGTTTGTGGAAGTAGAGTAGGTAGTTAGGTACAGCCAACTCGGTAATTCGAGTCAAGACACATTGCAAAGTAGCGAGCTACTGCAGCGAAAGCAAATTTGCAATTGTTTAGACTGCACGTAGGTAGTGTACCTAACTGGAATTGACCTACAGGATGATATTTTGTTTATGTACATTTAATTTTAACTTTAAAATATTTTTTTCCTCTTAAAAAAAAAAAAAAAAAAAACTTTTTTTAAGAGGGGGTGTACTGTGGCGGCTATGTACCTAGCCACAGCAAACGGGCTGACGAGTAGGTTTTATTGTTTTATGTAGCGTCACTCGTCAGTCGCGTTGCACAGCCCTTCCCGTCAGGTTCGGTCACATAGCAAGTGTAAAAGACAATACAAAATAGTTTCCAGTGATACAGTTTTGTTATTTCACACCCCTCACACGTCTCAACGGAAAGTAAGGAGCAGCACTAGACATAGAAGACATCTTTACATATATATTTAGAAGAAGTAAGAAGTATTACGGAAATACAATGATGGATTTTGTAAAATTATTTGGTAGCAGGAAGCTAACCAACGATATATTTGTCTATAATTTATTTGGAATCTGTTTTAAGGTCAATAAAAACGTGAAATAAATTCAAGCGTGTTTAAATTTGTGAGGGATACCCTAATCACCGAAGTAATTAAGCAACAATGTAGTGTTCGAGCAAGTAAAGTCATTAGTAACAATAGATATCCGAGTGCGAGGACTCTTAGCAGTTAATGGGTAATTAGCTAACGAAGTAGGACTTATAGAAACCGAACGCTATCTGGCAATGCGCTACAGCTACAACAAAAAGGATCGCACAGATCGACTCAGCAACCCCGAAAACCTTTTTTTTTTTTTTTTTTTTTTTTAGGATTAGGATTAGGAGGTGTACCACCCCACTGGATGAGCCAGTCCCGGTGAATCCCTACTACTGACGCCTATAGGCGGATGGGCAGTGGGCAGTCACCGTGATAAAATGCATTTTGTGTGATGTTGCACCGTTAGTCCTTACCTACACGCGCACACATTGTGTGTGCGTATTCGGTCTAGTGGTGATTTTATGAGATTACTAGCTTCTGCCCGCGGCTTCGCTCGCGTTTAGAAGTATTAATATTAATTAGGCATAGTTTTTGCGGCTTTACTTTTGTTAAGCGTGTGTGAACATTGCATGTTCCTACCTCCTTAAATTTTTGCACACCTATGAATGGTAAAAATATGTGAAACTTCAAAACTACTGACATCTTTGTATCTGCTGTACCATGTTTTTATGCAAATAAATGAATTGATTGATTGATTGATTGAAAAATTGGGGGGTTGAATTTATCAAAATCCTATTGAAGCGGACGTCTTCATCATAGTAGCTTCAATCTTTAATTTCAGTTCAATCAGTCGAAAATCTAAGAAGATTTATACAAATTTTCATCCCTATTTTATCCCCTTAGGGGTCGAATTTATCAAAATCCTTTCTTAGGGGATACCTACGTCATAACATCTACCTGCATGCCAAATTTCAGCCTGATCCGTCCAGTGGTTTGGGCTGTGCGTTGATAGATCACTATGTCAGTCAGTCACCTTTGAGTTATATATATTTAGATTAGAAAAATTAGAAAAATTAAATTTAGATTAGATCTATCTACATACGTCCTTCTCTGTTTTTTTTTTCTACTTTTCCTGATTATTCTACTTACTGTTTTTATCCTGAAATTGTTGTTCTTTGTCTTCTCGTGTTTACTTTTCTGTCGTGCTTCTGTTAATGTTTTTATTGTATTTTCTTGTTTTAATTATTATAAGTGTATGTATCGTGTGTGTCCAAAATAAATGTATTTTCTTTCTTTTTCTTTCTTTCTTTATTTATATTTAGATTTAGATAGAAGATAGATAGAAGATTTATACAAACTTTTATCCCCTATTTTATCCCCTTAGGGGTGGAATTTATCAAAATCCTTAAGCCTACGTCATAGTAGCTTTATGCATGCAAAGTCAGCCCGATCGGTTTAAAATTGACAAAATTTCATACAAACTTTCATCCCCTATTTCATCCCCTTGGGGGTGGAATCGATCAAAATCCTTTCTGCCTACGTCATATCATCTACCTGCATGCAAAATTTCAGCCCGATCCGTCCAGTGGTTGGGGCTGTGCGTTGATAGATCACTATGTTAGTCAGTCAATCAGTCAGTCAGTCAGTCACCTTTGAGTTATATATATTTAGATTTAGATAGAAGATCTAAAATATACATCATACAGTTTTTAAAATTAAAAGGCACCATAGGCATGTATTATTTTTACAATATTGGAATATAGGTACCTAAGGTAGTGCATTTTGTGCTGCAAAATGGAACCTAACTCAGCATAATGCGGGTTGGCAACAACCCACGCTGATCTTCCGTATCAAAATCCTTAAGCCTACGTCATAGTAGCTTTATGCATGCAAAGTCAGCCCGATCGGTTTGAAATTGACAAAATTTCATACAAACTTTCATCCCCTATTTCATCCCCTTGGGGGTGGAATTGATCAAAATCCTTTCTTAGCGGATGCCTACGTCATATCATCTACCTGCATGCAAAATTTCAGCCCGATCCGTTTAGTGGTTTGGGCTGTGCGTTGAAAGATCACTATGTCAGTCAGTCAGTCAGTCACCTTTGAGTTATATATATTTAGAAAAATTTCATACAAACTTTCATCCCCTATTTTATCCCCTTAGGGGTGGAATTTATCAAAATCCTTAAGCCTACGTCATAGTAGCTTTATGCATGCAAAGTCAGCCCGATCGGTTTAAAATTGACAAAACTTCATACAAACTTTCATCCCCTATTTCATCCCCTTGGGGGTGGAATCGATCAAGATCCTTTCTTAGCGGATGCCTACGTCATATCGCATGCAAAATTTCAGCCCGATCCGTCCAATGGTTTGGACTGTGCGTTGATAGATCACTATGTCAGTCAGTCAGTCAGTCAGTCAGTCACCTTTGAGTTATATATATTTAGATTAGAAAAATTAGATTAAGATTAGATTTATATTAAGATTTAGATAGAAGATTTATACAAACTTTCATCCCCTATTTTATCCCCTTAGGGGTGGAATTGATCAAAATCCTTAAGCCTACGTCATAGTAGCTTTATGCATGCAAAGTCAGCCCGATCGGTTTAAAATTGACGAAATTTCATACAAACTTTCATCCCCTATTTCATCCCCTTGGGGGTGGAATCGATCAAAATCCTTTCTTAGCGGATGCCTACGTCATATCATCTACCTGCATGCAAAATTTCAGCCCGATCCGTCCAGTGGTTGGGGCTGTGCGTTGATAGATCACTATGTCAGTCAGTCAGTCAGTCACCTTTGAGTTATATATATTTAGATTTATACAAACTTTCATCCCCTATTTTATCCCCTTAGGGGTGGAATTGATCAAAATCCTTAAGCCTACGTCATAGTAGCTTTATGCATGCAAAGTCAGCCCGATCGGTTTAAAATTGACAAAATTTCATACAAACTTTCATCCCCTATTTCATCCCCTTGGGGGTGGAATCGATCAAAATCCTTTCTTAGCGGATGCCTACGTCATATCATCTACCTGCATGCAAAATTTCAGCCCGATCCGTCCAGTGGTTGGGGCTGTGCGTTGATAGATCACTATGTCAGTCAGTCAGTCAGTCACCTTTGAGTTATATATATTTAGATTTATACAAACTTTCATCCCCTATTTTATCCCCTTAGGGGTGGAATTGATCAAAATCCTTAAGCCTACGTCATAGTAGCTTTATGCATGCAAAGTCAGCCCGATCGGTTTAAAATTGACAAAATTTCATACAAACTTTCATCCCCTATTTCATCCCCTTGGGGGTGGAATCGATCAAAATCCTTTCTTAGCGGATGCCTACGTCATATCATCTACCTGCATGCAAAATTTCAGCCCGATCCGTCCAGTGGTTGGGGCTGTGCGTTGATAGATCACTATGTCAGTCAGTCACCTTTGAGTTATATATATTTATATATAAGATAACGTTTATACTTCTACTATTTATCTTAAATGGATGCGTAATTGTAGGTATATAATAGTTCTATTGTTGTAAGTCTATAGGTAATTATGTATGCAATCATCATCATTATTTGTATATTCATCGTTTATGTACCTTTTGTATTTGTATACAGCCGTACAGGCGCAATGCCAGTGAATTATAAGTAGCTAGCTACAGTAGCCGGGGGTGGGGTGGAAATACTCAATGACAAAACAGTGTGTTTAGTACATCTCAAAGTATATTCATTAATAACAATACAGTGCGGCCTTATGTCTATTCCCCGTGAGTTTTCGTCAGCGCGATCTAGGATTTGACCCCTTTTGATCGCGCCATCTAGTTTGAACACCTTAAACTTCACTTTACTCAAACCCATTTCACTTACAAAATAAACACATGAACTTATTACCTACTATTCTAACGACGGTCTTAGACATACCGCCCACCAAGGACATGGTGAATGTCCTTACCTAATAACAAGATGCCGCCCACCGTGAGCTGCGAACGTAACAAAACAATTTGACAATATTCAATAAACAAAATCTTAACCTATTCAATAGCTTTCAACAAACTAAGTGGACTGTATAACAAACTACAAAAAAAACAACATATAAACTAAACGACCATATCGGTGAGTGACACAATAAACACAACTTACAACCTAATCACTAACAGGCAAAACACACAACTTCGATACAGGTCGTTTACACAGAGTACCATTGCACTTCAGAGTCACAACTCGTGTGATCTTGTCCAAACCAGGATGCTTCTCTATAACTTTCCCCATAAGCCATCGAGCTGGAGGCAAATTGTCCTCCTTAACTAAGACAATATCGCCAATATTTGGTTCTGGAATAACCTTGTTCCACCTGTATTTCTGCTGCAAGTGAACCAAATATTCGTCAGACCATCGCCGCCAAAATTCCTGCAATACGCGTTGAGAAAACTGCCAACGCTTCAACGAACTCAAATTACTAATTTCGTAATTACGATCAGGCACCGTTATCAGAGGCTCCCCTATAAGAAAATGACCTGGTGTTAAAGGAGTGGGACCGTTGGGATTGTCAGGCATCATTGACAGCGGACGTGAATTTAAACATGCTTCTACTTGGATCAGCAGGCCTATTGGCTATCTCGGTGGATATCTCCTAGTGAAGATCACTCGCCAAAGTGTTCAACAATCGGCTGTCAAACAGCTGGTTTCGTATTGGCTATCTTCAGTGTCTAACTAGAATGACGTCATGAGCACTTGATATTGACGATAGTCACCGACCCCAATTTGTTAGTCACCGTAACACTATTTTGACTAGAGATTGCGATTGTCTACGCATAGTGGACAACAAATTGATGATCATTACCTATTCGTCAAAGACACTACTCCGAGGCAGTGTTTAATGAATATTATTGATAGGCACCGAAGCCGTTATAGGTATTCTAATTAGTAAAAGTGGTGACTGTTGTTGAGATTTGTGTTTGTTGTTAACTAGGTAGGTATGGCACGTCTTATTTTGTTGGGATATGCTGAAGACGAGCGAAAACGACGTGCTCTTATTATTGAGAGACACCGCCTGCGCTAGTTTGATATGTACATAGGTACATAGGTACCTAATAATTGAATAGAATTCATATTCTACTTTATATTTTATGAAAAAAATATTTAGGCTTAAAGTTTATCTATGTACCTACCTACTATTTGAATGTTATATCTGTGTCTTTGTTGGGTACTTTTGGAACAAATTGAGAATGTAAAAAAAACAAAAAACATGCATGTAGTAAGTAAAATATTATATATTTATTTATTTTGTTCTATAAAATCTAATATTTTTATTTACAATTCCATATCATACCTAGTAGGTACCATTATTACAGGCACATGTACCTTGCCTCAAGCTGATGGACGCAAGGCGCGTAGCGGCATCGTAGGGCGCGTTCCTTTCGTGCGTGACTTACGAGGCATTGCTTTGTGATGTTTACCACTTAACATCAGGTGGGCCATCTACTTGTTTAATTTGTTAAGAATTCAATAAGTGGCAGATTACAGATATTTAGTAAGTGTATCGCCGCATATAGAAAAAATATTTAAAATTTATAATTCTTACATACTTACGATTCCTAACTAAGTATATCTTTGTCTTTGTGACCTCTGCCTTCGAGCTGGAAGAGTAGAGCGCTGACCTTGGCCTAAAAGTAAAATTTGTTTTTTAGGTAGGTACCTACCTAGGTAATTGGTTGTTCCACTTACTTACCTACTTTTTCTTTTCAACAAAAAGTCCCGTGTCATTCGGTGTCATGACCACTTGTTGAGTATTTGTAAGCTCATCAAGGGAAAGGGAATGTCTCAAGTGCAGCTTATTTATAAATATCCTACATAAGTGCTTGGCGACAGATTTTCAACTTGTGTCGTATCCAACAACTTACATTCTTGGTGGCATCTATAAAGTAGATATTATACGTAAGTTGACAAAGTATTTTAATAACGTGGACATTTACATTTTTAAAACTAACTAATAAGATCTAAAACTTTGCTAAGTACCATATTCACACTAAAAACAAATCTTTATCGTTTTACCGGGAGTCTACGAAGTTACTTACGCTAGTTGTACTTGCCTTTAATTATAGATTTATGTAGCAATACTTTTACACAAACGAACTTGATAAACACAATTCACAAAGTAGTAATAGGTACACTCGCTCGATACATTGAAATAAAATGAATTTGAATTTACCGCCAAACCTTAGGTACCTACGTCAGTATAAATAAACCGACTAAAACAAAATATATCCTAAAATATAGTACTGTAATAATCAAAAAGTATTACTAAACTTAGCCGTATAATATTCGATGACATCGTCGTGAATGAAAGAATGAATGTTCAAGCGTGGCGAAGAGCACCGGAACCCGGTTCACGCCCACCGTAAATCACCGTTACTTGATATCCACTCAATGTGATAGGCAATACCAATGTTATGAAATTCTCAGTTGTCATCAAAGTTCGGTGTACAACCGAAGCCAGTTAGTCACGGTCACTGTAAAAGATAGCCAATAGGCCTGCAGTACAGTCGACATCTCTTCATAGGTGAGAGTCGAGTTCCCTATAACACGTTTCAAATGAAACTTGGTGGACTTTACTCCCGCCTCCCATAGCCCACCGAACTTAGGCGCATGAGGTGGGATAAAGTGCCACTTCGTGCCGTTGTTGCCTAACCACTCTCTAATATCTACAGCCACAGATGACTTTTCTGCGGCGACAAGGTGACCTAGCTCCTTGGAGGCGCCAACAAAGTTGGTGCCGTTGTCGCTCCAAATGTCGCTAACTAGACCTCTGCGTCCCACGAATCTCCTAAACCCTGCTATAAAGCCTTGAGCCGTCAAATCACTAACGGCTTCAAGGTGTATGGCCTTGGAAACCATACAAACAAACACACAAATATACCCTTTATAAGACTGATGGCCCCGACCTTTTGACGTTCTGATGTTGATAGGTCCTGCGAAGTCGACCCTGCTGTGCCTAAATGGTCTCGCTGGTGTCACTCTACTTGACGGCAACTGACCCATTAACTGGGTTTGAGCGGAAATCGAGTACCGTTTACAAGTGACACATTTGCGTACAAACGCCTTAACTAAATTTTTGGCTGAAATGATCCAATACTTGGTACGCAAATGGTTTAAAACCAGAGTAGGTCCGCCATGGAGAGTCTTCTTATGGGAATCACTTATCACTAGATTAGTGAAGTGACTGATCTGTGGTAGTATGATGGGATGCTTGGTGTCATCATCCACGTTTGCGTTCTGAATACGACCACTAACTCGCAAAATCCCATCGCTATCTATCAGGGGACAGAGAGATTTCAGTCTGCTCTTCCCTTTCACTGTTCCTATCTTTCTCACATCATCAATTTCTTCCTTAAACTCTTGCTTTTGAACCTGTCTAATACATACTTTTGTTGCTTCTTCTATTTCTTCTCTTGTCAAATAAGCTTCGTATCCTTTACTACCAACTTCCAGCTTCTTCCATCTCAAAACCCTCCGGCAGTATGCTATTACTCTCACTAACTTCTGCAGTGAGGAATAATGTGTCCACAAGGGATCTTCTGGCGTGTTCTCAGTAGCTACGTGAGTCTTGACCGATCTCTGTTCCATGTTTGTAGAGATGGCCTTCGGTCTTGCATACTCTATAACTTCGTTGCGTAGCCACGGTGGTCCCTGAGACCATAGAACACTCCCTGACAGTTCTTGTGGATTTAACCCTCTTGAAGCAATGTCTGCTGGGTTTTGAGCGGACTGAACGTGAGCCCAGTGCAAATTGTCAAGCTGCGAGAGAATGGCAGACACTCTGTTCGCAACAAAAGTAGTCCAGCGGCTAGGATGGCTGCTTAGCCACGCTAGAACCACGGATGAATCGGTCCATGCATGTACATGAGTCTGTGGGATCTTCATGACTTCGGACACTTCGGATATTAACTCTGCTAGCAACGCCGCTCCCATTAACTCAAGCCTCGGAATGGACTGCTGTTTAATTGGCGAAACCTTGGTACGTGCGGTGATCAAACTTGTGGTAATGGAGTTGTCAGCTTTGATTACCCTAACATAGATGACCGCAGCGTATGCAGCAATAGATGCATCAGAAAAACCGTGCAACTCTACACACAAATTATCAGAAGATGTGTCAACCCATCTCGGAATGCTGAATTTGCGCGTCTCTACAAGATTTTGCCGGTAAGTTTGCCACTCTGTCATTAATTCCGACGGCAACTCCTCATCCCAGCCTATTCCCGAAAGCCAAAGCTTTTGAATGAAAATCTTGGATGTCACAACACAAGGTGCTGCCCATCCCAACGGGTCGAATAGGCGGGCGATGTCCGAAATGACTGCCCGTTTTGTAATAGGACTTAACTGCGACGAAAGCTTCACCGAATACCTAAACTCATCACAATCACGATCCCATGATATCCCTAATATTTTCATAATCTCATCCATCTTAATATCCTTTTCTCCAATTCCCTTATCCTGATCCATTTCCCTGTTGACATCCTTTTCATCCTCTATCATTAATTCATTTAATTTCTTACAGCTACTCACCCATTTTTGCAATTTGAAGCCACCCTTGGTAAGTACTTCTGTTATTTTCTTCTTCAACATTAATCCTTCATCTATTGATTGACTCCCTGTCATGAAGTCATCAACGTAGAATTCATTTTTTATTTTTTCAGCTATTTCAGGACGATTTGAACACTCGTCGACCGCTGCCTGCTGCAATGTCTTCACTGCGAGGTATGGAGCTGCCGACGTACCAAAGGTAACTCTTAACATGCGATATTCTTCGATTTCATCACTGGGATCGTCGCGCCACACCACTCTCTGGAAATCTGCGTGTTCAGGTAAGACTTTCACTTGTCTGTACATTTTTATAATGTCAGCGCAGATGCTTATAGGGTACATTCTCCACTTCATGATTATGTGACGCAGTGGCGGTTGCAATGTGGGACCCACCATGAGGTCGTCGTTCAGAGAGACCTTGTTTAACCCCTTCATTGAAGCGTCGAACACAATTCGTACCTTGGTCGTCGACTTGTCCTCGCGTACAACAGCGTGATGAGGTAAGTAAACCGCTGTAGATCTTCGTGCATCATCACCTGGTACGCGTTCTACATGACCAAGGTCAACGTATTCGTGGAACACCTCGGAGTATCGTTTCTTCACTTCTGGCTGCTTCTTGAATTTGTTTTCAAGAAGCTGAAATCTCTTTACAGCTAAGTCTCTGGAACTGCCATACTGACACTGTGGATCTTCGTTGCGAAATGGAAGGTGAACAACGTATCTACCACTTTCATCCCTGGAAGTGGTTTGAGAGTAGATGTCTTCGCATCGCTGCTCGTCTTCGGAAAGGATCTTTGGTGATCCGGGAACAATGGATTCGATCTCCCAAAACTTCTTTAGGAGTGCGTTGTCATCAACCTGATCTGGCGTGCTAATAATGGTATGATGACTGTTAAACCAATAAGTTCAAGTTTTATGTAAAACTGAGAGAAAGTGAAGTGTTGTTAACCGAACTAGATGGCGCTGCTAAAAAAGGTCGTTTCCTAGATCGCGATGACGAAAACGCACGGCAGTTAAACATAAGGCGGCACTTTACCTATTTGTTCCGAATATACGATGAGATGTACCATACATAGCTGTGTTGTGTCATTGAGTATTTTCCACCACCACTCGCTACTGTGCTAGCTACGTATCTACTGAGGCATTGCTTGTTGTACGGCTGTACATTTTGGTCCTTCGAGCCGGATACGTTCCGTAGCCAGCCTTGTTTTTGAGCATAGCCTTAACCCCACCTGGGCGATACGGTAGGGACTAGCACTAGCGGAATAGAGAGGACATCTGGCGGCAGGGGCGCTCGGCTCAGAAAGGAGCTTGAGCGCAATAGCAAGCATCTCGCTCAGGAGGGAGCGGGGTCAGCCGACCAGCAGCACCTGGCGGCAAGGGGCGCTCGGCTCAGTTGGGAGCTTGAGCGCGCAGCAGCAAGCATCTCGCTCAGGAGGGAGCGGGGTCAAGCCGACCAGCAGCAACCAGGCTGCATACAAGCGGCAGCCAAGCAGCATTCAAGCGGCAGCCAAGCAGCATCCAGGCGACAGCCGACTCAGGAGGGAGTCAGGCTTGGAGAAGCAGAGGGGAACTGGTGAAACCAGGAAGGATTCCGGACTTTGGTGATATAAAAATTGGACTATATTTCTAGTAGTAACTTAAAATCACTTGTAAAAATTTGTAACTTAAAATCACTTGTTTAATTTTAACTAACATAGACTTAGAATAATTTTAAGATTTTTGTTCCGACGGGGAACCTATGCCCGATTTTCGATTTTTTCCCAAACACTTAGAAAAATTTCACAAAAAATATTTGGACTTGTAAAATTTTAAGAATTAATTTCACACTTAGAAAATTTGTCATTAACACATTTGGACTTGTAAAATTTTAAAAACTAGTTTAACACTTAGAAAGTTTTCGAAAAAAATATTAGGAATTGTAAAATTTTTAGAAACTCTATTGATTTAATTTCGTAAAAAAAAATGTCTGTTACTTTGAAGCAGCTTTTGTCTATCCAGGAGGATGTAGCCTTAAGAGTATCTAAGGGGCGCTCTAATTATAAAAAGACTCCTAAAGAACGTAAGACAAAGCATTTAAGTGAAATAAGGTTAGAAGCATTAGAAAAAATATGGGAAAGATTCGTATACAATCACGCTGAATTGTTTAAAACTGCGGATCCTGATGTTTTAAAGGAGACATCGTACATAAAAAATGATGTGTTTGAAACCACCGAGGAATTGTACGTCGATTATAAATGTTTACTGAGGCAGGATCTGTATGTTGAGACTTCTGCGATGAGTGGGACGGTTGATTCTCAACTACAAAGTAAAGTGGGGGGAAACAAAGCTAATATTGCCAAATTACCGAAAATTGTTATTCCAAAATTCACTGGGGATTATACTGAATGGATCACCTTCCGTGATCTATTCAAATCTTTGGTCCATGACACTGAAATGGACAACGCTGTCAAAATGCAGTATCTAAAGGGTTTACTGGGGGGTGAAGCAGAGCAGTTAGTAAGAAATATGAGCATCACAACGGCAAATTATGATAAATGTTGGGCGACGCTTCTCGAGCGCTACAATAATACGAGATATCTGTGTAATACCATTTTAAAGCGGTTGTTTAATCAACGTTCAAGTAATTCAGAATCGGCTTCTTTTTTGAAAGAGATTTTGGACAATACTACCGAATGTATCGGGGCATTGGCCAATCTGGGGGTAGATGTGTCCACCTGGGACATCATTTTAATATACATGACTTCGTTGAAGTTGGACCCCGAGTCTAGAAAGCAATGGGAACTTGAAAGTGCGAACATTTCTGGCAACGAGCTGCCTAAGTTTAAAACGTTTCAAGAGTTTTTGACCAAACGATTCCGGGCGTTGGAGTTCGTGAATGCGGGATCCAGCTCCAACAAGTCTAAGGTAGCCACCAAATCTTTTCACGCAGTTGAGGAGGCCAATGTTTCGGTCACGTGTAAATTTTGTAAAGAACAACATAAATTGGTACATTGTAAGACATTTGAGAACGAAGAGGTATCAGCTCGTAGGGAATTTGTCGAGAAGCAACGTTTATGCTTTAATTGCCTTGGCGAAAATCACTCTGCCAATCAATGTCGGTGCAAAGTTTCATGTCGCGTTTGCCGAAAGCGGCATCATACTTATCTTCATCTAACGCGCGATACTAACTCAACACCATCCGTAAGTAGCGGTGCACCACCAGATAACAGTTCCGGGGAAGGGGCACCAGTAGTGTGCTTCGCATCAAAAGAAGTGGCGCAGAGTAATCAAGTGCTGTTAGCCACTGCACTTATCAAAGCTGAAACAAGTAACGGAGATAACCGTATCGTAAGGGCGTCGCTTGATCAAGGATCTCAAGCATCCTTCATCACAGAAGCAACAGCTCAATATCTGGGTCTAAAAAGGATCCCGGTAAGGGGAGTTATCTCAGGGGTAGGAGGGGGCCATGATGTTTCCTCCAAATCAAAGGTTAAAATCAATATCGCATCAAATCAGGAAGATTTTAAGCTATCTTTAGAAGTTTATGTTTTGAAATCTATCACTTCCTTACTGCCCAGCAAGCAGGTGATCGCAGCAGATTGGGTTTGGAGTTTACCACTAGCTGATCCAAGATACAACCAGCCGAATAGGATTGATCTTCTGTTGGGTGCAGAAGTAGTTAGTCAAGTGATGCGGGAAGGAATTCAGAAGCAGGGAACATTGTTAGCACAAAACACATCATTAGGGTGGATCTTATCTGGCGTGGTGGGTTCAAGTTCGGGCAAACAAGCACCGAATTTGATAGCCATGCATCAGGTGATGTGTTTTGAGGAAGATCAGCAGCCAAAGCAATTTTTGGAGCTAGAGGATATAAAAGTAAGCACAACACAAGTACTTACAGAAGAGGAGACACGTTGTGAGCAGTCCTTTGAAGAAACCACAATAAGAGATGAAGACGGAAGGTATATCGTGAAGCTGCCATTTAAATCGGGAGATCTGAAAGTAGAAAATTCAAAGAGAATAGCAGAGAAACGAATAACATATCTAGAAGTGACGCTAGATAAAGCAAAAGAACTGAAAGCGAAATATAATGACGTGCTAGAAGAATATTTAGACCTGGATCACATGGAGAAAGTACCTGAAAAAGAAATAAACAATATTAAAGGGACATACTTACCTCATTTTGCTGTTGTGAGAGACGACAAAGACACCACGAAAGTCCGTATTGTCTTCGACGCGTCCTGCAAAGGAGAAAATGATGTTTCTTTGAATGATATGATGATGACAGGACCTACCTTGCAGCCAGAGTTGAGAAATCTTCTGATGAGGTGGAGACTGCACCGGATTTGCCTATCGTCCGATATAGTGAAGATGTATCGACAAGTGAAGGTGGCAGCTGAAGATGTTGACTTCCAGCGTATTCTGTGGAGAAGGGATCAACCAGCGACGTCTTCTTCTGCGTTCTTAGGAAAATTTGGTAATCAGTCTGAATTGAAGCTTGAAGAATTTCGGTTACTCACGGTCACGTTTGGTACAGCCTCGGCACCATGTTTAGCTGTAAAAGCACTACAGCAGGTAGCAATTGACGAAGGGGCAAACCATCCAGCAGCAGCTGCAAAGGTAAAGGATGAATTCTACATGGATGATCTTTTAACAGGCTGTGATGATATTGATTCAGCAATGCAACTCTACAGTCAAATGAACAAGCATTTAAACAAGGAGGGCTGTGACCTACAAAAATGGTACAGCAATAGTAAAGAATTTCTAACAAGGATTAAGGAAACGGGAGATGGAGTGGATAAGGAAGATGGATTAAAGCTAAAAACCGATGAAGCAATGAAACTGCTGGGGCTTACCTGGAACCGAAGAAGCGATGCGTTTCAATACACGGTGACATTTCCGCAGCTAAAGGAACCTGTAACAAAAAGATTAGTTATTTCAGATAATTCGAGGTTGTGCGATCCAATAAGGTGGGTCGCAAGCAAGATTTTAGAGGAATGGTTTACTTACCGTAAGGAATCACATCACGTATCTTCATTGCGAATAACTCGTTGGCTTCTATCTTCGGAGCTGCATGAGAAAGAGGTGACACATGATAAAATGAAGAATGAAGAAGCAAGCATGGAAGAAATAAAGGTTCATATCGTGACAAGCAGAGACAATCTGGGTAAACTAATGAGAGTAGTGACATATTGCAGGCGTTTCATATCGTGGAAGAAGCGAAAGAAAAACAAAGAACAAGGGTTTTTGGATGCACAAGAAATGAAAGATGCGTTAGAAAGGTGTTTCAAGCATTGTCAAAAAGAAAACTTAACATAAGAAATAGCAAGCATAGAAAAAAATGGGAATGGAATAGCAGCTAAACTTAAGGGTCCATTCAAATCATTTAACTCGTACTTAGACGATCAACAAATATTGAGGATAGGAGGGCAACTAGAAATGGTGTCTTTAAGCGATGATGTGAAACCAGTAGTGATTTCAAAGAAGTTGGAATTTACAACCTTACCTGTATTAACCACGGTGCTAGGGCAGATCGAAGCATGCCTCAACTCGAGACCGCTGTCAAGAGCTGACACAGAATCAGAAGGGTACGACGCACTAACTCCGGGACATTTTCTAGTTGGGGAACCGCTACTTACGGTTCCAGATTACTCCTTTGAACCCTCTAACATGGGAAGTTTGCGTCGTTGGCAACTTACCCAAAAAATGAATCAAGACTTTTGGCGACGTTGGTCCCAAGAGTATTTATTTAATCTGATACATAGGTATAAATGGTCTTTTCAATCACCAGAGCCTGCCGTAGGAGATATGGTACTGGTAAAGGAGGAGGGGTTGCCTCCTTCTCGTTGGTTGCTTGGCCGAGTGATTATTAAACATCCTGGTCCAGACAATATCACTCGGGTCGTATCTCTTCGTACCAAATCAAATGTCATGAAAAGACCCACCTCAAAATTATGTATTCTGCCTATCACGGCGTAGTTAGCTTAAGTAGATATTAACTTAGATCGTAACATAGATTAAGTATAATGGAAACTTGTTAGATTGTAGTAGCAAAGATGTATCGTAACTTGAAACTTTTAATTTGTAAATGTAACTTAACTTCTTTAGAAACATAAATAATTTACCGCTTTCAACTTATCTAAACTTAGCTTCATGTCAAAATTGTACCATCTCTCACGGTGGGCGGTCTTAAGGCCAAATTTTGTCACTTTGTCCTTGGTGGGCGGTAATGTTAAACCAATAAGTTCAAGTTTTATGTAAAACTGAGAGAAAGTGAAGTGTTGTTAACCGAACTAGATGGCGCTGCTAAAAAAGGTCGTTTCCTAGATCGCGATGACGAAAACGCACGGCAGTTAAACATAAGGCGGCACTTTACCTATTTGTTCCGAATATACGATGAGATGTACCATACATAGCTGTGTTGTGTCATTGAGTATTTTCCACCACCACTCGCTACTGTGCTAGCTACGTATCTACTGAGGCATTGCTTGTTGTACGGCTGTACAATGACAATGAATGTTCGAGTCTGAACTCGACGGAACCTTCCCAAACAGAATCCACCCTAAGGCTGTGTTTTGAGCTACCGGAAAGCCTAGGGGACCTTGGGTCAGTCCTTCTCTTAATACCTGGCCATACACTTCAGCGCCAAGCAAGATATCAATCTTGTTTGGTGTGTGGAATTCTGGGTCAGCTAAAGTGAGCTGTATCTCAGGCCAGTTGATTTCAGCAAGTTTCTCTGAAGGTAAGAGCGACGTAATGGTACCTAACACGAATGCTTCTACTTGGACACTAAAATTGGGATCAAGGCGTGAGTGAATAGTCACTGTGACTGTAGATCTAGAAGCAAAACTGCTCTCCTCACCACCTATCCCTGATATGACCGTTCTGGCCACTGTTTTCTTTAATCCAAGTAGCTGTACTGTTGATTCGGTTATGAATGATGCCTGGGATCCCTGATCCAATAACACCCTCAACAGTTGTGTAGACCCAGATCTTGTCTGTGCTTCGACAAGAGCTGTGGCTAACAAAACTTGTGTAGGTATTGACCTTTGAGAAAAATGTGAAGCTACATTTGACGAAGATGGTTCGCCCTCTGATAACGCTGTCTGAATAGCAGACACCGTTGATTTGACTTCAGCCGTTGAATTTGGGGTCACGTTAGAAACGGCTGAATTTGAACTCGACTTGGGATGCAACAGCGAATGATGTCTTCGCTTGCATACGCGACAACAAGAACTTTGACGGCAAAACTTGATGGAGTGACCATGACACAAACAGTTAAAACATAACCCATTGGTTTGAACAAAAGCATGACGAGACTCGTAACTCTGTTGTGCAAACTGCTTACAATTTGCAATTTTGTGGCTCTCTTTACAATAGAAACATGTTACATTTGCATTTGCATTGGCATTGGCATTGTTGTCGGTGCTAACTACGTGATGAACCTTTGGTTTATTCAAGGACGATTTAGGTTTGCTATCCTTGGAATCTAAGAATTCTAGTGCCCGAGATCTGGCTTCTAAAAACTCCCTAAACTCCACAAGTGTGGGCAGTCTATCATGTGAGCTTACTTTGGATTCCCATTGTTTACGCGACTCAACATCTAATTTTAAGCTAACAATGTGTATCACTATGATATCCCACGACTGAACCTCTACGCCTACATTTTTAAGACCGTTTAAACACTCCATTGTAGTGTCTAAAAGATCCTTGATCGAACTTGAATTTTCCGCTACAGTAGGTTGGCTCATCAATCTTTTCAACAAACAATTTGAGATGAATCTCTTATTATCAAACCTACCACTAAGAATTGTCCAACACTCATCATAGTTAGCAGACGTGATTGGAATATTACGGACTAGCTGTTCAGCTTCGCCCGACAACAAGCCTTTCAAATAGTGCATTTTTTCTACTTTATCCAAACTTTCGTTTTGATGTATTAATGACACAAACAAATCTTTGAAAGTGGGCCATTGCGTATAATTGCCCGTAAATGTGGGAATTGATATTTTCGGTAACTTAATACTATCATTTTTACATTTTACTGTTTTACTAGAACTTGCAGGAGTTATAGCTACTTTCTCAAACATAGACACCACTTCTCTTAACTCACTCTTATAAGCAGTGTACAATTCTTCAGAACTTTCATAAATTTAATTTTTAAAATAGTTATCATCTTTGTTTAATTCCGTAACCTTTTGTACAATATCTTCGTGAACCTTTACAAAACTGTTCCAAGCCCTTTCAAGTGACTCTAATCTAACTTCGGCGTATGAGCGAGTAATCCGTTCCCTAGGCGATTTTTTAAAGTTAATTCTCGCCTTCTCTATACGCAGTTTTGTATCGACTTGCAACTTGTACAAAGCTTCCATTTTAAAAGAAGAATAAATATTCTAAGTCCAAAAAATTGTTGAAAATTTTACAAGTGTTTGAGAATTAAATATAAAATTTGAAAATCGGGCATGGATTCCCCGTCTCAACAGAGAATGAATATCTTACAACTAGCATGCACACGAAAATTACAAGTCCTAAAATATACAAATTTTTCTAAGTCCAATAATAAGTAAAATGTTAAAGTCCAAAGTCTCTGCCGAAAACTCTTCTTCTTTTATTCACCACACAGGTCTACAATTTCAAAGTAATCAAATGTACTCACGTTTGCACTGCACAAACCACAACAACTATAGCTCCATCCAGTATTGCCATAAATTGTCTCCAAACGCTCCTTCAACTGCGGGTGGCGCCCTCTAGCGCATCCACAGTGTAACCTCAGCTACTGGCTTGCTGGCGTGCTGGCCTGCACTAAATTGACATCAGCCGATTGACTGTCAAAAATGACATCAGCGGCCTGACAGCGGCGATGTCAGCTTCTACCTCAGAATGGGGGTGGAGGGCACTCCAGTGGCAATCCACCACTGCTTCTTGTGCCCGGGGCATAGACGAAAACGTTGGACTCGCTAGCACACCCAAACTCCAACAAGTGGCGCTAGTGAAATCCGCTCGTAAGGACCATGTATACAGCCGTACAGGCGCAATGCCAGTGAATTATAAGTAGCTAGCTACAGTAGCCGGGGGTGGGGTGGAAATACTCAATGACAAAACAGTGTGTTTAGTACATCTCAAAGTATATTCATTAATATTTTTTTTTTTTTTTTTTTTTTTTTTTTTTTCGAATGGACTATAATGCTGGTATAATCGTATGACGATTGCCGACAGCGTTACCGGACTACTGGCGAGCGCGGAGGGCGCTCTGCCATACAAAAGGTTTATTGGCAACAAACGCAAGGGCACCACTTAGGTACGGACCTCGGCTTGGGCTGTTGCCGGGGAGGAGATAAGTCGGAGAGAATCTTCGCCCAGAGGGGGCGTTAACGGGGAATGCGTCTTCGACCCCTCCGGAGGGGTCGGTGTAGGTGTGCAGTGTTGATAGTTACCGGGGGCGATGAGTCGTCGATCACCACTGCGTTTGCGGCGGTGATCTCGTCATCTGGGTCACCTAAAACGTGTCTAGGTCTACGGAGGGTACGTATTCATTAATAACAATACAGTGCGGCCTTATGTCTATTCCCCGTGAGTTTTCGTCAGCGCGATCTAGGATTTGACCCCTTTTGATCGCGCCATCTAGTTTGAACACCTTAAACTTCACTTTACTCAAACCCATTTCACTTACAAAATAAACACATGAACTTATTACCTACTATTCTAACGACGGTCTTAGACAGTATTATAATTTTATGATCTTGGTAGCAATAAAAACGACCCTTACTTGTAATATCATGTATCTATGTACCGGCAGCGTGGTGGTGCGATGACGCGCCGCGCGTCCTCTCACCCCCCCGCGCCCCCCCCGCGCCCCCTCCTCCGCAGCCGCGTTCGATCGCTTTGTGCATCACACAGCTAAACTAAACCTAATATTATAAATAACTAGCTTCTGCCCGCGGCTTCGCTCGCGTTTAGAAGTATTAATATTAATTAGGCATAGTTTTTGCGGCTTTACTTTTGTTAAGCGTGTGTGAAAAATTGGGGGGTTGAATTTATCAAAATCCTATTGAAGCGGACGTCTTCATCATAGTAGCTTCAATCTTTAATTTCAGTTCAATCAGTCGAAAATCTAAGAAGATTTATACAAATTTTCATCCCTATTTTATCCCCTTAGGGGTCGAATTTATCAAAATCCTTTCTTAGGGGATACCTACGTCATAACATCTACCTGCATGCCAAATTTCAGCCTGATCCGTCCAGTGGTTTGGGCTGTGCGTTGATAGATCACTATGTCAGTCAGTCAGTTAGTCACCTTTGAGTTATATATATTTAGATTAGAAAAATTAGAAAAATTAGAAAAATTAGATTAAGATTAGATTTATATTAAGATTTAGATAGAAGATAGATAGAAGATTTATACAAACTTTCATCCCCTATTTTATCCCCTTAGGGGTGGAATTGATCAAAATCCTTAAGCCTACGTCATAGTAGCTTTATGCATGCAAAGTCAGCCCGATCGGTTTAAAATTGACAAAATTTTATACAAACTTTCATCCCCTATTTCATCCCCTTGGGGGTGGAATCGATCAAAATCCTTTCTTAGCGGATGCCTACGTCATATCATCTACCTGCATGCAAAATTTCAGCCCGATCCGTCCAGTGGTTTGGGCTGTGCGTTGATAGATCACTATGTCAGTCAGTCAGTCAGTCACCTTTGAGTTATATATATTTAGAAGTATTCGCGCTCGGTAGGTGTTCCATCATTTCTCCTAACATTAATTTGCGTACACTCTAAATTGAACTTTACTTGCATGATAAATTAGACTTAGTAAAACTAACCTGGAGATGAAGGATTTGTGGCGCCGTCCGTCCTAGCCATCCAAGTTCGCTCCGAGTACGGCCCTGGCGCAGGGGTGCGGCGCGGGGCGCGACGCGGGGGAGTCGAGGAGCCTCAGTCGCACGCCAGCCGTACACACTCGCTCTGAGAGCCCTCGGACGGGGAACGCGTACTACTTTGCTCCAGGCGCGCGCGCATTAGCTTACGTTATTCATCACGAATATTATTCATGTTCTGTATTGTATCTCTATCGTTCTATCTATCTCCTAACCTCTGTATTTCGCCTTCTATCATTAAATCCCGTCTATCATACTTGCTGTTTCCATATTCACCGCATCGCCCGCTGATATCTACTTCTGCAAGGATTAGGACAACACGAATCCTTCACTGGTGACTCCGTACGTTCAAGATGATAAACCCGGACGAGGCCGTAGCCGGCACATCGAGAAATCAAGCAGGATTGTGGCGAGTGGGTGTGCGTGTACCCCCATTTTGGCCTGAGGAACCGGCGGTTTGGTTTGCACAAATTGAAGGTCAGTTTTCGATTTCTAATATAACATCCGATCAAACGAAGTTCTATTACGTGATCGGACAATTAGAGCCTCAATACGCTGCCGAGATAAAAGATATAATTTTAAACCCGCCCGATACGGGTAGATACGAAAAGCTAAAAACAGAATTAATAAAACGATTATCGGCATCTCAAGAGCGTAAGCTCCGACAATTACTGACCCACGAAGAATTGGGTGATCGAAAACCTTCCCAATTCATGCGACATTTGCAGAATTTAGCAGGACCAACCGTTCCAGAACACTTGATCCGACAGATATGGTCGAACAGATTACCTACTCACATTCAAACGATTATTGCTTCGCAGAGAGAGAGCGATCTCCAAACCGTAGCCGAGCTCGCGGATAAGATCAACGACATTGCATCGCCTACGCAGCAGACAGCGAGTACATGCGAAACCACAGGGACGGTGTCAGCTTTGGAAATGATGGCAAAACGCGTCGATGAGCTAGCTAAACAGGTACAAAGTTTATCTACCCGTAACTCTCGGTTGAGCAACAATCGGAACTACCGAAGCCGTTCGACCTCCAGGAACCGGTCAAGGTCACGAGAACGCCCCGAGGATCATCCTCACTGCTGGTATCATTTCGTTTACGGATCTAGCGCCATGAACTGCAGGCAGCCGTGCACTTTTAAGTCGTCGGGAAATGCGAACGGAAGTCGCTAATGGCGGTAGCCGACTGTCCGATATCATCAGGCCGCCTGTTCGTCACCGATCGGAAATCAAAGGCTCAATTCCTTATCGACACGGGTTCGGACCTGTGCGTGTTTCCAAGGTCAGCAGTGCGGGAGCCACGACCAAAGACTAAATACCAATTATTTGCAGCAAACGGCACGCTAATTTCGACCTACGGGCACATTCAGCTGAACTTAGATCTTGGGCTACGACGAGCATTCAGTTGGCTCTTTACCGTAGCAGATGTCACGAAGCCTTTCATAGGAGTAGATTTTTTATGTTTTTATCACCTCTTAGTTGACTGCCGACAACAACGCCTCGTCGATGGCACACGAAGCTGGGCATCGACGCGCCGCAGCCAAAGGGAGAAGTACCCGATATTTCTTCTATACGCACCACAGCCGATGACACAATTTTCGACAACTTGTTACGTGAATACCCGGATATCACCCGCCCAGCTGGTAAGCCAACTTCACCCAAGCACACTACAATGCACCACATACGGACGACGCCTGGCCCTCCTGTCTCGAGCCGGCCGCGCCGCTTGGACCCGGAAAGGTTACAGATTGCTAAACAGGAGTTCGATGAAATGCTTCAGAACGGAACCGCACGCAGATCCGAAAGCGCTTGGTCATCTCCTCTTCATCTAGCTAGGAAAAAGAACGATGGTTGGAGACCATGCGGCGATTATAGAGCTCTAAACGCCCGGACTATCCCCGACCGATATCCAGTACGTCATATACACGATTTTACGAACCAACTCACAGGCAAAACGATATTTTCTACTATCGACTTAGTACGAGCCTACAATCAGTTACCGGTCTTCGAAGACGACATACCGAAGACTTCCATAACTACCCCGTTCGGCATGTTTGAGTTCCCGTACATGACGTTTGGTCTAAGAAACGCAGGGCAAACCTTCCAACGCTTCATGGATGAAGTCCTAAACGGCTTAGATTTCGCGTTCGGGTATCTAGACGACGTACTTATCTTCTCTGAGAACAAAGATCAGCACATACAACATCTCCGGATACTCTTTGGGCGCCTCAAAGATTACGGCGTCCTTATAAATACCTCGAAATGTCATTTTGGCCAACCGAAAATAACCTTTTTAGGATTTAGCGTCTCTGCTGAAGGAATCAGCCCTCTCCAATCTAAAACACAGGCGATACTTGACTTCCCGATACCGAAAAATACCAAGGAACTCAGAAGATTTCTAGGTACCTTAAATTTTTATCGCAGGTTTATTCCAGAGGCAGCAAAGAAACAGGCTCCCCTCAACACTCTACTGGTTGGCCTGCAAGGAAAGACTTCGAAACCAATCGACCTCACACCTGACCAGCTAGAAGCATTCAAAGACTGTAAGTCGAGTATTTCTTACGCCACCCTACTGGCCCATCCAGACCCCAACGCAGAGCTGGCAATACAAACCGATGCATCTGATATAGCTATTGGAGCCGTGCTTCAACAACGTAAAGGTAACGATTGGCAGCCCATGGCGTTTTTTTTCAAGAAAACTTAGCGAACCACAACGAAAATACAGCACTTTCGACCGTGAGCTGCTAGCGATATATGAAGCTATACGATATTTCCGTTTCATGGTGGAAGCCAGGCCATTCATCATACTCACCGACCACAAACCGATAACGTTTGCCTTCACCACCCGTAGAGACAAATGCTCCCCACGCCAATTCCGATACTTGGATTTTATTTCACAGTTCACAACAGACATCAGATTCATCGCAGGAAAAGACAACATCGTGGCCGATACTCTCTCCCGTATCGAAGAATTATCGACGCCCCTGGATTACCTCAGCCTTGCCCGAGCCCAAGAGACAGACGCAGAGCTACGAGCCTTACTGGTGGACGGATCGAGTCTACAGCTGCAAAAGGTTTTCTTACCTGATGCTAAAACGCAAGTATACTGCGATATTTCCACTTCAAATCATCGTCCTTACGTCACTCCTGCATTCCGCCGTCAAGTGTTTGAGTCGCTTCATGGCCTCAGTCATCCCGGTGCTAAAGCTACAACACGACTAGTAACTTCTAGATTCGTATGGCCGGGTATAAGGCGAGACTGTCGACAATGGGCTAAAGAATGTCATCAATGTCAACGATGCAAAATTACGAGACATACTACTGCGCCATTTACAACCTTCAAAACACCTTCAGCCCGATTTCAACACGTCCATATGGATATTATAGGTCCTTTACCCTTGTCTGCTTCTTACAGGTACTGCCTCACCATAGTCGACCGCTTTACACGCTGGCCTGAGGCGTACCCACTTACTGACATCACAGCCGACACCTGCGCCACGGCCTTCATCTCTGGCTGGGTCGCACGCTTCGGCTGTCCCGAACGCATCACGACTGACCGCGGCCGTCAATTCGAGTCGCGCCTCTTCAAGTCCATCGCCGCCTTGATTGGAGCCACTCACCTTACAACGACCGCGTATCACCCTGCAGCTAACGGCCTTGTGGAACGCCTGCACCGTCAACTGAAGGCCGCCATTACTTGCCACGCATCATCACAATGGACCGAAGCGCTTCCTATGGTGCTACTGGGTATTCGCAGCGTGTGGAAGGACGACCTACAGTCTACGGCTGCCGAGCTCGTTTATGGCGAGCCGCTTCGCTTGCCCGGACAATTTTTCAACACCGAACTCGATGATGATGTCGATATGACAGACTTCGCTGATCGCCTCCGCAGCCGCATGAGCAAGCTCGCACCTAAACCAACTTCGTGGCACTCACCTCGTCCCTTCTACATACCAAGACACCTGGGTACTGCGACGCACGTCTTCCTGAGGCAAGGTCCAGTCCGCCATCCACTCCAAGCACCATACGCTGGACCATACAAGGTCATCCGACGAGGACCAAAGACGTTCGACATAAAGGTCAAAGAGAAGGTACTCACCGTCACAATAGATCGACTAAAGCCGGCGTACACTGCTAATGATGACCAGACGACCGCTCCAGCGACGACGCCCGCTTTACAGACACCACCACGCACGCCAGCACTGGTACCTACGGCCGCTTCTTCTCCCGTTCCAGTTACCGACGTTGTACCTACAAAGCCTATTAAGAAGACGGCTAGTGGTCGAACCGTGAGATTCCCCGATTACTATCGATCGTAGTCACGATCTCGGGGGGGGAATATTGTGGCGCCGTCCGTCCTAGCCATCCAAGTTCGCTCCGAGTACGGCCCTGGCGCAGGGGTGCGGCGCGGGGCGCGACGCGGGGGAGTCGAGGAGCCTCAGTCGCACGCCAGCCGTACACACTCGCTCTGAGAGCCCTCGGACGGGGAACGCGTACTACTTTGCTCCAGGCGCGCGCGCATTAGCTTACGTTATTCATCACGAATATTATTCATGTTCTGTATTGTATCTCTATCGTTCTATCTATCTCCTAACCTCTGTATTTCGCCTTCTATCATTAAATCCCGTCTATCATACTTGCTGTTTCCATATTCACCGCATCGCCCGCTGATATCTACTTCTGCAAGGATTAGGACAACACGAATCCTTCAGATTTATTTTGTTTGTATGTCGTACCGAGTGGTAGGTATTGTGGTATCGTACTGAGCCTGCGAGATAGACGGACCTCTTCTACTAATTAATTTTGTTGGAGAGGGTCAGCTCAGGGAGGTGTACGTACTCTTACATTCCTACTCGTACAGTCGGGCCATGCGGTGATGCGGCGCGTGTTGTATGACTGTATGCTATAGATGTGTGGGTGACCGGCGTTGGTTGTGTGCAGGTCGCGGCGCGCGCGAGGCGTCGTCGGAGGGCTCGCTGGCGGAGGCGACGCCCGACACGGAC
This sequence comes from Plemyria rubiginata, assembly GCA_963576535.1. NCBI lineage: Eukaryota > Metazoa > Arthropoda > Insecta > Lepidoptera > Geometridae > Plemyria > Plemyria rubiginata. The sequence continues at coordinate 155,853 of CAUYVL010000003.1, forward strand.
GAGTCCGGCGCCGGCGGCGACACGCGGCAGCGCGCCAAGCGTCGCCACCACCACCACGAGCAGCCGCCCAAGGTACGTGTCTCTGTTCCCTGTGCAGCGGCGTCCCCGCGGCATGCTGCGCCGAGTACAGCAAGCAGTGCGCGTGCTCCGCAGGTGGCCGCGCTCGAGGTGCAGAACGTGAAGCGCGCCATCAACCGGTACGGCACGCTGCCCAAGGGCGCGCGCATCGGCGCCTACCTCGAGTCGCTCGTGTCGAGACCTCGAGTTCCCGCCGCCGCCGCCGGAGGAGCCGCCCGCGCCCGCGCCCGCGCCGCCGCCCGACAAGCGCGCCATGAAGGAGATGCTCGAGCTGAAGCTGGTGGCGGAGATCAAGGAGCGCGCCGACAAGAAGCGGCCGCGCGCTAAGGACTCGCCCGAGCCGCCGCCGCCGCCGCCGCCCGCCGAGCCGGCGGCGGCGCGTCACCAGGACCCCGTCACGCGGCTCGTCTGCGAGCTCTCGGAGAGCCTGCGCCTGCAGGAGCCACCCGCCGCCGCCGCCGCCGCCGCCGAGCCCAAGGCGCACGCGGGCCTGCGCAACGCTGCCTCCTTCTCGAGCGAGCTGAAGGCGCAGCTCAAGAAGGTGGACGCGCGTGCGCCGCCCAAGCCGGAGGGCGCGCCCGGCCCGCGCTCCATCCTCGAGCTTAAGGCGCGCCTGCGCAAGGTGGACGCAGCCGCCTCCGCGTCCGCCGCCGCGTCCGCGCCCGCCTGCGCCGCCGCCAACGGGCGCGACGAGCCGGCGGCGGGCAGCGGCGAGCCCTCGGACGAGGACAAGCGGCGCAGCACCGGCAGCATCAGCAGCCTCAAGAAGCTGTGGGAGAGCAAGGAGACCGACGAGCGGCTCAGCCCCAAGCCGGGCGAGGGCTCGCCCGAGGAGCGCGCGCGCAGACCCGCCAAGCCGCGCAAGCCGCCCGGCATCTACGCCACGCCGCAGCCGCCCGCCCCCGCCGCCGCCTCCGCCGCCCCAGCCGCCGCCGACGACGACGACGACGACGACCTGCTGGCCGCGCTGCGCTCGTCCCTCGAATGCACCACCAACGAGGTAAAACACTTTGTAATATTAACTGACGGCTCATCAAACATCCGCTAGGGGGGAGGGGGGGAGAATGACGGCGTCGCGTCGGCGCAGTGAGCTCGAGGACAAATAGAACGATGCAGCGCACATGGACGGCGCATCGCTCGCACTTCTGTTCGTATACGTAATTTCAGGGCAGGATTATTATAAAATTGTTTATTGTAAATGTTTGAGAATTGATTATTTTTATTTTTTTGCTTTTAAGATTCAGACATGATTGGTAAGAAAATTATTAATGAACAAATGAATTTGAAATTTCAATTTGACCATAGTCCAAGAATAAGAAGAAAGATAAAATGTGGCAATAAGGTTGTGTTTTTTTGTTGGCAGCATGAATAGGTATATATAATGATAATGTTGTAGCGCGGTAGGTGCGTGTAGTGTGAGTAGTCGGTGTAACAGCGTTGCGTTGCGTTGCGTCGCGGCGCGGCGTGCAGGTGCGGCGCGGCTGCGCGGGCGCCGGCGGCGGGCGCGGCTCGCTGTGGCGGCTGCAGACGTCGGAGCGGCTGGCGCGGCTGGGCGCGGCGTGCGGCGCGGCGGCGGCCGGCGGACGCCTGGCGGCGGCGCTGCGGCTGCAGCTGCGCGCCGCCCAGCACCGCCTGGAGGCGGAGGCGCGCGCGCTGGCCTCGCCGGCGCCGCACTCGCACCACCTCGCCGACGCGGTCGACAGCGCGCTCAACGACCTCGCCAACATCGTCAACAGGTACCTACCGACGCGTCTCTACTCTAAATATAAATTAACTTGAACAAAGCAATATGTAGTCAAGTTAATTTATATTTAACAATGGACTTCCGCAAAGTCACGCCTGAGTCAATTAACTACTCTACTCTACTGGACGCTGCAAGACGTCACTCTTGTTTCTGTTTGTTTCCAGATAAGCGCCGACCGCTGCGCTTCGGTCGAACCAAAGAGTGACTCTTGTTATCGGCGCGCCGCGACCGCCTCCCGACCGTAGTACCAGTACTCGTGCCTTCTAGAACTCGACCCGACCCGACCCGACCCGACTCGACTCTGGCCGACTGGTCGACCCGGCGCGGCGGCGCGGCGGCGCGGCGCGCGTGTGCCGATGTCATGTACATAATATTCAGTTAACAGTGCCAAATAGTATGTTTTAAGATATCTGTTCCCAAACTGAACGTAACATTCACTTAGGATAGTAGATACCTAAGTCTGTTCAAACTAATCCTTGTATAGATGAATCTATGTATAAAAATGCAACATTCTATATCAGCGTTGGAACAGGTTGCATTTGTATAAAGTGATCCATGTTCTCCAAGATGTTAACTTCTAGTATATACCTATAGGTCGCGTCACGTAAAAAGAACGCTGGAAGGAGAAGGAGGGAGGGGGGTGTAGCACGAGTGTGTTGTGTGCGCAAAAATATCCCCTCCACTGTTTTCCAGCGTTCTTTTTAAATAACGCGACCTCTACCACACGCCAATCACATCTAGTACGTAACATCAGTTACATCTACATTCCAACACCTCCCCGCTCGTACCGCATCCCTGTTGACATGTATCAGCATTTATTACAACTATTTATTTATTTATTTATTTATTTATTTATTGGAAAACCAACAGCTTAATATAACTAAAATAACATAGCAGATATAAAAACGCAAAAGCCAATAAAAGGTTTTCACGGTTAAAACAACATTATAAAAGCATAAACATTAATGACAGCGTTTTACCTAACAATAAAACGCTTATTATGCGAAGTACCTTATTCAAAGAATATTTTATTATTTGAGAGATGGCAACTCTGTTTTTCACGTCGCGCGTCGCGTATCTGGCTTCTGATTGGTCAAATATCCCCCTCCTTTATTTCTCCCTTCTACCACCAGGGTGCGTGCACTAGCGCGCTATGCAGTTTTTACTCTCATTGGATCTCAAATGAAAATACCTACGATGATACGATGCCATGCCACTCACATGATGTGATGTAAATGAAAGGAAAAAATTAAAATTAAATTTCATTGTTCCAGAAATCTTTCAAAGGAGACTAGACTTTACACCGTGGCGTTGCGTTGGTGGAATGTGCTAGATTTTCGACTGCATGCCATGGAGGAAGTAGGGAGAATACTTTGTCCAAGGCAGAAATGTGAGTGAGTCACAGAACAGGCATATGACGTCTGTGAACTGAGTGAATGAATGAAATGTAAATAGCATCCAAATAGCATCGATCATCGTGTGGTAACGTAATTACGTAATGTAAACAAAAAATTAAATGTATTTCTATTTTAAAGAAAAAACCCCAGGCAGAAATAAAATGTATTCTTTGAATAAGGTACTTCGCATAATAAGCGTTTTATTGTTAGGTAAAACGCTGTCATTATGCTTCTTAGCCTTATTCAAAGAATATTTTATTATTTGAGATTATGTTTGTTATCGCCTGGTGGTAGTAAGCGCCAATGTGATAAAAGATCGATTTTATGAATTACTTACAAGGGACCTAGGTATCTGTGGATCTAGATTATCTGGATGAAAACTATAATGTTCTATTGTTTTAAATATCGATCAGGTAAGTTTTAGTTATTCTATTGTATTGTATTATCTACCTATCAGGTATGTTTTGAAGGTTGTTGTTGCATCAATAAAAAGGTATATTTGAAGCAGTATTTTATTATAATACAAAAATCCCCTACCAAACACAGCAAGTACTAGGCTAGGTATACACATGATATAGGTACTTATCTTCAAGAGAAGCACAATAGGTAATAATTTATTATTACAATCACTTTTACAATCATTATTATAGCAGGTAGATTACACAACTTGGGGGCAATTTTATTAATAGTTAAACAATATTGATACTACCGTAAAACACCAGTAGTACATACAGTATTTAACCTTTAATAGGGACAAAACAGATACTTGTACTGGAGAGAGGATCTGTAGGCTTGATGACCCGACAGTAATATTTCCTGAAGGTCTTCAGTGATCTCCAGTTACCTCGAGCTAGGATATCTTCGAGGGGACAATCTTGGACCCAGTTCTTGGATGCTACCGCTGGGCGAATGCTTCCAGGGCTGGCTTTGATCCCCGCGTCCATCAAGACTTTCTTCACCCAGTTTGCAATGATAGTTGGAGTGGCTGCCTTAGGTGGTCCGCAAGCTGTTAAGAATAAATTGTTTGATTTACATATGCTGCGTCTTTCAGCTGATAAAGATATGACCTTTTTAAGCCATAAAATAGGATCCAAAGCTTTACTATCCTTATTTACAAATAGCCTCCAACCAGACTGGCGGTGAGTAAAGGAATCTGTTTTAGATCCGAATTTAGGCCAAAAAGTTATTGAATTCTCAGAGACAATGCAACTATTAGAGTCAATTGATAGTAAACACAAATCATGAACACGTCGACCTGAGCACAGTAAAAGCAATGTTGCGGCTCTTTTTGAACATTCGAAAAGGCTATTTTCATTAACAGGGGTATTTTGTAACCAATCTTTTAAACAATCAGTATCCCATATAGGAGCTTTATCTACTTTAGGATTCTTATTTCTGATTGCTTTCAGAGCATGCTTGACTAGGACATGGGAGCTTAATCTGTTGTCTGAATTAGGGTCACAAAGTGTAGAAATTGCTGATTTGTAAACTAAAATAGTAGAATAAGAAAGATTTTGATTTTGATATAAATCTATTAAAAATCTAGCTAAGTCAGAACCAGATGGTTTGAAGGTATTGATAGAGTTACCTCTGGACCATGTGGTCCACTTCTCCCACGCTGGTTTGTAGGTTTTCAGAGAGGATGTCCTCCAACTGGAGAAAAGGAAATCTCTTTGTTCCTGAGACCAGTGCTCTAGGCTTTCTGACCACCCCCACATTTCCAGACTTCCAGCGTCATGTCCTGTACTTGTGGTGGGGGCCGGCCTGTTACAGTGTCTATCAGAACTTCTGCAAGATTGTGGATCGTGAATGGAGCGGCCAGTGCTCGATTCCGTAGGTCGGGTCTCCAAAACACTTTCGGCCACCGAGGAGCAACCAACATGTAAATCCCTGTAGCTGTATTGAGATGGGTCAGTACCCGTGGTATTAGGGATGGAGGAGGGAACAGCCACGCTAGACTGAAGTTCCACGTTTGGCTGAACGAGTCGTGTATATGAGCTCTGGAGTCTGTCACATCCAGAGATGCGTAAGTCGGAACCACGTGAGCTGTCGCTGATGCAAATAAATCTATCTGTGGTGTTCCCCACTTGTGGAATACTTTCTTCGTTAGCAGAGGAAGTAGGTGCCATTCCGGTAGAGGAGATAATCGAGACAAATGGTCTGCTTCGGGGTTGAATCGTCCCGGGAGATAGTGAGTCTCTATATGAATGTTGTAAAGGTCCAATATTTGAAAAATCTTGTAGCATATGTTCAACAGCGGAAGCGATCTCGTGCCTCCTTCGTTTCTCAAAAACGACACTACAGTCTTGTTGTCGCTCTGAATCAGCAGTGTCGAATTTGCTAGGAAGAGACAGCGATCTTTTAGGGCGTACAGCACGGCCAGCAGTTCTCGTTGATTTGAGTGAAGAGCAGACTGATTTTGGTGCCACTGTCCCCAAACATTCATATTGTCTATTTGCGCCCCCCATGCTAACTCTGATGCATCCGTTACTAGGTAATGAGACACGGGCGGGTAGTGTATTAGAGACTTGTTCGATATGTTTATTCGCCACCATTCTAGTTCGTCGAGGGCCCCTTGGGGAATTGGAAACTGAAGAACCGGACGATGATGTAGGAGATTTTGACAGTGTTTTAGAAGAGTTCGATGATTGAGTCGCCCCCGTGGCACTGGGAAACTGGCAAAATTCAGGGAGCCTACTATGCTCTGAATTTGTTTTAGGTTTGCTTTCTTTCTTATTATTAACTTTTTTATTTTCTGATCTATATCTTTGCACTTTTTGGGAGGTAAGAATTTTACGTTGGTGTGCGGGTCCCAGCTTATTCCCAAGAATTCTATTACTTTTTGTGGTATCAAAATTGATTTTTCGAGATTCACTTGCCACCCTAGATGCTGTAAAAGCTGAACGGCTTCCCGACTCTGATTTTGTAAAAGGAACGGGTCTTGATTGACAATACAAAAATCGTCCAAATAGACTATAACACGGAAGCCTCGGTCCCTCATCACTTGCGCGACCCAGTTGGTAAGAGAGGCAAATACTTTTGGGGCACACGCAATCCCGAATGGTAGGCAGGTCATTTGGAAGACTTGGTCCTTGAAGATCAAGCGTAGAAAACGCCTGTGCGTTTTTGCTATTGGTACATGGAAGTAAGCATTTGACAAGTCTATCTTTATTAGCCAATCGTATGGTTGCAGGAAAGCAGGAATTTTCTGTACGTTTATCAGACGAAATTTTGAAACTAGTAGGTACTTGTTTAGTCTTTTTAAGTTGAAAATCGGCCGAGTGGAACCGTCTTTCTTTGGGGTCAGGAATATCGGGGACGTAAAACCGGGGCCTGAACCCGCGGGTTCCAAAACCTTCATTTTTATCATGGATTGTATTGCTATTTCCATATCTTTTGAAAATTGGGTTTGAAATTTTAGATTCGGGACACCAAGCGGAGGTTTTCTGTAAAAAGGTATTCGTAGGCCCTGAATTATTTTTACAATCGTAGGGGGGGCATGCAATGCCTGCCATTGGGATACAAACTTTGTTAAACAGCCCGCTTGAAAATTCATACAGTCATGGTTTTCTTTTCTGATTATAGTCCCTGCGCGGGTAGTTTTGGCTAGAGATTTTGCTCTGGCCTCGTGCATTATTTTGACGGGAGCCATCTGAAAATTGTGCACGCGGTCCTCTCTGACGAGGATGATAGGCTTGAAAATGTTTCTGCCTTATTGTGGGGCGTTGCATGTCAGACCTCATAGGGTTAAAATATTGTTGATTACCTTGCGTAGGCAAACTCATCCTAGGCATATTTTGATGAAAATTCATGGGCTCAAAGGTACCTTGCGCAGGTATTTTATAATTATTCTGGCTTGACCCCGCTTGCGCAGCAGGTTTGGTTTGGTATGGTTGGCGCACAGGCCAGAATGTTTTAGAACTACCCCCATTTTTCTCAACTGCAGAGGAAAAAACCTCTTTTTGAAAAAGATTTTCCGAACTCGGAGGAATCTTACGGAGTGTCGCCTTGAAAAACTTGTCTTTTACAGAACGAAGTATGCTATCTCTACGCTGCTGAATAAGATCCGCGCGGTGCCCACAAGCCAGCTGTAGGGCATCATTCGAAATTTTTTGAAAATCTCCATCAACGAACAGTTCTTTAATTTTATCAACTAGCGATTGGGAGGATAACTCTGTCGATGACTCTGACCACGCAACCAATGAGTCGAAAGCATTTTGTGCAGCCTCTTGTTGTCTAATCAGAGCGTGTGTAATTGCTGCAAATCCGCGTTCTGTGAGGCTTAAATTCGTGAATTTATCATAGGGTTTTACCTCCTCGTTAGTTTCGAGTTCCACAAACCCTGGACGGGAACAGTAACTCTTTTGGACTTCGGCATATCTAAGATCAGCCCATTCCTCAGAATCGAAATGTTGAATAGCCTGAATTGTATCGACATGGGCCTTCGTGGATTTAGGAATTGAGGGTTCTTTCAAAACTGTGTTAAGTGAAAGTTTGAGGGTAGTAGGGGGTTCTGTAAGAACTGTTGGTTCATGACCTTCCTCCGAATACAACTCACGGCTGACATCAGCATTTAAATCGTCCCCATTCACACTCGATTGGTATATTGGTTGGCAAAAATTGCCAAGAAAATTGGTTATCTCACTGACCTTATCTGTAAGTTGCTGTAATGCAACGCTTGTACGCTGCCGCTTTCGGCTGGGTTCATTAGTAGGCTTAGCAGTCTTACGCTTCGCAGGCTTACGGGGCGGCTGCGGCGGCGGCGATGGTGGAGTGGAAAGGCTGCCCTCATCAGCATCGGAGGATGAGCGTGAACTTGAATCCGCCATCTTCTAGAAATAGAAAAAACTATTAATTTCAAAAAGGAATTACATCCGAACGGAAAACTCCGTTTTATAATTTTATATAAGTAATTTTAAGATTTATAAAAAACCAGAATAAAAAAGTGCCCAAAAGACTTAGGTAAGATCTTTCTGCACATACGAACGCGACGAAAAACAAAACGCCAATGAGAGTAAAAACTGCATAGCGCGCTAGTGCACGCACCCTGGTGGTAGAAGGGAGAAATAAAGGAGGGGGATATTTGACCAATCAGAAGCCAGATACGCGACGCGCGACGTGAAAAACAGAGTTGCCATCTCTCAAATAATAAAATATTCTTTGAATAAGGCTAAGAAGCATAATGTGAGCACCGTAGTCAACACAATACCTGAAAAAACAATAAAAGAAAGATAAAGTAGTGAACATAATGATAATTATACCTATGGACGTTTTATTCACTATTGAAGAACTCCCTGTTCATTCGCTGCCTGGCTGATTTAACACTCGTGCAGAAGAGGTCTAAATCTGTTAAATATTTAGTCTATGGCCAACACTATGGTACAACTCCCTGTTGTCGACCCTTCCGTTCTCGTGCGTGCGCAAAGATGTAGCGTAGCGATTTCTAAGTTTCAGTAATATAGTATTAAAGTGAATTACAAACTCTTTCATTAGAACACCAGTTATAACAGGTTATGGGCTATTGATTGCTCGGTAGTTTAGGTCAGTTGTAGGGACGTAGCGACGATAGGTTTTCGACAAAAACTTGTTTTTCAGCTCGACACAAAATGGCGATGTCCGGAACCACGCCGGCACATTTTCCTCAACTGAAGGCCGAAGCATTTGACAATTGGTTGTTCAGGCTGCAATGCCTACTGGATGAGAGAAATTTAAAGGAAGTAACCGAAAAAGAAAATATCGATGACAAAAGCAAAAATTTGGACTCAAAAGCAAGAAGTTTGATAGTACAGTGTCTCACGGACAGACATCTGAATCTCGTAAAAGATTGTAAGACGGCAAAAGAAATGCTAGACATCCTTAAAAACACATTTCAGAGAAAAACAATCATATCTAAAATAACCCTGAGAAGAAAGTTATTGATTTTGAAACACACAGGTGGTACTCTCGAAGATTATTTCTCCAAGTTTGATGATATTGTAAGGGAACTAGAATGCTCCGGGGATAAAATAGATGACGGAGACAAGGTGTGTTACCTCCTCACAGGTTTAGGCGAAGAATACAATCACATAATAACAGCAATTGAGACGGTAAATACAGAGCTGAAACTGGAATTTGTAAAATCAAAACTGTTGGACCAGGAAGTCAGAAAAAGTACATCAGTAAATGAAACATCAGACCATAATCAGACCTCTTTTATGAGCACAAATGTGACATGCTATAGGTGTAAACGTAAAGGTCACAAATCATATGAATGCCGCATTACTAGTAGAGGCAGAGGAAGAGGATATAGAGGCCCACGAGGTAGAAGTGAAACTGCTCATTCCGTTGAAAATGAAAATCAGACCATGTTTGTAGCAACAGAGCACGCGATGGCAGGAAAAGTCACAAACACATCCAATGACCAAATAACATTTATTGTGGACTCAGGAGCTACTCATCATTTCATTCAAGAGAGCTATGAAGTTTGTATGACTAAAGTTGAAGACTTGCCTCATGAGTTGTATATAAAAATTGCAAATGGTGAAATATTGGTTGCAACAAAGAAAGGAATTTTAGAGGCCACTCATAACCATGAGCAGATATCTATAGAAGCTGTTATAGTACCAGGCTTAAGTACAAATTTAATGTCAGTCGGAAAATTAGTAGAAAGAGGAATGGAAGTAAGTTTTAAACACGGAAAGTTAATGATAAAGACAGGAAATAATAAGGTATACTATGGTGTAAAAGAAAAACAGCTGTATACATTTAAAGCAAAAGTAGATAGAGCCAAAATAGAAGGTACGGCTGCATGTAAACTAACTAATGAAGAAAATAAAATATGGCATCAACGATTTGGACATATGTGTAGAAAGAATTTAGCGATATTGGGATTGCCATACAGTAAACAAGCTTGCGAGGTATGCATGACAAACAAAGCAACAAGATTGCCATTTAAAAGAATACAAAAGCCAAGGTCTAATAAAGTTGGTGAATTAATACACACAGATATAGCAGGTCCTACTAGAATACCTACTAAGGAAGGATATAGATATTTCCAAACTATAATAGATGATTATTCACACTTTACACAGACATACCTATTGAAAAACAAGTTTGAAGCAACTGAAATACTTATAATGTACATAAAAGAAATGGAAAGACAAAATGAAGTGAAAGTCAAAAGAATTCGGTGTGATAATGGTGGAGAGTTTACAGCAAAGAAGCTAAAAGAATTTTGTGGAGATAAAGGAATCCGCATAGAATATACCCAAAGCTATAGTCCACAGCAAAATGGTAAGGCAGAACGCATGAATAGGACTATGTATGACAAAGCGAGATTAATGTTGGATGAGTCGAATCTACCAAGACATCTATGGGGAGATGCTGTATTGACAGCTACATATTTGATAAACCGGTCTCCTGTTCCTCTATAAATAATAAAGTTCCAGCAAATGTGATGAATAGAGAATTTAATCTGGAAAAGATAAAGATATTTGGATGTAAAGCATGGGTACATATTATGCCCAAACAAGACAAGTTGTCAAGCAGAGCAATACAAGCTAGAATGGTTGGTTATGCCATAAATGGTTATAAGTGTTGGGATCCAAAGACTGATGAAATAATAATATCAAGAGATGTTCGATTCGATGAAACAGATATAAAATATAAAGAAAAATCACTGAGTGTGGAACCTGAAAGATACATAATTGAAGAAAGAATTGACAACACAACAGATCAAGAAAATGCAATTAAACAAAAGGTTGAAGAACAGATTGTTACAACCGATCAAGAAAATTCAATTAAAGAACAGGTAAAAGAAAATGAAGAGAGACAAATAAACCAAAATATAATGACAAGACAAGGCAGAGAAGTAAAAATGCCTCAACATTTGAATGATTATGAGATCTATGAAGCATATTGTCTTCTGTCAAGTGAGAATGATCCAACAACATACAAAGAAGCTCTAGATTGATGAAAAAGTTGATAATGTGATAAAATCATTACAAAAACAATTTAAAGCTAAAAACTTGGGAAACCTAAGTAATTTTTTGGGCATGGAAATAACAAAAACTGAAAACACAATAAAGTTGTCTCAGAAAAAGTTTATTGAAAACATTTTGGAGAAATTCAATATGACAAACTGCAAGGGGATGAAGACGCCAATGGAGAGCTGTCATGTACCTGAAAATGAAGAAATTATTAGTAATGTACCATACAGAGAGTTAATTGGTTGTCTAAACTATCTGGCTATCATTAGCAGACCAGATATTACCTTCGCTACTTCATATTTAAGTAGATATCTAGACAAGCCTACAAGAAGCTTGTGGAATGCAGGAAAAAGAGTGCTTCACTATCTAAAGGCTACTCAGCACTATGAGTTGACTTATCACAAGAAGAAAGAAGAAAATAATACTAACCTTTCTATAATTTCAGCATTTACAGATGCAGATTGGGCTGGTGATAAATCTGATAGAAAGAGTGTCAGTGGGATGGTCATTTATCACCAAGGTAACCTAATCTCATGGTCTTCCAAGAAGCAGCAGTCGGTAGCACTGTCCACAGCAGAAGCAGAGTATGTAGCTGCCGCAATGTGTGTCAGTGAGTTGCTATTTGTTCGAGGACTATCAATGGACTTCAAAGACCAGTGCTGTGTGATTTTACGAGTAGACAATCAAAGTGCAATCAAGATGATTATGAACAGTGAAAACACAAAACATTCAAAACATATTGACATAAAATTTCATTTTATAAAAGACATTGTTAATAGAGACATGATTACAGTGAAATTTGTAAGTACAAGTGAAAATGTTGCGGACATTATGACAAAACCGTTGTGCAGTATAAAACATAGTTATTTTCGTTCTAATTTGTTGAATTTGTGAATTCACCATTGTTTACATTTTGTAATATGTAGAACTGTCAAAATTGTAAACTGTCAGAAAGCATTACTGTCATTTTAGTGTTGCCATGTAGATTTTTAAATTGTGTTGATTAGTTTGAGACAATTTCAAGTTAAGTAAAATTTTGTAATAATAATTGTTAAGAAACTTAAAATTGAGAGGAAGTGTTAAATATTTATTCTATGGCCAACACTATGGTACAACTCCCTGTTGTCGACCCTTCCGTTCTCGTGCGTGCGCAAAGATGTAGCGTAGCGATTTCTAAGTTTCAGTAATATAGTATTAAAGTGAATTACAAACTCTTTCATTAGAACACCAGTTATAACAAAATCGACATCTTTACTTAACTTGTTAAAGTTCGCGCTGGCTCGCCACAGAAATGAGTTTTGCCGGTAATTACTGCCAACTACAGGGATATGGATAAAGGGATTAAATCTTTTGCATTTACTAGGGACATTAAATTTAATTTTATTTAATAAATCGGGACAATTAATATCGTTTGATGTAATTTTTAATAAGAAGCATAGATCAGCAATTTCACGTCGCTTAACTAAGGGGAGAAAATGAAATTTCTTACACAAACTAAGGTAGGCAGAAGAGTCGTATGGAATTCTTAATCGAAAACAGAGGTATTTCATGAATTTACTTTGGATGCGCTCTATTCTATGTATATATTTGTCATAACGAGGACTCCATATCTGAGAAGCGTATTCAAGAATGCTTCTTACGAATGTACAGTAAAGGATTTTGAATGTTTTAGCACGATAAAAATTAGCTGCGCTCCTCATAACAAAACCTAGAGCTTTGGATGCTTTAGAAACGATGGTTTCAACATGCTCATTAAACAGAAGCTTCGAGTCATGCAGCACCCCGAGATCCCTAACCGAGCTGCATTTCTGTAAGATATGATTTTTAAGCAAGTAGGAAGACTGAATTATTAATTTGTTACGTGTAAAGGTGACAACCGAGCACTTTGAAGGATTGAGGTCTAGTTGGTTCCTATAACAGTAAGAGTCTAATCTTGATAGGTCGTCTTGAAGTTGAGAAGAGTCCTCGTGGGAGTTAATAACTTTAAAGATCTTCATGTCATCGGCAAAACAAAGCAAGTGGCTATTTAGAAAACAACTAGAGATATCATTGACAAAGATTAAAAAGAGCAGAGGTCCTAGAAGAGAACCCTGCGGTACACCACTAGGAATAGAAACCCAGCTAGAAATGTAGTTATTGATTACAATAGCTTGGGACCGATTATCGATGTAAGAAGAAAACCATCGCAGCAGGTCGCCCCTGATGCCGATGAGGTGGAGTTTGGACAAGAGAAGCCTGTGGTCAATCCTGTCGAAGGCTTTGCTATAGTCGGTGTAGACTACGTCGACTTGGTGACCGTTATCCATTGCTTCGGTCAAGTAATCATTGAAGAGAACGAGATTGGACACGGTCGAGCGTCCTTTGAGAAAGCCATGCTGCGAAGGATTGAAAGAGTTTTGTAAAGCCGCATAAACTTGATTATAGACGATTCTTTCAAAAATCTTAGCAATAATACATAACTTAGATATGGGTCTATAGTTGGTAACTTCACTCTTAGAGCCTTTTTTATGTATAGGAGAAACGAAGGCAGACTTCCAAACACTAGGAACCGTACAGTCAGCTATAGATTTACGGAATAACAAAGATATCGGTACACAGATAGTTTTAGCGCAACCAATTAAGAATATTGAACTGATATTATCAGGTCCTGGTGACTTTGAGGTATCTAAGTGCATTATCAGTTTTTCAACTTCACGCTCGCAAATCTCAATGTTGCAGATATCGTGGGCATGGTTGATGTTGCTTAAGTTAGGTGGATCAACAGTGGGGTGCTAGGTCGGGTAACCTCCACGTGGTGCGCCCTGGAAACACCATGGAATTTCTTTCATGGTGGCTAATAACCCGACAAACGGCGCGCACGTTCCAATGATCCTCAAGGCTATACCGCAGGGTCACCCATACGGAAAGGCTTGGGGGGAGGACAAAGTGCAGCGCGGCGGCTTCTCCACGTGTCTCTATGGTAGCATAGAGCACAGTGGATGAAGCGTGGGACGTGCCCGGCGTGCACTTACACTGCCACCGGGCAGGCATTGGGAGATTTTATCTTTCATGCCAGCGTCACAGATCGGAACCCCGATAATCGTTGCGGTCATGTCTCGTAACGAGAGTTGGGACCGAGGGCCTTGGCTTAATTGTCCGGGCCGCGAGGAGTAAACCTCTATAAAATAATCCCGAAGGACAAGCGGAGAGGCAGCGTGAACTCCATTCTCTACGGAGGATGGCTGACCGGGAAAGTCAGTCGTTACTGCCTCTAGGCGATGTGCCTTGGTAAGGTCCACCTTACCCTTCCTGGACACACGAGGGCTCTGTTCAGGTCGTACGTTAGTACCCCGGTACTCGTGGGATTTATATGGATCTTTCAACTAAAACCCAAAAGGAGGGTGGCCGCCTGGAATGCCACAAAGAAGGAGAAGCTGCTGAGGCGGCGGAGGCGTCAATGGCGCCGAGTTTAAGTGCAGGTGGCCCTAGTCGAAAAGACAGGGCGAAAAACCAGCCGAGAGGCCCGACAGGGCGATTTTTAAAGATGGAACCCCGTGCTGTCATCCCTGAAGTCCCTATGGGTGGGAATAAGGTGACGGCAGTTATGGGAGTTGCTGTCTCAAATATTGAGACGCTGGACGTGGAGTCTGTGGTTGACTCCAGGTCTTCGGAGATGGACGCATGCGCGGACCAGCAAGCGCCGTCAATGGAGACCGGCGGAATGAGCGTTGCAGAGATGCTGCAAAAAGGGGAGGTGAGATGTCCCGAGATGGACTTTAAAGGGCTGTCCAGTGACGAGGAACTTGTCCCAAGGTCCAAGTTCTTCAAGTCACCCGTCCAACAGCCCTGCGGGTCGGAGTCTTCGGACTCAGAGGCGAGCTTCATGACGGTGGCCTCTGGGAGGTCGTCACCCTGGCTGAAGCGCCGGAGGAGATCTGACGATGAGGGCGCTGAGAGCGATGATGTGCCGGCGTCCAAAGTGACCCTCATCCGGCGTGGACGAGGTCGTCCGCCCATCACTGGGCACTGTGTCGGCCTTGGTAAAGCCAGGGCCCACTACAAGGCGGCCATGGCCGAAGAGGACCTTCGGCGGCAGGCTGAAGAGGAGGAAGCTAGGCAGAGGAGGGCGGCAGCCGCTGCCTACCGAAAGTCCCTGAGCGCATCAGCGGCCAGGCCAGTTGAGGGTCTAAATACGTCGGATCTGGAGGGGAGTGTTAAGGAGTCTTTGCAGACTGTCCTTAGGGTTGCCAAGACCTCTGGCAACCTAAAAGGGACGTTTGTGAAGCTCCTTAACGATGCGGCGGAAAGCATAAAGGCTTCCGTCGCAGAGATAAGGTCTCGCACAGTGCCGGAAGAGGTCATCCGCCTGGAAACGGCAAATGCGAGACTGGCGAGCGAACTGCGGGAGCTGCGGGAGGAGATGGCAAAACTGCGAGCCACTCGGATGCCTCCTGCTCCAGCCCCCACCCCCCCATCTCGGGAGCCAGCCCTTGATGAGGTGTTGCGGACGGTCATGGTGCAGGTGGGCACTATGATCAACGCCCGCTTCGAGGGCCTGGAGGAACGGCTGCTCCCTGAGAGGCGAAACAGGCCTCCGCTTGCTGCCGATAAACGCAGGGAAGAGGGTGCTGCGGAGGGTCGCCCCGCACCTACCCCGGCTCCTCGGGTCCCAGCCCCTGAGCCGAAGCCCAGGAAGGGCAAAGGCAAAGGAAAAGGGGCCCAAAAGGAGAAAGCCGCAGCTCCTGAAGCTGCGCGAGATGATCGCTCGGAGGATCCGCCAGCTCCCACGCCACCAGCTCCACCTCAACCCTGGACTGAAGTCGTGAGGCGGGGAGCAAGGCGAAAGGAGCGTCAAGCACGACCGGCGCAGGAGCGGATGGCCTCGCCCGAGAGGCCTCAAGCCGCGAAGCCGCCTCCAAATGCGCGGCCTAGAGCCGCAAAGCAAGGAGCCGGGAAGAAGAAGAAGCCCAAACTCCGCCCACGTCGCACAGCAGCCGTGGTTATCACGTTGCTGCCAGAGGCGGAGGCAAAGGGCATCACCTATTCAAAGGTGCTGGCGGAGGCCAAAGGCCGCATTGACTTGGGGGCCCTCGGAGTGCCACCTTTAAAAATGAGGACGGCGGTGACCGGGGGCCGTATCCTCGAGGTTTCTGGCGCCGAAAAAGCCGAGAAGGCGGATTCCTTAGCGGCCAAGCTCCGCGAGGTTTTCCAGGAGGAGACGGACATACGGGTGTCAAGGCCAACTGTCACCACGGATTTACGCGTGAGCGGCCTTGACGACTCGGTCTCCCCCGAGGAATTAGTGGAAAGTTTGGCCAAGGCCGGAGGATGCAGTCCAGCGGAGGTGAAGGTCGGCGTCCTAAGGACGGGCGCGGCTGGTATGGGCACCACCGTTGTTCGGTGCCCTATGACGGTTGCCAAAAAGGTTGGTGACAGGGTCTTGGTGGGCTGGGTATCAGCGCGGGTCGAAAGGTTGGAAGCCAGACCCCTCCGCTGCTACAAGTGCCTTGCATTGGGCCACGTTAAGGTCCAATGCAAGTCCGAGGAAGACCGCAGCGATGAATGCTATCGCTGCGGTAAGAAGGCCCACAAGGCCAGCGAATGCTCCGCCGCCCCGCACTGCACTCTCTGTGCAGCAGCGGGAAAATCGGCAGATCACCTCTCCGGGGGCAAGGCTTGTGCCAAGCCCCCGTCCAAGTCAGGGGCGAGGAGGAAAAAAGCTGCGACTGAGGCCAAGGCCAAGTCGCAGCCGGATCGCCCCGAAACGGAGCAGGCGGCACACATGGAGGAAAGTTAGTATGGCCCTAACTTTCCTCCAGGCGAATATCAACCGCTCTGCCAGAGCTCAGGATGTTTTTCTCCAGAGTCTGGCAGAGCGGTCAATACAAGTAGCGGTGGTTGCCGAGCCGTATCGGATCCCGCCCAGAAATGACTGGGTGGGGGATCTTGACAGCTTGGTGGCAATTACCACGCAGTCGCCGGCCCGGTCCCCGCCCCTCGAGACAGTGGTAAGGGGAAGAGGGTTTGTGGCTGCGCGGATTGACGAGATGGTAGTCGTGGGGGTTTACTTCTCCCCCAACAGGGTCCTCGCCGAGTTTGAGGTTCTCCTCGGTGAGTTAGCGACCCTGGTCGGCCAAAGCCGACCCCGACCTGTCATCGTCCTCGGGGACCTCAACGCCAAGTCAACGGCGTGGGGGTCTCTGGGAACGAATGCAAGAGGGGAGGCTGTTGATGAGTGGCTGGTGGAGACAGGATTGTGTGTCCTCAACCAGGGGTCCACGAACACGTGCGTGCGGCGATTGGGTGGGTCGGTGATCGACGTTACCTTCGCCACCCCCGAGCTTGCAGTACGTGTTCGCGATTGGGAGGTGCTAGTGAACGAGGAGACGCTGTCCGATCATCGCTATATTCGGTTCAGCGTCTCCTCGTCTGTGGTGGACCCGCTAGCACGAGTGCCACCCACAGATGGTCCACGGTGGGCCCTCCGCAGGCTGGACGTAGGGCTGCTGCAAGAGGCAGCCATTGTCCAGGCGTGGAACGCCTCTCCCTCGGAGCCAGTAGACCTGGACGAGGAGGCCAGAGCTCTTTGCGAAGCTATGACGCAAGTCTGCGATGCTGCCATGCCGCGTGCGAGAGCACAACGGCCCAACCGCCAGGTCTACTGGTGGTCCGAGGAGATTGCTGGGCCCCGCCGCCAGTGTGTGGAGAAGCGCCGCTGCTATCAGCACTACCGGAGGAGGAGGCGCCAGGTGACGGCCGAGATGGACGCCCTTTATGCGGCCTACAGAGAGGCATCGAAGGCCCTCCGCGTAGCTATAGGCAACGCCAAGGCGGACGCCTGGCAGCAGTTGCTCGAGACGCTGGAGCGGGACCCGTGGGGGCGGCCATACAAGTGGGCGAGGCAGAAGCTTCAGCCCTGGGCTCCCCCCACTACCACCACCCTGCAGCTGCCGGTTCTCCGACGGGTGGTTGAGGGGCTGTTCCCCGGTAGTCCGGGGACTGAGTTCGTCCCTCCCCCCATGGTGGCGCCTCTGATGGCGGCACGTGAAGAGGCGGAAGAGGACGTGCCTGAAACCTCCCAGGGAGAGCTAGGCGTAGCCGTCCTCAGGATAAAGGCCAAAAACACGGCTCCGGGACCTGATGGCATTCCCGGCCGTGCGTGGGCCCTCGCCCAGGATGCGTTGGAACCCCGCATGAGGTCCCTCTTCAGCCGCTGCATGCGAGAGGGGAGGTTCCCTGTGAGGTGGAAGGGAGGACGGCTTGTCCTCCTGCGGAAAGTGGGGCGCCCAGCGGACGAGCCGTCGGGGTACCGCCCCATAGTGCTGCTTGACGAGGCTGGCAAGCTCTTAGAGCGTATCGTCGCAGCCCGCCTTGTCAGGCATCTCGAGGTGGTTGGCCCAGATCTGGCTGAAACCCAGTTTGGTTTCCGGAGAGGTCGCTCGACAGTGGATGCAATATCCCACGTTCGCGATCTCTCCGAGAACGCGTGCTCCGGAGGCGGGGTATTGTTGGCGGTGTCGTTAGACATCGCCAACGCCTTTAACAGCCTGCCATGGAGCACCATCTTGGTGGCGCTAGGGTACCACAGGGTACCCCAGTACCTTCAGCGCCTCATACGGGACTACCTCTCTGATAGAGAGGTAGTCTACCCGACGAAGGAGGGGGAAGGCCGTAGCCCCGTGACGCGCGGCGTTCCACAGGGGTCCGTTCTAGGCCCCCTCTTGTGGAACGTCGGGTATGATTGGGTGTTAAGGGGGGCTAACCTGGTTGGCGTCGACGTCGTTTGTTACGCCGACGACACCCTGGTTACCGCCCGGGGACGGACGTTTAGAGAAGCGTCCGTCTTGGCTACTGCCGGCGTTGCGGCGGTGGTGGCCAGGATCCGGCGGCTGGGTCTGGATGTGGCGCTCCATAAATCCGAGGCCATCTGTTTTCATGGCCCTCGGCGGGCGCCACCTGCCGGATCAAACATTGTTGTGGGGGGAACCACCATTGCAGTCGGGTCGACGCTGAAATATCTCGGCGTCGTACTTGACAGCAGGTGGCGGTTTGGGCCGCACCTCGAACGGCTGACCCCAAGACTCGTGGGGACAGCGGCTGCGTTGAGTCGCCTCCTCCCAAACCTCGGAGGAGCAGGAGGGAGCTGCCGCCGCCTCTATATGGCGGTGGTACGCTCAATGGCTCTCTATGGAGCTCCTGTCTGGGCGGGATCCCTCAACGCTAGGGAGACCGCCCTGTTGCACAGAGCCCAAAGGGTCATGGCGGTAAGAGTGTGCAGGGGCTACCGCACGCTCTCCCACGAGGTGGCCTGCGTCCTCGCTGGGTCCCTCCCGTGGGACTTAGAGGCCGACGTGCTGTCCTCGGTATTTTGGTGCAGAGCACAAGCACGAGTGGAGGACCTTCGGCCTGCTCCGCGAGAGGTCGACCAGTGGAGGGCGGACGCCAGGGAAGTTGCCCTGGAGTCCTGGAGTAGGCGGCTAGCCTTGGACCTGCGAAGAGGTTCCGGGGCTAGCCGATTTCTTGAGGCGGTCCGGCCCGTACTAGGGCAATGGATACACCGGCGGCACGGGGCGCTGACCTTCCGCCTAACACAGATCCTCTCGGGGCATGGATGCCTCGGGAGGTATCTCTGTAACGTGGCTCGGAGGGAGGCGACCCCACAGTGCCATCAGTGCGGCTGCGCGGAGGAAACCGCGCAGCACGTACTGGAGGCGTGCCCGGGAGCGGCACAGCCGCGGCTCGAGTTGGCTGCGGTCATTGGGGCGGACTTCTCGTTACCGACCATCCTTGCTCGGATGGTCGACGACGAACGCTCCTGGGAAGCAATGGTCTCCTTCTGCGAGGTCGTGATGTCGCAGAGGGAGGCCGAAGAGCGCGAGAGAGAGATTGATCCCCTCTCTCTCCCGCTCCGGAGAGCGCGGCCACGGAGGCGAGCCCATCGGGCCCGCACTCCATCGCCGCTCGGAGGCCCTGGAGCGATGGATGCGGGGGCACCTGTCGCTCCTCACTCAGCGTGAGAAAGGCCTCCAATGACAGACGACGTGCCGTGTGTTCCGGCACGTCGCACTTAAGCCGTATAGGGGAGGGTTCGTCCCTCTCCCGAGTTGTGTCTGCCCTACCTAGAGAGGGCGGACGTCGGCAGAACGGGGACCGGAGTATATTAAACTGGTCCCGGGCCCCGTTTGCAGTCCGAGGTCGATGGAACACCGTGGGGGTTTTAGTCGGTAGTGGCGTCACAGTTAATGTGACGTCGAGCCCGACATAACCCGTCCGCTCCCCCAGCGGCGGGTATGCGTAAATGCATTTCCCCCACGCAAAAAAAAAAAAAAAAAAAAAAAAAAAGGTGGATCAACAGTGGTAGATTGCGTAACCGGGAGTAAGAATGTAGAAAAGAAATATTTAGAAAAAATCTCACAGATAGATTCCCCAGAGGTAGCTGACGAGTCTAGGTATTTTAGTGAAGTAGGAATACCGTTGGATTTAGAACGGTTCTTAATAAATGACCAGAAATTTTTGGGTTGTTTTTCTATACCGTCTTCTATAGATACGATGTAATTTTGGTAACATTGACTTTCCAACATGTGAACTCGATCACGTAACAGTTTAAAGGTTTCCATGTCGGATATCATGCCATACGTTTTAAATTTTTTGAGGTATTTAAATTTTTCTTTAATAAGCTTTATGAGTGCCGGAGAATACCATTTAGGATAGGAGCTATTGGATACTACTTTAGTGGGAATGAATTGGATTTTGAATTGATTAATAATAGAATAAAAATACTCTACGGCTTCCTCAAGTGATCTGGATGAGATTTCCGTGACCCAGTCGATATCGGATATTTTGGAATTTATTGAGTTGTAGTTACCTTTATTATACATGAATTTAACATAAGATTGAGACTTCAAATAAGGAACATATAAAAAATTTACATTTACTAGTATGGCTTTATGATGGGGGTCAAGGGGCACCAATGGGTCGTGGCATTCTGTGACAGTGACGAAATCATTAGACAAAGCTAGATCCAATATTCTACCATATGCATTTTTAACGCCGTTAAATTGCCGAAAACTATGAGTGCTTAGTTCGTCAATGAATAAAGTTTCCACACTACTAGAATAATTGGAAGGAGTGAAATGTGAGTCTGAGCTAGGCAACCAGTCAATATTACTTAGGTTAAAATCACCCAGCACAAGGAATTTATCCGATAGGTTAGCCAAAGTTAGGTCATTTAGTTTATTTAAATAATTTTCCAACTGGTCTGAGAAAGAAAAACCCAAGTTTTGCTTACATAAGTACAAACAACAAATATGAACGTTAATAAAAGACTTGTTTTTTTGTTTGACTGAGACGGTTACCCACAGATCTTCGGCAGAAGATTGAAAGGACGGCTGAGAAGCGGCGTTGATTTTTTTTTTTTTTTTTTTTTTTCGAATGGACTATAATGCTGGTATAATCGTATGACGATTGCCGACAGCGTTACCGGACTACTGGCGAGCGCGGAAGGCGCTCTGCCATACAAAAAGGTTTATTGGCAACAAACGCAAGGGCACCACTTAGGTACGGACCTCGGCTTGGGCTGTTGCCGGGGAAGAGATAAGTCGGAGAGAAACCGGCGGCGTTGATATCTCTTCTAACTGCTATTTAAACCCCCCCACCCCTAGACTGACCCGTCAAATCATAATTCCTGTCTCGGCGCCATACGACATATCTACCGTCAAATAGCTCTGAGTTAGCCAAACTGTCTACAAGCCACGTCTCCGTTAAAGCGATAATATCGTACGAACATAAGCAGATGTTGCGATAGAAGTCAGATGTCTTAGAGCGAAGCCCTCTGACATTCTGATAATATATATTTAGGCTGCTTGTAGTTGTACTATCCATACTTGATACCTACACATAGCATAAGGATAATTGCACTATAACCTAAGCCAGTAGTAGTAATCGTAAACATGCAATGAAATAGCTGATTCCAATAATAATGTCCTAGGAACATAGCTAAGCAACAAAAAGTTCTAATAAAATAAGCACACAGTAGCGAGCAGCAAAACAGACAACAATAGTAGGTAGATAATAATAAGATAAACGTTGCATTTACAACGAAATAGTAAGCGAGCGGTGAGCACGCGCACGGCTGGTGACCGAACCGGTTTGTTGAACGTAGCGTAAAACTATTATAGTATCTGTGATTCACCTGTCAATGTGTGTGTGTAAAAAAGTGCCGAACGAATAAAGTCGTGATTTTACAAAACAAAGTGTTTTTCCTGTCTGGACGACCTAAATAGACTAAACATGGTCCTTACGAGACGGATATAAAGTATCAGTGATCCTAGTAATAAACAAGTTCAAAATATTTACAACAAAGTAACAAAATCGAAGTTATACGTTTGAGGTTATTTCGACAAAGATTGTTCCGTACCGTTCTGTACTCGGTACCGAAAAATGGACGCCTCACGTGGTAATTTGTGTGTAAATTTTTTTTTGACGACCTCTGTGGCGCAGCGGGCGAGAGCCTGCCTGCGACGCAAGAGGTTGCGGGTTCGATTCCCGCCTTGGAACAAATATGTGTACGATCTGCAGAAATTTGTTCAGATGGTCTGGGTGTTTTCTATGTATAATAAAAAATATATAAGTATAATGTATTAAATATATCAGTTATCTAGTACCCATAGCACAAGCTTTGAATAGCTTACTTTGGGGCTAGATAGTGCTGTGTGGATTGTCCAGCATTATTTATTTATTTATTTATAAATTCATAAAATCAACATTACAAAAGTCTCCTTTTTCAACAAAAGTGCTACAAAATCATTGCTATAGAACTTATAAACAAACTTGAGTGCAAAAATGAGTATTTCTTCGAAAGACGACAGATTGATGAACGAGCAAATGATGTTCAAGGGACAAATTGAACGTGCAAATGCGAACTTCAAGAAAACACCGAAAGATCGTCTTACCAAAGATTATGTGGAAATAAAACTCGACTTACTAAACGATATGTGGACTTCTTTCTCCAAGAATCACCAAAAAATAGCGAATGCTTTTGACAAATCGACTTTGGATGAACATGTATACTCAAAGGAAGATGTCTACTTTAAATGTGAGGAGGAATATACAGTTGCAAAGTGCGCAATGATGAAAAAACTTACAGAATTTGTAGTACAAGTACAACCTGCTCCCCAAAATATACAAACAGAAACCCCTGTTACTGACAATGGATCTGTAAAGGTATGTGAAATCAAAATTCCAACCATAAAAATACCAACATTCAATGGTTCTTATACAGAGTGGTGTTCATTCCATGACCAGTTCTCATCGCTGATTCATAATAATGACAAACTAAGCTCAGTACAGAAATTACATTACTTGAAAACAAACCTTAGCGGTGAAGCGGCTACCTTGCTCAAAAATATAACAATTACTGATGAAAACTACAACCATGCTTGGAGTAAACTATTGAAGAGATACCAAAATAAAAGAATAATTGTAAATGCTTACCTAAGTAAACTTTTCTCCATAAAAAATATAACAACAGAATCTGCCAATTCAATCAAAAACATGTTAGATATCACTTCAGACTGCTTGAATGGGTTAAGAAGCTTAAAAATTAGCACAGACTCATGGGATTCTATAATCATCTTCATGACTGTTTCAAAATTAGACCCAGAATCAATAAAACAATGGGAAGAGAAGTTAGGCAGCCATGATGAACTACCATCACTAGAACAATTAACCGACTTTCTGGAAGGGAGATTTAGATCACTAGAAGGAATGCAAGCTGTAAAAAATAGAACAGCATCAGGTACCAAATCCAACAATTCCAACAATACAAAGAAAGTTTTTCATACATCTAATGAACGCTGTGTGCACTGCAATGGAGATCATTATCTATACAAATGCAAAGACTTTGCTGATTTAAAACACAATGACAAATTAGAGATTGTAACAAAGAATGGATTGTGCTTCAACTGCTTAATACCAAAACATAGAGTTACTGAATGTCGACAACGGACAAGTTGCAAGATATGCAGGAAAAAGCATCATTCACTTTTACATCCAGAGGTAGACAGTAAGGAAAACACAAATGAGACACACCAGACACCACCTGAGACACCTAGACACAACCAAGTTTCTGCACATTTTGCTAAGAAAACTCAATCCACAGGTATGCTTCTAGCTACTGCCATTCTCGGAGTTCAAGGACCAGATGGAAGCATACAACTACTACGAGCATTGATAGACCAAGGGTCGGAAGGATCTTTCATCACTGAGTCAGCAGCACAAGCTCTTGGTCTGAGAAGATACACAGTCAACAGCTCAGTCAGTGGACTAGGTGCCAACACATTAACTAGAATAAGACATAAGGTAATATTCAATATACAGTCCACTATCAACAACAAGCAATTTAAAGTCGATGCCTTTTGCCTGAATACCCTAACCAGATTGCTGCCTTCGAGGAGAGTGCATGAAACATGGCCTCACATACAAGGTCTGCCATTGGCTGACTCAAGCTACGCTACTCCTGGAAAAATCGACATCCTCTTAGGAGCAAAGATCTATAGTCAAATTTTATTAGAAGGTGTAATCAAAGGGCCCCCTGGTTCTCCACTAGCTCAGAATACACAGCTGGGGTGGATCCTATCTGGAGAAGTTACTAACTACAACGAAGAACATCTAAACAATGACTATGAGAACAAACAACGAACCTACTATGAAAATATTGCTGATCAATACTCTGGGAATAACACTGAACAAGGAAAATACACCACGAGAGAGCATGATGATACAAAAGATACACACAACCGATACGACAGAGTTTTGAACCTACACATAGTAGACCATAAAGAGACTGACCTATTACAGAAGTTCTGGGAACTAGAATCAAACGAAACTACTACAACCAAGATCATGACAGATGAAGAACAACAATGTGAACGAGACTTCAAAGACAATTATACGAGAGATGATCTTGGCAGATACATAGTCAAAATACCAATGAAGACAGACAACTTTGACTATGGAGACACAAAACAGATAGCACTACAGAGATTAAATCAACTAGAAAGAAAACTAAACAAAGATCCTGCACTCAAGGAAGAATATTCTAAAGTAATACAAGAATATCTTGATTTAAATCATATGGAAAAGATAGACAAAGAAACAGACACTGCCATTAACACATTTTACTTGCCACATCACGCTGTGATACGACATGACAAAAGCACATCCAAAGTTAGAATAGTTTTCAATGCTTCGAGTAAGGGACCCAATGGGAAATCACTTAACGACAA
Organism: Plemyria rubiginata; assembly: GCA_963576535.1. Classification (NCBI taxonomy): domain Eukaryota; kingdom Metazoa; phylum Arthropoda; class Insecta; order Lepidoptera; family Geometridae; genus Plemyria; species Plemyria rubiginata. Next base: position 181,303 of record CAUYVL010000003.1, read on the forward strand.
CATGCTGGTGGGCCCTACCATACAACAAGATCTTCGTCAAATAGTAATGAGATGGAGAGCACATGAGATTGGATATATAGCTGATTGTGTCAAATTCTACCGACAAGTAAAAGTCACTGAGAAATGTGCAGATTACCAGAGAATATTATGGAGGATGAACGGAGAGCTCAATGAATACAAACTGACACGAGTAACTTTTGGTACTGCAAGCGCTCCATATCTTGCAACAAAAGCATTACATCAACCTTCTACTACAACAAAACTAGACTACTACATCGATGATTTCCTTAGTGGAAGTGACAATTTAGAAGAAAGCTGTGAAGTTTATAGACAAATGACCGGACTCATGAAGGCAGGAGGTTTTAAACTACAGAAATGGGCCAGTAACAATAGAGAATTTGAAGACTATGTCCAGAAGACTTGCTGCAACTCGAGCAATGTATACAAACTCAAATCAAATGATATAGTAAAAACACTGGGGCTCATTTGGAACAAAGAAACTGATGAATTTCAATACACAATTAACCTTCCTGACCAAACAAACTCAAACATAACGAAAAGAACAATATTATCTGACATTTCAAGACTGTTTGATCCAATGGGTTGGCTTTCACCTGTAATCATAGTAGCCAAAATCATGATTCAACAACTTTGGCTGGCTGGAGTCACCTGGGACCAAAATGTTCCTACAAACATTAAAGAAGAATGGGAACTGTACAGACAACAACTAACTACACTTCAAGACGTTAAAGTCAATAGATGGATACATACAAATAGAAATGATCATCAAGCTGAACTCCATGGATACTGTGATGCATCTCAGAAAGCATATGCAGCTGTCATATATTTGAGAGTACTGAAATCAGATGGTTCAATTCACATCAATCAGATCACTGCAAAAACTAGAGTCGCACCAATAAAAACTATATCAATTCCAAGATTGGAACTCTGCGCTGCAGTCCTACTCACAAAACTGCTGAAAGACATACCAGAGAACTTGAACATTCCACAAACAAAAATACATGCATATACTGACTCCACAGTTGTACTTGCTTGGTTACAATCACACCCAAGTAAATGGAAAACTTTCATAGCTAACCGAACATCAGACATTCTTACAACATTGCCTCGTACTCACTGGCATCATGTGGCATCAGCAGCAAACCCAGCAGACATAGCGTCACGTGGAATACCCGCACCAGATCTACTTACTCATCAGTTGTGGTGGAATGGCCCGGAGGATTTGAAACAGAAAGAAATAGAATACAATCAACTCACTGATTCCACAACAGACTTAGAAGAAAGAAAGATACAAGCTATGACAACAAATACAGAAGAAGATTTCGACTTATTAAACAGATATTCTAGTCTAACAAAGCTGCTAAGAGTAACAGCATACATTTTGAGAGCATTCAGTAAAGAAAAACATCAGAAACATTTAACAGGAAAGGAAATAACGTCAGCTTTGACAATATGTATCATTCTATGTCAGAAACAAGAATTTAACAAAGAAATAGAGAGACTACTAGAAAAGAAATCAGTAAAAAATGATAGTAGATTGAAGACACTTAATCCCTTCATTGATCCACAAGGAATTCTGAGAGTGGGCGGACGGTTAGCCAACGCCGAGATACCTGATGTCACCAAACATCAAGTCATACTACCTGGACATCATCCGTTTACAAAACTGGTTCTTACCGACATTCACAAACAAACAATGCATGGAGGACCCATGTTGATGCTAAGCCACTTGAGAACCACCTACTGGATAACAAACGCAAAAACAAGACTGCGACAAATAGTACACAAATGCGTCACCTGCGCCAGACATCGAGCCTCTACTGGATCACAGATGATGGGTTCTCTACCACCAGTTCGAGTCACGCCTACAAGAGCGTTTCAGCATAGCGGCGTTGATTTCGCCGGACCCATAGACTTGAGACTTTCAAAAGGGAGAGGATGCAAGACTCAAAAAGGTTATCTTTCAATATTTGTCTGCATGGTAACGCGCGCCATCCACATCGAGATCGTCACAAGCCTGACAGCGATAGACTTTGTTTCTGCATTCAAACGCTTTGTAGCACGAAGAGGACGCTGCAGCGACATGTGGAGCGACAACGCAACAAACTTCATAGCTGGAAACAAAGAACTGAATAACCAATTTGAGACAACAATAAGACAAGTACGCTCAGATATTGAAAATCTACTTGCCAACGACAGAACTACTTGGCACCACATCCCAGCATCTGGACCTCACTTCGGCGGGTTGTGGGAGGCCAGTGTGAAGCTTATAAAATTCCATTTGAAGAGAGTTCTTGGAAACACAACATTAACATACGAGGAAATGTCTACAGTCACTGCACAAATCGAAGCCTGTGTCAATTCAAGACCGATATCACACATCAGCGATGACCCATCGGATATAACACCATTGACACCAGGACACTTTCTCATCGGAGAAGCTCCAATCACCGTTCCAGAAGAGACTTATCTACAAACAAATACAAACAGATTGTCAAGATGGCAACTTACTCAACGACTTCTACAAGACTTTTGGTCAAGATGGTCAAAAGAATACCTAACCAATCTCCAACAACGCCCTAAGTGGCTAAAAGCGTTACCTAACCTACAGATTGGAGACTTGGTTATAGTCAAGGAGGATCACTTGCCCCCGAGCAAGTGGGTGATGGCAAGGATCATTGATACACATCCAGGGGGGGATAACATGATTAGAGTTTTAACTTTAAAATCCCAAACCTCTACATTCAAAAGACCAGTCACAAAGGTCGCTAGATTGCCCATAGATATCTAATTTATCAAATTTCTTATTTACCTAACTTCACAAATTGAAAACTTTAGAAAATCGATCCCAGTAACAGATCTAAAATCACTTCTGAAAATAAGATTATTTGATAACCACATAAACTTCCAGTTAATATATCAGGGCGGGTGGTTAGCACCATAACTAGATTATTTAGTTTAATATACCTAGATTAAGATTACTCATTACTGTAGATTACTCAATACTCTAGATTACATACCTACTTAGATTTGTTTTAACATATTCACACAAAGATTCCCTTCACATTAGACTAAATAAATTCAGCGAACATGAACAAGAAAAAAAAAATGCAGTTTTTTCAAAATTATTTATTGATTATGTATAATGTTAATTAATTATAAGTTTCACAATTACATAAATAGTAGTTAATAAGCTTGGAATCGATAGATGTTATTTCACATAACGACTATCGATTACAAAACAAAAATAAAGAAGAAGCAGGATGGATTCAGGGACTCTTGGAAAAATAGCTATGAGCGATGGTTCTGAAATGTAGAATTACCGCAGGTTTTGATAGTTCTATGGATGTAATACGCTGATAATATACAATTAGTTTAACTACAGCCTCACTTGTTTGATTGATTTAACAAATCAGAAGTGTGCACCCACGTTCATTGCGAAGAACAAGGTAAAACAATTATGCAGAATTTCCTGGTAAGTTATCTTGAATTTTATAGTTACTTTGTATTTTTCATTGAGTTCAAATGATAAAATCCTTCATCGTACAGTCCGAGATGGGTATCAGGTACAAATCAGTGTTTATATGAGGAAAAAAGGTACCTACAAGGCAGATCCCGCCAATGGAGTGTTAGAGAACTTGGCGGCCCAATCAAGGAATTTGAATATTCCTTCCTTCTTCAATAGATTCAACAGGTACCTATCATAGCTGTCAGTTCACTTCATAATTTACCTACATACCTACTTGGTAATAACATGGCCTGATGATGGCATTCACCTCTGTTGTGTACATAGGTACTCAACTTGTCATCCTATTATGTACAATGCTGGTTTCCTACTGGAAAAAGGATTTGCAGACACAAATACTATCTAATGTCGAGGTGTGTGTGCAGGTACTCAAGATTTTGGTACTTGGCTATTTTGAAGCACTTTACAATGTAAATATAGTTGAAGCCGGCGCTTTAGCTGACTACTGCCATGGTAGCAGCTACAACAAGTTGATCAGGTTACTTGGGAACATGGACAGAATCCTATGTTTGGTATGTAATCTACATAGGTAATGTTATTTAATGTTGTGAATATGATGATAGATTCAAAGATTACTTCTTGATGTTCTTGGTTTTTTACGTATGCTTTAATAATAAAGGTTCAATGAATGTGTGATTGGAATACTGAGTGATAAATAATTGTATAAAAGTTAGGGTACGGGAAGGTTGACCTATCAAGCAGGATTCCTGTTGATGGCAGAAACTAGATTTGAAGATAAACAATAAAACATGGTAAACTGGAACAGCTAACCATACCTTATTAAGAAATAGAGGTTACTTGTGTCTTGGACTCCCGTATCCACATTTAGACTAAGGTGGTCCATTATGTGTGAGGAAGAAATAGAGGTAAATATTACTTACATAGCTCGGTAAGTAGACATGTGAGTAATACTAATTCTCTGACTAGACCCATAAATAGGGATTATGTCATAACTTGGCCTTTTAATTGATTTGTAATCTATTATGGTTGGATGCTTCCTAAATCAAGGGATGAATAACTTCAAGGCGTAAGCGCAAGAAATGGATTATCATTGTATTTTTTTGGTAGAAATTGTGATATAGGTACCAACTAACTGGAAGCCCTGAATCAATAGATGAGTAAATAAAAAAAAATGGTATAAGTTCCTCCCTGGCATATTAAACTATCTGCGCTTGAGTCTACACAGAGAGCATGTTCTATTTTATTGATGTCTAAATTATGCCTTAAAGTTAAAAATTAACCCCAATAAACCAATTGGCTTTATTTTGGAATTCATCGAATGGTTTTGAAAGTTGTAATTGAGCTTTGAAATGAAATGAAATAATTTATTTGTGTGAAGTATGGCACAATTATGATGATATTATAAATAATGAATCTCACTTTGTCAGAAAACCGAGCATGCAAATATAAGTAATAGAGAAAATTACATGTTGGAAATTAAAATATACTTATGCTTTCAATAAATAATTACCAAATACTTTTATAAATAGTAAGCATTATAAAATACAATTTAAAATTAAACATATTATATTATGATTAAAATAAAAAAGTAACTTTATGAAAATGAAAAATCATACTTATCGACTAACCAATTATACATTTTTGTTTTGAATTTATTAGAAAGCAGTTTTATAATAGCCTTAGGTATATTACCAAAAATGTTAACGTCATTAAGTGATTTTTTTAATGATTAATAGCAGTTTTATGACCTGAAATTAATACATAACCGTGTTGGGTTCTTTTTGAATTTCAAGTGCAAGACAATTGAGTGACCAATTGTGACTTGAACCTAGTCTATTCTGAAACTAGTTATGATATGGGGCTTTACTTATGTATGGAGATAGTTGTTACGAGTTGAAGAGTTGGGTTCTTTTCAAAATTAAGTACAGCATAATATAAGAATCATGATAATATAATAAAGGGAACTTATTTAATTTGAGATGGTTTCTGTACATGGTTTTGTGTGCATTTTAATAATTGGTGTGTGTTGAAGAGTCGATACCATTCAGAATTTACAGCATAACACAAGTTAGCAACATTGGTGGACATACATTTAATTAGGTACATAACAAGTGTTTCAGCTAACAAGTAACATTTCAGGCTCGAAATGACCTTGATTTTGATGTTTGATTGTATATAAAGAAAAACAACAAATCCATTGACTTTGAATCGTTTGGATCTTCTTCTTCTTTTATTTATGACTGTTCAGTGGCCGATAGGGGTTGCCACGAATTTGCCAATGTCGAGTTGTTTGGATCTTTTCAGTTGTTATTATAATAATCAATAATGCATCCAAGTAAAATAGTTTTGATGACCGAATTTTTATTGGTGATTATTTTCATGATATAAGAATATAAGGGTATACTGTAGAGTATAATAAACATAATCCAGATCGAGCCTTGGTAACATTGTTCAATGGCGAAGCTGGGACGCCATTATGATTGATTATGAGAAACCAATGTTGATGATGATGACGATGATGATAACGATGATGATGATGATGAAGCATGATACATGCTTATATTAACAGTTGAAATTGATTTCAGATATTCATATTGTGTCTTCCTTTCCTTACACTTTCCTCCTTACCTTTTCCATTAAATAATAAATAAATAAATAAATATTGGTGGACTTTCCACACAGCACTATCTAGCCCCAAACTAAGCTTATGCTTGTAATATGGGAACTAGATAGGTGATATACTACTTATATACTTTTTTTTTGTAAATACATACTTATAATATTATATAACACCCAGACAGAGAACAAACATTTATATTCATCACACAAATGTTTGTTCACGGTGGGAATCGAACCCACGACCTACGGCGCAGAAGGCAGAGCTACTACCAACTGAGCTACGTAGGCTGTCATTGATTTTAAATTTGTTATTCTCTGATGATCTCACTCCAACAAAGAATTTGATAAGTCAAAAGGGTACCTACCTATAACGACGAGTCGGATGCAACTCGAACACCGGGGCTCCTAGTTTTGTTGGACTAGGTTTACAAGGATCTCAAAATGGGTTTGATCCTAATAGTAAATTACAAAGAATTCTGGTTAGCTATGAAGTTAGTTTAGGTCTATGAAGATCTGGTTAGCTAAAGTATATAAGTCTGCTCTCGCTTTGAATGGACGGAGCGACAAACCTTTTTCTATGCGTTACCAAAACTGGAAGGATTAAAGAAAGTGATATGAGGAATTGATAATGATGACAGTAAAATACACATTGACCGAGTTAGAGGATAAACTTATTGCCGCATTCTCATGCGGACATAACCATAGAGGCTTACTCACTGAAATGTTGGCCCGAAAATCTCGCGTGAATGAAACCCTCGATGATCGAGGAGAGCTAATATGACAAAATGACGCTCGTAAACAGGTGCGAGTTCACCGGCAAACGGGCAGTTGACTCACGGAATCTACGATTATAACGAGAGGACGAACGTAGATACCTATCTACAAGATAGTGATAGTGGCTATAAGGAACCAGAAGAAGTATAGAAATATCTTCAAAATATTACTGACTACACTAATGAGACAATTAAAAATACTATTATTGGGGATGGCATCGGTCATATGCCCCAGCGGAATCAGTACGAACACCACAAGTGCAAATAGATAGATAGATAAATTCTTTATTGTACACGAAGAAAAACAAAACAAGTATAGAAAATTGGTACAATGGCGGCTTTATCGCTAAGAGCGATCTCTTCCAGACAACCTTTGGATGGAAAGGATACAAGGAAAATCGGAGAAGCAATCGGTGTAACTAAAGACGGCGGTGTACAATAACTTAGTGTAACACTAAGTTATATTATATACAAATTAAAAATAAAATCGCCCATGTAGAACAAATTAAATCTCCCTTTTTGTTTTTTTGCTCTGCTACTGTAACATATTTGTGGTTCAAACTAAGTAAAGTGTATATTGTATTCGGCCTCCCGCGATACAGGCTTGTCCTAGTGCGGGGACCAATGGCAAAATTATTATTAATTATTAATATGTTTAAACTGTAAATAAAAAAGAAATAAAAACGGGAAACATGGTCACGGTACATAAAATGCCGTCGGTGAGGTCACACAGACCAGAACTGCAGCCATACCTAAGAATTTTGTACCCGTCGACAATGAATGCAACTAATACCATTAAAACATCCTAAACATTGCAAGTGGACAAAAAAGTATGGAAGAACTATAAGTTAATATCCTATAATGTGAAGGCAATTGTAGATTTAGGCCATAAACGAAGTAGAAAGGAAGAAAATTAATTTGTTTGTCATACAAATATAGGAGAGTCTAAAAGTTATAAGCTAGTATCTGATAGTAAAGCCTAAAGCGGAAAAATGTAGAGTTCCCTAAGCCGAGTACGACAAGCAGGTCCCGTCTCGTTGTTTTCAGAAGAGACCCGAAGGTGGTTTTACAACGTACTTAAAAGGGCAAACACAACGTACCCACTCTGAATGGGTTCAGGAATTAGTTTCAGTTTGAGGGAAGAAGGTATATTAAGATGTACACTAGCTATCTGGTTCCCATATCACAAGGTTTGGCTCAGTTCGGGGTGAGATAGTGCTGTTTCAAAAGTCCACCAATAATTATTTATTTTATTAGTTGCAGTGAAGTACCAAGTGATTGCATTAAGGGGTGGGGCATTCCCGATTATCTCGATTTTTAATTGATCGTACTTTAATAACTGAAGACATATTGATATGTAGTTTTGAAGTTCATACATATTATAGCTGTGGACATTTCCTAGTGCATCACACACAAGACAAAAACACGATTGGTGACATTTCGACCGATAGAAAAACATGACAAAGCTACCTCTAAATGAAACATAGAAAGATCAATGGGAATATAAGAATGAGTAAAATGACACGAAATGGATACCAAAACATTGTAAACGTTGTTCCGCATATAGAATAGATTGCAAACGTTATTACAATAAGTTCACCCGGAGAGCAAGAGAGCGCCACGTTCGGAAATCCTCGCCCTAGAGGCGTATAGTAAGAGACGGAGTCGATTAGCCACCGTCATGTTATTAAGACGTACGCGGACCGAATTACCGGTCGTGAGAACATACATAACCGATAGCGTTCTGTTTCCGTACTGAGAACCCAGTTCAAAATCTGAGAAGATACATTATAAGCGCTTGGGTGAAACAGTCGTTCACGGATTGACATAATACTCCGAGTGAGACTTCCGGTCTCACTCGGAGAGCTAAGACACCAATAATGTAAATGTAGATACGGTATGCTATTTAAAGTCGAGCGAAGAGTATAGTTTTGTTGGGTATATACCTACACGATCAGAAGAGGCCAGAGTTCATTATTAATTGTACGTTTAATATCTGGCTGACCGAGCTTTGCTCGGTTGCTTAACAACGCCATCTAGTAAAGTAGCTATAAAATTGTATTATTACGAGCCAATAGAAATTTGAAAGTCATATTAAAAAAAAAACAATCGATCGAAGTTCAAATCGTATCAAATTAAATAAATAAATAAATATGCAAGAATTGCCCAGTATTAGATATAGCGACAGAACCAAATCACTGGTAAATCTCTCAGGTAGATTATATTATGGGGAAGACCCAGAATGAATAGGTCCGAAGGACACTGGCATGACCATAACGTTATGAAAAAATATGATATTATTCAGACAATAAGACAAAAGCTATGCAAAGCCAGTAGAGTACGAAGTTGGTGATTTAGTCATGGTACAACGAAAACACTAAGACCCCCGGTGAAAGCAACCCTAGCTGTATACGACTGTTGAAGGTCACCCCAGAGGAAAATATACGTCATTTGAGTAGTTTTGTTTGAGTAGTTTAATTTGGGGCTAGATTGTGATGTGTGGATTATCCAGTATTATTTATTTATTTCGGTAGACGACATGAAACCACAATGGTGAAAATTAAAAGGTTTTTAGTCTGATAGCTCCTCTAGAGAATGTGAGTGAACCAATCTGATCCGTGGCGAGCGTTACCCCTGTACTGCGTTTCATCTCCCACTCCATTTATCCTATCCTGTTTTGACACTATGAATGAAAGGAGGGCGTAACCCCCCCTGTGTGGGGGTAAGCGTCGAAGAATTATACAGAAATGTCTGAGGGCGTAACCCTAGGGGGGTTACGCCCTCAGTGGGGGTAAGCGTCGACATATAATTGAATGTCTGAAGGCGTAACCCCCAGTGTGGGTAGGCGTCGACAAATAATTGAATGTCTGAAGGCGTAACCCCCAGTGTGGGTAGGCGTCGACAAATAATTGAATGTCTGAAGGCGTAACCCCCAGTGTGGGTAGGCGTCGACAAATAATTGAATGTCTGAAGGCGTAACCCCCAGTGTGGGTAGGCGTCGACAAATAATTGAATGTCTGAAGGCGTAACCCCCCGTGTGGGTAGGCGTCGACAAATAATTGAATACCTTGAGAACATAACCCCCGGTGTGGGTATGCGTTGGCGCCAGTCGGCACACATGAATATCTAGCCAGACAACGATGCAGAGGCTACGTGCTGCAAAGGCGATCCTTGGCCTCTGTTAAGGCCACCCAGAAACGAGGCTAGAGTCTCGAGAGCTGTTGCCTGTCGAGGGCCATGACATCGACACAACGTGTCATTTCCGTCTAACGACGAAATTTAAGTGATAAATGCTGTGCATAAAGTTTTATAATAAATGTGATTCAATGGTCTGTCTAGTGTAGTGTGGTATCAAGTGTTAATATCTAAATCAAAAGAAGATAATTGATATTCTAACCATAAAGTGTTAAGTTTATGGAGTATTATGCCGCCGTCATCTTATAGTATTTAAGCGTGTGCTGTTTTATGAATTTGTTTACTTTTCCTTTCTCTGTTAAATTACTTATTGTATGATATCTAAGCTGCAGTAGTGTAGGTATTTTATTACATTGTAACGAGGATCATACAAAAGAGCGATAGATACCAAGCCGAGTTTGTTGCCTGTTCTTCTCGGCGTTGGTCGCGTGGAACTGGCACTAGAGTCACCTAGTTTTAAGACGTTTCAAGATGATCCTTGCTATTTATTATTTTGTATTTGAATTTGAATTAGTCGGCGCAGCGTTTTTTTTTTGTATGGAAACTCTTATCTGTTTAATCCTATAAGTCACAAGTAATTTATGTCAAATACGAATGAGGTCATTCTTCTGTGTATGGATGGCCGAATACTAGAGTCTAGGTCAGTGGTTCCCGACTCGGTCAATATGGTTACCCCTATGACCTAATAAGAAAATCAATTTTACTCCGACATTGAAATAAAATGTTATCAATGCAAGCAATACAAATATCTTAATGAATAAAAAAAATATACAATTTGAAAGCATTATATATTATTATTTTTTTATAACGCAAAATATGTGTGTGATGGTTAGTATTGCTTTGCATTCACAAGATTTTTTATGTTATGTCATGTTAGGTTTAGTTTGTACATCTTAAATCATGGCTTACATTGAGATGATTTCTGATCTTTGTTTCAGGCTAACCAACGTTTAAGAGCCAATGTTAAAGAGCACATATTTAACTAATTCAAAATAAAAACATAATTATAAATTATACTTACATAATTACATTACCTACATCTTAAATCGACATAGATTTCCCGATCTTAACGTTTTGTTATTAAAGCTATGGTTGTATTATTTCTCTGTATAATGTCATGTGGAAGGGACACCTACAGCACAAGTCTGCAAGGACTTAGTGTAGGATCTTGAATCTCTAATCATCTACAAGCCATGTTAACTCTTCATCACATCAATAAATTACTGTCTATATCTATGATCACTTAATGTGTGCCTGCACCAAAATTTTAGGTACCTACCATACCTATGTTTTTTTATTTGCTAAACACCTAATTTATTATTGTTTTATGATTATTATACCGAACTAGGTGATAGATGCAATGTACCTAATTATCTTGTCATTGGAGAGTGGAGACTATGTGGAATTGATTGAACCTGTATATTTCAATATAATAGTATATAAATTGTTGTCCTGTATTAAGTTTTGAAATTACATTATTAACATTTTACTTTGATAAACACAATGCTTTGCTTAATGTATATTTTATCTTCATTAAGATAGGCACATTATTCACTAGATAGTGTGTACAAGCTAAATAACCATGTCTTACTGTAATAATGACAGAGCTAACTTAACAATGACTTCATTATAGGTAATATCAAAATTTCTGTTATTGGGAATGGCAAAACTTATTCAAGACTGTTGACCTCAGGTGCCTAGAGACAGGCACTTGTCAGGATGGTCGAATGTTAATTAATTATAAGTTTCACAATTACATAAATAGTAGTTAATAAGCTTGGAATCGATAGATGTTATTTCACATAACGACTATCGATTACAAAACAAAAATAAAGAAGAAGCAGGATGGATTCAGGGACTCTTGGAAAAATAGCTATGAGCGATGGTTCTGAAATGTAGAATTACCGCAGGTTTTGATAGTTCTATGGATGTAATACGCTGATAATATACAATTAGTTTAACTACAGCCTCACTTGTTTGATTGATTTAACAATAAGCACAGTTTCAGTAAGATGTACATAAATTTTCAGCTCAAATACTTAAGGGGAAGTTAGTTAAAAAATTAAATTTAAGTTTTTTTTGCACTTTCCTCAGATAACTTTACTTTTCATAAAGACCATCATAATGTTCTTGGCGGGTGGTATGTTGAACGTAGCGTAAAACTATTATAGTATCTGTGATTCACCTGTCAATGTGTGTGTGTAAAAAAGTGCCGAACGAATAAAGTCGTGATTTTACAAAACAAAGTGTTTTTCCTGTCTGGACGACCTAAATAGACTAAACACGGTTGGTAGCATAGTAAGCTACCTGCGCGCGAGAACAATAGCGAGTGAGTCGGACAGCGATGAAGGCAGGGATTACAAACATTTTTGTGAGAAATGCAAGCTCAGTGAATTTTTGTAATAGAATTGCAGGGGAACTTATCGTAAAAAAGGCAATGAAATGAACTATACTATAAAGCGCGATTTTCTTACTCAAATAAAGCAAGACTAACTTTAAGTTAACTAGCACTGAAAACCTTACATAGAGACAGTTTAAGCTATCTTGTTTAAATCAGTTTCCTGGCTGACGATGAACACAGGGGAAGTGTCATCCTTGCGGATGTGAATTTTCCCGTACTTCACCCAGATATGCTTGAACCCTTTCTCCGTCACTAAGGACTTCGCCTTGTTCAGCAAGGCTTTGGACTCCGGATTAAGGTGATCATTAACGAATACTCGGCGAACTGAGTCGTGAAATCCAATGTCAGGGGCCGCCAGAGTCTTCCGGGCCCTCGCCGCTGCCACGAAGTCCTCCTTGTCGTACCGGTTCGTGAAGCTCACAATGATAGATTTGTCCTTGGAGCCGTACACTGGGACTCTATAGAGGTAGTTAATTTTGGTCTTCAGGAAACTGAAGTTAACTTCTTTGCTAATAGCTTCGACTATAGAGAACAGATTCTCATCTTTCCGCACTGGAACTCCTTTGATCTCAACATTGTTAAGACGAGATCTCTGATCGGCTGCTGACAACTGAGCTTTGAGCGCTGCGACGTCCTTTTCGAGGAACTCGACAGTTGACTGCATGCTCTCCATATTAGAAACTCTGATCTCAACGTCGGTGATCTTCGTGGAGAAGTTGTCCAAGCGAGATCCCATGAAGTCACAGCTCGTCTTGAGTTCTGTCAATTCATTTTTAATGACTTTAACATCTTCAAGCAGCGATGGCAGACCTGTTAATTGCCGTCTGATCTCACGTACTTCCTTCATAATTTCATCCAGCGGGGTCGGCTCAGGTGAAGCGGCTGGCTTAGGAGAAAGACCCCTGCATGAGGAACATTTCCAGGTGGCTCGTCGATCAGCACCCAGCTTTCTCCATCTGGTTTCGGATATAAGAGCACAGCTGTAGTCAAGGTGCTTCCGGCAGGTACCGCACTGCACTCCATCGTTAAAATCTAATCCACACGCTGCGCACTTCATCTTATGATCCGAAGGTTCACGATCTATGAGTTAAGAGAGTTACGACGATACGTGTTGACCGGACTAATGCTCACAGCTGACTGATGATGACTGATGACTAATGGAATAGCCTTAGTAGTGAACCCGTTTACCTAATTATAATATTAGATTATTTTGATTCGGACCAATGAGCGCTTGTCTTGTCATAAGATGTCTCGCTCGGGCCTATATCTGTTAAAGTACGAACGAAGGAGACAGACATACCTTAACTATAGGTATATAACATAGCGGGCGTCACATTCTCATGACGACGCAACGCGCCGCGCCGCGCCGTGTGACGAAGTGGCAATGTGGTGCGCGCCCCTATTTACTGCCTAGCGTTTTTCTATTACACTTTTTGTATTCTCATTGTAATTTAATTTTGTACAAAAGACGCTTAAATATATGACACGAGCGTTGTGTTAGCGTAGGTACTGTGATACGGCTTCTTAAATTGGTATTTAATAATTATGCTCAATATTTTTATTTTATTTTATAAAATTGTATTAATCGAAATCGTATGGTATTGTTATAAATTGCTTATATACTGTAGTAGTGAGTGTAGCTGTATAAGGATGAACCATAGCTCGGTTCGTGTGCGTAGTACGTCCGTACCGTACACGGATCGCGCGTTTTACATTCAATATGCTAGTCTTTATTCATATATTAATTATAATGTATTTATATACATAAATTATGCACCTACCGACGTGGTAGGTACGTAAGTTTTCCATTATAGCTATAACCTTTGCATATAGGTACGACAATATTTTAGTTAGTTATGAATTTATGTATTACAATAATAGGAATTTATACATAATATAACGGAAAGTCGCGAGTCGCCACCCCTGCCGCCGCCTCTAGGCCTCCTCTAGGCCTCCTCGCGTGGTCATTTCGAAATCAAACCGCGAACGTCGTCGTCGTAGTCGGCAAATGCCGCTCGCACTCGCTAAGCATTTCAGCAAAATAAATCATAATAAAGGAGAAGTCCGCATTTTGTAAGTCTATTAGGTATAAGTATTTGTCAATCCGAAGCCTTTGTTGAGCAGACGGAAGCGGCGGCGCGTTCGGCCGCGGATGGTGAGACAGTGTGCAGCGGAGCTAGCGTCTCTCGACGACTTTCTGCCAATAGGATTTGAAAATGATTGCATTCGGTGTCCTGGGCCCGAACCACCATCTCTTGAAGCATTCTTATTTCAATATTACTCGGGCCCTGGACTTCATATTTGTGCACCTATATTTCTCATAATTACTTAATGATTCCGACGATAGTAAACCAGCGCAGCGCTGTGCTCTGCAGTGCAAGTGTTCGAGCCGGACTCGCCGGTGGAGATAAAGAAAAATTGTAAACAAATTCAAAGTCACAATGACTAGGCGCGCAGCGCTGCCAACTCGAGCCGACCTAGTTATTAGCATTTGCAGAACTGACGTGTACCTAAGTACAAGCAGTAGCAGCTGCATTCATTGTAGCCGTTTTATATAATAATAATAATAATAATAATAATAATTTATTTCAGACATGGTCCATATCGGTTAGTAACAAAATAAAACTTAAAAAATAGTGTTAGTAACAACTCTAGGTAACAGTTTAACGCTGAGTGTGTAGCTGCATCCAATGATGTGAGAGTGGACAGTCCCACCTCTCTGATAACACATTAATGATGATGTTCGGGCTGCCACGGACCCGCATTCTCAATGCGGCGCATCGTTTGCGGATTATGGCATGAAAGCCATCCACTCGGTAATCCGCAAACATGCCCGATGCGCTGCAGAAACGTGACAGCCCCAACAGGACCCTGAAAGCATTATTGTATTGAAACACGTAGAGCGTTGTATGCTTTCTGCGTATATCTAGTCCAGAGG
Source organism: Plemyria rubiginata (assembly GCA_963576535.1). Lineage (NCBI taxonomy): Eukaryota > Metazoa > Arthropoda > Insecta > Lepidoptera > Geometridae > Plemyria > Plemyria rubiginata. The sequence continues at coordinate 196,737 of CAUYVL010000003.1, forward strand.
CTGCAAGTGTAAAAAGATTGGCAATATGCTCTGAAGAGCGTTACCTTTACGTTGTTGTTATTGGTTGCGAACCTCCGAGCCAGCATGTTAACACGTACACACAACGCCCTACGTTCTCTCTCCAGGTCTGTGTCATCGCACAGGGTATCTGTGACCCAATGACCCAGATATTTGAAATGTGAAGTGATGTTCAGGGAATTGCTATTAATTATTACGGGTGGTATGTTACAGTACGTCTTTTTCCCTGATTTGAACAGCATCAACTCACACTTTTTTTCATTGTATCTGAGTCCGTGGGCCACCGCAAAAGACTCACAAACTCGAACCAATCTTCTGAGAGCCCTGATCGAGGGACTCAACAGCACCATGTCATCAGCGTAGCTCAGGTTGTTTAAACTGATTCCATCTATACGGCATCCAACGTTGGTGCTGTTGAGTTCCACGATCAGCTGATTAATATACAAATTAAAAAGCCTGGGCGAGGATAATCCCCCTTGTCTCACACCACACTCAGATCTGTAGGCCTCTGATAACCTACCGGCCCAGCGAACATGATTGACCTGATTACTGTACCAGTACTGAAAAATATTTATCAGTTCTCGCGGTAAATCAGTGTCGCTTCGCAGTTTCTGCCATAAGATATCATAGCTCACGAGATCGAAAGCCTTCGATAGGTCCAAGAAACATGCATATATTGGGGTGTTTCTTCTAGTGTAATACAGGACAGTCTGCTTGAGGCAAAGTATAGCACTTTCAGTGGATAGGCCGGCTCTAAATCCGAACTGTGCATCATGCAGGTGAACACATTTACTCAGCTGTTGGTCAAGCAGACTATCCAATATTTTAGCTATGACAGTGGCGAGAGAAATAGGCCTATAATTGCTGGGATCAGAAACATCGCCAGTTCTGTTTTTAACTATAGGCACTACTAGAGTCTTCATCAAGTTGTTTGGTAGATATGAATGAGAAATGCAGCAACTATAGAACATAGCTAACACCCTAGGCAAATGAACACCAGCATGCCGCAGATGTTCAATACTGAGGCTATCGTGTCCAGGAGACTTCCCCCTTTTCATATTTTTCATAATACGGGCTACATCTTTGGCTAAAATACGAAAAGGTTCTACAATGGCTTGGTCACCCTCATCGAACATTCTTGCAGATGAGGTGCCCAATGGTGACTCTACTTTAAAACATGTTTTGAATATATTCGATATCTCATTAGGCTCACTCTGGCCATCTATTGTTACTGGCACACTAGATTTAGAATTTAATTTATTTGTATTTTTCCAAAATTGACTGAAATTTTTATCTTTAATATTGCTAGCTATTATGTCCATTTTAATTTTTTGCTCATTTAGTTGACATTGTTTTAAGTTAGATTTAAAAGTTTTTCTTTTCTCATACATATCCTGATAAATAAAGCCAGTAGCAGGTTTTCCGTATAAAACCCACATTTTGAATGCTAACCGAGCCTCTTTGTGAGAATCTGAGACATATTTGTTCCACCCAGTCACTTTCTTACGAAGTCTAAAGTTCCTTTTTTTACAACTAACTTCAGCAGCTCTAGATAAAATATTAACAATGTCATCATACATATTTTGCAAAATTAATTTATGATTATTATTAGAACAATTCTTAATGTCACACTGTAAAAACTGCGGAGGATATTGGATATTTCTCAGCTCAGCATGACATGCATCATGATATACTTTGATCTGAGAAATATCCCTTTCTCCCCATGTCACGGTATTATTTATATTTATATTTATATGACCTGAAGCTCTTTGCGGAGGTTAGATCTGATACTGACTGTAGGGCGCTGCAACGTGATGTAGATGCTATACTTGAGTGGAGTAATAACAACAAAATGGAATTCAATACCGACAAATGTTACGTGATGACTTTTGGTCGGATGTGCCATCCAATCATTTTCGATTATAAGATCTGTAATGCCTCTATAAAGAGAGTGCACGTAATAAAGGACTTGGGTGTCACTTTCGACCAGAAGCTCACTTTCCACGATCATATCACATCTCTGGCGAAAGAGTCTTTTAGACGACTGGGATTTGTGCTCCGAAATGCTCGTGATTTTGATAACCTACATGTCATTCGCTTAATCTTTTCGGCACTTGTTAGAAGTAAATTGGAATGTAGCGCTTGTGTATGGAACCCGTACGAAGTCACTTACGCGCTCATTCTTGAAAAAGTTCAGAAAGCGTTTCTGCGGTACCTTTACAAGCGTCGCTACGGCTACTACCCATTCCTCTACCCCACTAAGTTTCTTTTAGGTTGCCTGGGGTATAACTCGCTGGAGGTACGGCGTTCTTACGACCAGTTGACCGCAGTCTGCAAAATCTTCCGCAACAAAATTGACGCAATAGATCTGGGTGGTGTGTTGTGTCGACTCTACACTGAGAGAAAAATATTGTTAATAAAACCAAAATGATCTCGGTTAAATTTTTTTCTGTTGAATTTACTAGAATTTGGTAATTTTAACAAAACCACTACTAAACCAACTCGTTAGATATAACAGAACCAACTTTGTTGTGATAACTTTATACGGTTCGTTAAAATAAAGGAAATGACATGTTATAATAACAAAAGTGACTCGGTAAATTTGTTTTTAGTTAATATTACAATACGCTTTTCAGTGTGATCAATCCGTTACTAAAAATATCATTTGAAATAACTAATAATGTTGGTATTCCTTCAACGAACCCGATCCAGAAAATTTTAACCAAAGTTTTAATAATTATAACTAATATTGTTTGTAACTGGGGCCACAAATATTTGTATTTCCTGAAATGATAATAAACATAGGAGTTTTTTTTATAAATTTATGTACATTTGTTAAATTTACTTTAAAATTGCTTAATATAACAAATTTATATCGTTTAAAATAAATGATATTTTGTAATAAAAGTAACAAAATCAAGTTCTCAAAATTAACAGCAAAAAGAGTAAAATATACTTATCATTTCAAGTAAAGCTAACAAATCAGTCTAATAAAATTGACCACTTATTTTTAATAAACTGAACCTGATAATATTTGTTAGAAAAACATATCGTTATTGGTTAATACAGCAAAAGATGTTGTTAAATTAAAATTTGTTGCATTTACCATATTGTTGCTTGATTTAACAACTACTTATCCGTGAATTTAACAGAAATTACTTATTTTAACAAAACCAAATCATTCGGTATAACAAAACCAACTTTGTTATGATAACAAGTGTGTAGTGAAATAGATAATGGTATCTTTGTAAGATTAACTTGACTATTGCTTAATATAACCAATTTATGTCGTTTAAATTGATTGTTTTTTTTTATTAAAAGTAACAAAATCAAGTTCTCAAAATTAACAGCAAAAAGAGTAAATATACTTATCATTTCAAGTAAAGCTAACAAATCAGTCTAATAAAATTGACCACTTATTTTTAATAAACTGAACCTGATAATATTTGTTAGAAAAACATATCGTTATTGGTTAATAGGGCAAAAGATGTTGTTAAATTAAAATTTGTTGCATTTACCATATTGTTGCTTGATTTAACAACTACTTATCCGTGAATTTAACAGAAATTACTTATTTTAACAAAACCAAATCATGCGGTATAACAAAACCAACTTTGTTATGATAACAAGTGTGTAGTGAAATAGATAATGGTATCTTTGTAAGATTAACTTGACTATTGCTTAATATAACCAATTTATGTCGTTTAAATTGATTGTTTTTTTTATTAAAAGTAACAAAATCAAGTTCTCAAAATTAACAGCAAAAAGAGTAAATATACTTATCATTTCAAGTAAAGCTAACAAATCAGTCTAATAAAATTGGCCACTTATTTTTAATAAACTGAACCTGATAATATTTGTTAGAAAAACATATCGTTATTGGTTAATACGGCAAAAGATGTTGTTAAATTAAAATTTGTTGCATTTACCATATTGTTGCTTGATTTAACAACTACTTATCCGTGAATTTAACAGAAATTACTTATTTTAACAAAACCAAATCATTCGGTATAACAAAACCAACTTTGTTATGATAACAAGTGTGAAGTGAAATAGATAATGGTATCTTTGTAAGATTAACTTGACTATTGCTTGATATAACCAATTTATGTCGTTGAAATTGATTGTTTTTTTTTATTAAAAGTAACAAAATCAAGTTCTCAAAATTAACAGCAAAAAGAGTAAAATATACTTATCATTTCAAGTAAAGCTAACAAATCAGTCTAATAAAATTGACCACTTATTTTTAATAAACTGAACCTGATAATATTTGTTAGAAAAACATATCGTTATTGGTTAATAGGGCAAAAGATGTTGTTAAATTAAAATTTGTTGCATTTACCATATTGTTGCTTGATTTAACAACTACTTATCCGTGAATTTAACAGAAATTACTTATTTTAACAAAACCAAATCATTCGGTATAACAAAACCAACTTTGTTATGATAACAAGTGTGAAGTGAAATAGATAATGGTATCTTTGTAAGATTAACTTGACTATTGCTTGATATAACCAATTTATGTCGTTGAAATTGATTGTTTTTTTTATTAAAAGTAACAAAATCAAGTTCTCAAAATTAACAGCAAAAAGAGTAAAATATACTTATCATTTCAAGTAAAGCTAACAAATCAGTCTAATAAAATTGACCACTTATTTTTAATAAACTGAACCTGATAATATTTGTTAGAAAAACATATCGTTATTGGTTAATAGGGCAAAAGATGTTGTTAAATTAAAATTTGTTGCATTTACCATATTGTTGCTTGATTTAACAACTACTTATCCGTGAATTTAACAGAAATTACTTATTTTAACAAAACCAAATCATTCGGTATAACAAAACCAACTTTGTTATGATAACAAGTGTGTAGTGAAATAGATAATGGTATCTTTGTAAGATTAACTTGACTATTGCTTAATATAACCAATTTTTGTCGTTTAAATTGATTGTTTTTTTTTATTAAAAAGTAACAAAATCAAGTTCTCAAAATTAACAGCAAAAAGAGTAAATATACTTATCATTTCAAGTAAAGCTAACAAATCAGTCTAATAAAATTGACCACTTATTTTTAATAAACTGAACCTGATAATATTTGTTAGAAAAACATATCGTTATTGGTTAATAGGGCAAAAGATGTTGTTAAATTAAAATTTGTTGCATTTACCATATTGTTGCTTGATTTAACAACTACTTATCCGTGAATTTAACAGAAATTACTTATTTTAACAAAACCAAATCATTCGGTATAACAAAACCAACTTTGTTATGATAACAAGTGTGAAGTGAAATAGATAATGGTATCTTTGTAAGATTAACTTGACTATTGCTTGATATAACCAATTTATGTCGTTGAAATTGATTGTTTTTTTTTATTAAAAGTAACAAAATCAAGTTGTACCTTGCGGTCATCAAATTGAGGCATACTTAGTTAAGCCTTATGTGCTTATAATTTCACAGGCAACCAATTTTTTTCAAACCATAACACAGCAAGGCTGCTTGGTAACAGAAAAAGGTGCCTCGAAATAGAGGGATTGTGCATTTGAAAGTAAGAAGCATTGTTAGGGTTTTTAATAGTGGCTCGCTTCTTTTGTTTCGTATCGCACAGCTTGCAGACAAGAAATTTGTCGACAAGATACTTTAATGACAATTATCTCTCTCGCGGGGCGCATCTTAGGGTAAACGAGATATGAATTGTCAACGAGAGACCTTTTTCATCTCGCGAAGACAACATATGTCGCGGTGCGCATCTTAGCCCTACAGATAATATTTGTTAGAAAAACATATCGTGTTTGATTAATACAGCAAAAGTTGTTGTTAAATTTGCATTTGATGCATTTACCATATTGTTGCTTGATTTTAGAACTACTTAATTATATTACATTGCATGCATTATGATTTTCCGAGTGAACTAGTTTTTAAGTTTGATCTGTCACCCTTTTACCCAATGTACGTACTTACATTGAAAGTGAGCGAAATGCTATTTTGCTGCCTGTTTAGGGCGCAAACTAAGTTTTTTCGAATTGATGTGATAAAAATATATTTTCTTGTTTCCTATCCTATGACTTAGGTACCTATGAGACAATATCATTCATAATCATGACATTCAGTCGCTTGATTGTTCAAAGGTATGAGACTATACCTACCTACCTATCTAACAAGATATAAGGCACGCGACGAAGAACATTTTTTTTGTCTTGTGTCTGTCGTCCATCATGTCCGTGTCTTAGGTAGATAGGTACCTCTATTGTGCAAAAGGCCTGAAGAGTTGTGAGCGTGTCCTTATCACCGCTTGTTAGGGTCGCTTTCTGACGCCTCACGAAACTCTTGTATCAAATGTCGAATTTGTCGTATTATCAGAATCAGAGCTCTGAAACCCAGGAGTTAAGTAGGTGGGTACATACCAAGGATGTTACGGGGCGAAGACAATATGAGCTAATGTGACTCACACTCCGTGCGAAGAGTTTAGTAAAAAAAAAATATTTTGATCGATACAAGTTTACCTACCTACTGAATAGTTTGCTTAGGTAATTAGTTTTAGCAGGTAGGTAAGTAGTCAAAGTCAAAATATGTTTATTCAATCAAATCACACCGTATCTTGGTACCCCATGAATGAACCATTACTGAGAGATCTGAAGGGATATCTACCGTGTCTGGGGATCAAAGTCGTCAAGCTGTTTTAGGTAGGCAGGTAGGTATAGGTACAGTAAGCTCTTTATTCGCGATTTTACTATTCGCGCGTAAAAAAATCAATCAGTGGGTAGGTAGGTAGGTACAATGAATTTTTCAAAAGGGCAACCTCCTCTTTTGAAACATTGATAGGTACTTATACTTAGGTACCTACCTAAGTACCTCATCATCATCAACAGCCCACAGAAGTCCACTGCTGGACCTAGGCCTCCCCTATCCGCGTCCAGGAAGAACGATTCTGAGCCCTTTCCATCCACCGACTACCTGCCCGCGATCCTAACAATTTCGTCAGTCCATCATCGGGTAGGTAGGAGGGCATCCCACACTTCGCTTTCCTGTTCGTGGTCGTCATTCAAGAACCTTTAGTCCCCAGCGGTTGTCAGTTCTTCTAGCTACCTAGGTATATGACCTGCCCATTACCACTTCAACTTGTCTTGCTGATTCTGAGAGCTATGTTGGCTACCTTGGTTCTCCTACGGATTTCCTCATATCTGATTCTATCTCGTAGTGCAACTCCCAGCATAGCTCTCTCCATAGCCCGTTGTGCGACTTTGAGCTTTGTGATGAGGCCAATAGTAAGCGACCACCTACCTACGGTTTTACAGGTAGGAACATACTAGGTACCTGGGTCAATCAACTATTTTACCCACATTTTGTTGTCCCCGACCATTTTTTATTAAAATGCGCCAGTATGTTATAGTTACACACAAAGCGAATATCACAATGGTATCTATGATCATTAGGCACAATAGCAAAGTTGATTACATTCTCGAAAATATTTCATTTCCGTTAAAACTTATGGTAACTCCGTATACGAAATGTTCACTCCATACAAAATACTCTTGTCCTAAGACCACATTCACAAGTAAACTTTAATTTTAAGTGAACTTATAAATCTTACTTTCAGACAATTTTAATTACAGAACAAGATAGTACAATGCAGTTTATTGTGTGCTAAACAAAAAATAAATTAGACAAACCACTTTTCTAAAAAAAAATCTTAAAGTTTTGTCCCTGACTATAGTGCTTTTGCTTCCGTGTGCGGAGTTACACTCATAAATTTCGTCTAGAAACACAAAGATGGCACTGTTTGCCGTAGGTAGCTTCAGTTGTGTTTGCTTTCGCTCGCATGGCAAGGCGGTGCCCTTTGATAGCGCCGTCAAGCCGCCAGTCCGCGAAGAACGTTCGGAGGGTGTGCGTGCCTTTTTGTGTCGTCGGCAGAGTTACCGTGATTACTCAATGTATGTATAAAATTTGTTTATAATAATCAGATGTTTATATAGTACTTAACACATGTATTCGGCTAAGGTTTACGCCAATTACCAAAATCATATTTAAATGTACTTATTTCATGAAAATACACCAATTGTCTGCTGAGTTACTCGTAGACTGAGTTACATTGGCGGTAACTCCACAGACATTCTTGGTAACTGCTAAGACATTCACGTATTTTGTGGGGCTAGCTTCTAACACGTAAAGTAAAACTGGATCTATTTGAGCTAATTCTTGACTTGTCTTGTCTTATCTCTTTAATAAAATTACTAACCTTGATGTGATGGTGTACCAAGAAGGTTGACAAAACAAATGGGGATTATACAAATTTATTTATTATAATATTGACTTATGTTTTGGCTAGTAAGTACTTCAAAAATCATAGTGATTTTTTCAGAAATAATAATCTAAAATGGCGCGCATATCGGCAGCTGAAAAACGAAAAAGGTACAGAGAAAGACTCAAACTGAACACCGAAAAGTACGAAGAGGCTAAAAGAAAGCACCGTGAACACTACCACAAAGTTAAAAGGCTTGCAAAAGACTTAACGCCAAAAGAAAAGAAACAAGCAAATACTATCTGGAAGTTGAGACAAAGAGAATACAGGAAGAAAAAAAATAATTTACAATCGATCTTGGATGCAACACCACCAAGTTCACCAGTACCTGGCGTACTCAATATCTACAACCAGTTACCACCAGCCTCTCCGGCATCAGTAGCGTCCCAAAAAGGAGGACGAAAGAAAGTAAGAAAAAATAAAAGTAAAGTGCACAAAGAGAACAAAAAACTACAAAAAGAAAACCAAAAGTTTAAGAAAATCTGTGAGAAGAACAAGAAAAGACTGATTAGAAAGGAAGTAAAAGAAAGAGAATCTGAAAATCATAAAGAAAAAAGGAATTATAAGCTTTTGACAAATTCAGTCAAAGAGCGATATGAAAGGATTAAGAGCCATAAGGAGAAAAGATTGTTAAAAAGCCTTTTTGAAACTGATAATATAGACAAATCTAGAAAAAAAAACACAACTACTAAGAGAAATATTGGGAATAAGCCGACAGTATTGTTTAGACCCATATTTTTGTTGTATGTCTTAGGTGTTACCTAAATTTGTCTCTGGAGTTACATAGTGTCCCCAAATTTAAAATTGTAATTTTGATTACAACATGCTGTATGATTTTTTATTTATCTTTCTGTTGCTTATACTATATTCAGACAACTGTCACGTTTCTTTTAAGAATTGATTTTCATTTGTATTTCACTTACATTTCGTTTTATGAAGAAAAAACTTTTCTTTTTTTGTAAAAAGGTAACGCAAAAGACCAATGTCAGTTGATTTTGTGTTTAAATTTAGGAATACATGAAGACTGATTTTACCAAAACAATCGATTATGCACGTAAGAGTAAATAAATAATAATAAATAATGTTTTTGTGTTTCAGTCACCCATTTATGTTAAGCTGAATGCAGGTAACTGAGGTGACAGTTTTCGAGAGTATGTGCTGTAGTTTTTAGCAAAAACTGAATAAAATATAAACAAACGTCGCTGCCCTTCTAGGTAGTTATAGATGATGATATTTGTAATGTCCTTATCAAATTAGAATAAAGTAAAACGAATGATAATTTAAAAAAAAAAAAAAATTCTAACATGCCCATTGTGTGGGTAAAATAGTTGATTGACCCACCTACCTAGTAGTGAGAATGATAAGATGATGATATCGACCTACTTAGGTAGGTATTACCTAGTGCAGATACCTACTAGGAATGGTTTAAGTTGTTTTGAAATAACCTATATAATTTCGTTCGGTCAACCGAGATACTTCAGTTAGTGCCTGGTCCAAAGTACAAATGACGCCTCCTTTCTTTGTGCCGGCCGAGCGTAGGGTCGTTCCGATTCAAGTAAATACGAGTAAGTACTCGATACTTTTGTTTCGATACAAAGTAATTGTAGCATCGGATCAATCTAGTACTCGTATACTTGAATCGCAACAAAAGTACTTGGTATCGAATTGAATCAAACTGTACATCATGTTACTTAACAATTTCTGAACGTATGTTAATTAAAAACTCACGGTACTCCGTACAACAAAGGTTATGTTTATGTGTAGGTTGCTTTACTCTTTGGTCCGAAGGATATTTTCGTTATTTTTTCTTATTTTTACCAACGATGTCGCAAACAGCAAACAGAAGCAGTTACTGTTTTTGGACAATCTAACTGCAGCAAAGTTCTTTGTTTACATGTTCTTTGTTTATAACATTGAAATTAATAAAAAAAATCCTTTAGTGATTAAATCAAGATTTTTATACAAGATATTATATTAGATTAACTGCTAGAGCCATGAAACTAAACAACACTTTAATTTCATTGAATGTTGTAACAAATTAGATTTATAAATTGTTTGAATTGTTTGTTTGATAAAAAATTGATTCATTAAATACCTTAAGTTATTTCTAATTATTAACTGTATGGCTATCCCAAGAGTATTTTCCTATTATACCTGTCCCATAAAAATAGTCTAAAAGGTATCGATAATTATGTAAGTATCGATGCTTTAGGAGTACTTATATAACTAGTATCGAAAAAGATTTGATTACTACTCATAATATAGGTATCGATACTTGGATGGTATCGGAACGACCCTAGGCCGACGCACAGTGTGAGTGGTGGGGGGCAAGTGGAGCGTGGCTGAGTAGGGCTGCCATTTGCACGACTAAACTCGTATTTGTATTGTATGACTTTTTGCACGATTACGACCGTAACATCGAAATAGTACCGAAAACGTATACGTATTAGTATAATTCGATAACAACTATGCTTACTTTTTTAATGACCACAATTTGTATCAAGCCTTCGTACTGAACCCTAAAGGAAAATATTTTTTGTCATTGGTCAGTGGTCTGAACTTTCATAAACCATGATGAAAGGAATGTACCTACCTACCGGCCTGCTTGTTTAGAAATTCAGGAGAATCTCTTGTATGTATTCTCATATCTTTAAATAAGAGAAGACGTTCGATCGTAACCAATAAGGTTCATATCTGATAAAAATTGCGTTAATATTTCCTATGGTTAGAAGTTACTTTCTCAGTGTATGTACCTGATTATAGGTAATTTTTTTTCAGTAAAATGTTTATTGTTAATTCTTTTATATATTCATTTTAAATTATATTGTAATTGTTAGATAATAAAAATTTTGCATGCTTTAAAGTAGAACATGGCTGAGCTTACTTAATTATGTGTCACCCTTTTATAACCTGTGTTTCGCAAATAAATGATTATTGTATTGTATTGTATTGTATATTATGTACGTAAATATATCCATGATTACTACGTACGATCTTTTACTTCAAATTCTCAAGGCGTACGATTTTTTTATGCTGTTGAGGTACGATTGCGGCATATTTTCACCTGTCAACCCTAGAGCTGCCGGCCGTGCGGCCGGGGGCCTGCGGGGCGTGCGGTGTGGGGGGGCGACGGTTGGTCGAGCAAGCGCGCGGCCGCCATGTTTTGTTTCGTTTAAATCGTCATTCGGAGTGAGCGCGTGCGCAAAAACTGGGTCTTGAATTTTTATTAGATTTATAGTGTTTACTACTCTTAAGAAATCACAAAACTGGGTCCTGAACTTTTGAACTTGAAAAAATGGAGATTGACGAGTTGTTAGAAGCGTGGGAGGTGTCGCAAGACACAATTAATGTGTTCCGAGGTAAGTACTTACTAACTAACTGCCATCTTTGAATTATTGTGTCACTCAGCGTAGTTACGCTATTCATCATGTTTGTTAAACCTACTCAGGTACAAGGTACAAGCATTTCTATCTTGGGTTAGGTACTAACTGTTGCATGTGGGTAAGTATTTAGATTTCTGATAGTAATTTAGAGTAGGTAGGTCCTACTAAAAAATACTAAAATTTGTCATTGTCTTCTCCCGAAAGTTATTACCTGCATAATATTATTATTAACCGTTAAAATATGGTTTTACCTACAATTTTTTTGGTAGGTATATATACTTGTTGTTTTAGTAAGTAAGTAAGTACCTACCGTACTAGGTATGTTATTTATCTAGATTATTGATCACTTTTCTTGCTTTTCGAGGTAGGTTAGGTACAGCCGGCGGATCTTGGCACCAAACGGCTAACTTCCTTCAGTTGAACGAGTACCTACCAACCTACCTAGTAGAGCTCTTTGTATGCCTCTAGTTGATAGACGCAGGGCAGTACATCGTAGGGCACGTTCCTATCGTGCATGACTTACGCAGCAATGCTTGTTATAGGTTATGGTTACCACTTAACATCAGGTTGCCCATCTGCTTGTTCCATCAGGTGGTTATATAAAAAAACGACTGGTCGTATTGTAGGTAGTTATTGGGTACTCAGGTCTGGGTAGTTTTTTACAAACTTTGTAGGTAATTGTAATATATACCTAGATTTATAGTGTCGGTATAGTGCGCGTCAAGGTACCTACAGACACACGTGCTTATTTCTTACGACACAGTTTCGAAAAGAGTTTGTATGAGACTCGTTCTAGTTTTAGTTTGTTGTTTGGCTGTGAATTGTTTGATTGTAAAATACCTATGTTTAATGATTTTCAGATAACAAAATAGATTCAACTTGCCTGGAGGGTTTGGGCGAGGACGAACTAAAGATATTAATTCCTGATAGCAGACTAAGGGACAGGATAAAATTCAAGATGGGTTTAAAAAAATACAGATATGAACTAGAAGCAGTGCATTTTGTGAGTACCTGGAGCTACATCGATATTAAGTAATAATTGAGTTTTAATACCTACTGAAAATATTCAGTAAATCAAAACTATTTCACTAATATGCGTTAGTGAAATAGTTTTAGATTTACTAACTTAAGCAGGTTTATCGTCCACTATAGTATTATTTACCCTGTGATTATAATAGTACTAGTAGCACCTTGGTAACCATACTTAGTTAGTAGGTAGGTGGCAGCCAGAGACAAGTCCGAACACAATGTTTGGACTTGCCTCTAACTACCACTTACTTAAATTTTCGGAACGTTACGCGTCGCGTCACGAAATCTCAGTTCGGGGCGAACTACTAGAAATATTAGTATGATAATAGCGAATAGCTAATTAAATCATCGCTCCATCCTTTTAATACAATCTTAAAATTACATTTTACAGAATACTGACTCTTTGGACACGGACACACTGTCAACAGTTTCGACATCATCATTTGAATTGTTTTCTGATGATAATGAAAAAAGATGCACTGAAAGCAAGGTATGTTACCTATTAATTATAAGCATATTTTACGTACCTACCAATTTTTGTTTTTTATGTAAAAGATAGTCACGAAATCTCAGTTCGGGGCGAACTACTAGAAATATTAGTATGATAATAGCGAATAGCTAATTAAATCATCGCTCCATCCTTTTAATACAATCTTAAAATTACATTTTACAGAATACTGACTCTTTGGACACGGACACACTGTCAACAGTTTCGACATCATCATTTGAATTGTTTTCAGATGATAATGAAAAAAGATGCACTGAAAGCAAGGTATGTTACCTATTAATTATAAGCATATTTTACGTACCTACCAATTTTTGTTTTTTATGTAAAAGATAGACAAACAGGCTAACGGCCCACCTGATGGTAAGCGATCACCGTCGCCCATAGACATCAACAACACCAGAGGCCACACTGTCGATTTCGTAGGCCCCCGCGTCCTCTCCCGAACGTGGCATGCCAGTACCTGATCGAAAATTGTATGTTGTGCTAACTAGTTGCATGCCAGTAACAGGCATGCCAATTAGCGTATGTGCCTGTGGCTTGTATGCAAGTGTGCTAGCTACGGGCATGTGTATTTTCACCTTTATGTCCACGCTGAGTGAGAACTTGCCTCGATTTCACGGGTTTCGCGCTTTATAAAGCGTACTAAAATTTTTAATTTCGTAATATCTTTTGATTGGAATGTCCGATTTGAAAAATTCAAGTAATCTACAGGTATTGAAATAGCCTTGCATAAAAAATGATTTATTTGGATAAGGATTAATGTAAAGGTATATAGATAACATAGTCTGTTATTGGTCGGCATTTCTATCAACATTTAAAATGTAAAAATTTAGTTATAGTAACATAACTACAATAGTTAGACATATGCTATCGCTGAATTATTTGTAGATAATAATGTGTTCTTTAATATTGGGAAACATTTTTTTGTTCTATCGTCTATAGTTTCCGCAGCGCATGCGATGAAAGACATTTTATATTACACCTTGGGTTACATTTTATAAGTTTTAGTGCGGATCGCTAATCTTTTCCAGTAATAAATGTAGCCTATGTTACTCAGGGATAAAGCAGCTTTCTTATGGTGAAAGAATTTTTTAAATCGGACCAGTAGTTTTTGAGCCTATTCGAAACATACAAAAATACAAAGTCTTCCTCTTTTATAATATAATAATAATAATATAAAATAAGTGTAGATGATCTATTTCATGATGAATATAATAGGTACTAACAATCAATATATTTTATTTACTATATTTAGGTAGGTAGATGGGTACATATTTCTCATAACTCAGTGCATTCATTAGTCATTTATTAATTTGTTTTCTAGTTGAACTTGCAAGATATATTAAAAGACAATATGCAAGGTCGCAAAGCACTGGCAGAAATCAGAAAAAAGAAACTTGATGCCAGCGCACGCACTAATTTGGTGCAAGCCATCATAGAGTATTATTTAAAAAATTACAGAAAAATGGCAAAAAAAGATTTTGAATCAATTGCTACAGAGATCGTGCGCTTATGTCCAAACGAGTGCAAGGTTTCACTAATAATTATTTTATTTTAGTTAGATTGGTAGTCGAGCAAGCTAGCATGACTTGTTCTTAGGGTGAGTTGCACCATCTGACGTAGACTTCAAATCTTTCATTAAATGAGATGATGATTTTAATTCGATTTAATGTTAACGCTAGATGGTGCAACTCACCCTTGGTATTGTAGTAGTTAGTAGAATTCGATTTTTTCACAAGTGTATTGAGGCGAATTATTGCTGTATCTTCTTGTGTGTCAGGTAAAGTTCAAAAAGGAGGATTGTGTAGTGTAGAAGTGTAAATTAGTAAAACATAAAATAAAAGAGAGCAATTTACAAACAGTTTTTTATAAAAAAAAAGTTGTTTCAGGAAACTTACTATGTTCCTAGTAGAACAATTAGCCTAAAAAACACTATGCCAGCAAAAGGCAAATTGATAGATAGATATTACAACCAAGTGAGACTTTTGAGAGGATCTGGAGTGCTGCAAAAAAAAAAGAAAACTGGAAACAGATGAAAATGAAACAACAGAAAATGGTATGTATGTCCCACAGTTTTCTGTGTCATAAGATCCAAAAGTTCGGATACTTGACATGGCTTTGACAATGAATACCTACTAACAGATTTATTGTTTGCACAGAGACTGACAAAACTATGATGTGGCTGAAATATAATCGGGACCCCTGGCCGCTGGTCGAAGATAAATGGAAGCAATCATGCGAATACCGCAAAAAACATTATTACGATACTAAAAAAACCTTAACGGAGATGATAAGTGACTGGCCATGCCTAAAAACAACAAATGGACATCGACTGGTAGTGTTTTGTTACTAATTACCTACATAACTATATAATTTATTAGCACCAAATAAATTACTCTTTTTTTTCAGATTGAAATCGACTTCTCCCATATTTACCCTGAAAAAACATTAATCCTTTTTGAAAAATGGAGTCGTTTTCAGGATAACGCCAATTTGTTGTTAGGGGCCGATGATGCAGTACCGAATCACATAAAAGAGCTGTTTAGCGAAGAAAATTAGAGTAAGTTTTTTTTGTTTGTTTTAATACAACTAGCTGATGGAACAAGCAGATGGCCCAGCTGATGTTAAGTGGTAACCATAACCTATACTTACGACTTACGACGTACGAGGCAATGCAAAGCATTGCCTCGTACGTCGTAAGCAAGTCAAACACGACAGGAACCTGCCCTACGGTGCACTGCCCTGCGTCTATAAACATACGTACATAAACACATGCCTATGTTATACCTACCTAGTACTAATATTATTTTTTGTTTGTTTTAGATATCCGTGATTTGTCAATATGCAATGCTTTGCCATTTAAAATGAAGCCAACTTCCAAAGTGTTGCGGAACGAAAAAAAAACACTGCAAAGTGTCAATTGAGCTCCCTTCTGACAAGAAATTCAGTCAGGTATCCAGTTGGATAAAAGAAATAGTTATAAAAGAATTGCAAGAGTAATAAGTTCAAATCTCTCAACTATTTCATACAATGTGGCGTGGTTCTATTTGTGTCAGTGAGTTTTCATATACCATTTCTGTAGAGAAAAAAGTAGAGTGGGTGGAATACAATAATGCAACTTCGGTTATCGAGCAGGACTCTTGATAGTATAAAGTCAAACCTGTAGACGGCATCATGGTCGCATAAGTACCGTAGTAACAATGTCCAAGAGTTATTCATCGAGTGTGATAAGAACTCCGGTGGCGCAGTTGGTAGCGCAGCCCCGTATCAAGGGGAAGGTCGCGGGTTCAAATCCCGCTCGGAGAATAACTTTTGGGACATTTTAAAAATATTTGTGATTTCTTAAGGCCCCAGCGGAGGGCCATTTCCCATACAAACCTAATACCAAAATGATTTCTGATTCAAGCATATTTCCCTTATATTATTGTATTATTTGTATTCGAATAGTATTTATGCGTGTCACTACATAGTTATTTTTTCAAATAATTTCCCTGAAATGAAATAAAAGCCAATCGCATTTTGCACTGTTTTATGCTAAAATTTACAAGTTTTCTTCCTACTTATTTCGAATCAAAAACAACAATATCTCACATATTGATTCTAAAGGAACATAGCTTACATTGTCTAGTTACAGAAAAAAAATACTATGTGAAGAATACGAAAAGTTTTCAGTCATCATTTTTGGTATTAAGGAATACAACCAAAATCACGCCAATTTCAAACTTCTATTAGTGCTATCGCACCGTGCACGAGGAGGCGTACGCTGACGGGAAACTATGGTTGTGTGTGTGATCGCTCGGACATGACAAGTTCGCACGCACACACAGACTGAAGCGTCTGAATGAAACGTGTCTATTTATGCGCCGCCCGCCCTGCCGCGCCACCGCCGCACCGCCTCCACGCCGCCGCCGCGTTGCTCAGGGTCTGGAGCGCGGCGGGGCTCATTCGGAGGTCATCGTAGGGGTACCTACACCTAGGTACTGTGGTATGAGAGGCTATTGTTATGTGTTATTTTCTAAATCAGTGTCCTGACAAGCTACCTACCTACTGTGTTGTGCGTGCGTGCGTATTTGTTTGTTCAGTAATATATTGACTGTGCCGCTGGCTTGGATTGAGATTTCCCGCTTTGGTTGTTGGAAACAATTGATACCTACATAGGTACTACGACCTGTTTATTTGTAGCTTTGTTTACGGACTTCGATATTTTTCAGTTCGTTTGGTTCTTGTTATGAACTCGGAACGTATGGGGGATCTCATTATACCTACCTAACTTAGGTACCTACTTTATTACATAATTTACTTACCTAGTTGTTTTCATATTTAGAGTAAACACATACGTAGGTACCTATCTATCTAACATGTTGTTTGTATAGGTATGTGAATAAGGGAAGTACCTACCTACTACCTAGGTAGGTTAGGTCACGGAATAGAGAAAATCCGTGGGTTAGGTAGATAGGTACCTACATGTATAGTACACGTCACGCAAAAAGAACGCTGGAAGAAGGGGGAGGAAAAATAAGACAACCTCTGTGGTGCAGTGGGCGAGAGTTCGCCTGCGACGCAAGAGGTTGCGGGTTCGATTCCCGCTCCGGATCAAATTTGTGTACGATCTGCAGAAATTAGTTCCGTTGGTCTGGGTGTTTTCTACGTATAACAAAAAAACATCCATTATTGTAATAAACCAGTAGCACCCCGCGGTTTCACCCGCGTAGGTTTGAATCCCGATATTCCCACGGGATGAAAAGTAGGCTATGTGTTATTCCAGACTAGATATATTATATCTCTGTGCCTATTTTCACCAAGATCCGTTCAACCGTTCCGGCGTGAAAGAGTAACAAACATCCATCCATCCATCTACCTATCCATCCATCCATACTTACAAACTTTCACGCTTATAATATTAGTAGGACTAGTAGCGCCCCGCGGTTTCACCCACGTAGTTTTATATACCGGTATTCCCACGGGATTAGCATATAGTAGGATATTAGTAGGAAAGTAGGTAGGTGCCTAGATTATGTATAGTGCGTACACGCAAAAAAAACGCCAGAAGGAGAGGAAGGTCCATACCTAGGTACTTCGCGTTTATAATATTTGTAGGATAATAGGATAATGCTGAACAATCCACACAGCACCATCTAGCCCCAAAGTAAGTTACTCAAAGCTGGTGATAAGGGTACAACCTAGATAACTGATACAATTATAGGTATTCAATTTAATACATTATAATTATACTTACATAGATAAATACTTTTTATTATACCTACTTACATGGAAAACACCCAGCCAGACTAACAAATTTGTTACACAAATTTGTTCTGAGGCGGAAATCGAACGCGCAACCTCTCGCGTCGCAGGCGGACTCTCGCCCGCTGCGCCACAGAGGTCGTCAATTTCATAACTTCACAATAATAGGCAAGTAGGGTAGGTATGTACTTACTCGTATTTTATTCTTTTATAGGTACCTATTCTATTGCAGAATATAATAATAATAAATAATCGAATATCTCGTACCTATGTGCAAACATATCTCCTCCACTGTTTTCAGCGTTCTTTTTGGCTGACGCGCACTATACCTACTTATGTTCCTAGGTAAGTGAAGTAGAGAAGTAGGTAGGTACCTACCTAGATACCTCCGTTGGGCTCGTTCGGAGTAGGGATGAAGCGTATTTACTCGACCAAGTATAAATACCAGGTATTTCCATGCGATTACGCGTACCTAATTCGACTATTGGGTCGAACAAGGTACCGGTAGTACTCGCACGACTCGGTACGTGTCGATTGATACTTCGAGGCAAGCATCGCGTCGCCCTGGTACGCGCAAACCTTGTTGAACAAGGCCGGGCGCGGGGCGATGCGATGAGCGAGGAGGAGGGAGGAGATGTCGGTCGGTCAGGTCCCGAGTCCCGTCGCGTCCGAGCCGCGCCGCGGCGGCAGTTCACGGGCAAGTAAGATGGAATGATACGTCACCCTCGCTCTGTATTATGCAGGCTAGCTAGTAGCTAGGTAGATACATATAAGATTTTTTTTTCAAATTGAGTAAATTGGGTCATTTTTTATTCGTCAGTTTATTTATTGTGCGTTGTGTTGTGTGTGCAGTAGGTACCTAATGAGTAATTTTTACTAACTAACTAAGGTTGTAACAGAGTACCTAGTAAAAGAGAACTCTAGTAGTTGAGTTCTTTCAAAGAACTCAACTACTAGAGTTCTCTTTCAAGTTCTTCAAAGAACTTCTTTGTGAATGGCTCGTCCGGGAAAGTAGGTACTAATAGGTAGATATACGTTACGTAGTACCTATAGTAGGTACCTTACCTACTATGGTATGAGAAAGGAGAGGCTATTGTTATTTGTTATTTTCTAAATCAGTGTCTGACAAGTTACTGTGCTGTGGCTGTGCGTGCGTGCGTGCGTATTTGTTTGTTCACTATTCTTGACCCTGCTCGTTTGTTTGGAAACAATACATAGGTACTTAGGTACCTACTCGTACTACGACCTGTTTATTTGTGGCTTTGTTTGACTTTTGATATTTTTCGCTTCTGGATTGGTTGCTGATATGGACTCGGAACGTTGGGATGTATCTCATACTAAGTACCTAATTTGTTTTATTATTATGTACCTACCTCGTTTTCATATAGTAGGTAATAGGTAGCTAGGTAGGTATACCTAGCGCGCGGCACGCAAAATGAACGCCGGAAGGAGGGGGTGGTGTGATGGCTCGTGATTTTTGTATGCGCAATCACAGTGTGTTCCTCCACTGTTTTCCAGCGTTCTTTTTGGCTGAAGCGCACTATACCTACTTATATACCTAGGTAAGTGAAGTAGGTAGATACGTACATAGGTATGTATAGTGCAAAAAGAACGCTGGAAGGAGGAGTAGGTGGGGAGAGGGTGTGATTTCGCGAGTATTTTGTACCTATGCGCAAACACATCCCCTCCACTGTTTTTCAGCGTTCTTTTTGTGTGACGCGCACTATACCTACCTACTTACGAAATGTTTCATTTAGTTTTCAGAATGGCTGGCAACTTTCTTTTCATGTTTTCTCGATTGAGGAAATTGAGGTACTAAATAGTACAAAAAAGGTAATAAATATTGATAGCTTCCAAACATAAAAAATCGAACATGGTCCAGTGGTTCTGATGCTTACTATTACCTACAGGGTGTCTCGGAAAGGTAGAGATTGATTGAAATGCAAATTATATCATTTTCCTGCAAATATCATTTTCCTTTTTTTGATAAATAAATAAGTTTTTTTTTCTTTCATAATGAAGTCATCACAACTGTTGTATTTATAATAACTATTAGTGTGATTGACGGTACGAATTATTATAAATAAATGGTAGGTCGGTAACTTTCTGAACACGACAGAGAAATACAAAACAAATAAAGTTGGCGCAAGCACGCAACCTTGCTTCACTCCACAGGTGACGGAGAAGAACTCTTCAAATTAGATAGAGATAGCAAGTGACTTGATAGCCGATTAGTGTTGATCGGGCTTTCAGAAACCGGGGGTTAGTAACCTTGCCTCATTCCGTACTTTTCAATCGAAATTATATAATAATAAGTAGATGCAGTCTAGCTACATATCAATGTTTATTTTTTTAAAGGTCTATATAAATATAAATAAATAAATAATGCTGGACAATCCACACAGCATCATCTAGCCCCAAAGTAATCTACTCAAAGCTTGTGTTTTGGGTACTAGATGACTGATATAGGTATTTAATACATTATATACTTACATAGATAGATATTTTTTATTATACATAAACAGCCAGACCAACGAAGTATAGTTGGTACTTACTTTGGTTTCAATACATTTTTTATAATGACTGTACTTTTATGGGCCCGCGAGTTGATGACCAAAAAAAAAGGTAATAACCCGCGAGATGACGAACAAGCCGTAATATCTCACACTATATTTTTTTTTATCTACCATTATAGGTAAGTATATGTCGTAGTGTTTTACCGATATGGTTACCCCACAAGGCTTACCTCAATAGTAAATTGATTCGGTTGTTTATACTTACCACTACCTAATTTTAAATCGATCTTTTGTTTCCTTATCTTATATCACAAATATATAAAAAATATACTAATTTAGGGTTTTATCTCGGGTGGAATGCGCGAGCGGCGTCAAAGGCGCGGTGGCTGGCGAAGCGTGGGGCGCCGGGGGGGGGGCCTTAGCCGCCCGCGCGCCGCCCGCCTCCGCCAAGGTGGGTAGGTACGGTACAACTTCAAATTTGTAGGTAACTGAATACCTACTCAGGGATAATGTAGTTTTCTATTAGTAAAATAACTTACTGAACTAAATAATCAGTTCAGCAGTAAGTAATTAAAAGTATCATAACTACGCATTTAATTTTACGGAGCGTGGCACACACGGAACAGAGAAAACATATTTCCGTGGTTGCAGACGTCCGTCACGCACCGGCTTTAAATCGGAAAAACCCGAGTACACTGTCGCGATCCATAACTTTGATCCCCACCACTCAGTCGATCTAAGGTTACCTTATGGCGCATCCACACATGCCCGGCGGCACGCGCGGCTTTCTTTCGTTGCCGGTGGCAGTTTGCTTGCTTGCTTGCGGCTTCGATACGGAGTGGTATTGTTGTCGTATTCATATATAACATCATCCCAACTAATATTATAAATGCGAAAGTAACTCTGTCTGTCTGTCTGTCTGTTACGCTTTCCCGCTTAAACCTCTCAACCGATTTTGATGAAATTTGGCACAGACAATCTTTAGACCCTGAGAAAGAACATAGGGTACCTTTTATTGCGAAAAAAAGAGATGAAGAGATTAAAAGTACGCAGACGAAGTCGCGGGTACCAACTAGTTTCATATAAATAACGAAATGACAGAATTTAACTGGGATGATAGTGCAGTACTTTTATTTTTTACTTTTATTTTATAAGTCACAACACTACTGCGAAAATTGCAACCGTATCTGCTGGCCGCCGGTAAAGCCGGCGGCAGGGCGGTCTGAAAGCCGGCGGCATGTGTGGATGCGCCATTAGCGATGAGTGCGACGCATATTTTTATCGAAAGTACATATTTTTTGCGCTATTTTGGTAACACAATACGCGCGGGGCGCAGCTAGTCATATCATAATTTCATAATAATAGGTAGGTAGGAACACTAGGTACCTACCTACTCGTATTTTATATAATTCTATCTTAGAAGCAGATCATAATTTGACGAATTATGATGAACCTACCTAGGTAGGTACAGTTCAGCCAAATTCGGCTAGTTTACAAAAATGTCCCACCGAATTTGGCTGGACTAGAGGTAGGTTAGATATCTACCTACATGGGTAAGTACCTATTTCCTGATAGATTGATAGGTTTCTTGAGATAGGTATAAGTGCGTAGGCCTTGTCAAATACCTAACTTGAAGAAAAAAAAGCAAACTATAGGTAGGTATTCACTTTTATATTTTTTAAAAATAGGTAGGTAGGTAGGAGTAGGTACCAAACTTGCACAGTGCACTTTTCTAAATGTAAGCACCTACCTACCTATGAAACGCAAAAGGTAAGCAGTATAAACATACTACACACATGACATGCCCAAAGAAATAGTTACCATGGTGAGTGAGTAGGTACCTAACCTACCGCTTTCGAATTATTATCAATGGCAGAGGTTTATGGTACCTACCTACCTTTCGTAGGAAAAATAGTACAACCGTAGCGGTGCTTGAGTGTGTGCGTGTATACGTAGTACCTCGTTCCTGCCCCACACGCGCCTGCACCAGCTAAACAGAGATAGCTATACACAGATCGATTTTTGGACTCGTCTCAAATTGAAATTGCGAGCTGGGGTCACCGGACTCTTAAGTGTAGTAAACATTATAAATCTAATAAAAATTTAAATTAAGCACGGTGACATCTCTCGTCGATTCAACTGAATGCAACTTCGGTTATCGAGCAGGACTCTTGATAGTATAAAGTCAAACCTGTAAACGGCATCACGGTCGCATAAGTACCGTAGTAACAATGTCCAAGAGTTATTCATCGAGTGTGATAAGAACTCCGGTGGCGCAGTTGGTAGCGCAGCCCCGTATCAAGGGGAAGGTCGCGGGTTCAAATCCCGCTCGGAGAATAACTTTTGGGACATTTTAAAAATATTTGTGATTTCTTAAGTGTAGTAAACATTATAAATCTAATAAAAATTTAAATTAAGCACGGTGACATCTCTCGTCGATTCAACTGAATGCAACTTCGGTTATCGAGCAGGACTCTTGATAGTATAAAGTCAAACCTGTAAACGGCATCACGGTCGCATAAGTACCGTAGTAACAATGTCCAAGAGTTATTCATCGAGTGTGATAAGAACTCCGGTGGCGCAGTTGGTAGCGCAGCCCCGTATCAAGGGGAAGGTCGCGGGTTCAAATCCCGCTCGGAGAATAACTTTTGGGACATTTTAAAAATATTTGTGATTTCTTAAGTGTAGTAAACATTATAAATCTAATAAAAATTTAAATTAAGCACGGTGACATCTCTCGTCGATTCAACTGAATGCAACTTCGGTTATCGAGCAGGACTCTTGATAGTATAAAGTCAAACCTGTAGACGGCATCATGGTCGCATAAGTACCGTAGTAACAATGTCCAAGAGTTATTCATCGAGTGTGATAAGAACTCCGGTGGCGCAGTTGGTAGCGCAGCCCCGTATCAAGGGGAAGGTCGCGGGTTCAAATCCCGCTCGGAGAATAACTTTTGGGACATTTTAAAAATATTTGTGATTTCTTAAGTGTAGTAAACATTATAAATCTAATAAAAATTTAAATTAAGCACGGTGACATCTCTCGTCGATTCAACTGAATGCAACTTCGGTTATCGAGCAGGACTCTTGATAGTATAAAGTCAAACCTGTAAACGGCATCACGGTCGCATAAGTACCGTAGTAACAATGTCCAAGAGTTATTCATCGAGTGTGATAAGAACTCCGGTGGCGCAGTTGGTAGCGCAGCCCCGTATCAAGGGGAAGGTCGCGGGTTCAAATCCCGCTCGGAGAATAACTTTTGGGACATTTTAAAAATATTTGTGATTTCTTAAGTGTAGTAAACATTATAAATCTAATAAAAATTTAAATTAAGCACGGTGACATCTCTCGTCGATTCAACTGAATGCAACTTCGGTTATCGAGCAGGACTCTTGATAGTATAAAGTCAAACCTGTAAACGGCATCACGGTCGCATAAGTACCGTAGTAACAATGTCCAAGAGTTATTCATCGAGTGTGATAAGAACTCCGGTGGCGCAGTTGGTAGCGCAGCCCCGTATCAAGGGGAAGGTCGCGGGTTCAAATCCCGCTCGGAGAATAACTTTTGGGACATTTTAAAAATATTTGTGATTTCTTAAGTGTAGTAAACATTATAAATCTAATAAAAATTTAAATTAAGCACGGTGACATCTCTCGTCGATTCAACTGAATGCAACTTCGGTTATCGAGCAGGACTCTTGATAGTATAAAGTCAAACCTGTAAACGGCATCACGGTCGCATAAGTACCGTAGTAACAATGTCCAAGAGTTATTCGTCGAGTGTGATAAGAACTCCGGTGGCGCTGTTGGTAGCGCAGCCCTGTATCAAGGGGAAGGTCGTGGGTTCAAATCCCGCTCGGAGAATAACTTTTGGGACATTTTAAAAATCTTTGTGATTTCTTAAGCGTAGTAAACACTATAAATGTAATAAAAATCTCTAGGGAACTATATTTTAACTTAAACTTAACTTTACTTTATAATTAAATGATTATGATACAAAATGTTGTTATTATAAACAGGGTGCAGTAAGACGTCGATCATGTTGAACTATTTAACTATTTAAATAATTTTTAAATAAAACTACTAATAATTATAGAACTTGTTTTTTATTTCTATTTGATAATTTATTTATAAAGTACCTAGGCACATAGACAATAATTTATAATAGGTCACTGTCGTTTCAATCAGTTTTATGTAGATATTATAATAATTATGGTTGAACTACTGATAAAATTAAGCTTATATACCTTCGGCAACACTGCCAACATTGTTCAATTTTCATGTGTTGTATTAAGTTTTAAAACACTTGTAGCACTGTTAAACTACAAATAAATATTGTTTTTATTGTGAAAGTGTCCTCACAATAAAAACAATAATTATTTTAGTTACTAAAAATAAATATTGTTTTTATTGTGAGGAACGCTTTAGGTACGGTGTATACTAAATTATGTGTGTTGGATTTTCTTTCAGATTTTAGTAAGACCCAATAAAATGTGGTTTAACTACTGTTTAAAATTACTGGTCCAACAATATTTATTTTTAGTTACTAAAAAAAAATATTGTTTTTATTGTGAGAAACGCTTTATGTACGGTGTATACTAAATTATGTGTGTTGGATTTTCTTTCAGATTTTAGTAAGACCTAATAAAATGTGGTTTAACTACTGTTTAAAATTACTAGTCCAGCTATGTTTACTTCAATACTGTCTGTTAAAGTAATAGACAGTTTGGGTTGAACATTCTGATAATATTGTCGGATTCACTATGGGATTTCGGTTAGACTAACTAAACTTGCGGTTCAACTACTGTTTAAAATTAATGGTGTTTACTTTTAACAATAGCACCATTAACATTAAACATTAGTTCAACCGCTAGTTTAGTTGGTCTAACCGAAATCCCATAGTGAATCCAACAATATTATCAGTTTGTCCAACCCAATCGGTCAGGTACTTTAACATACAGTATTGGTTATAGAAAACAGCTGGACTAGTAATTTTAATCAGTAGTACAACCACTTTCTAGTTGTTCTTACCAAAATACAACAGTGAATCCAACTAAAGTATTAGTATATCCTACCCAAGGCATTTGTTACTTTTGCAGACAATATTGGTTATGTTAAGCAATGGTACTGGTAATTTTAAACAGTAATTGTAGTATATCCAACCAAAATAAAATAGTGAATCCAACAAAAATATTAGTATACCCAAACCAAGGCGTTTGTTACTTCAACAGACAATATTGGTTATAATAAGCAACTATACTAGTAATTTTAAACAGTAATTCAACCACTTTTTTAGTTAGTCCAACCAAAATACATCAGTGAATTCAACAAGAGTATTAGTATATCCTACCCAAGGGGTTTGTTACTTTAACAGACAATATTGGCTATAGTAAACAGGAGTACTAGTAATTTTAACCAGTAATTGTAGTATATCTTACCAAAATAAAATAGTGAATCCAACAAAAATATTAGTATACCCAAGCCAAGGCGTTTGTTACTTCAACAGACAATATTGGTTATAATAAGCAACTATACTAGTAATTTTAAACAGTAATTCAACCAACTTTTAAGTAAGGCCAACCAAAATACATCAGTGAATCCAACAAGAGTATTAGTATATCCTCCCGAAAGGGTTTGTTACTTTAACAGACAATATTGGCTATAGTAAACAGGAGTACTAGTAATTTTAACCAGTTGTTGTAGTATATTTTACCAAAATAAAATAGTGAATCCAACAAAAATATTAGTATACCCAAACCAAGGCGTTTGTTACTTCAACAGACAATATTGGTTATAATAAGCAACTATACTAGTAATTTTAAACAGTAATTCAACCAATTTTTAAGTAAGGCCAACCAAAATACATCAATGAATCCAACAAGAGTATTAGTATATCCTCCCCAAGGGGTTTGTTACTTTAACAGACAATATTGGCTATAGTAAACAGGAGTTTTAGTTATTTTAAACAGTAATTGTAGTATATCTTACCAAAATAAAATAATCAACCCAACAAAAATATTAGTATATCTTACCCATGCCATTTGTTGCTTCAACAGGCAATATTGGTTATAATAAGCAACTGGACTAGTAATTTTAAACAGTAATTCAACCACTTTTTTAGTTAGTCCAACCAAAATACATCAGTGAATTCAACAAGAGTATTAGTATATCCTACCCAACGGGTTTGTTACTTTAACAGACAATATTGCTATAGTAAACTGCAGTACTAGTAATTTTAAACAGTAATTCATCCACTTTTTTGTTGGTCTAACCAAAAGATAATAGTAAACTAAACTATAATATCAGTATTTACTACTCAAAGTATTTTGATATTTGATATTTGATATTTATTTATTTAACCATTGCGTTACAGTGCTATAACATTGGCATGTCAATTTTTACAATGTCTTATTCTAATACACTTACACATACTACGTTTGCAAATCAGAGAATGAACAGCTCAGGTATTCATTTAAATGGTAAAATGGGTGGCCTTCTAAAAAGGTTCTGAGTTTGTTTTTAAATCCAATTATTGAAAGTTTTGTCATTTCTAAAGGTAATTTATTGTACATATCAAGTTTTTGACAGAAACCTTGTTTGTATGTTTTGACAAGTCTGGTTCTTGGGACATGCAATTGTTTTTTATTCCGAGTATTAAATTGGTGTATATTCATTTTCATGGGTAAATTATGTTTTTGTAAATGTACTTCTATTAGAGAGTTCATTATGAACAGGGATATAACCGTTAAGATCTTAGATTTTTTAAAATACGCTCTGACTGAATTTAATCTATGTAGACCATATATTATCCTGATTGATCTCTTTTGACAAATAAGAACTTTTTCAATATTGGTAGCATTTCCCCATACTGTTATAGCATAATTCAAAATTGAATGGCAGTAAGCATAGTAGACCGATATAAGAGTACTCCTATCAACTGTTGGTTTCAGTTTAAACAGTGCATAATTTGCACTGGCTAATCGTTTGCATACTTTTTCTATATGATTATCATAACATAAAGTCGAGTCTAAAGTGCATCCTAAAAATTTTACTTCTTCAATGGTGTCATTTTTATTTTTTCTTTTACAAGAGTAGTTTAAGACAGAACTTTTGTCCGCATTTAGAATAATTCCATTTGTTTCAAACCATGCTTTTAATTTTTGTAAAACTATGTTTTTTTGTTCCTCAACAATTTTTAAATTTTTATTTTTTATTCCTACGTGAGTGTCATCCGCGAATAAAGTAATTAATGCCCAATCTGGTAAGCAATTACCCAGGTCATTGACATAGATCAAGAATAGCAGTGGCCCTAATATGGAACCTTGTGGCACGCCTATTTTACTATATTCCGCGTTTGATTTAATGTTATTTATCTTTACAATTTGAATTCTGTCGCTTAGATAGGATTGTAATATACCAAGTTCTACCCCCTCAAACCCATAAAATTTAAGTTTATGCATTAGGATGTCATGTCGTAAACAGTCGAATGCTTTAGACAAGTCGCAGAAAACACTAGAGACTTTTTGAGATGAATCCATGGCCTCTAATATGAAGTACACTGTCTTCCTAATAGCCATTTCAGTTGACCTCTTCTTTCGAAAACCAAATTGACATTCTGTAAATAGGTTACAAGATTCAAAATATGTAACCATTCTCGATTTGATAGCGCTCTCTAACATTTTTGATAAGACAGGTAAAATGCACACCGGTCTATAATTTCCAATATCATCAACTTCTCCTTTCTTGTATAAAGGTACTATTTTACCTATTTTTAAAGTATTTGTTTCAGAATGTATTAATAAACTAACAAATTATAAATTGGTTGTTCCAACCAATATGGTTTCGTAAAAAAAATACGAAATAAAACTTGGTTGACACAACAAAAACGATTTTGTTGAAACCATCAATATTAATTGTTACTGTTACAAAGATACAGTTAATTTAAGCAATATATTTGTAAACTTTACTAAATCATAACATTAAATTAACAAATTGATATTGGTTACCGCTACAAAAATCTCGGTTGGCGCTATTTCAACTTGTTGTTTTCGGTACATCTAACCAATTTTTTCTCTCAGTGTACGTTCCTAACAATTACTGTCGGGGTCGGAAGCATATGTTGTTTGCAGTGCCGGCGTGCCGCACGGTGGCTCGAGCCGGCTCTCCCATCCCGCGCACGCTCACTGCACTCAACGCTCTCCTCGGTAGTAACCCTGACTTCGACCTGTTCGCCGACAGCTGGTCCAAACTTTTGACTTTGTGTTTGTGTTTTTGTGAGAGTCTTTCCTAAAATTATAATTGTGACATTTAGTGATTGTTGTAAATTCTGTTCGTCTAAATTTAAGTTTTTTTTTTTTTTGACATTTTTACTGTTTTGTACCTACTTGTTTAATATTTAAATTGATAATTTTAATTTTATGTAATTTTAACTGCTTTAATTAATGTAATTGGTTTTCTCACCGTGTTAATTAAAGTTTATAATAAATAAATAAATAAATATATATTACTTATAATATAATCGTTTGTACTCAAGTATTTAAAATGAAATAAGTAAAATGATTCCCATATAATATTATAGGTAAACATGATGCGCAATGTATTACTAGTCACTTACGCGCTCATTCTTGAAAAAGTTCAGAAAGCGTTTCTGCGGTACCTTTACAAGCGTCGCTACGGCTACTACCCATTCCTCTACCCCACTAAGTTTCTTTTAGGTTGCCTGGGGTATAACTCGCTGGAGGTACGGCGTTCTTACGACCAGTTGACCGCAGTCTGCAAAATCTTCCGCAACAAAATTGACGCAATAGATCTGGGTGGTGTGTTGTGTCGATTCTACGTTCCTAACAATTACTGTCGGGGTCGGAAGCATATGTTGTTTGCAGTGCCGGCGTGCCGCACGGTGGCTCGAGCCGGCTCTCCCATCCCGCGCGCGCTCACTGCACTCAACGCTCTCCTCGGTAGTAACCCTGACTTCGACCTGTTCGCCGACAGCTGGTCCAAACTTTTGACTTTGTGTTTGTGTTTTTGTGAGAGTCTTTCCTAAAATTATAATTGTGACATTTAGTGATTGTTGTAAATTCTGTTCGTCTAAATTTAATAGTTTTTTTTTGTCATTTTTACTGTTTTGTACCTACTTGTTTAATACTTAAATTGATAATTTTAATTTTATGTAATTTTAACTGCTTTAATTAATGTAATTGGTTTTCTCGCCGTGTTAATTAAAGTTTATAATAAATAAAATAAATAAATAAATAAATTACTATTAACAGACGATCGCACCGCACCGTGACCTTGGTGCGCTCGGGACCATATTCGATAGTGTGTACATCGGTCCGCCGCACATTATTATTATTATTGACGGTCCGCTCGGTCGGATGGTTCTGTCAAAGGATTTGGTGCGGTTCGCGCGTTGTTCGCTCGTGTGGCCCACGCACCGCACCGTTTAGCGCTTTAGTCGCAATTCTGCCTCCGAGCGAGACACGCGTAACGAAGTTGTAATGGCGGCGGCGTCGGAGCAAGAAGCCGTAAATATTACGGAGAAAAAGTTGATTTTAGAAATCATCCAAATTTCTAGTCTAGTTCCTTTATCAGTCGCATATGACTGTATGAGTCTGTATCTTAAATAAAATTTTGCCCATTCTTTCTTTTGCCTTTGGATAGGCGTGCTAGCTACGACGGTTGCCGCAATTAAAGCTATTTTAGCTTCCTTTGACAAGGTTGGAGGCATGTCTGACGCGATCAAGCACGGATAGCACACTGGACCATCTCGTGTGCGGTGCGGTGGTGTGGCGTGTCGAGCGCACCGTACCGGTCCGGCGGTTCGGGCGGACAAGTTCGATCGTCTATTAATGCTTTATTAGTCGCCGAGCCTGCACCCCTCACCCCTCACCCCTTGTGCGCAGACAACGGAAATACAACATGGATGCATTGTTTAAATAGTGCCATAGTGTAGTCACCATTTTATAACGAATGTTATAGTGCCTAGGTACAGTTAGAAGTAGTTCTTATTTCGCCACCTGTTTATTTAGGCTTTACCTAAATTTGGCCAAACGACTTTAAGAAGGAAGAATACTGGCTCTTTCTCCATACAAACGTAGTCGACTGTTTCCTCCCTGGATAATAACACTAGAGAAAATTTTTTGTACTACAAAACAGTAAACTACCATTAACATGCCCCTACGTTTGGTTTTTTTTCATATTCTAATTATCATAGGAATTAGAAGTAAAAAAAAAGCAAATTAAAAAAAAAAGAGAATGTAGGGGCATAGCTATAAAAAACATTCATTCAAAAAAATTCAAATCATTTATTTCAGACCATCTAAGTCCAATTTGTTAGTACACACACTAATAAAAACTTAAAAGCTAATGTTAGTCTTATACCTAATGTTATTATTCAATACCTACATTATTATATATTATAGATGATCAAATGAACCTCGGTGAGGTTCGATCACTATTGTACGAGTCGCTTCATTCGAATATATAGTATAATAACAATGTAGTATCCTTTAGTATTCAGGCAGCTTTGCACAATTTTTAGAGAAATCACTCGATTTAAAACATCGAATCATTATCGATATGCCCGTCCCTAGCCCGTGCGTACGGTACGCGGCCCTAGCTCATTCTTTTTAGAGATTTTTTGAAACAGAGCTTCATAGGGGTGCGTATACAATAATTGACATAGTTATGTGCATAATCAGATACGGGTGGGTATTTTGGGTAACTATATATTCGAATGAAGCGACTCGTACAATAGTGATCGAACCTCACCGAGGTTCATTTGATCATCTATTGGTACTTCGTCGCTTCATTCTTCATATATAGTATTGTTAGGAGTGTTGTCAGTGACGCACGCTGTGGTGGCGCTGCGGTGCTGTGTGGCGCGCATAAAACCAAGCGCAGGCAGAGCGCTGGTCTCTTTGCTGGCTGGCTTTCGATGCGTAAGCATCAAGGGAAAGTCGTTGTGATTCGTTCTGGATATTTAATTAGGTCGTGAGAGCTATATTTTTCGGTGTGGTTAATCTGTGTAAAAGTGTTTAAAGTCGTGTTAAGTGTGTCTTGTTCCATTCTGGTTATTATTAAGTGATGTAGTAAAACTGATGTTTTTCATTATTAAAATTAGGTTACCGGTTTATGTTTTTATCTTTAACCCGCTCCTGGTTTCCTAAAATCAGAATTGGGATAAAGAGCCTAGAATTTAGCCCACGTGGAATTTACCAAAAGGGAACAAGTCTACCCGCACTTAGAGAAAATTTTCAACTCTCGTGTTTCTGTGTAGTGTGATTTCACGTGAGTACATTTTAAGTACGTCACGTGGACGATCAAGATACCACTCGAAAGATAGCTCTCATGTACGTGTGCGTCGTCGTTCTCGGAGTTTGTCGCGCACGAGTTGGCGAGGTAGTTTGCGTCGTTTTCGGCTGCAGTCTCGATCGTGGAGCTCATCTGGGGATCGAACGACACTACGCTATGATAGGGAGAGGTCGCACACTCGAGGTAGGTCTCGATCACGCTCATGAAGCGTCGACCACCGTCACCGTTTTCGGTCTCGTTCTCCCTTGCTTTTGGTGTTCCTTCTGGGAATGCATTTTCAGGCTATTTTTATCACTACCGAAGTAGGTTTACATAGGCCTGTGTCACTTATTATCGGTTGCTGTTTCGCGCCCTCTTTTACTAGTGAGCCGTCTGCGTTGTTACCTGAACATAAGCCGTGACTCTCTATCTTGTTTTAGCATTATGCGTGTCACACGTATTTTTCAGCGCAGTGTGACACGGGGGCTTTATTTTCTACGAAGTTCGAGATACTTTACCCAAACCGTGTGACGTCACAACGTGATCTAAACGCAAACGCGATTGGTTTGGTCATAGTGAATAAACGTCCTTGTACAAGGGCAATTGACTTGTGTGAGATCTTTAGGTCTTGTCAATGCGTTAATTAGTGCAGCGTCTGTTGTGAAAATAATTATTGTCTGTTAGTTTGCAGTAGCTACAGATGCCTTAGACTACTGATGGGAGCATTTCTTCTACTGCCGGAGGAAGCCCAAGGATTTCTGCATGAAGAGCGGTCGTTGATTTGCAGAGAGGTTGTGCCCGGGAGGGCCCTGTTTCCGGATAGTACCTAGAAGCTAGAACCCGCTCCTAATTTTTGTTTCGAACCATAAGTATGACGTGAAGGACTTTGTGGGGCGGAGTCAGATCCTTATAGTCCTTTCTCCACTTTCTAATCGATAGAGGAAGATGGGGGAATGCTGAACACCTGAGAGAAAAATGCTTTATTTGTTTTCCATTTGTCAGTTACATACTCTGCCTGCTCAAGCGTTACAACCCCTGCGCTGCAGCGTGCTCGCTGTGTTTAAACGCACCATATTTAATAAGTTATTGGATCACCCGACGCGATCGCCATCACCCCTGCTTCCCCTACTTTTGTTCAAGAGGTATTTTGTCGGTACCGTTTCGGGCCTCGGCAATGGCTTGGATAAGCTTGCCCAGAATCCTGCGGTCTTCTTCTTTCGAGTCGATGATCAACAGATTAATCTTGTTACAGCCATTTAGACCAGTAGATGGCCACGTCCGTGCAGGTCCTCAGATCATCCATTGTGCCAGTGGTGGGGCAAGATGGACCCTCAAGCACGTGTTGCATAGACTGCAATGGAGCACCACACGCACATTGCGTCTCGTTTATGCTGATAAAACGCCACCTGCTTAAGTTACACCTATATCGACCAACTTGTGTTCTGAGTCTATTTAAGGTTTTCCACAGGGAAGTTTTGACCGGGGGGTAGCTCTTCTGTAAGAGTAACAAAACTAAGCGAAGGAGCATGCTTTGACGTCCACAGGACCATTCGAGCATAACTTGCGTTACCAGCTAAAGCTACAATGCTACGGAGAAAGCTGTTGCGTATTTTCAGTCGTCATCTAGGTGGTAAACAGTTGTTAAGAGGATGCCTAACGTCAGTTTCTTGTTTGAGCTTTTTACTACGCAGGCGATTTCTTTGCGAACATGTGGTGGCGCTATTCCCGCTAGTGGATACAGTTTATTTAGTAGTGTGGTAATCCTGCAGTGATTTGTTATCTTTCTACTGCCGCACAGTGGGTGAAAATTCGTAGTTGCCTTTCATAGGATTTTTGAAAAAAAATCTTCCTTAATTGGGGGATTTAAGTAAACAGATTTGTTACAAAACTCAAAACATTACATAATTTTGTCGTTACGCGACTTTTTTGCGGTTAAACACCATGTAATACGAGTTTGTGTGTTTCAAATGTATGAAAACGAAATTTGTTTTCATCATAACTTTTTTTTGTATTCGAATGTAAAGCTGATACTTTTAGGTATTATAGTAGAACTTGTAACAAAGCTATAAAGCTTTCGATCTTAATCTGGAACGGACCGCTTCAAAAGATATGATTTTTACAAAAATGCCAGTTTTAGTGGTATTCATGTATGGGGTAATGTTCTACTAAGTTCGAGTTTGATCAAAAATTATGGTCATTATTATTATTTGATAGGTATCTTATCGCTTTTCAATGACTTTTGACCTTTTATCTAACCGATAAATAACAAAACTATTCAAATATAATTATGCAAAAGTGATATTTTGAATTACGACTAACAACTACACTTAAACCTATAACTGTATTCAAAACCTACTCATTATTGTTCCACTAGGTATGAAAAAATATTTGGTTTAATTAATTAGGGTGATCAAGGTCATATTATATCGAAAAAAAAACTATTTAAAAAAGTAATATTTTATTTACAACTGCTATATACAATGAAGCGGACTTATTATTAATCTTATAACTCTAATATATATACAATAAATAAAACAAAAGCACCAATTACCGACATGCAATTCACAACTTTACCAACTATCACAGAAATACTACCTACCTATATAAATAACTTACAACAGAAACAACTAAATATAACAACGATTTAATAAACAAATGATTTGATGCTTTACAAAGAAAAGACAAGGAGTGGTCGGAGTCACACAAGTTTCCTACTATCTACAAATTCTATATTTTCTTTAATCTACCCTAGAAGTTAATATCAATAACAATTTAGCTTCATCTGAAATAGGTAAACGAAGTTGGTTTATTTTAGGCCTAAAACTAGAGATATAGGGATCAGATGATATCATTAAATGATGGATAATATCCTCATTTGTTGCAATTCTACTAATTTTACGTGACTGAAACACTCTGGAATGCTTAAAATCTTTGTTTCGAGCCTCAGATGCCTCTTCAGAGATAGTATAAAGTTATTGTGTTCAATTATGTCCGCTCCATGTATGAGTAATTTATGCACGCTTGAAGGCATATAGTACCATGCATAGAGCTCAACATATCTTTGAGCTGTTGAAGCACAATATTGTCGGAACTTTTCCACATCAACAAACTCTCCGCAAGATATTACCTGAAGAATTACGCCTAAGCTTTTAATTAACTCTATATCCACACCCGTGATTCGCGCAGTAATATCCGGATTTGCGAAAAATCTTCTAGCAGTATTTCCATCATTGGTAGTGCCTGCACCTTGTTTCACAACATCCACAAGTAGCCCCATTTCCTCCCGAAATTCGTCTTGGATATCCTTTTTCCTATCGGCCAATTGTTTTTTCTTGTCGTCTCCTTTTGCTTGCCATTTCTTGAAGTCAAGACGGTAAGCTATATGCAAAATACATTCCATGCATCTAACACGTGCATGTAGAGTAGAAAGGCCAAACTTAAAGATATCGACAGATTGGTGTCTCTGTGATACCATTGTGTTCTGTGGGTTTAGCTTTGCAGATATCACATGTCGATGTTGATGTATCAGAAAGATGAGATGTTATCTTGCCATCGATCATAGTCATGTGAAGTTTGTGTTTAATGCTGGCATTATCAACAACACTCGGCTGTAGAACAGTAATTTCGCTTTCTATTGACGCCATTTCTTCTTTTATATTTAAATCATTTTCCTTGGCAAATTTAAAATATATTGGCCGACAATAAAATGTTGAGGATGCTTTAAGATTTTCCCAAACAACGTCATCAGTGTTTTCTTTCAGTAGTCTTAATGGTACAAATGAACACATGAAAATACTTGAATCATCGCCTTCTATTTTTTGTTTGTAATTGCTATGTCCAGAGGCGCCATCAAATCCCCACTTACTGACCAGAGTGTAATTACTGCCAGATTCAGTTTCCACCGTTTTACAAAGTCTGTTGACAGTTTTATCTAAAATAGATTGCAGTTTGAGTTTAACTTCGGTGTCAGTTATAACCATGTCTTCTTTTTTTACATAGCACTCTATTTTCTCGGTCTTTAGAGCATCATAAGATGGAAAAATATCACTTCCCATATCTCTTGTTGTTTGCTTTAAAGTGATGTACCTATTGCCATTTTGATAACTTCAGTGATGTTGTCAAGCCCAGTGCCTTATCAGCAGAGCAGGTTCGGTTGTTCGACTTAATGCAAGATCGAAAGATTGATGCTTTCTCGGAGTGTTTGTGTAAATGCTTTAATAATTCAGCTAAGTCATTTTTTTTTCTATTTCAGCTTTCTTGGTTAAAGCGAAGTAAAGAGTGTCAAAGTCATAATTGGCGAGAACATCTTCAGTTCTCCTTCTTTTTTGTAATGGATGTAAGTCAACAAATTCTTTTCGTGGAGTAAATGTAGAGGTTGATGTCGACACAGATACACTTTCAGGCACAGTAAATTTCATTGATTTTTTTGGTGTTGTTACTATATATTCACTTACCGAGACTTCTTCATGTCTATCTCGAGGACATGAGAGTTGTTCACTTCGAAATTGTTGAATGTTGAGTTGCTGCTAAGAGTTGAAGCTAACACTTTTTCAAACAAAACGTGTGCACTGAATGAATTTTGCCTCATAAGTGCAAAAAAGTCAAGATTTGACACTAGTCCTTCCATACTAAGCAAATTAGAATTAAGGTAAAGAGAACGTTTCGGTACTAATTGGTAGCCAAAAGTGAAATGAAATTTAGGAACTCTCAGTATTTATAGTCTAAACTAAAATCTAATAATGCGTTATCAGGAATCATTAATTAGTATTCCATAACAAGAACCCATGGTACCTGTAAAAGCCATCTAGGTACCTAAAAATAGTACCTGCACTCAAACAAAGAGCCTAATCATTCAAATTACCTGTTTTGTCAAGCACTGACCCTAATCACCCGAACGAGTAAATCAAAAATAATTTACCACACAATGCGTATTGAAGACAGGGACAGTAATTGTGGTCTCTAGGTAAGGCTCTACATAAATAAAGGGGAATCAATAACAAGATAGTACGTAAGTGATCGAAAAAGTAAAAACTATGATCGTAATTCAAAATATCACTTTTGCATAATTATATTTGAATAGTTTTGTTATTTATCGGTTAGATAAAAGGTCAAAAGTCATTGAAAAGCGATAAGATACCTATCAAATAATAATAATGACCATAATTTTTGATCAAACTTGAACTTAGTAGAACATTACCCCATACATGAATACCACTAAAACTGGCATTTTTGTAAAAATCATATCTTTTGAAGCGGTCCGTTCCAGATTAAGATCGAAAGCTTTATAGCTTTGTTACAAGTTCTACTATAATACCTAAAAGTATCAGCTTTACATTCGAATACAAAAAAAAGTTATGATGTGTAGGCTACTTACCTATCTGTATATGCCTACCTACTTCTATTTAATCATTATTTACATAACTTTATATACATTTACCTATACATATTTACACACATATTTATTTACAACAGGCATAAATACACACAATAAAATATATATATTATATACATACATAATACTAGATATTTACCTACCTAAGTACTTGGCGTACGATATTATTCTCGTGTTATAATAATCTCCCGAACTTGCTGTGCAATGGAAATACTCGTTCGTCCACGCACCATTGTTCGGAGCGCGCGAGTACCTTACCTACCTGCAGCGGCCGGCGGCATGCGCTTGCGTTGCCGGCCGAACGTCAGACCGCTACGAGCCTCGGACGAGATACCCGTATCGCGCGCTGTCAGCTCTCATTGCATTTTCTTACGCTTGCTTGTGCCTACCCATATAGTACTTACCTTAGGAATCTTATAAACATTGATTTAAAATATTGCCGTGCAAATAAAGTTCCTGTTGCTGTGTTATACGATCTTTCCGCTTCACCCCGTAACTGCCAACGCCTACCTCCATAACTGGTGACCCCTCTTAAGTGCACGATAAACCTTTGAAGAATGGAGAAGTGTGAAGATAAAGAATTCGTAGATGCAGATGTAGACACAGACAGTGATTCCGGTGAGTCGCAAATTGGCGTACCGAGCAATGTGAACACAAAACCACGCTCTTGTAAAAAAATGCTTGTTTCCACTGCACCATCCGATATTTGTAAAATAAAAATTAAAGTTCCTCCATTTAGTCCAGATGACCCGGAGATATGGTTTGCTTTATTGGAAGGACAGTTTGATATCCGTGACGTCACCGAAGATACAGACAAGTTTAGCTACGTCATCACAAACTTGGATCTTCAACACGCGAAGGCCGTGAAGGACATTATTATAAAGCCTCCTCTCACCAACCGGTACGAGAAGATCAAAACGGAACTAATTCGTCGTCTGTCCGCTTCCCATGAGAAAAAGGTGAAACAACTTCTCACTCACGAAGAACTCGGAGACCGGAAACCGTCTCAGTTCCTGCGCCACCTACAGGATTTAGCTGGACCCTCCGTACCCGAAAACTTTATTCGTACGATTTGGTGCAACCGCCTGCCCAACAACATCCAAACAGTGCTGGCTTCACAAACTACTCAGTCCCTGGAGCAGCTTTCGGATCTGGCAGATCGCATCCACGAGATAACTTCACCCGGCAACGTCGCGTCCACGTCATCCACGGCAGCAGTGAGCGGCGGCTCATCCAGCGAAATCGCAGAACTGAGGAAGATGGTCGAGCGCCTTGCATTGAAGCTAGACGAGCACACTCGCACTTACCGCTCCAATGACCGCTCCAACGACCGCCCTGACCGTTCGAGATCACAGAATCGCCGTCAATCTTCGCGCCCAAGGTCGAGATCGCAATCCAACTATGAGAAACACCCCGTATGCTGGTACCATACCAGGCACGGAGCAAAGGCTAACCACTGTATCAAGCCTTGCGACTACCAGAAGGCGGGAAACTCCACGGGCAGTCGCTAATGGCGGCGGACGATTGCCAAGCCTCATCAAGTCGCCTCTTCGTGACCGACCGCAGCTCGGGAACCCAGTACCTGATTGACACCGGCAGTGACCTGTGCGTTTTCCCCCATACTGCGCTTCGCGAGCGACGAGCCAAGCAGACCGACTTCACTTTGTGTGCAGCTAACGGCACACCCATAGAGACTTTTGGTTATATCCAGCTAGATTTGAACTTAGGCTTAAGACGTAGCTTCCCATGGCGTTTTACCGTAGCTCACGTAACAAAACCCATTATAGGCGTCGATTTCTTAAGTTTTTACAATTTGATGGTAGATGTTCGCAATCAACGCCTTGTTGATAATACTACCACATTGTCTGCTATAGCTTCTCTAGCCAAAATTGATATTTGTTCTGTTAAAGTCTCATCGGGCGACACGAGGTATCACGACATTTTAAGTAAATTCCCGGAAATTACACGCCCTTCAGGCACACCGTGGATTCCAAAGCACAGCACAGTTCACCATATTAGGACCATTCCTGGTCCACCCATTTTTTGCACCCCACGTAGGCTCGCCCCCGATAAACTCCAGATAGCTAGGAAGGAATTCGAACTCATGCTTTCTAATGGTACTGCACGCCCTTCCGAAAGCTCCTGGGCTTCACCGTTGCACCTTGCTCCTAAGAAGGATAACGGCTGGCGGCCTTGTGGTGATTATAGGATGCTTAATGCGCGGACCATCCCAGACCGTTATCCTATTAGGCACATCCACGACTTTGCCCAAAGTATTGCTGGTTCCAAAGTCTTTTCCACTATTGATTTGGTCAAAGCCTATAATCAAATCCCGGTCTACGAGGAAGATATCATGAAGTCCGCCATAACTACCCCCTTTGGGCTGTATGAATTCCCTTTCATGTCGTTCGGCTTAAGAAACGCAGGACAGACCTTCCAGCGATTTGTTGACGAGATGACAAGAGGTCTCGATTTCGTGTACTGCTATTTGGACGATTTCTTAGTGTATTCACGCGACGAGTCCCAACACGAAATCCACCTCCAACAGCTTTTCACTCGGATGAAAGAATATGGTATCCTAGTCAACACTGCGAAATGCGTCTTCGGTGCCAGTGAGGTAACCTTCTTAGGATATCGTATATCCCAAACCGGCACCAAGCCTCTCGAATCCAAAGTCGAAGCCATTAAGGAATTCCCAGTCCCAAAGACCGTTAAGCAGCTCAGGCGTTTCTTAGGAATGCTTAACTTTTATAGGCGATTCTTACCTCAAGCCGCTAAGATACAAGCCCCTCTGAACGCCCTTCTTGCTGGTGGTTCCCTTAAGGCATCACATCCTGTCGATATTACTGGTGACACTCTTCTTGCATTCGAACAATGCAAACTAAATCTTTCGAATGCTGCGCTTCTCTCACACCCAGATTGCAATGCCAAACTCGCACTGGTAACAGATGCATCTGACCTCGCAATGGGTGCAGTCGTGCAGCAGTTGAAAGATGGTGAATGGCAGCCCCTCGCATTTTTCTCGCGAAAACTGAGCCCTTGCCAACAAAAATATTCACCCTATGACCGCGAGCTTTTGGCCATATACGAAAGCATTAAGTACTTTCGACACATGTTGGAGGCCAGGCACTTCGTGGTATATACTGATCACAAGCCGATCACTTTCGCTTTTCACGAACGAAAGGCAAACTGTTCGCCACGTCAGTATCGTCATCTGGATTATATCTCGCAGTTCACGACCGACATCCGACACATTTCAGGCAAGGACAATGTCGTAGCCGATACATTGTCGCGCATCGATGAACTGCAGATACCAATCGATCATGACGTACTCGCACAATCTCAAGCTGCCGATCAAGAGCTTCCTCAATATCTTGGTGGTGATTTTTCACTCTGCCTAAAGAAGCTCAAGATACCTAACAGCGATCTCGAGATATACTGCGATGTGAGCACTCCATCGCCAAGGCCGTTCGTGACAAAACCACTGCGAAAGCAACTCTTCGACAGTCTTCATAATCTTAGCCACCCAGGAGTTCAGGCAACCACAAAGTTAATTGCCGAGCGTTTCGTTTGGCCTGGGATGCGCAAAGACTGCCGAGAGTGGTCACGAAAGTGCCTCGCTTGTCAACGCGCCAAGGTAAACCGCCACGTGTCCTCGCCATTAGGCACGTTCGATTTACCCCGCGCTCGATTCGCATTCGTCCATGTGGACATTGTTGGCCCACTTCCACCATCTCAGGGCTACCGCTACTGCTTTACAGCAGTAGACCGGTTCACTCGATGGCCCGAAGTGATCCCAATGGTGGACATGACAGCCGAAACAGTCGGAAAGGCGCTGATATCGTGGATATCCAGGTTTGGATGTCCAACCGATATCGTCACTGACCGCGGGCGACAATTTGAATCTGCACTTTTCCAATACCTTGGAAAAATGATCGGATTCAAACATCGTCGAACAACCGCATATCATCCGGCTTGTAACGGCTTGGTCGAGCGCTTTCACCGTCAGCTGAAAGCGGCCATAATGTGCCACGGCGACTGCAATTGGGTTGAAAACTTACCTCTTGTGCTCTTGGGCATTAGATCCTCTTTTAAAGACGATCTCCAAACTTCGTCTGCCGAGTTGGTGTATGGCGAGCCACTCCGTCTTCCTGGAGAATTTTTCCAGGCAACTTCTAGTGACTCCACCGATATCTCGGATTTCACCACTCGTCTGCGTCACTTTGCAGCGAAGCTTCGTCCATTACCCGCAGCACGTCATAACAAAAATAACATTTTTATTTTTAAAGACCTATCTTCGTCTACTCACGTTTTCCTAAGGGACGATGCATTACGAGGCTCCTTGCAGCCCCCTTACACCGGCCCTTACGAAGTTGTCGAACGTAGTGACAAGGTGTTCAAGATTTTGGTCAAGGGCAAGAGTGTCACAGTATCTATAGACCGCCTTAAGCCGGCCTATCTACTCGTAGACCCATCTCCTCCAACTACCAATCTCGTTCCCACACCCATTCCAACTCCCACTTCAACTACTATTCCCGTACCCGACCCACCTCCAGCACAGCTGGATGCCCCGGCGCAAGGAGACATCAAAAAGACACGCTCTGGCCGCAGGGTTCGATTTCCTGACTACTATCGACCGTAGTGACGGTCTCTGGAGGGGAGTGATGTAGGCTACTTACCTATCTGTATATGCCTACCTACTTCTATTTAATCATTATTTACATAACTTTATATACATTTACCTATACATATTTACACACATATTTATTTACAACAGGCATAAATACACACAATAAAATATATATATTATATACATACATAATACTAGATATTTACCTACCTAAGTACTTGGCGTACGATATTATTCTCGTGTTATAATAATCTCCCGAACTTGCTGTGCAATGGAAATACTCGTTCGTCCACGCACCATTGTTCGGAGCGCGCGAGTACCTTACCTACCTGCAGCGGCCGGCGGCATGCGCTTGCGTTGCCGGCCGAACGTCAGACCGCTACGAGCCTCGGACGAGATACCCGTATCGCGCGCTGTCAGCTCTCATTGCATTTTCTTACGCTTGCTTGTGCCTACCCATATAGTACTTACCTTAGGAATCTTATAAACATTGATTTAAAATATTGCCGTGCAAATAAAGTTCATGTTGCTGTGTTATACGATCTTTCCGCTTCACCCCGTAACTGCCAACGCCTACCTCCATAGATGAAAACAAATTTCGTTTTCATACATTTGAAACACACAAACTCGTATTACATGGTGTTTAACCGCAAAAAAGTCGCGTAACGACAAAATTATGTAATGTTTTGAGTTTTGTAACAAATCTGTTTACTTAAATCCCCCAATTAAGGAAGATTTTTTTTCAAAAATCCTATGAAAGGCAACTACGAATTTTCACCCACTGTGTGCCGTTCCATTGGTTTGTGGATTTTATTCATAATGTTGCTGCCATCGCCTATTGTTGTATTTAAAAATGAAGGAGCATTTGGCCTAGTATTATATCCAGCGCTGCTGATGGTGTGGATATTGAGCAGACGCTGATCAAGGAGCACGCGAGCCTTTGTACCTGTTGTAGCTTATTTATTGTTGTGACTAAGTTGGATGTTGGCCACCATACCATGGCACCGTAGGTTAGAACCGGTCGAACTATGTCAATGTACATCGACAGGCACAACTTGGGTTTTAGTTCCCAATCCTTGTCGACGGCGCGTCTACACTGCCATAGCACATTTTTGTGGGTTTCATTGCACAGTGTGGTATTTGAACCTAAAAGCTGGTCAACATTATCTAGTTCATCTAACAGCTACAGACGTACATTGTCGAGTGTAAAATGAAACGACAAAGGCTTGATTTCATATCAAAGCATTTAATTTTATTCTCTTTACCTACTACTATTTTGTAAAATTTGAACATTTGTAAAGTTACTTTCTGATAACAATTTAAGAATGTCAGATGAAAATGGCTTTCGTTGGGATATGTTCTGGTTGTTTACCCCATTGGAGTTTGCTGTCTAGCCATATTCCGAGATATTTGACCTTGTTTCGGGTTAATTTGGTTACAACTATTAAAATAGAAGTCGGGATCAAAGCGGTCTTTTTCAGTGCAATCATGAGGATCACCTTAAAACGTCTTATGTACTGAGTGAATCTACCGCGTTCGTCGCGACCGGAGCCTGGAAGAGCTGGCGAGAAACTGGAGTTGGTTCCTGGCGATTTTCTTTTGTATGATCCTTTTTGCAAAATATGGACCTGCAGTTTACTTTTTGAGTTTGCTGATCGACAACTGATAGATCTCGCTTGGGACTTTGTAATGGTGGCGTACACATTGTCCTGCAAACGATTTGCTTGCTTTGGTGAGCCTAGTAGTGGGAGCGGCGAGTTTGTCTTGGTTTCTAGTGTTGTGACATTGTGACTGTTGCTCTTTTTAGCGGATAAATTTGTGGTTTTTGCTAACACACATCAGATTTTCGTGTATGTGCTGGAAAACACATCTTCTGCAGCAGCACTTCCCCACAGCAAAATGCCGTAGGGCATAAGGCTATGAGAGTTGCTGAGGTAGACAAGTAATAGCGGTGTCCACGTCTGTAAGAAGGCGGATCTTTTTGACTGTTTATTCTGCAGAGCTAAGTCTCTACAATCGTCATGCGGCAACGCATCATTTTTATGGT
Organism: Plemyria rubiginata; assembly: GCA_963576535.1. Classification (NCBI taxonomy): domain Eukaryota; kingdom Metazoa; phylum Arthropoda; class Insecta; order Lepidoptera; family Geometridae; genus Plemyria; species Plemyria rubiginata. The sequence goes on from CAUYVL010000003.1 coordinate 241,093, forward strand.
CGCGTCGAAATGCTTTGAATTTTTGGCGGTAAAATGTTATTTTGCTGATTACAAGAGAACTGCTCGTCCTAGAGATTCCAAATTTTTGTTACCGAGTGCACTAATTCATAGCTCGGTTCAGAGACATCAACCGAGTCTGTACCTATTGTGGTTGCTGAGATCCAACATGTGCAAGCTGGACAAACAAAAAAAGCTGGAAAAGCTTGTAACTCATAGAGTTTTGAACAGAGACACTTCAAATATTTGGTACCTCGCTAATTCGTTTGGTACTAAATCTGAGACTTAAAGCAACCTGCTAGCTCCAGCCATTCCAGAGAACGAGCATATGCTTTTTCACGTACCGTTACTCCAGCTTACACGTTGATGAAGTCTTATAACTCGAAGAGTTTCCTAGCTACAGACCTGAAATTTTTGGTACCAGGTGCACTAAATAGGTACTAAATCCTTGCGCTTACTATATATCTCTATCATTAGCCGTTTGCCCACACTGACTGAGGCAGCTGGAGACATGTTACTCCAGCTTACACACTATTATAAGCTTCTAGCATCGTTGTTTATTTGGCAGCTAAATTATAATTCAAATCTATGAGTGCACTAATTATGCTTTAAATATTGGCATTTATAGAAATTACATTTTCAATATGAGGAAGCTGGAGGCATGCACACACCTACAAGGCAGATCCCGCCAATGGAGTGTTAGAGAACTTGGCGGCCCAATCAAGGAATTTGAATATTCCTTGGGCTCAATAGATTCAACAGGTACCTATCATAGCTGTCAGTTCACTTTATAATTTACCTACATACCTACTTGGTAATAACATGGCCTGATGATGGCATTCACCTCTGTTGTGTACATAGGTACTCAACTTGTCGTCCTATTATGTACAATGCTGGTTTCCTAGGTACTGCAAAAAGGGTTTGCAGACACAAATACTATCTAATGTCGAGGTGTGTGTGCAGGTACTCAAGATTTTGGTACTTGGCTATTTTGAAGCACTTTACAATGTAAATATAGTTGAAGCCGGCGCTTTAGCCTGCCATTGTAGCAGCTACAACAAGTTGATCAGGTTACTTGGGAACATGGACAGAATCCTATGTTTGGTATGTAATCTACATGGGTAATGTTATTTAATGCTGTGAATATGATGATAGATTCAAAGATTACTTCTTGATGTTCTTGGTTTTTTACGTATGCTTTAATAATAAAGGTTCAATGAATGTGTGATTGGAATACTGAGTGATAAATAATTGTATAAAAGTTAGGGTACCTACGGGAAGGTTGACCTATCAAGCAGGATTCCTGTTGATGGCAGAAACTAGATTTGAAAATAAACAATAAAACATGGTAAACTGGAACAGCTAACCATACCTTATTAAGAAATAGAGGTTACTTGTGTCTTGGACTCCCGTATCCGCATTTAGACTAAGGTGGTCCATTATGTGTGAGGAAGAAATAGAGGTAAATATTACTTACATAGCTCGGTAAGTAGACATGTGAGTAATACTAATTCTCTGACTAAACCCATAAATAGGAATTATGTCATAACTTGGCCTTTTAATTGATTTGTAATCTATTATGGTTGTGGGAGATTACCTATTTACTGATTGTTTGTTTTCTTTTGTGATTTTGATTCTCTTTTGCCTTTTTCTTCTCATTTTAAACTTCATCACTGTTCTAAACATGCTTCCTTAATCAAGGGATGAATAACTTCAAGGCGTAAGCGCAAGAAATGGATTATCATTGTATTTTTTTGGTAGAAATTGTGATATAGGTACCAACTAACTGGAAGCCCTGAATCAATAGATGAGTAAATAAAAAAAAATGGTATAAGTTCCTCCCTGGCATATTAAACTATCTGCGCTTGAGTCTACACAGAGAGCATGTTCTATTTTATTGATGTCTAAATTATGCCTTAAAGTTAAAAATTAACCGCAATAAACCAATTGGCTTTATTTTGGAATTCATCGAATGGTTTTGAAAGTTGTAATTGAGCTTTGAAATGAAATGGAATAATTTATTTGTGTGAAGTATGGCACAATTATGATGATACTACAAATAATGAATCTCACTTTGTCAGAAAACCGAGCATGCAAATATAAGTAATAGAGAAAATTACATGTTGGAAATTAAAATATACTTATGCTTTCAATAAATAATTACCAAATACTTTTATAAATAGTAAGCATTATAAAATACAATTTAAAATTAAACATATTATATTATGATTAAAATAAAAAAGTAACTTTATGAAAATGAAAAATCATACTTATCGACTAACCAATTATACATTTTTGTTTTGAATTTATTAGAAAGCAGTTTTATAATAGCCCTAGGTATATTACCAAAAATGTTAACGTCATTAAGTGACTTTTTTTTAATGATTAATAGCAGTTTTACGACCTGGAATTAATACATAACCGTGTTGGGTTCTTTTTGAATTTCAAGCGCAAGACAATTGAGTGACCAATTGTGACTTGAACCTAGTCTATTCTGAAACTAGTTATGGTATGGGGCTTTACTTATGTATGGAGATAGTTGTTACGAGTTGAAGAGTTGGGTTCTTTTCAAAATTAAGTACAGCATAATATAAGAATCATGATAATATAATAAAGGGAACTTATTTAATTTGAGATGGTTTCTGTACATGGTTTTTGTGTGCATTTTAATAATTGGTGTGTGTTGAAGAGTCGGTACCATTCAAAATTTACAGCATAACACAAGCTAGCAACATTGGTGACATACATTTAATTAGGTACATAACAAGTGTTTCAGCTAACAAGTAACATTTCAGGCTCGAAATGACCTTGATTTTGATGTTTGATTGTATATAAAGAAAAACAACAAATCCATTGACTTTGAATTGTTTGGATCTTTTCAGTTGTTATTATAATAATCAATAATGCATCCAAGTAAAATAGTTTTGATGACCGAATTTTTATTGGTGATTATTTTCATGATATAAGAATATAAGGGTATACTGTAGAGTATAATAAACATAATCCAGATCGAGCCTTGGTAACATTGTTTAATGGCGAAGCTGGGACGCCATTATGATTGATTATGAGAAACCAATGTTGATGATGATGACGATGATGATGATGATGAAGCATGATACATGCTTATATTAACAGTTGAAATTGATTTCAGGTATTCATATTGTGTCTTCCTTTCCTTACACTTTCCTCCTTACCTTTTCCATTGATTTTACTTTAAATTTGTTATTCTCTGATGATCTCACTCCAACAAAGAATTTGAAAAGTCAAATGGGTACCTACCTATAACGACGAGTCGGATGCAACTCGAACACCGGGGCTCCTAGTTTTGTTGGACTAGGTTTACAAGGATCAAAATGGGTTTGATCCTAATAGTAAATTACAAAGAATTCTGGTTAGCTATGAAGTTAGTTTAGGTCTATGAAGATCTGGTTAGCTAAAGTAGATAAGTCTGCTCTCGCTTTGAATGGACGGAGCGACAAACCTTTTTCTATGCGTTACCAAAACTGGAAGGATGAAAGAAAGTGATATGAGGAATTGATAATGATGACAGTAAAATACACATTGACCGAGTTGGAGGATAAACTTATTGCCGCATTCTCATGCGGATATAACCATAGAGGCTTACTCACTGAAATGTTGGCCCGAAAATCTCGCGTGAATGAAACCCTCGATGATCGAGGAGAGCTAATATGACAAAATGACGCTCGTAAACAGGTGCGAGTTCACCGGCAAACGGGCAATTGACTCACGGAATCTACGATTATAACGAGAGGACGAACGTAGATACCTATCTACAAGATAGTGATAGTGGCTATAAGGAACCAGAAGAAGTATAGAAATATCTCCAAAATATTACTGACTACACTAATGAGATAATTAAAAATACTATTATTGGGGATGGCATCGGTCATATGCCCCAGCGGAATCAGTACGAACACCACAAGTGCAAATAGATAGATAGATAAATTCTTTATTGTACACGAAGAAAAACAAAACAAGTATAGAAAATTGGTACAATGGCGGCTTTATCGCTAAGAGCGATCTCTTCCAGACAACCTTTGGATGGAAAGGATACAAGGAAAATCGGAGAAGCAATCGGTGTAACTAAAGACGGCGGTGTACAATAACTTAGCGTAACACTAAGTTATATTATATACAAATTAAAAATAAAATCGCCCATGTAGAACAAATTAAATCTCCCTTTTTGTTTTTTGCTCTGCTACTGTAACATATTTGTGGTTCAAACTAAGTAAAGTGTATATTGTATTGGGCCTCCCGCGATACAGGCTTGTCCTAGTGCGGGGACCAATGGCAAAATTATTATTAATTATTAATATGTTTAAACTGTAAATAAAAAAGAAATAAAAACGGGAAACATGGTCACGGTACATAAAATGCCGTCGGTAAGGTCACACAGACCAGAACTGCAGCCATACCTAAGAATTTTGTACCCGTCGACAATGAATGCAACTAATACCATTAAAACATCCTAAACATTGCAAGTGGACAAAAAAGTATGGAAGAACTATAAGTTAATAACCTATAATGTGAAGGCAAGTGTAGATTTAGGCCATAAACGAAATAGAAAGGAAGAAAATTAATTTGTTTGTCATACAAATATAGGAGAGTCTAAAAGTTATAAGCTAGTATCTGATAGTAAAGCTTAAAGCGGAAAAATGTAGAGTAGTCTTCCCTAAGCCGAGTACGACAAGCAGGTCCCGTCTCGTTGTTCCAGAAGAGACCCGAAGGTGGTTTTACAACGTACTTAAAAGGGCAAACACAACGTACCCACTCTGAATGGGTTCAGGAATTAGTTTCAGTTTGAGGGAAGAAGGTATATTAAGATGTACACTAGCTATCTGGTTCCCATATCACAAGGTTTGGCTCAGTTCGGTGTGAGATAGTGCTGTGTCGAAAGTCCACCAATAATTATTTATTTAATTAGTTGCAGTAAAGTACCAAGTGATTGCATTAAGGGGGGGCATTCCCGATTATCCCGATTTTGTAACTGACCGTACTTTAATAACTGAAGACCTATTGATATGTAGTTTTGAAGTTCATACATATTATAGTTGTGGACATTTCCTAGTGCATCACACACAAAAATCAGACATCAGACAAAAACACGATTGGTGACATTTCGACCGATAGAAAAACATGACAGAGCTACCTCTAAATGAAACATAGAAAGATCAATGGGAACATAAGAATGAGTAAAATGACACGAAATGGATACCAAAACATTGTAAACGTTGTTCCGCATATAGAATAGATTGCAAACGTTATTACAATAAGTTCACCCGGAGAGCAAGAGAGCGCCACGTTCGGAAATCCTCGCCCTAGAGGCGTATAGTAAGAGACGGAGTCGATTAGCCACCGTCATGTTATTAAGACGTACGCGGACCGAATTACCGGTCGTGAGAACATACATAACCGATAGCGTTCTGTTTCCGTACTGAGAACCCAGTTCAAAATCTGAGAAGATACATTATAAGCGCTTGGGTGAAACAGTCGTTCACGGATTGACATAATACTCCGAGTGAGACTTCCGGTCTCACTCGGAGAGCTAAGACACCAATAATGTAAATGTAGATACGGTATGCTATTTAAAGTCGAGCGAAGAGTATAGTTTTGTTGAGTATATACACGATCAGAAGAGGCCAGAGTTCATTATTAATTGTACGTTTAATATCTGGCTGACCGAGCTTTGCTCGGTTGCTTAACAACGCCATCTAGTAAAGTAGCTATAAAATTGTATTATTACGAGCCAATAGAAATTTGAAAGTCATATTAAAAAAAAAAAACAATCGATCGAAGTTCAGATCGTATCAAATTAAATAAATAAATAAATATGCAAGAATTGCCCAGTATTAGATATAGCGACAGAACCAAAGCACTGGTAAATCTCTCAGGTAGATTATATTATGGGGAAGATCCAGAATGAATAGGTCCGAAGGACACTGGCATGACCATAACGTTATGGAAAAATATGATATTATTCAGACAATATTACAAAAGCTATGCAAAGCCAGTAGAGTACGAAGTTGGTGATTTAGTCATGGTACAACGAAAACACTAAGACCCCCGGTGAAAGCAACCCTAGCTGTATACGACTGTTGAAGGTCACCCCAGAAGAAAATATACGTCATTTGAGTAGTTTTGTTTGAGTAGTTTAATTTGGGGCTAGATTGTGATGTGTGGATTATCCAGCATTATTTATTTATTTCGGTAGACGACATGAAACCACAATGGTGTAAATTAAAAGGTTTTTAGTCTGATAGCTCCTCTAGAGAAAGTGAGTGAACCAATCTGATCCGTGGCGAGCGTTACCCCTGTACTGCGTTTCACCTCCCACTCCATTTATCCTATCCTGTTTTGACACTATGAATGAAAGGAGGGCGTAACCCCCCCTGTGTGGGGGTAAGCGTCGAAGAATTATACAGAAATGTCTGAGGGCGTAACCCCCCTGCGTGGGGGTAAGCGTCGACATATAATTGAATGTCTGAAGGCGTAACCCCCAGTGTGGGTAGGCGTCGACAAATAATTGAATGTCTGAAGGCGTAACCCCCAGTGTGGGTAGGCGTCGACAAATAATTGAATGTCTGAAGGCGTAACCCCCAGTGTGGGTAGGCGTCGACAAATAATTGAATGTCTGAGGGCGTAACCCCCAGTGTGGGTAAGCGTCGACAAATAATTGAATGTCTGAAGGCGTAGCCCCCCGTGTGGGTAGGCGTCGACAAATAATTGAATACCTTGAGAACATAACCCCCGGTGTGGGTATGCGTTGGCGCCAGTCGGCACACATGAATATCTAGCCAGACAACGATGCAGAGGCTACGTGCTGCAAAGGCGATCCTTGGCCTCTGTTAAGGCCACCCAGAAACGAGGCTAGAGTCTCGAGAGCTGTTGCCTGTCGAGGGCCATGACATCGACACAACGTGTCATTTCCGTCTAACGACGAAATTTAAGTGATAAATGCTGTGCATAAAGTTTTATAATAAATGTGATTCAATGGTCTGTCTAGTGTAGTGTGGTATCAAGTGTTAATATCTAAATCAAAAGAAGATAATTGATATTCTAACCATAAAGTGTTAAGTTTATCGAGTATTATGCCGCCGTCATCTTATAGTATTTAAGCGTGTGCTGTTTTATGAATTTGTTTACTTTTCCTTTCTCTGTTAGATTACTTATTGTATGATATCTAAGCTGCAGTAGTGTAGGTATTTTATTACATTGTAACGAGGATCATACAAAAGAGCGATAGATACCAAGCCGAGTTTGTTGCCTGTTCTTCTCGGCGTTGGTCGCGTGGAACTGGCACTAGAGTCACCTAGTTTTAAGACGTTTCAAGATGATCCTTGCTATTTATTATTTTGTATTTGAATTTGAATTAGTCGGCGCAGCGTTTTTTTTTTGTATGGAAACTCTTATCTGTTTAATCCTATAAGTCACAAGTAATTTATGTCAAATACGAATGAGGTCATTCTTCTGTGTATGGATGGCCGAATACTAGAGTCTAGGTCAGTGGTTCCCAACTCGTTCAATATGGTTACCCCTATGACCTAATAAGAAAATCAATTTTACTCCGACATTGAAATAAAATGTTATCAATGCAAGCAATACAAATATCTTAATGAATAAAAAAATATACAATTTGAAAGCATTATATATTATTATTTTTTTTATTACGCAAAATATGTGTGTGATGGTTAGTATTGCTTTGCGTTCACAAGATTTTTTATGTTATGTCATGTTAGGTTTAGTTTCGCATAAATAAAGTACATCTTAAATCATGGCTTACATTGAGATGATTTCTGATCTTTGTTTCAGGCTAACCAACGTTAAAGAGCACATATTTAACTAATTCAAAATAAAAACATAATTATAAATTATTCTTACATAATTACATTACCTACATCTTAAATCGACATAGATTTCCCGATCTTAACGTTTTGTTATTAAGAGTCCGGTGACAGCGGCTCGCAATTTCGAAGTGCGATTGGCTATTATTTCATTTTATTTCATTTCGGGGAGGTTGTTTGAAAAAATAACTCTAGAGAAACACGCATAAATACTGTTCGAACACAAATAATACAATAATATAAGGGAAACATGCCCGAATCAGAAATCATTTTGGTATTAGTATGTTTGGTCTTACGTTTACCTAATACCAAAATGATTTCTGACTCAAGCACATTTCCCTTATATTATTGTATTATTTGTGTTCGAACAGTATTTATGCGTGTTTCTCTAGAGTTATTTTTTCAAACAACCTCCCCGAAATGAAATAAAATGAAATAATAGCCAATCGCACTTCGAAATTGCGAGCCACTGTCACCGGAGCCTTAAAGCTATGGTTGTATTATTTCTCTGTATAATGTCATGTGGAAGGGACACCTACAGCACAAGTCTACAAGGACTTAGTGTAGGATCTTGAATCTCTAATCATCTACAAGCCATGTTAACTCTTCATCACATCAATAAATTACCGTCTATATCTATGATCACTTAATGTGTGCCTGCACCAAAATTTTAGGTACCTAACATATCTATGTTTTTATTTGCTAAACACCTAATTTATTATTGTTTTATGATTATTATACCGACCTAGGTGATAGATGCAATGTACCTAATTATCTTGTCATTGGAGAGTGGAGGCTATGTGGAATTGATTGAACCTGTATATTTCAATATAATAGTATATAAATTGTTGTCCTGTATTAAGTTTTGAAATTACATTATTAACATTTTACTTTGATAAACACAATGCTTTGCTTAATGTATATTTTATCTTCATTAAGATAGGCACATTATTCACTAGATAGTGTGTACAAGCTAAATAACCATGTCTTACTGTAATAATGACAGAGCTAACTTAACAATGACTTCATTATAGGTACAACTTAGGTAGGTTGCACTTCACCTACAAGCGAATGTTGAAGAAAGAAAGAAAGAAAGAAAATATATTTATTTCGTCCCACAATAGGTAGGTACAAGTAGGTACTTACTTAAAACTAACAGAAAATAAAATTATAACCTACACTAATAAAGGACAAAAAAAAAAAAAAAAAAAAAAAAAAAAAAATGTTGCAGAGTTTTATCTTGGCGTTTTGTCATCACATTCACACCTACCCGATTTATAATTAACAACCTATCTAAATAGCTACCTACACATACCTACACCATGACACACTACCTACACTACACATTTCATTACCGTTTTGTTTTACACATTGTTCTCTTCTTTTTTGTGATCAACTTTATATTTTATGTCTGTTTTATTCGTTAACTTTTACCTTATTATTTTGGTTTGTCTTTTCAGTATCATCTGCCTACCTATATAAGTTGCTTATAAAATGTAGATTCGTTTTGGTTTATGCACAATGTATATTATATAGTTTATATTAGACAATAAGAAAACTGTGAATCTAAGAATGAATAAATAAATAAATAATTAATATCAAAATTTCTGTTATTGGGAATGGCAAAACTTATTCATGACTGTTGACCTCAGGTGCCTAGAGACAGGCACTTGTCAGGATGGTCGAATGTTAATTAATTATAAGTTTCACAATTACATAAATAGTACCTAGTTAATAAGCTTGGAGTCGATATTTGTAATCGATAGATGTTATTTCACATAACGACTATCGATTACAAAACAAAAATAAAGAAGAAGCAGGATGGCTTCAAAAACTCTTGGAAAAATCGCTATGGGCGATGGCTCTGTAATGTAGAATTACCGCAGGTTTTCATAGTTCTATGGATGTAATACGCTGATAATATACAATTAGTTTAACTACAGCCTCACTTGTTTGATTGATTTAACATGTAGTTTCTTCAAAAAATCTATATCATATTTAGGTTACATGATCGATGCTAATGGCTTAAAAACAGAAGTTTCCAAGATAGACGCGGTAAATAGAACGCCACAGCCTACGAATGTAAGTGAAGTAAAAGCTTTTTTAGGCTTAGTTAATTACTACGGAAAGTTCGTGCGAAACATAAGCAGCGTGTTAGAACCACTTTATGGGTTACTTAAGTCTGATAAAGAGTTTGTGTGGTCTAACGAATGTGAAAAGGCATTTCAATCTATTAAGCGATTATTAAGGGAGGCGCCGGTCCTGGCTCACTGGGACCCTAGCCTGCCGACGTGACGTGTGACGCGTCGCCGTACGGCGTGGGCGGCGTGCTGGCGCAGCGCGCGCCCGGCGGCGGCGAGCTGCGGCCTGTGCTGCACGCCTCGCGCACCTTGTCACCTGCCGAGCGAAACTATTCGCAGATTTGTCGAGAAGGACTGGCGATCATATTCGCAGTGAATAGATTTCACGACTATTTGTACGGTAATAGATTTACTCTGGTGACGGATTGTAAGCCGTTAGCGTCTATTTTTCATAAAAGTAAAGCCATCCCATCCATGGCAAGTAACAGGTTGCAAAGATGGGCCGTTATACTAAGTGCGTATAATTATCAGGTAAAATGCATAAGTTCAAAACATAATTGTGTCGCAGATAGCTTATCGCGTATTCCGGTAATCGAAGAGAATAAGGAGTATAGAACTGAATCTTACATCAGTTTCATTTCTGAGCAGACACCAATTGACTATAAAATGGTGGCCAAACATTCAGCAAAAGATAAAACATTGCAAAAATTAATGCAGGCTATTAAATCTAATTGGTTGTACTGCAAAGACGAAGATTTAAAAAGTTTTTTTACTATTAAAGAGTTTCTCAATGTGGAGTCAGGTTGCATACTATTTGGTCACCGGGTCATTATTCCAGACTCATTACAAAATGGAGTTCTAAAAATGTTACACGCTTGCCATCAGGGAATAGTAAAGTGTAAAAGCCTAGCGCGAGGCTATGTGTATTGGCCCGGCATCGATGCCGACATCGAGCGGGAGTGCCAGGGCTGCGAGACCTGCGCCAGCGTCCGACCTGCGCCGGCCGCAGCGCCTGTTCATCCATGGGCATGGCCGCAATTGCCGTGGTACAGAGTCCACGTTGATTTTTTCTCGTTGGAAAACCAAACATATTTGGTGCTCGTGGACGCTCATTCCAAATGGATTGAAGCTCATAGTATAAGTACTACTTCAGCGAAAGTTACTATTTCTAGATTGAGGTGTATCATGAGTTGTTTTGGATTGCCTCGTGAATTAGTATCAGACAACGGACCACCGTTTAGTAGTCAAGATTTCAAAACATTTTTAGAGAGCTGTGATATACATCATATTTTAGTGTCACCGTACAAGCCAAGTAGCAATGGAGCTGCTGAGAGTGCTGTTAAAATAGTGAAAACCTGTTTAAGAAAAGCATTGGTTGAAAAAGAAGATTTACAGATAGCTTTAGATAAATTCTTATTATATTATAGGTCGACTCCGCATAGTTTGACAGGAAAATCTCCATCACAGTTATTATTCGGACGCAATATACGCACTCATTGTGATATAATTCGCCCATGTATCGAAGACAAAATACGTGATAAACAAAGCCTCATCAACAAAAAGGGAAGCAGTAGGGTGCGACAGTTTGCAATAGGCGATAAGGTGCAGTTCAAACAGTTCAGGAACAATAAAAGTTTCTGGGTAAAAGGCATTGTAACAAAACGATCAGGACCGGTTTCTTATCAGGTACGCCATAATGATAAAATTTATAAAAAACATGTTGATCACATCATTCTGCGAAGGGTAACCACAAATGAAAAGCCGGGGCCGATAGGGGAAAGTAGGACAACTATTGGGGATGATATATCGGACTTCAACATCACTCCCAGTAGCAATCCCACCAACGAAAATAACTCTGCAAATAACGATAACACTGATCATATGGCCGCAAGGTCAAACATATCACGTAACAACAGGCTAGCTGCTACTGAAGAGCCGAGTGAGGTTATCACGCCAAAACGCTTACGCAAACAGGCTCAACGTTTTGTTGTCACATAGTGTTGTCTACAAGTTTGTAGTAGGTATCTAATTATAAGATCGATATTTGCTATGAAAAACATACAACATGTGCTAGGTGAATTACACCTACACTGTTGCTGGCTATATCTATGTGTTTATATTGGTTGTTAAAAAGTAGATAAGTAAGGTAATATCTATCTGAGATTGTAACTAGGTAATTAAAGGTTTATTCTTTATTCATGAAGTGTTTTGTAATGGTTAAGCTGACTGTTGTTAGGTATAATAAAGGGTAGGTATAATAAAAAGTCATACGTAGGTTTAAAATTAAGAATTGTTTATTAGCCCTTAAACAGAGGTGTGAAGATGTTATGTATGCAACATAAGGTAGGTTAAGTATCATTATTTGTACTGTGAGGGTACCTACTCAATAAAATTAGTCTCGTTATAATGGTGGTTTCATTAACACGGTTTACTTTCATATAAAACAATAATCTTTGAAAAAACTCTGGGAGCTACAGAAAGCCCATAAGGCATGGATTGAAATTCATAAGTTGTAAGTTTCCCAGAATTTGGATCTTGAAATTCAAATCTTAAATATTTTCTGTCTTCAGAATTAATAGAAACTAAAAGATAGGCTTCTTTTAAGTCTATGGTGGCTAGGAAACCATTGTGTGGGATAAGTTTACATGCTGTCCTATAATCCTCCATTTTAAAATGTGTACCTTGTATAAATTTATTTAGCGGCTTTAAGTTAAGTATGAATCTTTTGCTGCCATTTGGCTTAGGAGCTAAGAATATTCTAGATATAAACTGATTGTGACATGGAGTGCAAGGGTATACTGCACCTAATTCAATAAGTTTTTGAATAGCACTAGACATCTCTCGACTATCATCAAGAGAGAATGTAGAATGTGGTGCAACAGATTGTATCACTCTTTTACAGAATGGGATTGTATACCCTGGCTTAATCCATGATAAGATTACCGTGTTGCTAGTAATATTGGTCCAGCAGTTATAATAATACGTTAATCGTCCCGCATGTACCTGTGTTATTGCTGCGTGTTGGCACGAGGCTTGGCCTGGTTGAAGTTCTTCGCAGGCGTTTGGTTCGCTGTCGACGTGGGGTAGGACCGGCGCCCTGTTGTCGCTGGTTTCCGCTGACCCCCCCGCCCCCCCCCTGAATGATGGGTAACGAGGAGGTCCTGTCCAATTTCCCTGGTGGGTAGAACGGGTGGCCGCCGACTGTGGAGTTGGAGTGGCGTTCTTTTGATTTGCCACTTTCCCGATTTTTAGCCCTTGCTTTTCTATAGCCTTGCTCGCTTTGATTTTATCAGCAAGTGTGTTGCCGAAAAGCGTTTCGTCACGCTCAGTGTCTTGGATCATGTGCAGAAAACTTTTTTCTAGGCTTGGTGTTATCAATTTCTTCCGGTCGACTGAAAATGAAAAGTGCAGGTCGGTCAGTAGCCGACAGCCATCACTAAGGGATTTTAGGGCTCGGACCTTATCATCGGTTTTTAGCATTGTATCCATTGCGCGATTTATTGCAGAAGTCCCTGCGCCGAGAGTTTGTTGGAAACTTTCCAGTTTTTTGTCTCGGGTTCTAACAACTTCTGATACTGCTGCTGAGATTTCAGCATTAAGTTTTGGGGCTTGTAACAGCTTGCAATTGGAAGGAATAAGGTATTCCTTTATCAGATTACTCTTTACTTCATTGGGTAACCCTTTTCTCAACAGTGGGAGCCATAGGTTAGCCAAGCTATCATGTATAGGCTCACCAAAGTCAGGAGTATCTGACGTGCACGCTCCAAGAGCTGATAGGAGTTCTGGGTCCAAGCTTGGTTCTGGTTGGGCCCCAGTTGCGGCCTCGGTTGTGGCCTCGGTTACGGCCGCGCCAACAGTTTCCTCCTCCAAGACAGGCGATGCCTGTGGGGACGTCGGTAACGGCGGCGGCGGCGGTGATTAAACCTCATCCTCAGGTTCCTCACGTTGTGGATCGCCATCGATTATACCTAAAATTGGAATAATCGTGGTATAAATTTTCCATCGAAATGATTTTTGAGGTTAGTTCGAAACAATGCAAGGGATTTTATTGTCTCGAAGACAATAATGGGCAGATGAACCTGAATCAATTAGATATCACGTTTTTTCTGCATCGTTTTATCACGGGTAGCTCTCAGCTAATCGTGTTATCGCAATTGACTCGCAGTCAATCCCGATGTATTGCATTTTTGAGAAATATTTCACACCTACCTTGTACACTTTCGTCTTCCGACGAGTCCAGGAGGCGTCGTGTGCGACGTTTTTGCTTTTCCTTTTCTTCTAACTTCCTTATTTTCCATTGGTAATGCATCAATTTTTCTTGGGCACTGCGTTTTGGCATTTTTGCAAAAGCGCGTGCGCACGTTGCCATGCACAAAAAAGGAATGAGCTAGGGACGGTACGCACGGGCTAGGGACGGGCATATCGATAATGATTCGATGTTTTAAATCGAGTGATTTCTCTAAAAATTGTGCAAAGTTGCCTGTATACTAAAGGATACTACATTGTTATTATACTATATATGAAGAATGAAGCGACGAAGTACAAATTATTATCATCGCGCGAAGGGCATTGTATTGTTTTTGAGTATAGTCAGCCCACAAGCTGCTCGTGTAGAAACTGGTACAGTAAGCTCGGAAAAGTGTAATTTTGACATCAGTGGAGCAACGAGCAAACCTGCGGGCTATCATATTCGCTCTAACAGACAAGGCCCTCCGTTCTCTCTCTATATCCACATCGTCCTTCAGGTATAGGTTTTATTTAATTATATTAAAAAAAAAAAATTGGGCATGTTTTGTGGGAGTAAAATAGTCGACTACGAAATGCTGTTTCGATCAATATATACCTAAAACGGTCTAAGCTGCAGTTCTCCCTTTCTTGCTTGGGGCGCGGCGGCGGCATAAAGTGAAACAGGAACACTTTATTGAAATACATACCTATTTTCAAAAGTCTCTCTGGTATCCTATCCTCTTAAGTTCACCTTCGACATGGACATTTTGTGCGTGCGTGCGGCTGCCAACTGCCAAGCAACGCATCGTCGCGGCCGTCGCGTCGCGTCGCGTCGCCTGCGTCCACTAGTAACCTACCCGCAGCTATCGTGTACCGCGGGCACCGACGACGACGACCACAGTAGGTACATAGGTACAGGTATTAACACTGAATGCTTCCATGTTTTATTTGTGTTAGCTGCTTGTTCGCCAATTCTTAAAATAAGTAATAGAATCCAAAGATGACATGTCCAATAAAATTGTAATGGAAATAAAAAAATGTTTTCTTTATGACATAAAATAATCTTTTAATTAGTGTGAGCTGCCGCGAGGAAGCAATAGTCTTCCTACCATTTTGGACAGTTTTCACACACAACATTGTGGTGGTCCTACCTAACACAACATTGTGTTTGGACTACCACCTACCTACTAACTAAGGAGGTATGTTAGCCAAGTTTCAACAGAATTGGCCTATTTATTGAAGAGCTCCGTTGAACAGACCTCTATTGTCAGACCGTGTCGCCGTCGCCGCTATCGTAAACCAGAGAATAAGGTATAACTATTTTATTTATAGACGAGCAGCTTTCGCTGATATGTTTACGAAGTGTTTACGTCACAGTAATTTGAATTTTAATTGTTGAAATTAAAAATTGAAATTGAATCGTCGGAATTAGGTATTATTATTTTAAATTTTTTGTGTAGTGTCTTTGTTATTGTCTTTTTTAGTTCCACTTTTTAAGCACTATTTTACTTGTTCGAAACCAGTTGTCGAGTTTATTTTTGAAGGCATTCTTCACTGAGTCAGCGGAGACAATGTCCTCAGGCAGCATGTTCTAGTTGTGAACCACTCTGTTGCTGAAGAAATTATGTGCTACATGTGTATTGGAAGGATCACGAACTAATTTAAGATGGTGGCCACGTGACGCTCTGTCTTCTTTTCTTAGGAGGATATCTTGTATGTTTGGTAGGCTGTATTGGTGTGTTAGAATTTTGTATGTTTCAATGAGACCCCCACGTAGCCGTCTTTGTTCTCCGCGTCATGTCAGTCGCCAGGTAGCCTGAAGTCGCGCCATATTCGAACGTTTGCTGTGTGTGTGGCACGGAGAACAAGTCTCGTGTGATACAGCTATCAAACATACCTAGGTACCTATCTGACCGGGTTAGGTGCCTCTGCCCTGACTATCTCAATAGTTAACCTACCTTATGAATAGTTGGTTGGTTGGTCAAATGAAACATTCATTTGGGTTAAATAGCGTTTATTTAAAGTAAAATACACACACACACACATAGGTACATCGATTACTACCATACTCGTACAAAGGCAAATGAATATTATTATCTTTATCTAAATATATATCGCCGTCCCCACCGAATAAAATCGTAATCGACTATTACGATAGTAGTGCTTTTATTTGAAATAACTATTCTAGAGGTCCGATTACACCTTGTGAATTTTTTTCAACAGATTCGTACGAGTATTTACCGAGTTAGCGATTTTGTAATGGATCTAACGGTTTTATTCGATTGAACAGAAAAACACTTTTTTTCCTGGAATAAAAACGTAACATATTAATACTGACTACGCAATGTATCATTTTTTATGGTAATGTACTATTACGATTTTATTCGGCGGAACTTTTGATTTTTCAATCACAGTGAAGTCACGATTACACTCGTAAAATAAATGGAATTGTTATATTGAGTACTGTATCATAAATCAACAAAAAGAAACCCATTACCTTGATTTTACGATAGTGCGAAAAGCCCATCTTTTTAATAATTTTCAGTTTAGCCTCAGACTGGAAGTACAACTAAAATCGAAGTTGGACGAATAAATGGCGTCGACGATAATAAACGATTTTTTTTGTGCGCAACCTACCTATACGTTTGACATCGGGATGTTTATTCACAATTTTCACAAACTACTTCACTTACTAAATCACTTTTGGGTTCAGTGTTCTGATGGTGCCACTATATCGTTGTTGTAGCTGGTGAACGTAGTCCCGCGACCAGAGGGCTGAGGGCTGACCACGAGTTTGGTGTGGTTGGCGCTTGCGTATATACGATCCACAGCCATTTTACACTACGATCTACGATCTACACCAGATTTTTAGATCAGTGTGGCTGACGTCTATCGTCTTTTGCGAACCTTCGCGGCCGCGATCGTTCGCAAAAGCCGGAAGTGATATTCAAATTTGACAGATAGGATTATTTTACAAGGACTAGAGTCGTTCCTTCAAGAAACCACGGTTTTGGAGTGGTTTTGACAGAGTTGTTGACAAAACAGATGATGAAATGTAAGTGTCTGTGTCATTTTATAATTAAAAACAAAGAAGAAGAGAAGGTTTTCAAATTCTTAGATCATGTCAATCAAACAAAACAAATCAACACGTACCTACGTGGTGATTTTATCATCAACGACATGAAAACCAGCAGCTCGCAACAAGAACTATTAGTAGATTACATGGAGAGGTAAGTACAAAATCGTCCATTTATGTAATTGCAAACTGTAACAGCTTCGCTGGCCATGTCTCCTAGTGTCTTGGAAAAGCAGTGCTGTAACGATTGTATGCCCAGTAGTCCATGTTTTTCTTGGTTCCTATCTTATTTTCTATTTGTTTTAGGCATGGCGATCTCTCCAAGATTTTAAAAAGTGCATTGGGCCGTACCCGGATCCAGAGGCGGTGGCAGGATCTGAGTGATCTACTAAATGCAGACCCATTAGGCCACCCGAGACCTCTATTGAAATGGCGAAAGGTAAGGTTTACTCATTAACCGTAATTATTAATGGACTTAGAAAACATAACCTGCATATTCTATAGCCAGTTATGTAGAAGCGAAAGAATGTGTGTGAACAATGTTGTGGTTTTGTGAGCGTCAAGAGGGCTTGATCCCTCCCCTCTTAGATTTCAATCTGTGTGTTGATGTTTACATTTTTTTTTAAGGTGTGGGCAGATATGAAATTAAACACGAAAAAGAAAAGTGCGCTTATCATCCAGCGCCAAACTGGAACTGGAGGGGGACCTGCCACACCTTTAGTGTTGACACCATTGGAAGAGCGGATCCTGGCCATTATAAGGGTGGAGTCAGCAAGTGGAGTCCCTGTGCAAGAGGCGGGTTTTTCACAGGTTTGTATTAATTAATATTGTTAACTTGCATGTGTAGGATAAGAACATTCTTGTGTATGTATATGTGACAGCATTTAATTAGGTCACTTATTACTTGAGTTATGTTTTCAAGTGTGTATATGTGACAGCATTTAATTAGGTCACTTATTACTTGTGTGATGTTTTCAAGTGTGTATAAAGCATTTTTTATTTTACATGTAGATATCCACTGCAAGCACCGTACCCGCAGCCTCAAGCCCAGATTCCCACAATGAAGAACCCCTGATAGTAATTGGTAAATATTTTATTGCTATTAAAAATCTAAACAATTCTGGATTATTTTGAATGCAATAGTAATTGTGAATGCAATTTAAATATATGCCAGGCATTTGTTACAGAAGTGATTGATGAAAACGATGGGCAGCCTCGGGAGGTGCAGCCACTCTTACACCAAAACAGTGACGGTATGATATCTCGTCATGATATCGACGTAATGATATCTCGTCGAGCGCTGAGCTTTCAGCTCAGCGCTCGACGAGGTAACACGTTCGGTGCACAGCGGGTCAATTTCCTGAAGATGCTTCGTAGAGAAGTGAAACACGTGTCGAAGTCTAATTAAGTTTATTCCAGCTTAAGGAGATTAGATCAGCGGATAAGTACTACATATTGCTTTGTTCGAGTTAATTTATATTTAACAATGGACTTCCGCAAAGTCACGCCTGAGTCAATTAACTAGTGACGGTATGTATCAAACAAATAATGCAAGGCAACCATGCATGCAGACATGCTGATGACTTGACTTTTTTCTTAAAGCAATATCAAGTAAGTGTTCGTGTACTTCTGTGTTGATGGCAGGACCCCTTTTTAGGTTTCAAAATGTTGTACATACATCTTATCCCCCCCCTCGAACTAGTAAAGGTGTAGATAGATAGAGAACTCTATATTGTTCACCACACAGAAACAAAATATGAGTTATGTGAGGGTGCCATTTTGATATCCAGAGGCAGAGCATTCCACAGTCGAACAACTTGAACAGTAAATGAGTCACTGTAAAAGAAGCTGCTATGACATGGAGTTACAAGATGTATGTCATGGTGTAAATTACAGCTATGTTTTTATTAAATTTCCAGCTATTGGGTCTGGACGGGGCACGTCGCCACCTGCGGAAGAAGTTCGCCCGACTCCGCAGCGACGACGGAGGCTAATTGGTAGCTCCTCGCCGCGGCCCGTAAACCCCCGCTCCCGCCGGCACCAACAACACCGCTCTCGCTCTCACTCTCGAAGGCCAGTGGCTCCGAGAGAGCACCCCGCAGAAGAATTTCTGCGCGGACAAGAGGCCAACATAGCAGCAGAGCGAGAGAGAATAGCGGCTTTCAGTGTTTTGGTAGCCGAGTGGACGTCGCTGCGGGAAAGGGAAGTAACCCTCCACGAGAGGCAGGTTGTAGTCATGGAGAAGGTGATAGAAATTGTGGAGCGATTTTTTAGTTCATAACCATGACTTAATCTGATTTGAGACTGATGGGCCTGTGTGATTTTGGATGTTAATGTGAAGACAAGAGCTAATGTGACTCACTTGCACGTTTTGATTTGTTGAAGGAAATAAAATCACCGAACCCATTAACGAACAATCACAAACAACCATTTGGTGTGCAATCACATTGCGCACAGTTTAGTAATAATTTCATTTTGATAAATATTAGTTTTCCTATCCAAAAGTTTTGCTTATTTACGAAAACAAGAAAAGCAAACTTTTAGTTAGAAAAACTTACATCCATCAAAGTTATTTTTTTACCGAACTGTGTGCAATGTGACTGGACACAAAATGGTTGTTTGTGATTTTTCAAAATTTGTATCAGTGATTTTATATCAATATGTTTTACTCGAATGACGAATCGTGCGAGCGAGAGGTACATTAGGTGTTGTCAACGCCTTAAATTATAAAAAAAGTAGTTATTGGTAGCAACTAAACTGTGATTTTTGATAATTATAATAGCTAAACATGATGTTTCATCACCAGAACGGTTGGTTCCCTTTATGTCGAGTCCCTTTACGTCTCGAGCCTAGAAAGTTGTCTCGCTTTTATTACCCCTACGTAGAGTCCAATAAAAAATCCAATCCAAAAGTCCAATTTATTGTTTTGGAATCTAAAGAATTACTGTTAATAACATCATCATCATCAACCTATATTTCTCCGCTGCTGGACATAGGGGCAAATAAGCGCCATAGAATTTTAAAGATACTGACTTAATTTATATCTTGACTGTACCTGTGATCCAAACTCGACATAACGGTAATAGAAAGCGAAAATGGTAATGTTTTTCAAGAACAATTTTCAAAACTCGACGTAAGGGGACTCGAATTAAAGGGAACCAATCGCCAGAACCTAAATTTTGAATAGTTTTTATGTACACAGTACAAACTGTCTATTTTGTAATACTAAATAAAAATATATATATAGTTTATATGAGACTTAGTAGAGTTGTGATTTTGCATGTTAACTATTGAAAGTAATCATTGGTAGTATTTTATAGCAACTGTGATTTGTTAATTAAAATAACTAAACATGTTATAACATCACTGTTATTCATAGTATATTCATGTTTTGAATAGTTTAAAATTTACACCATTTGGATTATTCCCATCTGTCACCCCAGTTTGTCCCCTCTAGGTGACAGATGGGGGGAAAAAGTTCGATCTGTCACCCTTTTAATAATTAGGTGACAGATCGAACTTTATATTATTTAAAAAGTTCGATTTGTCACCCATTGGATAAAAGGGTGACAGATCGAACTTTTTAAATTTTAAAAAGCTCGATCTGCCCCCCCCGTTCAAAGTACAAACGAATGTTATTTTATGATCTAATAAATACTTTATTACCAAGTAATTTAATATAAACCCATGTTGTATAATTGTTATGACCTTTTTAAATCTCTTGTGTGTTACTACTATAATTTTATAAACCAAATGTTTTAGTTTACATGAGACTGAGTAGAGTTGTGATTTTGCATGTTAACTGTAGAAAGTAATCATTGGTAGTATTTTATAGCAACTAAACTGTGATTTGTGAATTAAAATAGCTAAACGTGTTTTATCATCATTGTTATTCATAGTATATTCATGTTATAAATAGTTTCAATTTACACCATTTTATTGACATACTTTAGTACAAACGAGCGTTATTTTATGATAAATACATATAACTTCCAAAGTAGCTAACAAGTAATTTTAAATCAACCCGTGGTGTATATTGTAATGACCTTTTTAAAACATTTTGTGTGTTACCTGTCAATTTTTATAAACCACACATAATTTTATGTTAATTGTTTTTTATATTTTAATATATGTGTTGATTACATACCATGCTGTGATTTATTTTGTTTAGGTAGGTATAAGTAAATAAACAATGGTATAAACAATGGTAAATAATTTATTATCTGCCTTACATTCCTTTCTGTGTTTTCAAAATAAAAGTAAATGTGTGTAGGTATACATATATTAGTAAAAAGTTAAGGCACATTAATTTGGATCATTGATAGAAGCAAACTGCATAACCCTTGTTATTTGGTGTGTGATGTACTCTCAGAAGTGAAGTTTCGGAGGTTGTGAGTTATTTCCAAGACAAGCTTCATTGTGTACTACTTTTAATGATCTGCAACAAAGTCCAAAAATATTAGTAAAAAATAGTAGGTAGCCTTTAAATAGTACCTACTTAAAAGGTTTATCTCTGTTAAAGTAATAGTATGTCATTATCCTCTGTAGTCAAAACCCTATGTATGTATTTTCATTAGAAATATATTCAGTATGCATGAAATGTTAAGACGAAGACAGAGCTAATGTGACTCGCTCGCACGTTTTGACTTGTTGAAAGATATAAAATCACTACTAAACCCATTTTCGAAAAATCGCAAACAACCATTTTGTGTGCAATCACATTGCGCACAATTTGGTAAAAATTCATCATTTTGATTGATGCAAGTTTTCCTACTCAAAAGTTTGCTTGAGTACGAAAACTAGAAAAGCAAACTTTTAAGTAGGAAAACATGCATCAATCAAAATGACATTTTTACCAAATTGTGCGCAATGTGATTGCACACAAAATTGGAATCATATCTTTCAAAATGTCGAATCGTGCGAGCGAGAGAAATATTAGGTGTTGTCAACGCCTTAAGTAAATTAAGTAGGTAGGTACCTACTTAAGTAGGTAGGTACTAATTCTCTGAATGGCCTACACATAATATTAATCTAAATTGCAATACCTAACCTTGCTGCAAAAACATTCTTCGAGCTAGTTGATCCCGGAACACTCTTCCTCTAATGAGGTCATTATTCCCTTCTCTTTCTGCAACCGGCTGCTCTGGTATAGCCGCATCATTGCCATCCATGCCTTGATCTGAAAAAGTTAAAACATCTAATTATACATACTTTGAAGGTATTAAAGATATATTTTAGGATAGGTACCTTCCTATACAGTTTATAGAGTATTTCTAAAATATCTACATATATGAAGGATTATTGTCTTCGGTCCAATCTAGAGGACACATGTCATGTAAATAAAATTTTCTGCAGACAAAATACTGAGAAGTGTCATTGACACACACAAATCTGCTTCAGGTACTACAATTGCAAAATCCAGGAAGTTTTTTACATTACTTTAAAAAAAATTACTTGGTACTTTTTTTGAACTTCATACCTATTGCATTTTTTTGGATTATTCCCATCTGTCACCCCAGTTTGTCCCCTCTTGGTGATAGATCGGACTTTTAATTATTTATAACTAGCGACCCGCCCGCGCTTCGCACGGGTTCCTTACTTATTAAATCTTCCTCTTGAATCACTATCTATTAAAAAAAACCGCATCAAAATCCGTTGCGTAGTTTTAAAAATTTAAGCATACAAAGAGACATAGGGACAGAAAAAGCGACTTTGTTTTATACTATGTAGTGAAGTTCGATTTGTGGGTGACATTGGGTAAAAGAGGGACAGATCGAAGTTTTTAAATTTTAAAAAGTTCTATCTGTCCCCCCTTTCATCACTAGCAGAGGAAAAGCTTAACTATTTCTTCCCACTTGCCCCACGTATAAACAAGAATTAAAATAAACAATGACGTCGTCTCTCTGAACGCGATGAAATGGCACTAAGCAGTTCTAGCTTTGTTTGTTCAAAACTATCTTTACTTCCACAAACATCTTGTTTACAACCTACCATACCTTAGCAAAACAGTACATTGTATTTTTGACCTTATTCTATTCTATGTTTTGCCGAACATAATTGCAGATTGTAACACTCAGCCATCGTTTGGGTTCGGATGGACACTGTATTGTT
Organism: Plemyria rubiginata; assembly: GCA_963576535.1. Classification (NCBI taxonomy): domain Eukaryota; kingdom Metazoa; phylum Arthropoda; class Insecta; order Lepidoptera; family Geometridae; genus Plemyria; species Plemyria rubiginata. The sequence continues at coordinate 264,447 of CAUYVL010000003.1, forward strand.
TTTAGTGCGTTAAAATAATCCTACTAATATTATAAACGCGAATGTTTGTAAGTATGGATGGATGTTTGTTACTCTCACGCTGGAACGGCTGAACAGATCTAGCTGAAACTTGGCAGTGATGGATTATAGTCTGGAATAAAGGCCCATTTACATGATGCCATTTTCTTGTACGCACAATAGCAATATTTTTATGCAAGAAATGAAGGGCAATAATGACCTTCAAGAATTGCAAGGAACTGTTTTCACGCGGATACTAGTAAAAGAATTGAATACAATTATTCCTAAAAGGGTGACAGATCGAACTTTTTAAATCTTAAATAGTTCGTTCTGTCACCCATTTAGGAAACAGGGGACAAGATCGAACTTTAAAATTTTAAAAATTCAATATAGACCCATGCAGTAAAAGTGTGACAGATCGAACTTTTTTGTCCCATCTGTCCCCTAGACGGGACAAACTGGGGTGACAGATGGGAATAATTCCATCTAATCAATAATCTATCAATAATCCATTTTTTTATATACAATTACTATTTTTTACATACAACAATGCAATGCCTTGCGTCCATCAACTTGAGACATATAGATGTTAAGCCTCATGTGCCTGTAATTACACCAGCTACCACATTCTTGAAACCGAAACACAGCATTGCTGCTTGGCGACAGAAAAAAGCGTGGTTAGTACTTCCCCGGACGAGCCCTTCACAAAGAGCTGTACTACTCTTAAATACATATAGATTTTAACATTTAGTATTAAAATCTATATTAGGTGCTGAGATTATGCAGGTGTACCTTGGTCTTGTTCAGGGTCAGGAACCCCAATATTGATAGCAAAATTGTGTAACACACAACAAGCCAGAATGATCTGTGCTGCTTTGGTAGGACTGTAGTGGAGGACCCTGTCCTTGCATAGGCAACGCCAGCGATTTTTGAGCCTTCCAAATGTGTTTTCTATGACTACTCTGGCTCTTATATGTCTGTAGTTAAATTCTCGCTGTGCAGCCTCTGCTTCATCTACATTTGTATATGGGGTCATTAACCACGGACGCTGTGGGTATCCAGAGTCACCTGAAATTTAATTGTGTGGTTTATTTTCAAACTAGTTACGCCCCACGGTTTCACCCGCGCAGATTTATATCCCGGTATTCCCACGGAATAAAAAGTAGCCTATGTGCTATTCCAGACTATAATGTATCTCTTTCTATGTATAATAAAAAATATCTATCTATGTAATTATATAATGTATTAAATATATCAGTTATCTAGTACCCATAACACAAGCTTTAGTAGCTTACTTTGGGGCTAGATAGTGCTGTGTGGATTGTCCAGCATTATTTATTTATCTCTCTGCCAAGTTTTATCCAGATCCGTTCAGCTGTTCCGGCATGAAAGAGTAACAAACATCCATCCATCCATACTTACAAACTTTCGCGTTTAGAATAGTAGTAGGATATTGCAACTAGAGTTTGCCTGGAGTAAAAATGAACAAGATTGTAGTTATTACCTAATATCAGAATAGGTACCTACTACTATTAAACAGGCATAAATATGGGCAATGTACCTAGAAGCAGTTTAGGCAAGGCAAATGAATAAGTATGTACCTAAATTCATAAATAATATATGAACTCTTACCGAGCAGCCACACCATCTCATTACTTCTCTGAAGATTTTGAATGTATCCATTCACTTGGCTGTTAGCCCAAATGAATGAATCATGATTCGCTCCTCCATACTTAGCATTTATGTTTATAATTCTACAGTTACTATCACAGATCTAAAACAAAGTTTAACATTATACAAGATGTTTTATTATACAAATGTTTATTACGGACAATGAAGCTTGGAATATTTACCATCTGGACATTCATTGAATGGTACCCCTTCCTCGAGTAATATATATGCTCTTCTGCGTTTGGGGGCCTAACTATTTTAATATGTGTGCAGTCTATGCAACCAATTACTCCTGGGATTCCATATGTAGAGTAGAATCTGCAATAAAATTATAATAATCAGGACCTAGAGGAAGACGAGGGAATGCCGATCACCTGAGAGAAAAATGCTCTATTTGTTTTTTCAAATGTCTTATGTTAGTTTTGAGGTTTAGAGACTGCCTTCTCACGACCCCTGCACTGTAGCGTGCTCACTGTGTTTCAATGCACCTTTAATAAGTTATTGGAGTGAGCAGTATTACCCGACAGGATCACCATTACCCCTGCTTTCCCTACATCTAGGTTCATAGATGGATTGCAGAACTTTGAACTTACTTTTCACTAACAGCCCTTCTGTCTGCTACTGTTTGCGGAAATATAATGTATTTATTTATAATCTCAGGCAGCAGTAGAACTTCTGTAACTTCTTTTATGTAACTGAAAACATGTTAAAAAATTGAGACAACTGTGTGGGTACAAACTATAGCCTGATGCTAGGTAACCTATAAATACCTATATAGTTATAACCTATACAGTTACATGGTACTTTCCCATGATATTATTTTCTTTTGGATGGATGGACATACTACTTACTTGCTACATGATGATTGCGAGACAAAGCTGGCGACTCCAAGAGGACGCTGGTACGACCCAGTAGCATAGAAAAAAAGGGCACAAAGCACCTGCAAGAATATTTTTTGTAGGTTATAGAGGGCAATATAAGTTTCTCTAGTGGCATAGAGAATACAATGATGATGGTCTAGAGATATAATTTCATTTTTATGTTTCATTTGTAGATAAATGTAAAGGACAGAATTAACTGAGAAAACCCTAGACGGCAAGTCTTTGCCACAAAGGCAGGGCAAGCAAAACTCACCTTTACTTCTACTGTTACACGCTGCGTGGAACGTAAACCAGCGTGTTCCAGTTCTTCACAAAGAATATGAAAACCGTTTATAGACAGCCGATACCGCTGCCGAAATTCGGTCTCCGAAAGATTTTCCCAAGGGTGGGTCGTTCTTCGGAGATTATTTCTCATCTCCTGCGCAAGCCGAGCTCGAGATTCCTCTCTCCACCTCCATGCGTAATAAAACATCACGAAAGGAACTCTTTCACCAATTATAAAATTTTTGCTATTTTTGAAGATACTTCGTCGAACCACATAAGATTTTGGTTTTACCCAGTGTTGCCAATGAAAATTTTTAGGCGGCCGTTGTAATTGACCAAAGATGCAAAGTAGCAAAGCATAAAAAAAAAAAAAACGTTTTTAACATTAAAAACCTTAAAACAGCGACATTTGGGTAATGTTTTCTTCATTTGTTTAAAAAACTTTCTTAAAACCTCTACAATCTTTAAATTTTTGGTAGGTAAATTGAGGTGGTGGGTTATCTGCAATCATTTTGCTTTTGTTACTTTTCGATATTATAGAGCCGTTCCTCTCGAATTCCCTCCTCTCAAACAATATTTGGGTGAGAGGGACGGCACTATGGTCAAATTTCATGCATTGGAGTAACTCTTCGTACAAAACAACCCGTGAATTAATTGATTACCGTAGAATTAGCAAAAAGCCGTAGAATCTGTAAACTACGGCCTCAGAGTGCGGCCGTAGTCCGTAGATCTTGTGATTCTTTGGCCAGAAAGCCGTAGAACACGGCAATATTCTATTATTATTTTATTTTTCGTTTTGTCTCTGTTTATAGCTGTAATTTTGTATGTACCTATGTATTTCTTTTCTTGTTGTGTATGTCAAATAAATGTATTTTCTTTCTTTCTTTCAATATACTGTTGCCTTAAATTCTTTAGAAATTTTCCCTAAAAATCCCTATTTTTTTCGAAATTCCCTAATTTAGGGCGAATAATAATTAAAAAAGAGTTTTTGCATATTTTATTATGAAAATAATTTGAACATATTCGTTATCAGCTTTTTGCATGTTACATTTTGTGCCCGAAAACCCAAATAAATAAATAATAAATAAATAAATAATGCTGGACAATCCACACAGCACTATCTAGCCCCAAAGTAAGCTATTCAAAGCTTGTGTTATGGGTACTAGATAACTGATATATTTAATACATTATATACTTACATAGATAGATATTTTTTTATTATACATAGAAAACACCCAGACCATCGGAACAAATTTCTGCAGATCGTACACAAATTTGTTCCAAGGCGGGAATCGAACCCGCAACCTCTTGCGTAGCAGGCAGGCTCTCGCCCGCTGCGCCACAGAGGTCGTCAAAAAACCCAAAATGGTCTAATACGTCTTTCGTAGACTGCTTTTTGAGATTTCTTGCTACATCAGGGTCCACATTTTGATCAAATCAAAAAGTTTCTTCAAAACTTTTCAAAAGCGGTTCGAGTTCGAACCGCTTTTGAATCTGTAAAATTATTTCTACATAAAATTCCCGGCAATTTGTACAAAATTTGCTGAAGTAATTTTTGCCCTAAATTTCCCTAAATCCCTGTCGCAATAAAAACAGCCCTAAGTCGTACATGAAATAAGTAGTTTCGCCCTAAAAAAGGGCAAAATCCCTAAAAGTGGAAACACTGAGTTGAATCGAATGTTGCGCTATATTTGCATTTTACATCACACTACTACACCAAGGAATTTTAATACTCTGACGAGAGCTCTACATGACACAGGTTATCTCACAATTAGTATAGCCACACCAAGCCACACCACGGCCACACTCCGAAATTCATGGTGTAAGCGCGCTGTCGTAAAGGCGCCGTCGTAAAGGAGCTATTTGTCACTCGTGGTCGCAATTTTCATTGTAACGGTCAAAAACCGGTGTAGACTACGATTGACAGCGCTACAAATTAGAACCTACACGACCCAGATATGAACCCACACTACATAGATATGAACCTACACTACACTCATGGTCTACACTGCACTCGTAATCGCAATTGATGCTTCTCAAAGAATACGCTAGATGCCGTTGTCTAATTTTCATAGGAAATGCGAAGCTATCGCGGCGACAGGCGATCGGCACCGGTCGGCACCGAAACTCGTGATAGGCCCTCTGACCACGACTTTGGTGTGGTTGGCGCTTGCGTATATACGATCCACAGCCATTTTACACTACGATCTACGATCTACACCAGATTTTTAGATCAGTGTGGCTGACGTCTATCGTCCTTTGCGAACCTTCGCGGCCGCGATCGTTCGCAAAAGCCGGAAGTGATATTCAAATTTGACAGATAGGATTATTTTACAAGGACTAGAGTCGTTCCTACATGGAAACCATGGTTTTCGAGTGGTTTTGACAGACTCGTGGACATAGCTTAGATGTGGCATGACATTTTAATATTAATGTTAGTGTCATGTCATTGAAAACCTGTCCAAACAAGGAAGAAGTTGATTTCATTACTTGAGGTCTTAGCGCAAAGTGTAAGCATTTGGAATTAAAGTGTATTTATGTTATATAGTGATTTGACCGACAAATGTTTCGAATGATTTGAAGAAAACAGACACCATTTTCTTCGAAACAAATGACGTGACTTGACTAAGGACTGACTTGATTTAAAAGTATTTAAGGCGTTGACAACACCTAATATTTCTCTCGCTCGCACGATTCGACATTTTGAAAGATATAAAATCACTAAATACAATTTTGAAAAATCGCAAACAACCATTTTGTGTGCAATCACATTGCACACAATCAAGGAATTTGAATACAAGCACAATGTTTAGTGACATATTCAAATTCCTTGATAAGAATGCACCAGTGTTGCCAATGAACATTTTTAGGCGGCCATGTACATGAGGTAAAAAAGCCGTGTTTTTAAGGAATATTACCAACATGGGCCGTGGCACTGCCTAAAAAAATGAAAACGTTTAAAATTACGTATTAAACATTAAAAGCCTATAAATAGCACCATTTGGGTAATGTTGGCAAACTATCTCTATTTGTTTGAACTAGCGACCCGCCCGCACGGGTGCATATATAACCAATATATACATATAAACCTTCTTGAATCACTCTATCTATTAAAAAAATCCGCATCAAAATCCGATGCGTAGTTTTAAAGATTTAAGCATACATAGGGACAGACAAAGCGACTTTGTTTTATACTATGAAGTGATAAAAAAACAAATGTTTTCTTATTACCTCTTCATAAATATCAACCCGTAAATTGATTAATTACCGCAAGATTTGCAAAAAGCCGTAGAATCTGCTACGGCCTACAAGCTTAAGGCTGTAGGAATTCTTGATTCTTTGGCCTGAAAGCCGTAGAATACGGCAATTGCCGTAGCATTGGCAGCACTGGAATGCACTGAAAAGGTAGGAGTGATGTGCCAACTCGGGATAAACACCAACTCGAGTTAAATCGAGTTGAAATTGAGATAACTCGAGTAATACAACTCGAGTTTGCAGAACGAAACTAAGTATGTGGTTTTTTTTTAAACCCGTTCTTCATTCTCGCGAAAACTCGATAAAAACACGATAAACGAGGCTCCACATTCTCTTTCTCGTGTTTTTCTGGTGTTCTCGCAAGACTGTGGAGCGGGCGGGCTTTACAAATTAGTTTTTATTTATTTGTTTCTCCTTATAACTCTATGTTAGGACAAGTAACATTGCTAAACTTGACATTGGTGAAGCAAAAAAATGTCGATGCGATGGCGAGAGTAGGTAGGGGCAGCATACGGTCCGCAGCTATCTCGCTCGACACAACGTACAACCGTGCGCAATGTAATTGCACACAAAATGGTTGTTTGCGATTTTTCAAAAATGGATTTATTGAATTTAATCTTATATTATTTTGAATAGTTGCGAGCGAGAGTTACATTAGCTGTTGTCATCACCTTAAGTCGAATCAACTTAACTGATATCTAAGAAGATTAAACAAAACAAAAATTTGAACCCAATGAGAGCACCGGTGGTCTAGTGGAAGTGACCCCGCCTTCCGATCGTAAGGACGCAGGTTCGAATCCGGTCGTGCACCAATGGATTTTTCTATAGAAAAATTTATGTGCGCAATGCCAGTGCTCTTAAACGGTGAAGGAAAACATCGTGAGGAATTCTAACAGCGGCGATGGGCTTGCAACCTGTCACGTATGGAATACTAACTACTGCAAAATGTGGGTATGTGCCAAATGTAATGTTTGGAGGTACCTCTGACTACCCCCCTTAGACATCCTCAAAGAATCTTGAGGTTAGTACTTGGTACTTGAGAGATCTGAGAGGATAATTATCTACCGTGATTGGGGATCAAAGTCGTGAAGCTGTTTCAGTTTCAGTTTGAAAATTTGAACCAAGCAAGTTTTCACACGATTTAATCATGGTACTTTTTATTTTTCTAATTTCTATGTATGAAAACTTGTTTAGATCAAAATTTTACTTTATCTGAATCTTTGTAATGTCATGGACAACAATTTAATCGGATGCGATTTTACTACATTCAATGATTTTATACTTCAAAAATGTTCAATTGTGCGAGCGAGATAGCGGCGCGTGGTATGCTAGGGCGCACCTTGAACGAATCGCGCTGTCGCTCTCTCGCTTGATGCGACTCGTATTAGGAATAATTTAGCTCGAGTTATGTCCAACTCGAGTTGACACATCTCTAACCAGGTAGAAGAAGAAGAAGAAGAAGAAAAGTTTTGTTTACTAAATTAATTTTTATTGATTCTACTCACTTTAATCAACCGGTCTATAGATACTTAGTAAACGTGCCTAAAATAATTAAATAGAGCGTAAGTACAAATTGTTCGTATATTCAGAGTAGGCATATAACTTTCTAGTTGCGCCCCGCGGTTTCACCCCCCGCAGATTGAAATCCCGGTAATCCCACGGGATAAAAAGTAGCCTATGTGCTATTCCAGACTAAGTATAAATCTATCTCTCTGCTAAGTTTCATCCAGATCCTACTTAGATGAACTTTTACATCCAAAACTAAATGAATTGGTTTGATAGGTACATAAACCTTAGTTTCACACCACAGTGTAACCTGACCAGACGGACCATGCTTTTCTTGGTGGAAATTCTATGTATTCTACTTACTATGTATATGTATAACTGCCTAACTTTGGTTCATTTTGTTTTAGACATGAGATCTCTCTCTGAACAAGAATTACCAAGAAGTGGCTGGAGCGGAATGTTAAATCAACGGGCCACCTTAATGTTTTTAAATTGAGGAACAATTTGATGATTGAACAATTTTATAAAGTTATACATCTGCCTAAACTTCTTGTTTTAAATACCTACAAAAATTATAAGGGTTAGGGTTAAATAGGTAGTTTATTCACATACTAATATGACTTATTAGCTAAATTAAATATGAAATTGTAGTTTTATGATAAAATAGTGTTGATGAATCTAATATAAAATAACAGTTTTTAAATAAAAATGTGGATAGGTAAGCAGCAGAGTTTTAGTGGTGAATGATAGGTACATTGTAAATTTTCTGCTTCGATAGGAGTATAATAGTAGTAACCTGTAACAATGTAAAATACACAGATTAATCAAATGCATTCATATAATAAATGAATGCATAGGCTTGTATTGGACTCCAAGTGGGTGGTCTAATATAATGTCTAAAAAAGTGAAATGCCTAGCCATTCTAAAGATGCTAAGAATGCATTATAGACATGCAGCCGGTAACATTATGTACATATTTTAAAGCCTTAAGGCTCCGGTGACAGCGGCTCGCAATTTCGAGGTGCGATTGGCTATTATTTCATTTTATTTCATTTCGGGGAGGTTGTTTGAAAAATTAACTCTAAAGAAACACGCATAAATACTGTTCGAACACAATTAATACAATAATATAAGGGAAACATGCCCGAATCAGAAATCATTTTGGTATTAGTATGTTTGGTCTTACATTTACCTAATACCAAAATGATTTCTGACTCAAGCACATTTCCCTTATATTATTGTATTATTTGTGTTCGAACAGTATTTATGCGTGTTTCTTTAGAGTTATTCTTTCAAACAACCTCCCCGAAATGAAATAAAATGAAATAATAGCCAATTGCACCTCGAAATTGCGAGCCGCTGTCACCGGACCCTTAAACTTCTGGTGTAAACTTTCAATAACCAATACATTTATTGCTTTCACATTGTATATGTATACACATAGTTCTTAGGTGTAAATATCACATCCCTTCCGTCATATTATTATGGTATAGCAAAATGGAAGCATGCTGAGGTTTTGTATTGCCTTATTACAAGAGTGTTGAAAATAGATATGGATGGTTTTATAACAAGTGGTAGGCCTAAGAAAAGATGGATGCATTGAGTGAAAGATGGCATGAATAAGTAGTGAGCACTGAGACGATGAATGATAGCGGAGAGTGGAAGAAGAAAACTGAGTTTTTCTAGTTTATTATCAACTACATAAGTACTAAACCTACCAACTTATTGCTAATTATTAAAAACTATTAACACCAAATGATCCACATCTCTCATTAACACCCCGAGTGTTTAGCGATTAAGCAAAAAATACTAACAAACATTTATAATAAAATGTTGTAATGTAGAAATAAAAAGCTATAAGTAATAAGAATATGAAGGTGTGTACCTGTTTCTTGCGGGGTCAAGAAACCCAAAAACTATTCATATTAGTGAAATTGTGCAAGCTTTATCAAGTCTGCTTCTCAATTACTACTCTGGTCCTGACATGTCTGCGGTTGAACACTCCTTGTGTGGATTCTGCATCACACATAAGTTTGTACATAAATTGATGATGCAATATGCACATCAGATGCTGGGTCATGGGTATCCAGATAAACCTGAGATCAAATAGTACAGTTTTAACCTAAAAATCACTTCCATAACATACCTAGGTAGATCTTTCTGCAGATTCTACAATAATTTAAACCTAATAGGTACATAACTCTAACTTCTGTAAAATGATGCTTACAAATATTTTTGAAAACAGCACCAAAAAGAATTTGTTTGTTTACAAATAATTAAGTAGGTACTAGGTATCCTGCGTTAGGCATTATGCATGACTTGAGTACAAATGAAGGGAAAGGCAAATTTCTGTAGTCTGGAAGCAGAGAATACTTACGAGGTTGGCAGCTATCTATACCTATTTTATTGTGCTTTCATTTTTAAATAGAATGGTCAGTGATTCAAGGAGAAAAATAACAATCGATAGCCGGCAAGCTTTTTTCATTATGACATGGCAAGCAAAAATAAACTTACCTTTAATAATTGTTTGGTAGTGAAACGCTGCTTAACATAGATGCGTGACCTCTTGACAAAGGTTTCTGGCATTTCTAGAGAGAGCGGATAGCGCTGAATCCTCTATATTCATAGCCGAAAGATTATTCACACACAGGATCGAAAGCTCTTCGAGCTCTCAACTCTTCACTCCATCTTCAGGCGTGGTAGGTACCAAAGCAAACATACCAAAGCACTTTTTTCAGAACTCTTCGCAAAAAATTACTTGAAGACTCGTGTTGCAATTTCACGCACTCATATTTCTCATCACACGACATCGATTATCTCACAGTTAGTATAGCCACACCAAGCCACACCACGGCCACACTCCGAAATTCATGGTGTAAGCGCGCTGTCGTAAAGGCGCCGTCGTAAAGGAGCTATTTGTCACTCGTGGTCGCAATTTTCATTGTAACGGTCAAAAACCGGTGTAGACTACGATTGACAGCGCTACAAATTAGAACCTACACGACCCAGATATGAACCCACACTACATAGATATGAACCTACACTACACTCATGGTCTACACTGCACTCGTAATCGCAATTGATGCTTCTCAAAGAATACGCTAGATGCCGTTGTCTAATTTTCATAGGAAATGCGAAGCTATCGCGGCGACAGGCGATCGGCACCGGTCGGCACCGAAACTCGTGATAGGCCCTCAGTAAACTCCAAAAGTCTTGAATCATTCTTTGTGTGAGCTGACAGGTCGCCGTCCCCACCGAATAAAATCGTAATCGCAAAAGTCAAAATGTTCAGGAGAATTAAAAAACCGTTTTTTGACTATAACTTCTTAGTAGGCCTACTTACCAAGATTGTTTATATACCAAAAGATAGCTAAATTTTATTCAATATTGAAATTATGATTCATAAAAATACTGTGTTTACCCAAACAAAGTTATGGCTAAAAGAATATAATACCAGAAATTTTGACATTACTTTACGCGGTAAAGCAACAATACGATTTTATTCGCGGGAATTATCGATAAACATCTTACAGTAACATTCGATTGCGATCGTATAGACTCCAAAAAAGCTTTGTTGACTGTATCGGTAATATGATATTACCATAGTATTCGGCGTTTAAACCAACTATGGAGACTATAGTAAAATTGTAATACGATAATTTCCTATGGCAATTAGATATTGTAAAAACTGAATACCGTGTATTACTTAGTGCAAATTATCTATGGTAATAATTACAAAATAACAAGAAAAAAAATCATTTTGATAGTTATTTTCAAGAAATTTAATGATATCAAATACACATATTAAAATACAAACAAAATTTGACATACTCACAAACAACAAGTAAGGGGTGTAAGTAGCTCGCATTTCATCTTTGCAGCTAAAGTCAACCTCTCCTGCACGTGGTGCACCCTGCTATCTAACTAACGAGGCTCTGGCGTACACTGGTCCCCTAGTGGTCACTTGGTCTGATTCCGCCTAGTGTAATCCCTTTGGAATCCGCTGGTGGTAGGATCTCTAAGATCCGTCTGGCTAGCTACCACCCTCGGGTCGTAAACTGCCGCAAAGCACCTTTGGGTGTGTTCCGGCTTTCGAGCCTGGGTGCCAGTCCCCCCTAGAGTAACGTGTTTCCGGTGACCTGGGGGTCCGTTGGGTTGTAATTGATCTTGTTTGCGCGGGCCTGAGCGTGATGGTTTGGCTCGGGGGTCAGGGAGACCCGATGAAACGGCTTTCCGCTGGCCGCCCGTTGGTTTGTAGGGGACCCGAACCTGGATGATCCCATCTCAGGAGGCTGTCCCGCCGCCAATGCTAAAAGCCCTGTTGTACCCGTCAAGCCGGAGTGGGAGACCGGAGTGGAACCTGGCGGTTATCCACAGGGTTGGATCGGGGGCCCTTCCGCCCCCCGAGCCAGATTACTCACACAACCCGGGTTCGCCACAATTCATCACATGACCCACCTTTGCTCTCTGGATCACCGGTAACACGTTATTCTTCCCTAAACCCAACATCAAATATGGCCATTACAACTAAAAAGAATAAACGTTTCTCAGCGGCTATACATTCCACACTAAAAGTGGACCTCTGTAATATCAGAGGCTTACACTCTAACCTAAATGCCGTCCATTTTCATCTTGAATCGGCTAAGCCGGCCATTTTATTTCTCACTGAGACGCAGATTTCCTCCCCGGCAGATATATCATATCTAAACTATCCTGGCTACAAACTAGAGCATAGTTTTGTACCCCGTGCCGGAGTATGTATGTTTGTTAGGGAGGACATCTGTTGCCGTCGGTTGTATAACCTTGGAGGCAGAGACCTATCTGTTCTTTGGACTCGCTTGGATTACGGGGATCGAACTCGTATCTATGCGTGTCTATATAGGTCTCATAGCGGTAACTCCGAAACCGACCAACTCCTAGAGCACGTCCAAGACGCAACTGATCAAGTGGTGCAACAGTTTCCTACGGCAGAGGTGGTGATCCTAGGCGATTTTAACGCTCACCATGTTGAGTGGCTAGGATCACGAATCACTGATCATGCCGGAAGAACTGTTCATGACTTTGCCCTGGCGTATGGTTTTACTCAATTGGTAACATCACCTACCAGGATACCGGATATTGAAGAGCATACTGCTTCACTTTTGGATCTTCTCCTGACTTCTAGCCCGGACGGTTACAAGATATCCGTCGATGCCCCATTAGGGTCATCTGACCATTGTCTAGTACGTTCGGAAGTGCCGATCACGCGCCCCGTGCGTCGACGCCCCCGTGGAAGGCGACGTGTCTGGCATTATAAGTCATTGTAAGTCTGACGGTCATGAGCGTGACTTGAGATCCTCAGACACTCTCTGCTTAGCTACTCCCAAACACTCTTCCGGCTATCGTGGTAATTCGTTTGAGGTAGTGGCTGTAAGCTTGTGGAATGCACTTCCCCTAAGTATAAAAATGACGTCCTCAAAACCCGTTTTCAAACGCCTTGTACATGACTTCTATTTTTCGACCACATGAATACTATTTACTATATTTTTGTAAGTGTATATGTAAGTATATTATAGATAGATATATATAATATATTTGTTTTTTATTTATTAGATATTATATTTAGTTTATAGTTTTAGGAAATATGCTACCATATTATTATTGTGAATGTTAGTATAATTAAGCACGCCAACCTATGTTCTTCTACCTGTTAAGGTTGGCTGGTAGAAAATGCTGTCTAGCATTAAGCTCGCCTTTTGTACTCGGTTTTTAGTGCAATAAAGTATTAAATAAATAAATAAAATAAATTAATATTATCATAATTTGTTGCTGGAATGTGAGTTTTATAGTACACCAATGAAGGTTTTTCTTCATTTGGCATTAACATTAGTTTTGTTATGTAAATTACATTTTCATGATCTTGTACAGTATACATCGTACAAGGGTATTGAAATTCAACAACTCCAATTGACCATTCTCCATCAAGTTTTATTGATTTTGGTAATTTTGTTGAAAATCGTGTAGTCATATTGTCTGGAAAATATTCCATAGAGCTATTTGATGCGTATCGTTCACCATGCGATTAAAAATGCGAGAAATTATAGCGAAACGGTACGCGCGGGGGTAGGCACCCTATCGGAGGATGTCTGGTTCACTTGATAGATCTATCCTATGCGGTGGACTGATGATTGTAAGGCTAAACCCAGATACAGTTAGGAAGGTTTAACTCACCGGCAATCTTCTGCGCTCAGATCCAGGGAATCACAAATGGTCACTGCAATCCAAAATGTCCACGGACGCCACGACACATATACGTTTATAAGTTTGCAATATTAAGTGTTATTCTATGTTGGGCGAATACTTCGATAGCACACTATTCGCGCTGCGAATGTTATATTAGATGCGGGAAATCTCCACGGCAATATCTTGACCGGAGATGCGAAAGACACGGAGCGAACATCAAACCGTGCGGCGGTCACAAGACGACTCTCTTTGCGGCAGATATCCTCTACGATGAATATCGGCCGAAATAATGGCGGTAGGCCGCGAATCGCGGGGTGGAACTACCCGCGCGGACGCGCGCCTTGGAATTGCAGAAAGCAAGTCCCAAAGATGATTGCATCCAATTACGAAATGAGATTAAACCAACCCTTTAGTAGTACGCTGGATATTAACCACACAATCATCAATAAATACTAAATATAAGGAAGCATTCCACGCAAGTTGAAGGTGGCGCAACCATTTTTCCCCGGCTTGAAAGGTCCTACTTTCGAAACACAAAGGAAGCGAAATTATAATAATTGCATATCGTCGCGAAAACTCTACCATTAAACGCTAACGGAACTAAAAGTAGTTGTTAGAGAAAAGAGGAAAAAATAATAAGTATAAATATGTTGTATAAGTGACCTAACTCTAACCTAAACCTAAGATAAGCCTAACAATGCTTACTGAGTAGGAAGAGGGCACAATTTTATAATCGGTCTGCTCTGAAGCATTCCACCTTGTACCTTCACAGAAGCGACTCTACATATCCCTTTCTTGTCCGGAAAGATTTCAGTAATTAAACCTAGCGGCCAATGTAAGGGCATGATGTTATCCTGCATGGAAACAACAACCATACCAACACGTACTGGGTTAGAGGGAGTGTTCCATTTTTGTCTTGATTGAAGGGTGTGCAGATACTCGTTGCGCCACCGCTTCCAAAAACATTGGACGAGTTGATCAGTTAATTCGTGTCGTGAAATAAGGTGTAAACGCGTTTCAGTAACTTCGCGAGCGGGTAAAAACATAAGCGGTTTCGTATTATGAAAATGCGCAGGAGTTACAACGGTAGGTTCGACGAAACGATTGGCTACATAAGTATGCCAGCGATGTGGCGAAGAGTGAATCCAACTCAAAGTTACAGTTGAATCCGAAAAAGCCACAACAGCCTCAATGGCGTATCGGGCAGAGTAGAGATCGAAAACTCGCTTTATCAAAATGGATAAAAGGAGTGCGGCGCATAGCTCTAACCGAGCTAGCGAAACAACCTTAAGAGGTGCGACCTTGGACTTTGCACATACCAATGACACGACGATGTCACCATCAGGCTTAACTACGTGGGCATAGACAGCGCCACCGTAGGCCTTCTCACTGGCATCTGCAAAGCCAACTATTGTAACTTTACAATTTTCTATAACGCCAATATGACGTGCGAATTGAAGCTGAGAAATCTCAGGTAACTCAGCTTGAAATTGTTCCCAGAGGCGAACAATGCGGTTAGGTGGGACATCATCCCATCCTATTTTGACAAGCCACAGATCCTTGATCAGTAACTTGGCGTACAAAACTTGAATGACCTCATCATAGAGAATTTTGACGTTAGGATGCGATTTAAATTTACGTTTGAGGCTAAGAAACCTACGACGTGCGATTTCGAAAGACTTTCCTAACGCAGAGGCGTCCGTCTTAAGAGGCAAAGCAGCGACATACTTGCCAGAAGGGATGTGAGTAGTGGTGGAACAATAAAACTGCTCGCAGTGTTTATCATCCACACTAGTTTTAAGAGTAGTAGAGCTCTTTGTGAAGGGCTCGTCCGGGGAAGTACTACCACCACGCCTTTTTCTGCCGCCAAGCAGCAACGCTGTGTTTCGGTTTGAAGAGTGTGGTCGCCGGTGTAATTACAGGCACATGAGGCTTAACATCTGTATGCCTCAAGTTGATGGACGCAGGGCAGTGCATCGTAGGGCACATTCCTATTGTGCGTGACCTACGGGGCAATGTTTTGTTTATAGGTGATGGTTACCACTTAACATCAGGTGGGCCATCTGCTTGTTCCATCAGCTAGTTAACAGTAGTAGTAGTAGTAAACAGGCCTACAAACCCCATGCACTCTAGTTTAGTTGTCGCATGTGCGTAGTGGAGTGAATAATAGTTGTTAACCAGTTGATAAAAATAAATAAAAAATGCCTCGCCGGCAATCAAAATTAATCAAATGCCGTTCATCGGCATGATGGGTAAGATACTTTAGTTTTCTCGCTTCATCCACATCCGTTCAGTCGTTTGGAAGATGAGTTATACCTAATATTGTTGTGATAATAAACTTTGTTAATTCTGAGTTCGACCCTGGGACAAACGCGTTTGTCGCGCGCGAATATCGCCATCATTACTTGCATCATTATTTACGAAGTTTACTAACTAGTGGCTCTGGGAGCTGTAGACCTCGCAAGCATACTAAAAGTGAGCTATTTGAGGAATGTAATGTGCAAGTGCATTTTCCGTTTTGTGATTTTTTTGATCTTTTTGATTTTTTTGCATCATCTTGTGTAGAATGAGGTCCTTTGTGTTTCTCTCAAATTTGATTGAAAACCATCGATTGTTTGATGAGCTATCCTGTTCATCATGCTGAAAATCCTTATCAGATCTTCGCCAAACATTTATGAGACCAACTTATAGTTACTACCTTTCAAATAAAAAAAAAATAATCGAAATCGGATCTCATTTGGTGGAGATATCCAGTATATCAAATAGCCCCCTTTTTGCCCTTTTTTTGGGGGAAGTACCCCTCTAATCAAAAATCCCCGACGACAAAAAAATTCTAATAAGTCATATAACCCGTGTACCAAGTTTCGTCCAGATCGGTTGAAAAATGCGACCTGTAGAGGAGAACAGACAGACAGACAGGCAGACAGACAGACAGACATCCGGACAAACGCATTTTTGGCCAATGTGGAAACTGAGACGCTTCGCTCGCTTCGCTCGCTCGGTCAATTACCCGCTGGCAAGCGGTCGAGTCGAGGCAGTAGGTACGTATAACGAACTAAATGTTTTTAACAAACTATTTGTTACCTACTCTCAAAATAATAGTAATAGGTAGTATCTTCTCTAAAAGTTTCATCTGTTGTATGTATTTAAATGTAATTACAAAAGTGAAAACCACTCACCATTATTAGGTAATCTTAAAACAAATAAACTAAAAAATGTAAAAAAACTTCTAGAAGTTTATTTACACTTTCTGGCGGAATCAAGTTCGCAAACCATCGAACGCAAGCAAATAATATGCCAAATACAACTCACCTACACATAGAATGCATCACTCTCTTTCTCTTGCTATTTCAGTCTATCAAAAATACCGATTAAAACAACCCTTTCATTTCTGTTAACCGTTTCATTCGGTATGGGTTTTTATTTCGGTTAATACCCAAACCAAACGGTTACCGTTTCAATGGGTTACCGTTTCATTCGGTAACCGTTTCAAACGGTTAACCTTTTATATGGGTTATCCGATCCCTGATTTGAAATGCAGGGAGCGTAAAGATATTGCTAATCTCAGTATTGAGAGGACTGTTGAGCTGTCGTGTGTGGAGCTGGAGCGGCACATCGTTGTGAGTGTATACCGTCCCCCAGGCGCAGACTTCACGTTGTATGAATCCATTATGGAGGAAGTATTACTTAAAATGTCTGATAGTAATAAAACTTTGATAGTCTGTGGTGATTTTAATATAGACATTCCGGTTCATCCACTCTCTGAGAGATTTTTTAAATTTGTTTAAATGTTTTGATCTACACTTCTTGTTTAAAGACCCAACTAGAGTGACACTAACATCTGCCACCTGTCTAGACAACATTTTTTGCACTCATGCTCCAATCTGTAAGTCCGTAGTTAAGCATTTTAGTTCCGATCATTACGGCCATAGCGCTAGGTTTGCTTATAGAGTATCAAATAGAGACGAGATCTACACCAATCGGCCTATCACAGATAGCCGTACTAAAAAGTTCCAGAGCAATGTTGACCTGAGGGTGTCCCTTTTGCCATGCTTGACCGACCCAAATGATCTTTTTATGAAATTGTCAAATTTAATAAATGAAGAACTTAAAGATACTTTTAAACTCAAAACATGTAAAGCTAGTGCAAGTGTCAAGTTTGCTGACTGGGCAACTCCAGGTATTTACAAAAGTAGAAATAAACTATATGACCTATATGCTGCTAGGGAGTCAATGCTGAATGACCCAACGTTTATTTTACAGACAAAAATCTACTCAAAAATTTTCAAAAAAGTATGTCACGCGGCAAAATCATTGCATATAAGAAATAAAATTGAAAAATCTACAAATAAAATTAAAGCAACCTGGAAGGTAATAAATAACGAAACAGGAAAATCAAAGATCGGCAATAGACAGATTAAATTAAAAATAAACAATAATGTTTTAACTAAAAATATTGAAGTCGCCAACGCGTTTGATAGTTTTTTCTCCAGCATACCAAAAGTTGTCACTTCATCCTTAAATTCCTCAGCTGCTGAAGCGACAACGCTATTAGAGTCAAGCGTTCAAAAATGTAAAAATATCTTCAGTTTTAAATATGTTAATCCTGATAATATTGTGAAAACTTTTAAATCTTTAAATATTAAAAATACTGAAGATCTATGGGGAATGTCAACCAAAGTATTAGGCGCTATCATAACTGATATTGCACCTTGTTTGGCATACATTTTTAATAGATGTGTTGATGAGGGTGTTTTCCCAGATTTAATGAAGCACAGTAAACTCATTCCCCTGTACAAGTCCGGAAATGAACAAGATCCTGCTAACTACAGGCCTATATCGGTACTGCCTACGTTGAGTAAAATTTTTGAAAAAGTTGTTCTTAATCAGTTAACATCACATTTTAATGTCAACGGCATACTTCATAGTCATCAGTTTGGATTCACTAAAGGTCGTTCAACGACTGATGCCGGCTCGTCGCTCCTAAAGCACATATATGATGCTTGGGAACACTCACAAGATGCGATTGGGGTATTGTGCGATCTGTCCAAAGCTTTTGACTGTGTAAGTCATGCCACCTTATTATCTAAACTTAAACACTATGGCATCCAAAATCGGGCAATTGATCTTATACAGTCCTACCTAACCAATAGAGTCCAAAAAGTTGATGTTGGCGGTGAGAGGTCATCCGGATCGGTCATTGATATAGGGGTGCCACAGGGTTCTATACTGGGTCCCTTCTTATTTTTAGTTTATGTAAATGACCTTCCACTTTTTGTTAAAAATTTGTGTGAAATTGTTCTATTCGCTGACGATACCTCTTTAATTTTTAAAATCGACAGATTGAAGGCTAACTTCGATGACGTTAATGCATCTCTGTCGCAAGTACTTAACTGGTTTACTGTAAATAATCTTTTGCTCAATGCTGGGAAAACTAAATGCATAAAATTTACTTTGCCAAATGTGGTTCAGCGACCAACCAGTATCAAATTAAATGGAGAGTCACTTACCCCTGTCAATTCTACAATTTTTTTAGGACTTACTATTGATGCAAAATTGCAGTGGGGTCCTCACATAAAATCACTTGCTGGTAGACTAAGTTCGGCTGCATACGCAGTTCGCACTATAAGATGGCTTACAGATGAGGCTACAGCTAGGCTGGTATATTTTAGTTACTTCCACAGTGTAATGTCCTATGGTATCTTGCTATGGGGTAGAGCTGCTGATATACAAAGTATATTTGTACTTCAAAAACGGGCGATACGTGCCATTTATAAAATGAAACCACGTGACTCATTGAGGGAGCGTTTTAAGGAAATTAATATTCTCACAGTAACTTCACAGTATATTTTTGAAAATTTATTGTACACTCATAAACACATAGGTAGCTTTAAGAAAAAGAGTGACGCACATAACGTTAACACTAGAAATAAAAATAAATTATGCATTCCGAAATTTCGATTACAAAAGGTAAATGGCTCGTTCATGGGGAACGGTATACGCTTCTATAATAAACTCCCAGAAAGTGTCACTGGGCTTCCTATTAAAAAATTTAAAGTGTACATTAAGAATTATCTGATAAGGAAAGCTTACTATACTATAGATAGTTATATTAATGATAAAAGTGCGTGGCCTGATGTCCCGGTCGCTCTGCCCATCGACGGCTAACATATCTGCAATGTCTTTACTATTATGTTATTTAAAAAAAGATTTTTTTTTTTCCATTGTTGTTTGACTTACTACACTTCTTACTTATGTATTAGTATTATTGGTTTGAAGCGTGTGTTCTTTTATGAATCTGTTTACTTTTCCTTTTCTGTTAGATTACTTTGTATTATATAGCTTCAATAGTGTAGGTATTTTATTACATTGTAACGAGGATCATATAAAAGAGCGATAGATACCAAGCCGAGTTTGTTGCCTGTTCTTCTCGGTGTTGGTCACGTGGAACTGGCACTAGAGTCACCTAGTTTTAAGACGGTTCAAGATGGTCCTTGTGATTTTACTGAATAAACATATTTTGACTTTGACTTTGACTTTGACTTTGACTAACGCCACATTCTCATCTTGAGTGTTCTTTGAAATCTTTCAACAATGCTAGCTTTAATATCAGGGTTATTTGTTGTATAGTAATTAACATTTTTTTACTTAAAGAATCTCCGAACATTTTTTGAAACAAACTCAGTTCCTTTATCTGATTGTATATGAGTTGGTGTTGTATTAGCCTCATTAAATATGCTTTCAAAACATGTTTTAATAGTTTCAGAGTTTTTACTTTTCAAGGGTCGGGCATATGCATATTTGGTAAAGACATCAATAACACAAAGAATGTAATTAAAACCATTGTTATATTTTGAATAAGTTCTCATATCACTTAAGTCAGCCTGCCAAAGTTCATTAAGATTAGATAGGACATATTTGTTTCGTAGAAATTTTCTGTGAACCGGTTTATGCAGTGTATAGGCTTCTTGTGATTGTAACCACCTTTTAACATCTTCTCTATTCATTTTACCTTTCATAGCACTAGCTAGTTTATCAATACTAGCATACCCAGCGGGGTGTGATGGGTTATAGTAGATGTTGTTTATTTCTAATAAGGACTCCATTTTTCCCATTCAATCTTCTTTTTTACTTTTCTAGTAACTGGCGTTGAAAACACCTCCTCCTCCTCCTCTTTATGTGGTGTGTATTCTTTTAATTCGTTTACCTGAAGCTGCTTTAAATAATCGAGTCTTTTTGGATTTCCAATGTAAATCTGCGGTGTTTTAATATCTAACAATGCTTGTACGAATTTTTCCCATCCTATTGGATTATTGTTTTTGAGTGGTCTCAAAGTATCATTTACTAAGTCAACAATATTACATCCAGGAATTTTTTCATCTTCTACAGTGACTGTGCCGTCATCACCCCAGTGAATTATGTTTTTATTCGAAGATAGCAAATATAATAATTTCTCACCCTTGCTTGCATATGTTTTAGGTACCAAGCCGAGTATGTGCTTAGGAGAGTAAATCGATTTTTTTTTTCAAACAAGAAATTTCACCCACTTCTTCGTCTTTGTTTGATGTCTGATCAGTAACTACATTTTTTACATCAATATTTTTGTTTTTACCAACCATCATATGAAATGAAATGAAATGAAATGAAATGAAATGAATTTATTTGCTTGAAGTATGGTCAGATTAGTACAGTTCTTAATATAAAGTTAGTATCACATACTTCATCGGAAACCAACATGCAAATTTTTAAAATACAGCAAAGAATAAAATTAAAGAGAGACGCATTGAAGATAACAAATTATAAAAATAGAATACTCAAATGTCAAAATAGATTCAATAAAATAATTAAGTTGTGAAATTAATTTAATGCACTATTGAAAATCTTTAATACAGTAAAAACATTTATCTACTAGCCACAAGTATAGTTTTGTCTTAAACTGTTTTAATGGTAACTCTCTGATATCTCTAGGAATTTTATTATATATTTTAATGGTCATCATATAGCTATTTCTGTGGGTCATTGCAGTCTTATGGCTAGGTAGGAGAAGTCTTGTTGGGTCTCTCTGTTTAAGGCTCCGGTGACAGCGGCTCGCAATTTCGAAGTGCGATTGGCTATTATTTCATTTTATTTCATTTCGGGGAGGTTGTTTGAAAAAATAACTCTAAAGAAACACGCATAAATACTGTTCGAACACAAATAATACAATAATATAAGGGAAACATGCCCGAATCAGAAATCATTTTGGTATTAGTATGTTTGGTCTTACGTTTACCTAATACCAAAATAATTTCTGACTCAAGCACATTTCCCTTATATTATTATATTATTTGTGTTCGAACAGTATTTATGCGTGTTTCTTTAGAGTTATTATTTCAAACAACCTCCCCGAAATGAAATAAAATGAAATAATAGCCAATCGCACCTCGAAATTGCGAGCCGCTGTCACCGGACCCTTAAGACGTGAATGCAGTTTATCTGCATATTTATCGAATATGACCTCATGGTCTCTAACGAAACAGCCAATTTGAAAAATGTAAAGACCTGTGAGAGTTAACAGTTTTAACTTTTTTAAAAGGGGTTTACAAGATGTGAGAGGGCCAACGCCACTTAAAGCTCGAATACACTTTTTTTGAACAATAAAAGCTCTATTTATGTCAGTGGAGTTTCCCCAAAGAAGAAGACCGTATCTCAAAACTGAAGCAACATAACCGTGATACGCAGTTAATGCAATTTTATGACCTGATATCTGACGTAATCTTTTGATTGCATAAACAAAACGATTTAATTTTTTACATGTATAGTCAATATGCGATTTCCAATCACAATGTTTGTCCTATACACTAGTTGCGCCCCGCGGTTTCACCCGCGCAGATTTAAATCCCGGAATTCTCCAGGGATAAAAAGTAGCTTATGTGTTATCCGACACTATAATGTACCTCTCTGCCAAGTTTCATTCAGATCCGTTCAGCCGTTCCGGCGTGAAAGAGTAGCAAACATCCATCCATCCATACTTACAAATTAACGTTTATAATATTAGTAGGAAGTAGGATATACTTACATAGAATAAGTAGATAATAATCCATTTAAAGGTATGGAGAGAAGTAATAAGAAATATTTATTGTAAAACTGTGTAAAAAGAAGATGATCAGCTAGCTCTTAGGCTAAGAACTCAAGAAGCGGTTTTCACCCGTGCCCGCCGCGGTGGCGGAATGGAGTTTTATTTTCAAAACTCACGAGACCGGAGTTTTGTGCGGTTACGCACGCACAAAAAGCCGCCGGTACAAGATGACTGCCGGTGCAGCGGGAGCCGCAAACAATCGCACACGCCGCGGGCGTAAAACGCGTCGTGAAATGTGGTTTAATTTTTTACTTAAATATCTGTATTCTACAAAGGCTGCGGGCCCGCAACCGCGGCGGGCACGGGTGAAAACCGCTTCGTGAGCTCTTAGCCTTAGGTAGGTACATTCTACCGACTCATTGACGACCTCAGTGGCGCAGCGGGCGAGAGTCCGCCTGCGACGCAAGAAGTTGCGGGTTCGATTCCCGCCCCGGAACAAACTTTTGTACGATCTGCAGAAATTTGTTTCGTTGGTCTGTGTGTTTTTTTTTATGAATAACCAAAAAATATATATCTATTTATTATATAATTATGTAAGTATATAATGTATAAATATATTTAGTCATCTAGTACCCATAACACAAGCTAGTAGCTTATTTCGGGGCTAGGTGGTGTTGTGTGGATGGTGCAGCATTATTTATTTTATATTTTACTTGTTGCACCCCGCGGTTTCACCCGCGTAGATTTAAATCCCGGTATTCCCACAGGATAATGCACGGGATATAAAGTAGCCTATGTGCTATTTCCAGACTATAATCTATCTCTCTGCCAAGTTTTATCCAGATCCGTTAAGCCGTTCCGGCGTGAGAGAGTAACAAACATCCATCCATCCATACTTAAAAACTTTCGCGTGTATAATAGTAGTAGGATTTATTTATTAGTTACCTCTTAGTAACATTAAGTAGCCTTTAGTTTGTTTAGTTGGTTGACGAGTATATAATTACTTACTGAGGCTTGTGGTGCTAATGGTCTTAGCGCATCTTCGCAAGGAACAGCATGCCTGTAAAGCTTTCTTGCAGGATAATCCATAAACGACTTTTTTGAAAAATGGTCTTCACAGATGCCCGTGAACTTAGCAGAGCATTTTCCAGCAGATCAAAAAAAAATGTGAGTTCTATTCGCATGCAGCATAGTTCTATAGTTCCTGATACATTTCAGGAATAGTTCTGGCCTGAAACCCTGAAAAAAGTTACTTGAAAAAATGCTCTGCTAACTTCCGGTAGCAGAGCATTTTTCAGCAAAAATAAAAAAAAAAATATTTTCTGACTTATACAGCTCTGTTCTATAGTTCCTGATACTTTTCAGAAATAGTTCTGTACTGAAAACCTGAAAAAAAAATGTTTAAACAAAATCACCGCCCAACAAAACGTAGATAATCATTTTGGAATTTTAACGTTTCAAATCATTATTGCAAACTACAACTACGTCGTATCTCATAAAGCTGCTCAAGAACTAAAACCAAGAACTAGATTCAAGCCCAGAACTCACGTAAAAATGCCAGAAGAACACGCCGGAATATTATGAGTTCTAAAAATCACGTCCAAACGCCAGCAGAGCAGGCCTAAACATAAAGTTTTCATGGTTTCAAACAACTCTTAGAGCCTAGAACTGTCATGTTTCTGAAAGGTCTTTGTAAGACCTACAATCTAGACTTTAATTCAAATCTAGACCTCACGTTAAAATGCCAGCAGAGCATGGTACAAAGTTTTAAATGAAATTTTCATGGACTCAAACTATACCTAGACCCTAGAACTCTCAAGTTTCTGATAGATCTTCATAAGACCTACAATCAAGATTTTGATTAAAATCTAGACCTCACGTTAAAATGCCAGCAGAGCATGGTACAAAGTTTTAAATGAAATTTTCATGGACTCAAACTATACCTAGACCCTAGAACTGTCAAGTTTCTGATAGATCTTCATAAGACCTACAATCTAGACTTTGATTAAAATCTAGACCTCGCGTTAAAATGCCAGCAGAGCATGGTACAAAGTTAAAAATGAAATTTTCATGGACTCAAACTATACCTAGACCCTAGAACTCTCAAGTTTCTGATAGATCTTTATAAGACCTACAATCTAGACTTTAATTCAAATCTAGACCTCACGTTAAAATGCCAGCAGAGCATGGTACAAAGTTTTAAATGAAATTTTCATGGACTCAAACTATACCTAGACCCTAGAACTCTCAAGTTTCTGATAGATCTTCATAAGACCTACAATCTAGACTTTGATTAAAATCTAGACCTCACATCAAATGCCAGCAGAGCATGGTACAAAGTTAAAAATGAAATTTTCATGGACTCAAACTATACCTAGACCCTAGAACTCTCAAGTTTCTGATAGATCTTCATAAGACCTACAATCTAGACTTTAATTCAAATCTAGACCTCACGTTAAAATGCCAGCAGAGCATGGTACAAAGTTTTAAATGAAATTTTCATGGACTCAAACTATACCTAGACCCTAGAACTCTCAAGTTTCTGATAGATCTTCATAAGACCTACAATCAAGATTTTGATTAAAATCTAGACCTCACGTTAAAATGCCAGCAGAGCATGGTACAAAGTTTTAAATGAAATTTTCATGGACTCAAACTATACCTAGACCCTAGAACTGTCAAGTTTCTGATAGATCTTCATAAGACCTACAATCTAGATTTTGATTAAAATCTAGACCTCGCGTTAAAATGCCAGCAGAGCATGGTACAAAGTTAAAAATGAAATTTTCATGGACTCAAACTATACCTAGACCCTAGAACTCTCAAGTTTCTGATAGATCTTTATAAGACCTACAATCTAGACTTTAATTCAAATCTAGACCTCACGTTAAAATGCCAGCAGAGCATGGTACAAAGTTTTAAATGAAATTTTCATGGACTCAAACTATACCTAGACCCTAGAACTCTCAAGTTTCTGATAGATCTTCATAAGACCTACAATCTAGACTTTGATTAAAATCTAGACCTCACATCAAATGCCAGCAGAGCATGGTACAAAGTTAAAAATGAAATTTTCATGGACTCAAACTATACCTAGACCCTAGAACTCTCAAGTTTCTGATAGATCTTCATAAGACCTACAATCTAGACTTTAATTCAAATCTAGACCTCACGTTAAAATGCCAGCAGAGCATGGTACAAAGTTTTAAATGAAATTTTCATGGACTCAAACTATACCTAGACCCTAGAACTGTCAAGTTTCTGATAGATCTTCATAAGACCTACAATCTAGACTTTGATTAAAATCTAGACCTCGCGTTAAAATGCCAGCAGAGCATGGTACAAAGTTAAAAATGAAATTTTCATGGACTCAAACTATACCTAGACCCTAGAACTCTCAAGTTTCTGATAGATCTTTATAAGACCTACAATCTAGACTTTAATTCAAATCTAGACCTCACGTTAAAATGCCAGCAGAGCATGGTACAAAGTTTTAAATGAAATTTTCATGGACTCAAACTATACCTAGACCCTAGAACTCTCAAGTTTCTGATAGATCTTCATAAGACCTACAATCTAGACTTTGATTAAAATCTAGACCTCACATCAAATGCCAGCAGAGCATGGTACAAAGTTAAAAATGAAATTTTCATGGACTCAAACTATACCTAGACCCTAGAACTCTCAAGTTTCTGATAGATCTTCATAAGACCTACAATCTAGACTTTAATTCAAATCTAGACCTCACGTTAAAATGCCAGCAGAGCATGGTACAAAGTTAAAAATGAAATTTTCATGGACTCAAACTATACCTAGACCCTAGAACTCTCAAGTTTCTGATAGATCTTTATAAGACCTACAATCTAGACTTTAATTCAAATCTAGACCTCACGTTAAAATGCCAGCAGAGCATGGTACAAAGTTTTAAATGAAATTTTCATGGACTCAAACTATACCTAGACCCTAGAACTCTCAAGTTTCTGATAGATCTTCATAAGACCTACAATCTAGACTTTGATTAAAATCTAGACCTCACATCAAATGCCAGCAGAGCATGGTACAAAGTTAAAAATGAAATTTTCATGGACTCAAACTATACCTAGACCCTAGAACTCTCAAGTTTCTGATAGATCTTCATAAGACCTACAATCTAGACTTTAATTCAAATCTAGACCTCACGTTAAAATGCCAGCAGAGCATGGTACAAAGTTTTAAATGAAATTTTCATGGACTCAAACTATACCTAGACCCTAGAACTGTCAAGTTTCTGATAGATCTTCATAAGACCTACAATCTAGACTTTGATTAAAATCTAGACCTCGCGTTAAAATGCCAGCAGAGCATGGTACAAAGTTAAAAATGAAATTTTCATGGACTCAAACTATACCTAGACCCTAGAACTCTCAAGTTTCTGATAGATCTTTATAAGACCTACAATCTAGACTTTAATTCAAATCTAGACCTCACGTTAAAATGCCAGCAGAGCATGGTACAAAGTTTTAAATGAAATTTTCATGGACTCAAACTATACCTAGACCCTAGAACTCTCAAGTTTCTGATAGATCTTCATAAGACCTACAATCTAGACTTTGATTAAAATCTAGACCTCACATCAAATGCCAGCAGAGCATGGTACAAAGTTAAAAATGAAATTTTCATGGACTCAAACTATACCTAGACCCTAGAACTCTCAAGTTTCTGATAGATCTTCATAAGACCTACAATCTAGACTTTAATTCAAATCTAGACCTCACGTTAAAATGCCAGCAGAGCATGGTACAAAGTTAAAAATGAAATTTTCATGGACTCAAACTATACCTAGACCCTAGAACTGTCAAGTTTCTGATAGATCTTCATAAGACCTACAATCTAGATTTTGATTAAAATCTAGACCTCACGTTAAAATGCCAGCAGAGCATGGTACAAAGTTTTAAATGAAATTTTCATGGACTCAAACTATACCTAGACCCTAGAACTCTCAAGTTTCTGATAGATCTTCATAAGACCTACAATCTAGACTTTAATTCAAATCTAGACCTCACGTTAAAATGCCAGCAGAGCATGGTACAAAGTTTTAAATGAAATTTTCATGGACTCAAACTATACCTAGACCCTAGAACTCTCAAGTTTCTGATAGATCTTCATAAGACCTACAATCTAGACTTTAATTCAAATCTAGACCTCACGTTAAAATGCCAGCAGAGCATGGTACAAAGTTTTAAATGAAATTTTCATGGACTCAAACTATACCTAGACCCTAGAACTGTCAAGTTTCTGATAGATCTTCATAAGACCTACAATCTAGATTTTGATTAAAATCTAGACCTCACGTTAAAATGCCAGCAGAGCATGGTACAAAGTTAAAAATGAAATTTTCATGGACTCAAACTATACCTAGACCCTAGAACTCTCAAGTTTCTGATAGATCTTCATAAGACCTACAATCTAGTCTTTAATTCAAATCTAGACCTCACGTTAAAATGCCAGCAGAGCATGGTACAAAGTTTTAAATGAAATTTTCATGGACTCAAACTATACCTAGACCCTAGAACTCTCAAGTTTCTGATAGATCTTCATAAGACCTACAATCTAGACTTTAACTCAAATCTAGACCTCACGTAAAAATGCCAGCAGAGCATGGTACAAAGTTTTAAATGAAATTTTCATGGACTCAAACTATACCTAGACCCTAGAACTGTCAAGTTTCTGATAGATCTTCATAAGACCTACAATCTAGACTTTGATTAAAATCTAGACCTCACGTTAAAATGCCAGCAGAGCATGGTACAAAGTTAAAAATGAAATTTTCATGGACTCAAACTATACCTAGACCCTAGAACTGTCAAGTTTCTGATAGATCTTCATAAGACCTACAATCTAGACTTTGATTAAAATCTAGACCTTACGTTAAAATGCCAGCAGAGCATGGTACAAAGTTAAAAATGAAATTTTTATGGACTCAAACTATACCTAGACCCTAGAACTCTCAAGTTTCTGATAGATCTGTGTAAGACCTACAATCTAGATTTTTATTCAAATCTAGACCTCACGTTAAAATGCCAGCAGAGCATGGTACAAAGTTTTAAATGAAATTTTCATGGACTCAAACTATACCTAGACCCTAGAACTCTCAAGTTTCTGATAGATCTCCATAAGACCTACAATCTAGACTTTAACTCAAATCTAGACCTCACGTAAAAATGCCAGCAAAGCATGGTACAAAGTTTTAAATGAAATTTTCATGGACTCAAACTATACCTAGACCCTAGAACTGTCAAGTTTCTGATAGATCTTCATAAGACCTACAATCTAGATTTTGATTAAAATCTAGACCTCACGTTAAAATGCCAGCAGAGCATGGTACAAAGTTAAAAATGAAATTTTCATGGACTCAAACTATACCTAGACCCTAGAACTCTCAAGTTTCTGATAGATCTGTGTAAGACCTACAATCTAGATTTTTATTCAAATCTAGACCTCACGTTAAAATGCCAGCAGAGCATGGTACAAAGTTAAAAATTAAGATTTTATGTCCGCAAATTACACCTAGATTCTAGAACTGTCAAGTTTCTGATAGATCTTCATAAGACCTACAATCTAGACTTTAATTCAAATCTAGACCTCACGTTAAAATGCCAGCAGAGCATGGTACAAAGTTAAAAATGAAATTTTCATGGACTCAAACTATACCTAGACCCTAGAACTCTCAAGTTTCTGATAGACCTGTGTAAGACCTACAATCTAGACTTTGATTAAAATCTAGACCTCGCGTTAAAATGCCAGCAGAGCATGGTACAAAGTTTTAAATGAAATTTTCATGGACTCAAACTATACCTAGACCCTAGAACTCTCAAGTTTCTGATAGATCTTCATAAGACCTACAATCTAGACTTTAATTCAAATCTAGACCTCACGTTAAAATGCCAGCAGAGCATGGTACAAAGTTTTAAATGAAATTTTCATGGACTCAAACTATACCTAGACCCTAGAACTGTCAAGTTTCTGATAGATCTTCATAAGACCTACAATCTAGATTTTGATTAAAATCTAGACCTCACGTTAAAATGCCAGCAGAGCATGGTACAAAGTTAAAAATGAAATTTTCATGGACTCAAACTATACCTAGACCCTAGAACTCTCAAGTTTCTGATAGATCTGTGTAAGACCTGGTTTATACGGGATTATTTAGTATTCAATAAAACCACACGAATCGAGACACAGCAAGAATGGTTTTTTATTCAAGTCGGTATTTGCACATCACCTCAGCCTAGCTACCCGCAATTCGCTAATAATAGTGGAAACACTACAATCCTCCACCGTTAATTATGACTAAATCTATACATACAGAAAAGACTTACCTAACCTATCTAGATACCTACCCTAGTTACACATTGTTGAGCTAGGTATTTATTTATGATCGTGATATTTTTCTTACAGGTAGGTAGATACACCTAGTTACTTACTTAAATAATACACATAAAAAAAAACACACTAATATACTATAATAAATTATCTATCTACCTATTAATCTTAGCACAATATACTTTAATGAACAAAGATCTTATCTAGCTATTAATCGATTTCTAGTCCAAACCTAACCACCGGATTACGTAAACGCTTTGATGGTTTATTGTTTGGATCAGGCAAGTTTGTTTCGGTACCGGGAGTTGCAGGCATAGGGGGTGGTTCGGCAGACAGGGTCTGTTCAGGCTCTGCACCATTGCCTCTCTCTTTCGCTCCCACCACGGCCGACGGTTCGGTTGGGACCGATGGTGGTTTGGTTGCGATTGATGGTGGCGGTTCGAACGCCGTCGACGGTCCTAGGCCGACTTCGCCGCCAATGCTGGCACCCGAGTCGCTGGGAAACATACATGAGCTCCTTCGCTTTAACTGATCGATATGTCTATGCGCTGCCGATCCATCGCGAGTTTTGACCGAGTAATCATTCCTACCTAATTTCTCAATGACTTGCCCATCTGACCACTTGGTATCATCGTTAAATTTCCTATACCACACAGGATCACCTGGATTTAAACTCCGGGATTTTTTTGATTTTTCGCTTGTTACTAATTCTTTATTCCTCAGTTTACGACCGTGATCCGGCTTTATCATGTCTAGGCGCGTTCTCAAGCGCCTGCCCTGTAACAGTCGAGCAGGGCTTTCACCGGTTGTACAATGCGGAGTGTTATGGTAGATCAATAAGTACCTCTGAATCGCAAGCTCCGGGTCGATCCCTTCGCGGCGAGCTTTTTTTATAACGTTCTTAACAATTTTTACGGCGTTTTCAGCCGCTCCGTTGGATGCGGGATGGTATGGGGCGGAGAACATCTGATACACGCCATTATTTGTCAAAAAATCTTTAAATTGTTTACTGGTGAACGGAGGCCCGTTATCTGATACGACTTGTTTAGGTATGCCAAAACGTGACCAAGACTCGCGCAACTTAGCTATCGTCATCTCAGCTGTAGTCCGCGTCATTTTAAAAGCCTCAATCCACTTCGACCTAGCATCAATAGAGACCAGGTAAGTTTGACCCTCAATGGGCCCTAAAAAGTCAAGATGGATCCTCTCATACGGTGAGTGAGGCCACCGCCAAGGCGCGGGCGGCGCGGAGGGCGGCGCGGGAGCTACCGCCGCGCACGTGACGCACGCGCGGCACGCCGCTTCCACCGCCTCGTCCAAGCCAGGCCACCACACGTAACTGCGAGCGTACGCCTTAGTCTTTACGATACCCATGTGGGGTTCGTGTAGTTCACGCAAAACTGACTGCCTACATGATTGGGGAACCACAAGCCTATGGCCCCACATGACACACCCGATCTCGACGTACAGTTCGTCTTTCCTCGAGAAGTATGGGTCGAGCTGTTTTACGTCGATCGCCTTAGGCCACCCGTTTTCGATATAGTTAAGCACACGACTCAGTAAAGGATCGCGAGTCGTTTCCCGCCTTATAACTTCGCCATCAAGAAGCATTGCGTTTGTAGCAAAATGTAAATAAGTTTGCTCCGGTAGCTCCTCCGCACACTTCTCGCTGACCGGCAACCGCGACAGAATGTCTGCGCCATTATCATGCGTACCTACGTATTCTATATCGAAGGTGTACGCGGCAAGTATCAACGCCCAGCGCTGCATGCGGCTCGCTGCCATAGTAGGTATGTTTTTGTTTGGTCCGAAAATGCTAACGAGAGGTTTATGATCCGTTATTAGCCTGAAACGCCTACCCAATAGATATTGATGAAACTTCTTAACACAATAAACGATAGCTAGCGCTTCGCGGTGTATTTGCGCGTAGCCTTGTTCCGCCTTAGTGAGTTTCCTGGACACGTAAGCAACGGCGCGTTCCTCGCCTCGCTCGCCGCGATCCCGCTGCGACAGCACGCCGCCGATGCCTACCGCGCTCGCGTCACACGTGAGCACCAGCTCGCGAGCCGGGTCGTAGTGCGCCAGCACATCACTACTCATGAGCAGCTGCTTCACCCGGTCGAATACCCGCTGGTGCTGGCTGCTCCATTGCCATCGTGAGCCTTTGCGAAGTAAGTCGTGCAATGGATGCAGCATTCCGCTGATATTCCGCACAAATCGAGCGTAAAAATTTACCATTCCTAAAAACGACCTAAGCTCGGATATTCCTTCTGGACTTGGCATGTCCTTAATGGCACGAAGTTTTTCTGGATCGGGTCGGATTCCGTTTTTATCTACAATATAACCCAAATACTTGACCTCCTTGGCTAAAAACGAGCACTTTTCACGCTTTATCTTTAGACCTACTTTGCTTAACTTTTTCAAAAGCGTTTCTAGTGACTTGAGATGCGACAACCTATCCGGCGCTGTAATTATTAAATCATCAGCGAAGCACTGAACATTCGGAATATTATCGACAATGCTGCTCACAATTCTTTGAAATATTCCACTGCTAGAAGCTAAGCCATATACAAGACGATTATACTTAAATAAACCTCTATGCGTATTTATGACGCAGTATTTTTTAGACTCTTCCGACAGACAAATCTGATTGTAAGCTTGAGACAAATCGATTTTAGTAAACTCTTCTCCCCCCGCTAAATTCGCGAGCAAGTCATCGATCTTCGGCAGCGGATACCTATCGATCATCAGTGCGGGATTGAGCGTTACCTTAAAATCGGCACATATGCGTAACCCACCGTCACTCTTGTTGACCAGCACCAGCGGCGTTGCCCAGTCCGAGCAGTCGACGGGTTCAATGACCCCGCTGCGCAGCATCGCGTCGAGCTCGGCGTCGACGCGCTCCCGCAGCGCGTACGGCACCGGCCTCGCGCGGTGGAACACCGGCGCCGCGCCCTCGCGCACCCGCAGCGTGGCGCCCCCTCCCGTGTACCGGCCCAAACCGCCGCTCCATACTTCCTTATATCTGTCGAACATTTCATCAACAACATGTTTAACCGGTTGCAATTTAAAATTACATGATAGATTTGGGTAATGCAAAATGGGTATCTGAATACCTAATTCCGCGAGCCATTGCCTGCCTATCAGCGATGTGACGCCTGTATCGATAACAAAAAGTTCTAGCTCCTTTTTACATCCATTATATTCTACACAGGTTGTCATGCATCCTAAGGGTCTGACTTTGGATTTACCATCATAGAAGAGGAATACATACTTCGATTTTTCTAACTTCATACCACTGAATAAAGTGTCATATGTTTTTTTGCTAATACACGAACCCGGCGTCCCCGTATCTACTTCCATTTTTAACTTACGCCCACTCACTAGTAAATCGAGACTCACCGGGGTGTAATCTCCTAATGACATTTGAAACATTGGTTCCTCGACCTCTGCCTCCGAGGCCGAGTCTTCGCTGCTGTTGCCTGTCGGCCGCACAAAGTGGTGCGCCTCCCGACAGCGTCCTTCGCTGCTGCTGCCGCCGCCACTGCCACCGCGCTGTGCCTCCGCCCCCTTACCGCCGCCGTACGTTTTAGAAACGTCTTTGTAGGGGCACACCCGCCGCAGATGACCCTTGTTCCTGCAGTTGCTGCATACATAGTTCTTGAACCTGCATCCGTCCGTAGGATGCTGCCCGCCACACGCCTTACAGGCATCCGCTCGCCCCGCCGACGGGGCCGCTCCGGTGCCTCCGGTGCCCCTTGCTGAGCTGCCATACCGCGCGCCGCGCGCTTTGTTCGCCCTGATCGCATGCATTGCGCTCACCCCGCTGCTAGATGCCGCCGATGAGTCCACGGCTGCTGCATCTCTTTCCGCAGCCTCCAGGGCTGTTGCCAAAGATAGCGCCTTTGCATAGGTTAGATTGGGCTCCGAGAACAATCTCTGCCGTATCAAGTCACTACTAACTCCACATACAAACTGGTCGCGCAAATTATCCGTCAAAGTTTCTTTGAATTCGCAATCTTTTACTAACTTTTTTAACATTGCCAAATACTGGACGATGCTCTCGTCTGCTGCCTGTCTTCTTTGTCGAAATCTGTACCGTTCCGCCATTATGGATGGCTTTGGTTGCAAGTGGTCTCGCACAAGTTTTACCAGCTCATCGTAGGTGAGATCAGTCGGCTTCTTTGGATTTGCCAGATTCACCATTAACTCAAATACTTCCTCACCAACCAATGCAATCAAGGTCGGCAACTTGAGTTCGTCCTTGATAGCATTTGCACGAAAATACATGTCGACACGTCCACAGTACAAAGTCCAGTTCCCCGTATTTATGTCAAATTCTTTTATTTTTCCAACACCCATTATTGCAAATCACTCCTGGGTCTTTGTTGTAGGTATATAGCACGTACAATCGATTTACCGTCGTCGCCAATGGTTTATACGGGATTATTTAGTATTCAATAAAACCACACGAATCGAGACACAGCAAGAATGGTTTTTTATTCAAGTCGGTATTTGCACATCACCTCAGCCTAGCTACCCGCAATTCGCTAATAATAGTGGAAACACTACAAGACCTACAATCTAGATTTTTATTCAAATCTAGACCTCACGTTAAAATGCCAGCAGAGCATGGTACAAAGTTAAAAATTAAGATTTTATGTCCGCAAATTACACCTAGATTCTAGAACTGTCAAGTTTCTGATAGATCTGTGTAAGACCTCTAACTTTGTACCATGCTCTGCTGGCATTTTAACGTGAGGTCTAGATTTTAATCAAAATCTTGATTGTAGGTCTTATGAAGATCTATCAGAAACTTGAGAGTTCTAGGGTCTAGGTATAGTTTGAGTCCATGAAAATTTCATTTTTAACTTTGTACCATGCTCTGCTGGCATTTTAATGTGAGGTCTAGATTTTAATCAAAGTCTAGATTGTAGGTCTTATGAAGATCTATCAGAAACTTGAGAGTTCTAGGGTCTAGGTATAGTTTGAGTCCATGAAAATTTCATTTTTAACTTTGTACCATGCTCTGCTGGCATTTTAACGTGAGGTCTAGATTTTAATCAAAATCTAGATTGTAGGTCTTATGAAGATCTATCAGAAACTTGAGAGTTCTAGGGTCTAGGTATAGTTTGAGTCCATGAAAATTTCATTTAAAACTTTGTACCATGCTCTGCTGGCATTTTAACGTGAGTTCTAGATTTTAATCAAAGTCTAGATTGTAGGTCTTATGAAGATCTATCAGAAACTTGACAGTTCTAGGGTCTAGGTATAGTTTGAGTTCATGAAAATTTCATTTAAAACTTTGTACCATGCTCTGCTGGCATTTTAATGTGAGGTCTAGATTTTAATCAAAGTCTAGATTGTAGGTCTTATGAAGATCTATCAGAAACTTGAGAGTTCTAGGGTCTAGGTATAGTTTGAGTCCATGAAAATTTCATTTTTAACTTTGTACCATGCTCTGCTGGCATTTTAACGTGAGGTCTAGATTTTAATCAAAATCTAGATTGTAGGTCTTATGAAGATCTATCAGAAACTTGACAGTTCTAGGGTCTAGGTATAGTTTGAGTTCATGAAAATTTCATTTAAAACTTTGTACCATGCTCTGCTGGCATTTTAACGCATTGTGTACGATCTGCAGAAATTTGTTCCGTTGGTCTGGGTGTTTTCTATGTATATAATAAAAAATATCTATCTATGTAAGTATATGTATAATGTATTAAATATATCAGTCATCTAGTACCCATAACACAAGCTTTAAGGAGCTTACTTTGGGGCTAGACGGTGCTGTGTGGATTGTCCATCAGCATTCTTTATTTATGTAAGATGATGTAACCCGAATGCTAACACTTTACATCCAAAAAAAAATTACAGAATTTACAGGATTGAAAATCGACTGTAAAGTAGGTACGTGCCGAACCTCGCACATGGAAGTCTTCCGAAGTACCTACCTAAGTAGGTAGGTACGACTTGTAGATATCAGTTCTTCAATTTTTTTTTGATTTCTTGAAACTCAAGATTACATTACAGGCAAACTTATGCTATGAATAGCTACGTAATACCAAATAAAACTTTTTTACAAAATATTGAACCGCCGAAAAAACTGAAAAGCAAAAGCAAATAATACTTAAACGTTTTTTGTTTAACCCTTAATTTATCTGTTAGGTCCCTGGGACTCCGCGCGAACTTTCATTTTGGTCTAAAATCTTAACTGTCGCGTTTTGGTTTTCGCACGTCCTAGTACCTTCCTGCAGTAGCGGCCCGAGCGCGGGGTGAAGAGGACGTGCGCCTGCGCTGCGCGTATAGGTGAGTAATTGTGCCCATGGAGTCCGCTGGACTCCATGGGGGTATTTGTGTAACAAAAATATCATTTTGCTGGGTTGTAACGTTATCATTTTTTCAATGTTATTTTTGTGTTTTAGGCTTACAAATGGCTTCAAACAGTCGGTCAGTCAATCTACTTCATTCAGAAGCTGAGTCGGTAGTACTTGACTGGCTCAGATGTGATGATGAGGAGTCCAACGACTAAGCCGTTATGTTTGGCATGTACAAAGAAAATCTGTGTAAAGTGTGCAGTAAAGATAGGGACTAAAAAGCACTGCACGTTTCGTTTTTTTGTATTAACATTTATGCCATTTTTTATTTAGTTTTTAAAAGTTGATTATTTTTTAGACTTGTTATTGAAAGAAAAAGTTTAAAATAATGTTTCTTTGTATTTAAGTTTTGAGCCCGAAGTTTGCATTGTTTTTTTGTGTACTTATTTTTTAGTCTATTAGGTTTTTCAATGATCAACAAGACTGTTACCAACTAATAAATAAATTTGATATTTAAGCTTTTAAGTTTAATGTTGCTAAGTAGAATAAACCATTTTTGAGTTCATATTTTACTTTTATTTTGACCAAAATCAATGATTTTTATGCAAGGAGTCCCATGGACTCCATGAGGTAAATTAAGTGATTTGGGGTCACCAGGTAAACCAAGGGTTAAGACGAAGACAAGAGCTAATGTGACTCTCGCTCGCACGTTTTGACTTGTTGAAACATATAAAATCACAAAACCCATTTTCGAAAAATTGCAAACTACCATTTTGTGTGCAATCACATTGCGCACAGTTTAGTAAAAAAAATATTTTGATCGAAAACTTGTAAGTTTTCCTACTTAAAAGTTTGCTTTTCTAGTTTTCTTACTCAAGCAAACTTTTTTTGTTGATCCTATTTGTTACCTACCTATAATTTGTTATTAATATCACTTTTGCATTAAGACGACGACGCCCTTTTACAGATGAAACTATTGATATTTTTCATTGTTTTTATTTTGTGTGAACTGACGAGGACTAAAGCCACAATTCTATTAATTATTAATGTTTATGTGTTTGCTTTAGATCAATAAATAATTTTCATTTCATTTCATAATTAATTCTTAAACTAATGTAAGTATACCTAAGTAATTCTGAGTCAGCTTTACGTAATTGATGAATTTGCTTGTGTGGCGCCGACTCAAAATTACTTAGGTAGGTATACTTATATTAGTTTAATAATTTTGGTAAAAAAAAAAGTTTAAGTATTATATCTTGCTTTTCAGTTTTTTCGGTGGTTCCATTTTTATGTTAAAAAGTTTTATTTTATAATTTTTGGTTGCCATAATCTACTTAAGGTCCCGGCGACAGCGGCTCGCAGTTTCGAGGTGCGATTGGATATTCTTTAATTTTATTTTATTTCGGGGAGTTTTTTTGAAAGAATAACTATCCAGTGACACGCATAAATACTGTTCGAACACAAATAACACAATAATATAAGGGGAAAATGCCCGAATCAGAAATCATTTTGGTATTATTATGTTTGGTCTTTCGTTTACCTAATACCAGCATGATTTCTGACTCAAGCACATTTCCCTTATATTATTGTACTAGCTGGTACCCGCGACTTCGTCTGCGTACTTTTAATCTCTTCATCTCTTTTTTTCGCAATAAAAGGTAGCCTATGTTCTTTCTCAGGGTCTAAAGATTGTCTGTGCCAAATTTCATCAAAATCGGTTGAGAGGTTTAAGTGGGAAAGCGTAACAGACAGACAGACAGACAGATAGACAGAGTTACTTTCGCATTTATAATATTAAGTTGGGATTATTTGTATTCGAACAGTATTTATGCGTGTCACTGGATAGTTATTCTTTCAAACAACCTCCCCGAAATGAAATAAAATGAAATAATAGCCAATCGCACCTCTAAACTGCGAGCCGCTGTCACCGGGCCCTTAATTGTTACGTCAATTGGAAAAGGAATACCCCGAAGGTCCTTTAAAAATTTGAAACCAAACCTAACGATAGCAATAGTAGGGATGATTGATTGCTGGCTTAGGAATTTGAATACTACGTACATATGTACGTAAGGAATATTCCTTGATTGATTGTTCACTCACTGATTTACTGATAACGTTTGACCACGCGTAACTTTTTACAGAGTAATCTGATTTCGATAATTTATTTAGGGAACAAAGTTAGAGGCGAGTGTGAATGGGACTGTTGGGAGGGGAATACCTCAGCGGACCTATCTAGATCAGATAGCAGATGTTCTAGAAAAAGGCCAGGTCAAGAGTACCCTAGACCAACGAGCATGTATGAAGAATGTTATGAGAGCGAATGAAGCGAAAGAGGTATGTCAGGTTCGTAGCAAGTGGAAATCCGTGGTCTCTACCTACCCCTATGGGAAATAGGCTTGATTTTATGTATGTATGTATATACAAAGTTAGAGTTATACTCTATTAATTAAAAAAAAAAATATCTAAATAGAATCACTCTGTAAAAAGTTATGCACGGTCACACATAATAAAATAAAAAAATTACGCGTCTAATCGACAATCAATCCCTGTTTTCCTACCCTTAGAGTTAGATTTGTTTTTTTTTTTAATTTTAAATTTATATTGTACTTTTTTGGGAGTATACCCTTTCCAAAAAAAAAAGAATCATCAAAAACGGTCTACTCTGTAAAAAGTTATGCGCGGTCATACATAAAAAAAATATACGCGTCGGATTGATAACCTCCTTCGTTTTTGTTTTCATCGGTTAACAAATCCTAACCACTAATACTCGTCACACCGTAGTATTTAACAAAACATTACTTAATCTGTGTTCATACTCATCGATTTACTTATTTATTAACCCCTTGGAGGAAATCATGGGCAGAAACTACATAGTATGTACCTACTACATAATAAGTGGTTGTAATAAACATACCTTGGGACACTTTGGCATACATGCCAGCGGCAACAGTGTGGCTTAGTACCTGTGCAGCTAATTTTACTCTCATTTTTTGGCGATTATTAGGTGCAATATGGTCTTTGGTTAGGAGGGGGGCGAAAACAAAAAATGGGTTCTTATTATCCTCTTCAAAGAAATTTGACACATGATTCCACTTTGCCACACCTGAAAAAAATTAACATTTAGGTAAGCATGTTTTTTTGTATTCCAAATATTGTATACCTAATGTGTACCTACCGAATTTGTCATTCAGTTGACGGAGTAGGTAAGTTTAAATTGAAACTAAATCTATCTATCTGTTCAGCCCGTATGCACCCACTGCTCCTGAGTATAGGCATCTTCTTTAAATCGCGACATAATATATAATGTAAATAAAATAAATATAATTTTAGACATTCCACACAACACAATGTAGCCTCAAACTAAGCACAGTTTCTAATATGGGAACCAGATAACTGATATAATTAACTACATTATAGAACAAACATCTATATGTTCACCGCACAAATATTTTTTCTCGGCGGGGATCGAACCCGCACCCATCAGCGCAGAAAGTAGAGCAACTATTCTGCCGTATTACCGCAAAAGGTGACATCTAAATTTTTTTCAAAATTGAGTTACATAACTATTCGGAATTAGCAGAAAAAAGCGCATCTGACAAATTTAAAATAAAAATTCTATCTTAATCCTGCATTGAGTTACATTAGATTTTTTGTATTAAGTAAGCTAAAAGGAAAAATACTGATTTTACAAAGAATGAGAATAAAAAAATATATAAATATAATACGTATGTATTCAAGTAATAGCATTTATTTTTTCTGCATAAGTATATACATTCTTTTTATTTTTTTCCCGAAAAACATCAAACCAAAAAAAAACTTTAAACCCATTTTTCTCGAGATTTACAATTAAATCATTAACTGTAGGTACTGTGAAGGCTATCAATGTGAAAACGATACATGACTACAATAACCAAGTATATAGGTACTAGTACCTAGTATTGCTCTGTGAATGACGACCTCAGTGGCGCAGCGGGCGAGAGTCCGCCTGCGACGCAAGAGGTTGCGGGTTCGATTCCCGCCTCGGAACAAATTTGTGTACGATCTGCAGAAATTTGTTCCGATGGTCTGGGTGTTTATGTATAATAAAAAATATCTATCTATGTAAGTATATAAGGTATTAAATATATCAGTCATCTAGTACCCATAACACAAGCTTTGAGTAGCTTACTTTGGGGCTAGATGATGCTGTGTGGATTGTCCAGCATTATTTATTTATTTAATGTATGTGAGAGGAAGTACTACCCCCGTACCTATTTCCGTACCAGTGGTCACCACGAGAACTCGTAATACTCGGTTCTCTGAGCTATTATGAACCGCCCGTTTAAACCTCTTCAACTTGCTTACCTATTAGTAATTCTGTGACCAACAATGATCTTAATAACTTATAGGTAATAATATTTACCTACCACTGATTTCCTTTCCATCGTTTGTTACGCCAACTTTACATTTGATGTCGTATTTCATAAATAAATTGCGGAAACATTTTAACAGGTGTGGAGTATCATATATTGCCACTATTTCTTCATTGTTAAAATGGAAATATGGATGGTCTGTGCTCGTTCCTAAAATATTGAGGGCCCTTCTATTGACACCATCCATATCACAGACTGTTGCAGCAATTTTGATCCCTGCAGCCATACAACTGCTAAGAACCTGAAAAGAATAAGTACCTAGTAAGTAGTAGTAGGTAGTATTTAAATTGTCATTTTGACTTGTCTTAGGGCCGATTTTTCAATACTCAGATAAACAACCAGATAGCCTTTATTCGACGAATAGCAATATTCTTGGTTTCTCAATGGTCAGATAGTATTTAACCGTCGAATAAGGCGCTTACCAGACGAATAAACTTATCTGCTACTTGAAGGGCCAGATAAGGTTCTATCAGTCAGTTAAGTATGACATTTTAGGTTATTTTTGACTTTGACAGTTTCATTCGTTTCGTTTTGTTTTGGTAAAAAAGACATGGTGATTATTTTGTTGTGAAGATGGATGTGTTTGAAGAAATAGACGACTCTGCAATCGAAGAAGAACGTGAAATCCTTATTTATTTAAACCCACCTGAGAGAAAAACCCGAACTTTACGAGAGAGGCCTGATAATTTTATCACATGGAACGACAGTGAATTTTGGAGAAGATTTCGCTTGAAAAAAGATACCGTTACCTACTTACTTTCACTAATTGAGGATAAAATAAAACATGAAACAGAAAGGTACGTACGTCATTTTTGAAAACAATTGTTAGGCACACACAGGGACCTAGAAGGTTACCTGGAAGATAGTAATTTTTGTTATTGTTTCAGGAATAGTTGTGTGCCTCCAGTGCAACAACTACTACTTACCCTACGATTCTATGCAACTGGCACTTTTTATATCACAATTGGAGATTTTGGAGGACTGCATAATTCCACACTATGTAAAATTGTAAAAAGGGTGACTGAAGCTATTTCTTCAATGCGACAAAATTTTGTTTCACTACCTAAAAGTCGTGTTGAAATCTTGTCCATACAAGAGTGCTTCTATAATATAGCACGATTTCCAAGAGTCATTGCAGCCTTGGATTGTACTCACATCAAAATAATTTCACCAGGTTTGTATTGTAGTTACCTACCTATTTTAGTAGGTAACGAATTACAGTTTTATCTATTTATATTAAGTACCTACTCACCTATTGTTTCAGGTGGGGATACTGCAGAAAATTTCAGAAACCGCAAAGGATACTTTTCTTTAAATGTTCAAGCTATGTGCAATGCAGATTTACAATTTCTTGACATTGTTACACGATGGCCAGGTTCAACTCATGACAGTCTAATATTTTCAAATTCAGCTGCCAAATATTTGTGTGATAATGGTGCTTTTGGTAATGGGATTGTACTTGGTGATAGCGGATACTTTTTAAATAATTATTTGTTGACACCACTCAGCAATCCCCAAACACAAGCCGACCAACTGTACAATGAATCCCAGATTAGGACCAGAAATGTGATTGAAAGATGCTTTGGTGTCTGGAAACGAAGATTCCCAGTGCTGAGTATTGGATTGAGGTGTAAGATACCTCTTGCCCAAGATATAATTGTGGCCACTGCTATATTACACAATTTTGCACGAAGGAGAAATGAAGGTGAGCCACCGATAGACCCTGAGGTTCAGATACCACCCCAGCCAGTATTTCCAGCAGTAGTTGCTGAATACAGTGAGGCACGAAGAAGTACAACTAGGGATACTATGCTAGAATATTTCGAAACACTAACAAACTAATTTTGTAAAATAAACACTAATATGTATTAAAAATGATTTTTTATTTAATTTTTAATTATTACAATATTGTAGCTTAAATTATCTTAATTTGTAAGGGCCCTTGTTGGACAACAAAACTGTATCAGTTAAACGCAGCACGATTAGAAATTCCATTCGCATGGAAATTGC
The DNA here is from genome assembly GCA_963576535.1 of Plemyria rubiginata. NCBI lineage: Eukaryota > Metazoa > Arthropoda > Insecta > Lepidoptera > Geometridae > Plemyria > Plemyria rubiginata. The sequence goes on from CAUYVL010000003.1 coordinate 307,399, forward strand.
TCGTACAACGTAACAGAAAAATGCTATATCTTCAGAATAATGAAATTAGGAAGGCCGTATCAACTTTGTTTTGATACAATGTTTTGCTGCATTGTGCTAAGCATCAATTGATGTAATTGCTCCTTCCTTAATTCATCATTCTGAAGATACAGCATTTTTCTGTTATGCTCTTTTTTAGCTATTTCCATTTGTAGCTGGACCAGCTCTAATCGTGCTGCGCTTAACTGATCAAGCTTTGCTGTCACACTAGCTTTGTTAGGTTTGAGAACCTGTGACACTTTGGACTTCAACGATTTTGGTTTCCACGTGCTCCATTTGTTATGCGGATCTGCAAAAAACAACTGATTTCAATCACATTTGCTAAATTCATGGTATAAAATGGCAAACAGACAAACCTAAACTTATGATAGAACTAAATTCATGTGTGTGAAGCCCCAAAAGAAGTAAATCTTCAAATTCCTGTTACTAAGGAAATCATACCTTTTATTTCATCTTCATCATTATCATAATTTATATGACAGGATTCATCCAACGGAGAGTGTTCATGCACTTTCAAATCTGAAACATAAATAAACACAACCTACATAAACATTTAACTATATACAGCAGTAACATTATAGTATCAATATGTGTACTCTGACATACCGTTGGTTTCTTCCACTGTACCATCTTCAATATGTATTATATAATCCAAGGGATTGTCATCGGGACACTGTACTGGTTGAATATCTGGAAAAAATTGTATAGGCATTAAAAACTAGTAAAAATAAAAGAAAGGTAAAGCTCAATGATAGAATAGAAGTATTACATCCACAACATACCTTTTATATTATCACTGTCATTACGTGCATCTAATCCAGATATATTGGAGCATATTGCCAGCACTTTATCTTCCACGTCATTTAGATCAGGAGCAGCAGAAGGTCCGCCACCAGTTTTATACAACTCCTGTCTGTGGCAAGTCATCTTTTTCTTCGTTATTTTTTTTACGCCCTCGTACTTTAATTTTAACGTTTTGGCCGTTCGAACTGCATTTTCGCTGGATGCAGCATTAAAAGTCGTTGCAATTTTGTTCCAAGCTGCATCTTTTTCTCTGTTGGTCACGGTGTCGGTTTTCTTATTTTCTATTACCGACCGATATTTCGTCACAAGTTCAGTCAGTAATCGTACTTCTGAAGTACTAAAATTTGTAGCACGCTCACGTTTCTTAAATTCCATTTTTTGATCCATTTTAAAACACAACACAAGAGAACACAATCTAAATGTTTATCGGTAAGTAAATAATAAAATAGCACGGTCTAAGAATGAGCAAGGAAGGTTATGTTTTGTATTGTTTTGCATCAGTCAAACGTCAAATGAACGTTTTGTTGCTATTCTTGTCTAACATGTTGAACACAATATCTGTGCATCTCGCTTGCACACAGAGAGTGTGAAGTTGGCTAGCATAAACCACTAGATAGCTATTCTCTAGTCAAAAGACGATTGAAAAATTGAAAATAGTTATTCGCCTGATAAACAGACAGATAATCCTATCAGCTTGATAGCTATTCGCCGACTTATCTGAGGATTGAAAAATTGGCCCTTAAACAAACAAACACGTATTCTCAAGAAAGAACAACGTGGCATGCTGCGCACAACATCGATGGACATAAGTTGTGAGGCCTATATATATAGCCAGAAGTAACTGTTTACCTTCTCATAAAAAAAAACAAAAAGCATACTAAGTACTTGAGATATTTTTTAAATTAGCATATAGGTAGGAAAGTAACTACAACACGAACCTCTTTGATCAAGACTGCTAGTCTGTCAGCAGTCACATTGTCGCCAGACAAATGGTATACAATGGGTTGCTTAAACCGCTTCCGGATGCCGACGATCATGAAAACAAGAGCGTGGCTCGCAATGTGAGGATCACGACCTTGCGTACCATGGTCTTGAAACCCTTCGATGTGATCCATTCTGCCATTATAACACAAATGTTTTCTTATTGACATTTCGTCAAATAATAACATGCACTCATTGTTTTGTGCCAGCTCTTTTGCAGTTTTCTTTTTTAGAGTTTCAAATATTTGCGCATTAATTCCACTCCGTAATGGTAAAAGATTTAACACGCTTTTAAGTGTAGTTTGGCAAGGTAAACAAAACAACCGTCTCAAAAGCCTATAGCAGGCAGGTGAACGTTTATATAATCGCAAAGCAATGAGTTTTTGATTTAGGTTCCATTTTCTGCCCTTGCTTTTCTTTTTACTGTTAAGTATCTGGCCCTGTAGCAAAACCGCAAACGGATTTGTCATATTTTTTGATAGTTCTTCAACCGCTTCATCTGTGGCTAAATATTTTAGGACTTGGGTCTTGTTTTTGGTCTTTAACTGTTTTTTCAAATTGCAAATCTGTCGTAAGTATCGCCTACACCTATTATACAAACGTTTTGATTTCACCTGAAACAAGTATTTATAATTATTCATCCATTTCAAAATCAAAATGGTCTTTATTCTGTACAATCACAGGGATCACTTGGAACATTAAAGTCCCACTGCAGGGCTAAGAGAGGCTTTTGTACTAACTGCTTCAAATCAGAATGCGATAGCTGCTTGTAGGTAGGTGAGTACCAATAGAATAAAAATAAGATTAAGATTCAATTAATATTGAATAGACAGGCAGTGAACTAACATTTGTGTTCATCGAAAAAATGTTTAGTTCTAGGTGGGTGGGACCTACAGATAGCAGAGCTTAACCAATTTTTAAGCTGTGAAGGCTGTCTTTTTTGATGTATATTGATGTATATTTTTTTTATAGGTACCTACTTAGTAAAATTATTGATTGAGTGAGCGAAGCGAACGAAAATCTTACTATCAACTTGGGCGATTTGGCATTCTATGTATGTATGTTTGTCCGACGATATGGTGACAGCGACTTGTTCTGATGATGGAGCCAAGGTCTGTTCAACGGAACTCTTCAATAAATAGGCCAATTGAGTTGAAACTTGGTCATCATACGTAGTTAGTAGGTGGCTGCCAGAGAGAAGTCCAAACACAATGTTTGGACTTGCCTCTGACTACCACTTACTTATATATTTTCGGAACATTCGCTTCGTCACGTAATCTCAGTTCGGGGCGAACTGCTAGTTATAATAAGTATTTAGTACTTACAGCTGCTGTAGAAGCATACGGCTCTTGCCTTTGGCCAGCACCCACGTTAGAATCTCTTGCGCAGTAGTTCTGAGACATAGCTTCTGGCTCAGCATGTGACACCTGGAATTTTTACATTAAATATATTATAATCACCATTGTATTGCAAGTTTCTAGGTTCTTAACATGGATGCAAGAAATAAGTTCATTCCGCTTCTACACTTATTGATTGAGTGAGCGAAGCGAACGAAAATCTTACAATCAACTTGGACGATTTGACATTTCATGTATGTATGTATGTTTGTCCGACGATAACTTGAGAACCATTTATCCGATCTACATGAAATTTGGTAAGTCGATAGCTTGTACTTGAGAAATTTACTGGTAAGTATATGGGTAAAATCAGGAAGGGAGTAAGGGGTTATTAAAATACGGGGTTTTATGAGGGGGCAAAAATTAAAAATGTCACCCATAAGTAAAATCCAACTACTGGAAAATCAGATAGATTACTTGGAGCGGCAGGCTAAAGGGACCTCCATTGAGCTGAGGAACGTGCCACAAGTTGCAAAAGAATCTAAAGACGACCTTAAGAATATTATATAGATATACATAATGTACAATTTCCTCACACTCACAATGCTACTTAAGAGCCTACTACCTATCTACTAATCTACACATACATAATACATCCTAGAAAAAAAATGGATAATATTGACATATTGGAAGATATTGACAATACCCAGCTCACTCAAAGCATCGCTTTAGCTACCAGCTTACCTATAAGCAAAACCCACATACCTACTACAAGACAGAACTAACCTCCACAACACAGGTTTTTCCTAGGGTGGAGATTAGTGAGCTACCACATCGGTCACATGTGACACGAAACTCAAAGCTAATAACTGTATGTACCTAGTATTATACTATTATTTTTTGTCATGTGTGTGTAGGTACATCTTAAGTTTTTGGAATAAATTATTAAAAATTAAAAATAAAACGGAAATTCCCTTCAAATTATATCACGAAATTAAAAACTTTAGTGCGCTTTACGTGTTAAGCGTGAAAGCGAGGCGAGTTCTCACTCAGCGCGTGACATAAGGCGGCCGAGGGCGGGGGTTACGAAGCAGGGGAGTCTAAGTTAGTGCTTAAATGTTTAAAAAAAATATGTCCACCCATGCGATGCTGGGACAGGCCGCTAGTATATATTATAAATTTGAAAGTTGGTTGGATGTTTGTGACTCACTCACAGTCTAACTGCTGTACCAATTCGGATGAAATTTAAAATAGATACAGTTTTTAACCCGGATTAGCAGAAAGGCTGCTTTTATCCCGAAAAAAAATAACAGGAACGGAAAAACTATCACCCGGGTTTAACCGCGGATGGCCACTAGTTCATAGGTACTTAGTAAATTACTATATTATAACTAGTACTTACATCTGTAAACGCACACGGCTCTTGCCCTTGGCCAGCACCCACGTTAGAAACTCCTGCGCAGTAGTTATTAGGCATAGTTTCAGGCTCAGCATGTGACACCTGGAATTTACACAATAAATATGATTAAAACTTAATAAAAAATATACCGACCTATAAATAATTTCCAGTTTTGCCAAACAACATAATTATATTATATACACTAGTTGCGCCCCGCGGTTTCACCCGCGCAGATTTAAATCCCGGTATTCTCCAGGGATAAAAAGTAGCTTATGTGTTATCCGACACTATAATGTACCTCTCTGCCAAGTTTCATTCAAATCCGTTCAGCCGTTCCGGCGTGAAAGAGTAGCAAACATCCATCCATCCATACTTACAAATTAACGTTTATAATATTAGTAGGAAGTAGAATATACTTACATTGAATAAGTAGATAATAATCCATTTAAAGGTATGGAGAGAGGTAATAAGAAATATTTATTGTAAAACTGTGTAAAAAGAAGATGATCAGCTAGCTCTTAGGCTAAGAACTCACGAAGCGGTTTTCACCCGTGCCCGCCGCGGTGGCGGAATGGAGTTTTATTTTCAAAACTCACGAGACCGGAGTTTTGTGCGGTTACGCACGCACAAAAAGCCGCCGGTACAAGATGACTGCCGGTGCAGCGGGAGCCGCAAACAATCGCACACGCCGCGGGCGTAAAACGCGTCGTGAAATGTGGTTTAATTTTTTACTTAAATATCTGTATTCTACAAAGGCTGCGGGCCCGCAACCGCGGCGGGCACGGGTGAAAACCGCTTCGTGAGCTCTTAGCCTTAGGTAGGTACATTCTACCGACTCATTGACGACCTCAGTGGCGCAGCGGGCGAGAGTCCGCCTGCGACGCAAGAAGTTGCGGGTTCGATTCCCGCCCCGGAACAAACTTTTGTACGATCTGCAGAAATTTGTTTCGTTGGTCTGTGTGTTTTTTTTTATGAATAACCAAAAAATATATATCTATTTATTATATAATTATGTAAGTATATAATGTATAAATATATTTAGTCATCTAGTACCCATAACACAAGCTAGTAGCTTATTTCGGGGCTAGGTGGTGTTGTGTGGATGGTGCAGCATTATTTATTTTATATTTTACTTGTTGCACCCCGCGGTTTCACCCGCGTAGATTTAAATCCCGGTATTCCCACAGGATAATGCACGGGATATAAAGTAGCCTATGTGCTATTTCCAGACTATAATCTATCTCTCTGCCAAGTTTTATCCAGATCCGTTAAGCCGTTCCGGCGTGAGAGAGTAACAAACATCCATCCATCCATACTTAAAAACTTTCGCTTACTTTCGCAACTTTATAATAGTAGTAGGATTTATTTATTAGTTACCTCTTAGTAACATTAAGTAGCCTTTAGTTTGTTTAGTTGGTTGACGAGTATATAATTACTTACTGAGGCTTGTGGTGCTAATGGTCTTAGCGCATCTTCGCAAGGAACAGCATGCCTGTAAAGCTTTCTTGCAGGCGAGAGCCTGCCTGCGACGCAAGAGGTTGCGGGTTCGATTCCCGCCTTGGAACAAATTTGTGTACGATCTGCAGAAATTTGTTCCGATGGTCTGGGTGTTTTCTATGTATTATAAAAAAATATCTATCTATGTAAGTATATAATGTATTAAATATATCAGTTATCTAGTACCCTTAACACAAGCTTTGAATAGCTTACTTTGGGGCTAGATAGTGCTGTGTGGATTGTCCAGCATTATTTATTTATTTATTTATTTATTTATCCATACTTGAAAACTTTCGCGTTTATAATAGTAGTAGGATTTATTTATTAGTTACCTCTTAGTAACATTAAGTAGCCTTTAGTTTGTTTAGTTGGTTGACGAGTATATAATTACTTACTGAGGCTTGTGGTGCTAATGGTCTTAGCGCATCTTCGCAAGGAACAGCATGCCTGTAAAGCTTTTGTGGCGCAACACTAGCTGCGCACGCGCCCATCCCTAACGCAACCGGTCCTGGACGGCGGAGACGCAGGTAGCGGCGCGCGGGGAGTAGCCGCCGGGCGCGGAGCGCAGTCAACGCGAGCACCGCCAGTTCATCGCAACCCCGCTTCCGCGTTGAACCTATGCCGCTTCGCCTCGCATAATTCCAACCGCCATTTCGCTTTCCCGCTATTTGTACTAGCCTACGTATATCTCTATACGTGCTGTTGCATTATATCACGCCCCTTCGCGTTCGCGTCCGTCGGTTATAAGCTGTGTCAACTTGCTTTCGCTTGCCTACGCTTTGGACATTACACGAGTATTATTTATGTGAAAGCTGCGTGTATTATTTCTACATCCTGTCAGGTAACGATAGCGACCTACACGTAGCTACCCCACATATTGGTGACCTGTTTTACGACGTGTACCTACGGAATAACCAAAGATGGAAACCGACGCGAATCCCGAAAGTTGTGCGCGTTCAATGGTTGATCGTGTGTCAGTACGACTTCCACCATTTTGGGCCGAGGATCCGGAAATATGGTTCGCCCAAGTTGAAGCACAGTTTGTGATATCCAGAACTACTGCGGATGAAACGAAATTTTACATGGTGATTCAACAACTGGACCACAAAATCGCACGAGAGGTACGCGATATTATTACTAATCCTCCGAAGACAGACAAATATGAAAAATTGAAGCTGGAATTAACCAAGCGTTTGTCGACCTCTCGGGAGCAGCGTATTCGTCAGCTGCTGACGCATGAAGAGCTCGGAGACAGGAAGCCGTCCCAGTTTCTCCGGAATTTACGGTCTTTGGCGAGCGACGGAGTGACTGATGATTTTCTGCATAGCTTGTGTGCTAGTCGTTTACCATCGCATGTACAAGCTATAATAGCGTCGCAGAAAAGTACAAGTCTGGATGAAGTAGCAGAGTTAGCGGACAAAATCTGCGAGGTGACGCCGTCAGTTTCTACGCATGTCGCGAGTACATCGAGCGGCCATTTTGATGCTATGTTGAAGCGGATGGAAGACGTTATAACGGCAAAAATTCAAACTGAAATAACGGCTCAGCTTGCTCAACTCGACTTGCGTGGTCAGCGAGGACGCTCTTACCAACGTCGGCGTTCCCGATCGTCTGGACGATCCAGAAGTAGAGGTCAGAGCGACAGTAAAACCCCAGGTATGTGCTGGTACCATGATATTTATAAAGAAAAGGCTCATAAATGTAAACCACCTTGCAATTACAATGAAAATAAGCAGGAAAACTGTCGTGGCAATCAGTAGATGCGGCGAATGATTGCTATTCCATGAACAGTCGCCTATTTGTTACCGATAAAAAGAGCAAGGTTCAGTACTTGATTGACACAGGGTCAGACCTCTGTGTACTTCCTCGAAGTTTTCTTCGTCAGTTCCGTAAACCTACGGGATATGATTTAACGGCTGCAAACGGAACAATAATAAATACCTACGGTACGCAAGCCATGCATTTGGATTTTGGGTTGCGAAGAGATTTTACCTGGAATTTTGTAGTAGCTTCGGTTGATAGACCCATTATTGGCGCTGATTTTTTATCGCATTATGGTCTTCTTGTGGATTGCAGGAACCAGCGACTTCTAGATAGCGTCACCAACCTTACCGCTCCGGGCTCACTGAAGACTTGCCAGCTGTTCAGCATCAAAGCTGTATCCGGTAACAGTGAGTTCCATCAATTATTATCGCAACATCCAAATTTAGTAAAGCCGTCAGGCGTGTTTCGTGAAACTAATCATTCAACAGTACACTACATAAGAACGACGCCAGGTCCGCCAGTACACAGCAAACCGAGGCGTTTAGCTCCAGATCGGCTGAAAATAGCGAAGGCTGAATTCGAGCAGATGCTGCGAGATGGTACAGCTCGCCCGTCTGATTCTCCGTGGTCGTCAGCGCTTCACCTGACGCCGAAGAAGGATAATGGCTGGAGGCCCTGCGGGGACTACCGTGCACTCAACGCGCGTACGATTCCCGACAGGTATCCGATCCGGCACTTGGAGGACTACAGCCATAAACTTTCGGGATCGAAAATTTATAGTAAGTTGGATCTCGTAAAAGCTTACAATCAAATTCCAGTTTTCAAAGATGACATCCCCAAGACATCCATCACGACGCCGTTTGGCATGTATGAGTTCCCATTCATGACGTTCGGCTTGAGAAACGCAGCCCAGACCTTCCAGCGGTTCGTGGATGAAGTTTTGCGCGGTCTGGACTTCACATACGCGTATATTGATGACATCTTAGTATTTTCTAGAAACAAGGAGGAGCATCTTGATCACCTAAGCCAAGTTTTCCAACGGTTGGCGGAGTACGGCCTGCTTCTCAACGAATCCAAATGCGTTTTAGGAGAAAAGCAGGTACAGTTCCTTGGTTATACTTTGACAGAGCACGGGACGTGTCCTATAGACGCCAAAGTAAAGGCGATACAGGATTTCCAACCACCCACTACAGTTAACGGTATGAGAAGGTTTCTTGGTATGCTTAATTTTTACAGACGTTTTATACCAAACGCAGCCACAGATCAAGCACCCTTACACGACATGATTTCTGGTCCTAAGGTGAAAGGGACTCAACCCCTATTATGGACTCCTAAACTTCGTGAAGTTTTTAATAAGTGCAAAGATAGCATAGCTCGCTCTACCCTTCTTGTGCATCCTCAACATGACGCACCTCTCGCCCTCGTTACTGATGCATCCAACACAGCCGTGGGTTCGGTGTTACAGCAGATGGTTGACAACGACTGGCAACCACTCGCTTTCTTTTCGAAGAAGATGAACAAGGCACAGACGAATTACAGCGCATATGACAGGGAGCTTCTAGCAATCTACGAGAGCATCAAGCACTTCCGTTTTATGGTTGAAGGAAGACATTTCGTGGTGTATACGGATCACAAACCCTTAACTTTTGCATTTGGTCATAAAGAAAAGCAATGTTCCCCGAGGCAATTTAATCACCTCGATTATATTTCTCAATTTACGACTGATATAAGATTTATTGAAGGGAAAAATAATGTTTCAGCTGATTTCCTGTCGCGTTTGGAGAGCATTGAAAAATCGCCTGACCTGGAGAGCCTTGCCAGAGCCCAGCAGGTTGATGACGAGCTACAGGAAGTATTGGAAACTACTCCAACCTCTTTGAGCTTAAAGAAAGTTCCTGTCCCAGGTACACTTTTAACTTTATACTGTGACACTTCGCTGCCGACGCCTCGTCCTTTCGTACCACTGGAGCTGCGTCGACAGGTATTCAGATCACTACACAGTCTCAGTCACCCAGGAGCAGCAGCGTCGATCAAACTCGTCACTGAGAGATTTGTTTGGCCCTCAGTTCGCAAGGATTGTCGACTTTGGACCAAGTCATGTGAAGCTTGTCAGAGAAGTAAGGTTCATCGGCACACTTCTTCACCGCTCAGTAATTTCAAGCTACCAGCCGCTCGATTCTCCTTTGTCCACATCGACCTGGTGGGTCCTTTGCCCCCGTCATCGGATTACCGATACTGCTTGACTGCAATCGACAGATTTACCCGGTGGCCAGAAGTCATACCCCTGCAAGACATGACTGCCGAGACAGTGGCGAAGGCATTTTTTGAAACATGGATTTCAAGATTCGGCTGCCCTCAGTCAATTACAACAGACCAGGGTCGTCAATTTAATTCACGTTTGTTTAAATCGTTGACAGATTTGTGTGGTGTCCAGCTGCGGCATACTACGGCCTACCACCCCGCGTCCAATGGTATGATCGAGCGTTTGCACAGGACTCTGAAGGCTGCGATCATGGCGCACGAAGGAGCAAGGTGGACGGAAGCCTTGCCGTTGGTTCTGCTCGGGATACGGTCCGCGTGGAAGCCGGACATACAGAGCTCGGCCGCTGAAATGGTGTATGGTGAGACTTTGCGGTTGCCTGGTGAGTTTTTTGACACTCGTACACCAACATTCACAACAGATTCGAATTTTGTTACACTGCTCAGAGAACACATGACACGCTTGAGGCCTAGTCCAGCATCAAGACACGGAAACAAATCTGTATTTGTACACGAAGATCTCAAGACAACCACACACATATTTTTACGCAAAGATGCATTACGAGGTGCGTTAGAACCTCCTTACACTGGCCCACACAAAGTCATTAAGAGAACTGATAAAACTATCACCGTAGAACTTCCTAACAGAGGACCTGTCACTGTTTCTATAGACAGAGTAAAGCCTGCATATACGCTGGCAGAAAATGAGCAGGAAGCGACACCTAGTCGTATACAGAAGGACGGTTCCCGTGTTACACGATCGGGCCGTCGCGTAAACTTTCCTGATTTTTTTCAGGTCCCATGACATTGTTTCTCCAAAGGGGGTGGTGTGGCGCAACACTAGCTGCGCACGCGCCCATCCCTAACGCAACCGGTCCTGGACGGCGGAGACGCAGGTAGCGGCGCGCGGGGAGTAGCCGCCGGGCGCGGAGCGCAGTCAACGCGAGCACCGCCAGTTCATCGCAACCCCGCTTCCGCGTTGAACCTATGCCGCTTTGCCTCGCATAATTCCAACCGCCATTTCGCTTTCCCGCTATTTGTACTAGCCTACGTATATCTCTATACGTGCTGTTGCATTATATCACGCCCCTTCGCGTTCGCGTCCGTCGGTTATAAGCTGTGTCAACTTGCTTTCGCTTGCCTACGCTTTGGACATTACACGAGTATTATTTATGTGAAAGCTGCGTGTATTATTTCTACATCCTGTCAGGTAACGATAGCGACCTACACGTAGCTACCCCACACTTTCTTGCAGGATAATCCATAAACGACTTTTTTGAAAAATGGTCTTCACAGAGCATTTTGTGGCTAGAATAGAGCTTGCGGTGAAAAGCTTTACTGGTCCATTCTTCATTAGGAGCGAGGAAGCGAGCCCAGGATTCGCAACTGAAAATATACGGTTTCACTTAGCCAACGCAGTTGGAAACTCATAACTGCGCATCAAGGAGTTTCTCCAACTTATAGCACGTTGAAATGCATTGAATAAAGTAAGACGTAGGTCATCGCAGAACTTGAAACCTCAAGATGTGCGTTATTCATAAACTTATGTTACTTACCGGTTAACACTTGAAGTTGATCGTGGAAAACGATACATTTTCAGGTTTTTATGTATGACTGTCGATTTTCCACATTTTGCACAGCGCCTAGGATGGATGTTCATCGTTAATTTTAGTAATAAGTATTCCAGTTGCACGTTGCAGAAAAACGTTACCAAACAATGGAGGTTTAGGCGAAGGGACAAAGGAAATAAACATCGTTAGTTTTTTAACTACCTACCTACAAATAAAATAACATTGAACTGTGAATGTGAACTGAATCAGTACCACAGAATAATTAGTTGTTAGTACTGACGTCGCGTGACGTATATCCTGGGATCCTAACGAACGAATGACGAGAAGTGAATGTAAATAGATTGCCGTCAATCGCGGTAGCTGTGTTGAAGGCCCCTGCGCTGGCCTCTTTGCTGGCTGGCTTTCGATGCGTAAGCATCAAGGGAAAGTCGCTGTGATTCGTTCTGGATATTTAATTAGGTCGTGAGAGCTATATTTTTCGGTGTGGTTAATCTGTGTAAAAGTGTTTAAAGTCGTGTTAAGTGTGTCTTGTTCCATTCTGATTATTATTATTTGATGTAATAGAAGTGATGTTTTTCATTATTAAAATTAGGTTACCGGTTTATGTTTTTATCTTTGACCCACTCCTGGTTTCCTAAAAATATATTATAGTAGGTACTTAACTAAATAAAATTTAGTTGACGTATATATATACATAAAATGGATTGAACACGTAACACGTGAAGTAAATGGCAACGTGAGGTGAATGTGCTCAGGAACTACATGACCTCATTCCACCATCTCCATTCCACTACAGGACAAATAGACGTACGGCTCAATACCATCCATTTCTAGTTAGCATACCTACCACCAATTCGCACGAAGCGCTTCGCTTCAACCTTCATTATGCGAACCGCTAAGGAATGTAACTCGTTACCGTCGTCTGTCTTTCCTGACCATTATAACATGAGTCTCTTCAAGGCAAGAGTGAATAGGTGTCTTCTAGACCGTTCTGCTCCACCGTAGGCTACATCGTCGCTTAACATCAGGTGAGATTGTAGTCAAAGGACGGTCTATTCAGTTAAAAAAAAAAAAAAAAAAGTAAATGTCGATACCAACTAAAAGTGGGATAAATAAATGTTGTATGGTGGATCTCCGTTGAACGTAAAGGGCCTGACTGATGTGATTCACTCACCACAAGGGTCCAGAATCAAACCCGAGTTCCATCGGATCTGCGTAGGGTTCTGGTGCTCCCAGTGACTGCCGAACCTTTTGTACTGAAACGAGCTTTTTTATCACTATGATGAGCGTGGTTGTGTGGTCAGAACTAGGATGGGCGATAATCGTTTATTTATTTATGGAAGTAAGTGTTATGTGTACTCTATGAGTCCGGGTAATACGCAACCATGGAATACACAACCACGGAAAACACAGCCAGGAAAGCGCAGCCAGGAATTTGCGGCCAAAATGGTTGCAAAATACTGACTGCGCTTTCCTGACACGTGGCAGGATTGTCCATCCACGGATTGTACAACCATGGAATACACGACCCGAGAATTTGTGACCAAAATGGTTGCAAAATCCTGGCTGCGTTTTCCTGACACGTGGCAGGAATGTACGACCCCGGAATTGGTGACCATTCTGTGATTGGTCGAATCTATAATGTGGGCGGGGTCTATTACAACATCAGAATCCTCTCGGATAGTGCTGCAGTACTACACGCACTAAACAGGTATGAACACAACTCCGGACTGACCATACAATGCCACCAGCTGTTGGAAGAGGTATGTAAGTCCAACAGGAGCATCACCTTACAATGGATCAAGGGTCACAGTGGATCCAGAGGCAACGACGGAGCAGATGCCCTGGCTAGAAGGGGCTCGGAAATGCAGACCGCAGGACCAGAGCCAAAAATACCCCTACCTTTTAGTCAAGCACGATCCTGGATCCGAAGCAGAACTTTTGAACTTCATAAAGACAACTGGGCAAGTACACAGGACTGCAGGCAGTCGAAGGAGGCTTTCCCGGACCTGAGTCCGAGATACTCCCGAAAACTCCTGAACCTGAAACGTGACAAACTCCGACTCGTCATCGGAATTGTCACGGGCCATTGCTCACTCAACAAGCATCTCTTTACATTGGGTGTTACAGACAGTCCCCTATGCAGAGGATGCCTCAACACAGAGGAAACCGCCGCACATGTACTCCTGGAGTGCAACAGTGTAGCACCTCAGCGAGCACAATACCTTGGAGCACCGAAGACACCTGGGGAAGCCTGCACCAGCATCAGCGAGCTGCTGGCCTTCCTGGAGGACATCGGGTGGCTGAGCTAGCATCCACCACCCGACACGCAAAAAGGGCCCATTTGCGGCCTACTTGCGGAAACCAGTCCGCTCACCAAGTACCAAGTACCAAGTAGGTCTATTACAGGCCCCGCCCACATTGCCTATGCTTCGTTTAAATGCAACTAGTAACTATAAGGCGAGTAGCACAGATTATATCGCTCATTTGGTGACGAAACTGCACATTTTGTCAAAATTGAGTTAAGTGTATCAAAAAATTTTTTGAGGTGGATTACGTTCGGAGAAAAATCAACAGAATTGAATCTCTTACCGATTTGACTAGATGTCGTTGTCATCAGTGTCACATTAGACAAAAGAGTTGTTCAAAGGAGTTGTTCAAATTTTTCATGGAGGTTGGTATAAAAATAAACTTGAGCTTGAAGCAAGACTGTATGCTATTTAAGTGAAATAGCATATTATTTAAATAATATTACGGATATTAAAAAAAATCTAGAACCCTCCGTTTATTTTCTAAACATAAGTAGAACCAAGATGTTCTTGCAACATTAAAGAAGGCCTGGCAACCCTTTAGAAAAATTATTTTGCAACATCGTGACGCGAATACCCTGGAACGCACCGCATGAAAGAGATAGTGCCATACGTTTTACAGTTTATGTCTCACTCTAACTTGGAGCATAAAGTAGGAATATTTTTTTAGTGTCGTGGAACAAATTCAATAAGTTGAATTGAAATAGCGAGTGTTGATTTTTTTTTGCTTGATTTGAAAATCACACAATGTTTCGACTTCGTTTCGCGTTGTTCGTAATTTTGTTGTGCTTCGTGCGTTTTGTTGTTCTGTCATGCCATTGACGTGATCTCTTATATATTTTGACCTTGAGTTGGTGTTTACTTGTATTCAAATTCCTTGGAGTTAGCACATCACTTTGAAGTGACGGGAATGTCAAGTCAACCTGACAGTGAATGTTTTTTTGTTATCAGTGTTGCCGTGCTGGCTTCTTTACATGTTTTTCTCCCTCAAAACATTTTTATAATTCTTACGAAAATGGAGACGAAAATACGTCGTTGTTACTTCAATTACATCCCGGGATGTAATGTACCTACATCAATATAATAATTATAGCTGCCGTGCGTGTGTGAAGCCTATTTACTTATATTTTTTGTTATTTTAATACATTTTTGACAGTACGCATACTTGGGGTCAATGACCGTTTTTCGGCGCGACTAAGTTCCTTATTCACGCTTTCTCCATTCGCGTTTTTACTATTTGCGGCTTATTCGCGGATATTCGGTATCCTTTACCAACGCGTCTCGTTACATGAACTAATAACAAATAAAATAGACCTTATCACAACTACGCATATAGTATGTTTTCAAATGCTATCGGCGTTGTTTGATAGTTCGGCGGTTCTCCTTTGACATAAGCCGCCTTTGCCGCGGTCGGTATTTTTTAAGAAAGTATTGCTAGTTTTTAGGGTCCCGTACCCAAACGGTAAAAACGGTACCCTATTACTAAGACTTCGCTGTCCGTTCGTCCGTGTGTCTGTCTGTCTGTCTGTCACCAGGCTGTATCTCATGAATCGTGATAGCTAGGCAGTTGAAATTTTCACACACAAAATAATAATACTAAAATATTGACATGGTTATCATCATTTTAAATTGATTTTGTAGCGTGTGACATGGACCTTAGACCGCAGCGGGCAACGCGGGGTCGGCCTCCGGCAAGGTTTCGGAACGAATAATTTTAAGTTGCTTCATTCCGCCGTTTTTCCCGCGGCGGCGCTAGTGTACAAGATGGGATCTAGAATCTAGTTTTGGTTGGTCGATTCGATTGTGCCGGGACCCGTGTTGTTATCTGACTATTTTGTAATTTTATGCCAAGTATTTGTAAACAGACTTGAAGAGAATTAAAGATTATCATAAAGCACAATAAAATATCTTTTCGTAAAGCCCTACTGAGCTGCCGGCTGCGAAAATGGCGCCAACGTGGTTTTGTGCTTTGTGATTTGTTGGATTTTTACCGATATAGTTTACAAACGGGTCTCGAGCTGTTTCATCGTGGTGCATTTGTCTTCATATTCGTTTCGTACCCACCTGGTGTCGTGATCGGTACTCAAACATGCCGAAGACTCGGTCGCACCATGATGCTGGCAATGTTAGTGGTAGTGATGAAGAGTACCAGGACCCGAATGGACGTCAATCTAATCCTGCAGAGAGGAGTATTACAATGACGAACAAAGATCTGACAATGTTGTTTGCTGAGCTGCATAAGTCTCAACATCGGTTTTATCAAGAAGTTTTGCGGGAAGCTCTCTCTTGACAACGACACCTGCCAATTTCTCCGGATGTTGCTCGAGATTTAGTGGAGGACCCACCGAATCTTTGGAAAACTTCATAGATGCAGTGGAAGCATACAAGTCGTGCCTGAACATATCAGATGACAATGCCCTTCGAGGGATCAGCATGCTTCTCAATGATAAAGCTGCAGTATGGTGGCAAGGAATAAAAGTCTCCACCAACACTTGGAATGAGGCACTGTTGAAATTGAGAAGTGCTTTTGGTGAACGGCGTCCACCTTTCCGGATCTATCAGGACCTCTTTGCTCTGTCTCAAGGAGATGAGGTAACGGATTTGTTTATATCCAAAGTGAGAGCATTGTTAAGTAAAATACCTAGAGGAGATTTAACAGAAAAAGTTGAAATTGATTTAGTATTCGGACTACTTGCCCACCGTATTAGACAAAGGTTGGACAGAGATCAAGTAGAGACTTTTGATGACCTCCGGCCTCCGGCAAGGTTTCGGAACGAATAATTTTAAGTTGCTTCATTCCGCCGTTTTTCCCGCGGCGGCGCTAGTGTACAAGATGGGATCTAGAATCTAGTTTTGGTTGGTCGATTCGATTGTGCCGGGACCCGTGTTGTTATCTGACTATTTTGTAATTTTATGCCAAGTATTTGTAAACAGACTTGAAGAGAATTAAAGATTATCATAAAGCACAATAAAATATCTTTTCGTAAAACCCTACTGAGCTGCCGGCTGCGAAAATTTATTTAAATTTCAGTCTTACAATAATGCATAAACGCGTGAAAATGTTAGTGGAGCGTGCAAAGGAGAGAAAAATAATGGCACCATTCACAAAAAATATGAAAACAAGAACTGATTCCGCGGACGACGCTGGTCAGAGTGAAGACGCGAATAATGGAAATGCACCCATACCTCGTTCAATTTGGAATTTAGAAACGGAGAGTATTGCTAAATACTCGGCGATCACAGAGAGCAAAGATGATTGTCAAGAAAAGGAGAATTGTACTCGTAGGCGTACATCCAGCGGTTCTAGTTCGTCGTAATCAAGCTCGTCGTCATCAAGCTCATCGTCATCTAGCTCCTCATCCAGCTCTTCATCGAGTAGCTCCACTTCGAAAGCTCCAATCATTCCGATGACTGCAAGAATGTCTAGTTTGCAGCAAAGTCAATCATCCATAGCCAAGCAACAATCTATTGCCCCTACTGACGTAAGTGGCGATAGCACATTATCAAAACTAGAAAATTCTGGCCTCCAACCTGTTAGTACAGTTAATGAACCCTTACCGCAACCAAACGCATCTAAATTAGACTCGACTCCGCAATCAGATTCTACAAATTGCGGAGATTTTTCACCAGATGATAGTGGTGATGAATACCTCCCCGAAAAGCAAAATCGTGGTCGTAGGCCAATGCCCCCTTCTGATTGTGAATCGATTGCAAGCGAAACTATTTTGTCACAAGATTTTATGACACAACAAATTAATAATTTAACTACAAATGAAGTTTTACCTGAATCTCGAAGTAACAATGAAACAACTCCATCTCGTGATGTTGAAAATACTGACTTATCTACTAGACAAAGTCGGAAAAGGAAGAGGAATGAAGAAGATTGGTTAAAGACAAAGGTTAAACGTTTAAAAAATTCAGGTCAGCAATACAAATCCCATAAAGGAAAAACTGTCTATGCTAAAACAATGAAGCCGCCTTGTTCTGATAAGTGTAGACTTTCGTGCTCAAATAAATTTACAGAGGAACAGAGGCGTAAAATCTTTGAAATGTATTGGGAATTAGCTTCTTTTCAAAGACAGCGTGATTTCTCTTTTTAGTGTGGACTATAGTACTAGTATAGTATTCTCTTATCTGTGACTATAGTATTGCTATCTATTTAGAAAGAGAGGGTCTGCCCACATAGAGCGAGATAGTAATACATAGGTTATGCTTCAAGTAGGTATTCGAAGTGTGGTCTCCATTTTTATCTACAACTTCAGGTTTTGAACCGACCAATGCCAGCACAGCTTTTATGTGCATAATAAAGACAGTGCTCTACAAAAGAACGAGACAACACTACTACTTGTCACTTAGACTAAACTACCATATTGGTAGATTTTGCTTAGACAATGTAAGTACCATTATTTTTCTAAATAAAAATTAAACAATTAAGTATCAAGTAAGCAATAAAACACTTATTTCAATATGAATCGCAAATTATGAAATTAAGGTCCAAAAGTGTCACTGTGTTATTTTTGATTTGACGGAAAGGTAGGATTTAGTGAGTGGCGTTGGCAATTCTTTTCTGAACGAAAATAAAATGGCCGGCTGACAGAAGTTTTTAATTATTCGTTGCTCTTGTGATGCCGGTTGCCGGTTTGTTTGCAAAAGAATGTCTTTAAAAAACTGCGTTTATATAAAGTAAATATATAAATTGTCATAAAGTGTCTTAATTGTACTTATTGTGTAAATTTTGAGAAAGAGACCATTGCGATACAGACGCTATTTGTGTGTGCTGTGAAATTTGTGTTTTGAGTTCAAATATTTTTACGATAGTGGACGCTTTATTCTGCGAAATTGACGCTATTACTGATTTTTGAGGTAGAGACTATAGAGAAATTGACGCTTTGTGTTGTGTAGTGCTGTGTTACTTTTACTAGAGCAATAAACAGGAAACATTTAGGTAATCCTACGAGATGCACTAGGTACGCAGATTTTTCCAACATGGTTGGGAAAGCCAATTATACGTGCGCAAAATGCGGGACTACATCACAGGAAAATACTTCTGTAACCTTCCAGATTCCCTCTCCCATCAGTACACGGCTCCCTAAAGTAAGTACCTATATTTTGAACTGACTTATAGTACGTACTATGTACTACTACTGACTTTTTGGTTTTTATCTTGACATACGACTTGACGACCTCTGTGGCGCAGCGGGCGAGAGCCTGCCTGCGACGCAAGAGGTTGCGGGTTCGATTCCCGCCGTGGAACAAATTTGTGTATGATCTGAAGAAATTTGTTCCGTAGGTCTGGGTGTTTTCTATGTATAATAAAAAATATCTATCTATGTAAGTATATAATGTATTAAATATATCAGTTATCTAGTACCCATAACACAAGCTTTGAATAGCTTACTTTGGGGCTAGATAGTGCTGTTTGGATTGTCCAGCATTATTAATTTATTTATTAATTTAATATTATTAATACACTAAAAACCAGTGATCAATTTACATCTAAAGGTTTGCTGGAAGAGATCACTCTTACTGATTAGGTCACCAACTGTACAACTGCTTCTGTATTTGTATTTCCTGTTAGGTATGTATTTCTGCTTTTTGGTGTTTAATGAAGAGTACTTACTTGTAATTTATCTAATTTCAGGGCCAAAGTATGGGCAAAGTATTGCTTCCCGAATGAGGATTGGACTGAAGATCGATCACTGCACAGATTATTCAAGTCCCATAAGATGATGTGTACTAATCATTTTGATGATTCGTCATTTACTAGCAGTGAAAGAAAACGACTCAACAAATTTGCAATACCGACTGATGCTCGTGGCCCAGCTTAGGGATCAGCAACATCATAGAGATGAAGTAAGTGACATGTTAAAACTATTGTGAAGTTAGCTACATATCCCTTAGTGGGTCATCCATAAATTATGTCACACGAATTTCATGATTTTTTGATGACTAACATAAATTGTATGTTTCTCTAATTTAGGTTGTACTTGTGTTGTCAACATACATCATCATATTATAATTTTTCAGATGGCATCAGAACCTTCTACCAGTGCATCTTCATGTTCCACATCCAACGCACATCTAAAAGAATACAAATCTCAAACAATGCAGGTGTGTTTGTCATTCTTAAGCAATTCAATTTCATACTGTATAATAATATAATATAATACATATTTTAGCTTTCTCATCAAAAAAGAGAAAATAATTCTAAATAATTTCTAAATGAAATTTTTTTTAGGTATTTTAGAATATTTTTCCATTAATTATTAAAATTAACGATTACCTATTTTTGTTTACAGGAATCTTATAAAAGCAAAGGCTTGTTGAAGGAGATAGAGGCAAAGGCACTGACGGAATTGATGCCTAAGAAACAAAAGTTGTACAAAAGATGCAGACAAAATCTTGTAGAAATCTTGAGACTTAGGAGAAAGTTCAAAAAAGTAAACAAGAGCAAGACCTGCAAACGAGCAGCACCAGCAACCAACTGGCAAACAGAAAATGAAGGTTCGATTGGCTGCTCAAGTCTTTAGCCACTCTCTTTAGAACGACGACTCTTTAGAAGAAAATATCGTTGCTCGGTCCATAATGAAACAAGTCCAAAGGCTTATAGGTTTTTAAGAAAAATGTTTATTTTGTCTGCATCACAAACAATAATCAAGTTAATACAAATGTGTGATCTGAAGCCTGGTGTTAACAAAAACATTTTCACACAATTGAAAAAAAAGTGGAAACTATGAAAATGGAAGAAAAGTTAGGCATATTGTTGTTTGATGAAGTGTCCCTCAAAGCCTCGATCACATATCAAGAAAGAAAAGATAAAATCGCGGGACTCGTTGACAATGGACGTGATAGAAAGCCTGAACTTGCCAACCATGCACATGTTTTTATGCTGCGTGGCCTATTTCAAAACTATAAGCAGGCTATATCATATACTTTTGCTACAAATGCTACCAAAGGACCCAAGCTATTCATCCAGATAAAGGAAGTAATTTCAGAGGTCCAAAAAGCAGGATTGATAGTTGTAGCAACCATATGTGACCAGGGGACCAACAACCATCAAGCTTTGAAAATGCTAACAAATGAGACCAAAGGAATATATTTAAGAAAAGGAGAAGAACCTAAAGAAAATGTCATTCTCATTAACAATCAAGAAATTATTCCAATCTATGACCCACCACACCTTCTGAAAGGAATAAGATACAATCTGTTGACCAAAAATTTAAAGTATGTTAAAGATGGTGTGGAAAAAGTAGCAAAATGGTCACATCTACAACAGTTGTATAAAGAAAACCCAGGCTATAAAGGAATTAGATTAATACCAAAATTAACAGAAAATCATGTGAACCCTGATAAAATGAAAGTAAAATATGCTGCTCAAATATTTAGTTGCACGGTTGCTTCTAACATGGGGTACCTAGCAGGTAATAATATTGATATTTTTTTTTTTTTTTTTTTTTTTTTTTTTTTTTTAATCTATTTTTTAAGGAACTTGCGTCATTGCCATGACGATGTCAGCTCCATCGTATCCTCTCCTTTACAGGCTCAATCATAGACCAACTCGTATATGGACCTGTAGAGCCTGTTAGCCACGTCAGATGTTGGCATGGCTAACACACTCTGAAACAGGCCCATATCGAGCCGGCTGCCCTTTATCTCTCGTAACAACTCTGCTCTCATAATGTCCGTCCGGACACACTCCGTCAAAAGGTGGTATACATTCTCCTTCACCCCACAGGTTTCGCAATTGGGACTATCTTTTATGTTAAGCAAGAATTTAAAACTATTTAACGGAATGTGCCCGGAACGAAGTCTATGTGCTACAACAATAAATTTTCTTTTTAACCTAATGTTGACAAACCAAGGTACATGAGGTGGCTCACTTTGGATCGTCTTGTACCAGATGCCTTTTTCTAGAGAAGTAACATTAAAATATTCTTTCCACTTAGATCTTATGCGGCTTTTATACTTAAAAAGTATTTCTGAGTACTCTGATTTCAAATATACTTCGGTACCAGCCAATATACCTTCCCTCGCTAATGTATCTGCCACCTCATTACCAGCTATGCCAACATGTGATGGTATCCATTGCATTCTCAGGGATGCCCCCCCATACATCAGCACCAGGACTTTATTTAAAATATCGTAAGCAATCGCTGAGCCTCTGTGGCCAGAGGCACAGCGAGCCACATGCTGTAAGGCACTTCTGCTGTCTGTCAGAATAATAGCCCTTTTGAGTCCTGCACCAGCTATATGAGACAGCGCCTCCGAGATAGCGAACAGCTCCAATGACATGACACAGTTATATGCGGAGTTGACAATTTTATAACTTTCCTTCACATTAAGTACAGGATCATAGACCGATGCACCACCACCATTTTTGGTAAGAGATCCATCTGTATAAACTTTATGCCATCCCTGAAACTTATTATTTAACATATATAATGTATTGTATTTTAGTACTCTACTATCATAATTACTTTTAGGCTCTATAATGCTTTCAACTTTAGTTTGGATAAAATCCATATTTATATTAGACATCCATGTAAATATTGATATTAAAATGTGAATCATACTAATCTAATACTACAAATTTTAAATTGAAAGTTTTTTTTAGGATGTTCGGTCCAGTACTCAGTGTGATTGAACCACTAAATCACGCTGAGTACTGGACCGATTCAGATGCAATTATAAACAAGGATGATTGGTAACCCAGATTAGTTTGTAGGCTACTTTATATCCCGAAAATAATAAGAAAGGTTTTGAAAACCACATCTTGAGTGAAGCCCCATTTCAATGGGAAGGTCATGGGTTCAAATCCCACTTAGTTATTAAATATTGGATCACTAAAAATGATAAAAATGCATAATCTTTACCTATTAACAATCCACACAGCACCATCTAGCCCCAAAATAAGCTACACAAAAATTAATGAATGTTAAATGTTTCATTTTCAGATAAAAAGATTCTTCCAGCGGAATGTAAAGAAACTGCGGATCTGCTGCTGTTAATAGATAACATTTTTGATTCCGTGAACGGCAGCTACACCAAAACCAAACATGCGAAGCCATTGCTTGGTCCTGCGACACCCACATCGAGCCATCACAAAACATGGGAAGAAGCAATACAATTATTTGAAACAATGAAATTTATCACTCCTGGTGGAAGGTTGGAAGTAGTTCCCACAGTAATGAATTGGGTGTGCATGCTGAAAAGAATAAAAGTGTTGTTAAAAAAACTACTTGATGAATATTCAATTTCATCTGTATGGTTGCGCCACCTGAACCAAGATCCCCTTGAGAATTTTTTTGGGGCTGTGAGGAGTCATGGGTGCCGTAACATTAACCCAACATGTGGTCAATTTGAATCTGCGTTTGCAAGTCTAATTATTTATAATTTGAGCAGCGTCCACTCCTGAGGTAAAAAGAACTGTGAAGCTGATTTCTGTAATGCTTTACATACTCTCATCATTGATGCAGAAACAACGTCGACCTGTACACATACATTTGATTTTAAGAATTTATTAGAAATGAATTTCACACCAATTGAAGAAAAAGAAAAAGACCCCCGCATTATCGCACCTCTACAATACATCAGCGGATATTTAAAAAAAAAGCAAAAACAAATGTATACATAAGTTGTAAAGAATGTAATAGCAATTTATAATGTAATGAAGAAAAAGAATATTTAAGTTACAGAGACTGCAGGTCGGCGATGGTTGTGCAACCCCAGCAATGATTTAGTAAGAGTAATATTATAAAATATGCAAGACATAATAAATAACATTATAAAAGAAAGTATTGATAAAGAAAATTTAAAAGAATATATTAAAACAGCAATAATTATTATGGTCGATTTTAAATTCATTAAATTTAGTGAACATAAAAATAAATTAATTGATTATCTCATTAACATCGAGATTCGTTGCCTCATGTTTAATTATTGTAAATATATTAATCAAATATTGGCTGGGTCTAGAACCATTGACTGTGATGATGAGAGTAGTCTAGCAGTAAAAGCCAATAAGTTGAATAGGTGCTTTAAAAGGCACAAATAAGTTTAGTAAAAATAAAAAAGAATACAAAACTCAACCAGTGTTTTATTCACACTTCCAGAAATGGCAAACAGCTACTTAGCTAACCTAATATGGAGGTAGTAATTAGTGTACGTTAAGGGGCAATATACGGCTCAATGTATTTCAGTTTCCCACGGCACTTCTCATAAAGTACCCCTAAAACGCAATTCTAACATTCAGCCACAAATGACCGCCATCTGTTTCAAAATGCGGGAAATACGTTACATTACAGCGAATCTTCGAATGATGCCAATCAAAGAAGGCGTTTCTATAGGTAACCTAGAAGCGCCATCTATGCCTTCAATCCAGAACCAGCTTGGAACAATGACAATTCGATTAGAACTGTACACACAGTACACTAGCGTAAGGCAACTTCATATTAGATTGAAATAAAATATTGTGTTAGTACTTAGTACTTACTTCAGATGGAGTGATATTTTACCCTACATAACATCATGCGTCTCTTTACCTGAAGGGTGTATTATTTATGAATTTGTTTTATATACTCAAAGACGGAGTTACGTAGGTATGTCGGTCGGAGATACATCCGTAACTATAAAAAGTAGCCAATGTGCTATTCCAGACTATAATCTATGTCTCTGCCAAGTTTCATCCAGATCCGTTCAGCCATTCCGGCGTGAAAGAGTAACAAACATCCATCCATCCATGCATCTATCATATCTATATAGGTATCATATCAGCTATCTGGTTACCATACCACAAGCTTTGGCTTTGACGACCTCAGTAGGCGAGAGATCGCCTGCGACGCAAGAGGTTGCGGGTTCGATTTCCGTCTCGGAACAAATTTCTGTACGATCTGCAGAAATTTGTTCCGTTGGTCTGGGTGTTTTCTATATATAATAAAAAAATATATATTTAATGTAAGTATAGCTAGATGGTGCTGTGTGGATTGTTCAGCATTTTTTATTTTTGCTTAGTTTGGGGCTAGATAGTGCTGTGTGGAAAGTCCAGCAATATTTATTTATTATATATTTAATAATGTACCTAGGTAATTTTATACCTACCTACTTGTTTAGATGCTTGCTTACCTACCTACCTACTTACAAAAAACTTCTATAGGTAGGTACCTATATAATTATATATAATTGTTTATTTTTACTTAGATTGTCAATAAAAGAAAATCGGGCTAGTTATGGAGGCTTTATAGATACTTTAGGTTTATCCATCATAGGTACCTACCTGTTTCCAGCGCCTAATGCAAAAGGTCTTCATTAAACGCTTTATGATTAGGTAGGTATTTCCGCATTTTACGGCCGTAAAAAATTACGTCAGGATTTCTGCGCTCGCCCGACGCATCGATCGAACGAGTGTTTCTGATCTTTTGTTGCTGACCGCACCACTGCATACAATGGTACATAGGTATTTAGATAGATAGTCTAGCTAGAGTCTAGACTTCACTATCACTACATAGGTAGTAGGTATAAAACAAAGTCGCATTCTCTGTCCCTATATCCCTATGTAGGTATGCTTAAATCTTTAAAACTACGCAACGGATTTTGATGCGGTTTTTTTAATAGATAGTGATTCAAGAGGAAGGTTTATAGGTATGTATGTATAATACATGCATAATATAGCAGAGAAACACTTTGCACCCGTGCGAAGCCGGGGCGGGTCGCTAGTAAGTTATAAAACCATACATACGACGCGACATTTAGACGATAGGTAGGTAGGTACCTAGGTATAGGTGGTAATGTACCTCTACCACAGAATAGCAGATATAAGAAGATATTACGTACCTACCTACCTCTAATGATTTTCTCGAAAGTGGCCAAAGTGCTCAGTGGATAAGACGGGCCGATCGAAATAGCTCGGAGTATGAGCAAGAAGACGAAACGAAGGTACCTAGGTACTCAGACCAAATAAGAACTAACTAGGTAACTAGTTTTTACTTGGTCTGAGCCTAGGTAGAGGTACGTTAGGAGTTAGGACGACGCCCCGCCCGATGGATCGACGACATTGTAAGATCGCGGAAAGTCGGTGGATGATGAGGGCTGATGATGATGATGAGGACCTAATACGAGGTAGGTACAACTCCAGACTCCATCATCACATCACACCCTAACTACTTATTAGGCATTGAAGAGTTTCACTAAGTAGATAGGTACCTACCCATACAACTCTTGACTCCATCATCAGATCAGCTAAATGGTATCACATTATTTTACTGTCATCCGTTTAGCATACAAATGCAAAGTTTCAAATCGATACGATAATTAAAAGTAGGTTAAAATTGACTTCTTAGATTTGTCAATACAGATTAGTACATACTTACTATAGGCAAAATTCTTGTAACCCGATCTATTGAACTAAGATTAGGTACCTACCTACAGAGTTAGTACGTAGGTAATCTTAGGTAGGTAGGTAGGTACCCTACGTAGAAACGTGTTTGGAAAGTGTATTTCTTTTAGACTGAAATCAGAAACATTTATTGATAACTGTTGGAATTACACCTACAGATCTTATAGGTAGTGTAAAATCCTGTATTTTTCTAAGAACCCTGGCTCACACAATACACCAAGCCGGTCTCCTGTCCAGGTCTTCCACTGTCTTCTCCCTACCATAATCCACACTCCGTGACCCTCAGATGCCGTAGGTACATACTCTTCCCGCCAACCAGTATCTCTCTGACATTGACTGGACATTGACAGGCGAGGAGCGAGCTTGACACTGACAGGAGGCTAACAACCGCTTGTGCAGATGAGACAGAGTATTGTATCTACTAATATAGATACCAAGCGAACACTACAACCCCTTTCTTATTAAATATTTTTCATTCAATGAATTGACCTGAATAATACTCTTAATGGCCCACACAGAATCTTACAATTTCATCTACTTTAAATTACTCCTGCACACAATATAATATACGGGGCTATCGTCTCATGTCTCCTCCATGTGTTACCGAGGTCCATTGACCAACTTCTTTGAAGTGAATAATCGTTCTCAATCTTCAGCCCATTTTCCGGGTTCCTTACCGCTATATTCCCGGCGACAGCATTTTCAACAACGTGATTAATATTTAATGATAGCTCATTTGCCCTTTCCATCCTTAACATATAAAACTCATATCATTCCACTAAATCTGAATCTGCGGCTCTTCTTTCCGGTCCCCGCATTCCTTCCCCTTTTCCTTCTGCTACTTATCTGTTATTATTTCTTGCTAAGTAACAATAAATAAAGTAGTTAATGCTTTCCAAAACCATAAAACGATGCATCAAAATAGCATCCTTCCATCTATTTTCTTTCAAGGTAGGTACATATCTGTCACCTAGGTCGCACGATAAACTTCAAAGCAAACATACGGTTTTACGTTCCCAATAATTTGCAAAACACAAAGTTAGATTGCATCATAATAACATTCATCAATAGGAATCTAGGCTCAATTAGGCCTTTTAACGAAACTTCGCGTCTTTTTTGAAAACTTATCGTAATAATGACGAGACCAAAAAGCCTTGCTTCTATAGCTTTTGGTACCTAATTGAATGATCAAGCGAGCTTACCTGAAGCGAAGCTCGATCTTAATTATGTCTCCTTCACCGAAGAGAATGTTTACTAATGTAGTATATGCAGATACGACCCAGCATTCGCACAATGTTTAGAGGTAGACAGAGAAAGCAAAACACTTCCATGTACTGTCTCACCTCTCGCCAGACTCATTATCTTCAGAGTAGTGTTACAGCAACATTGATCTTCAGGGGAACTTTTCTAGGGAAGGGAGGGACCTTGCTTCTCTTCGGTGAAGGAGACATAATTAAGATCGAGCTTCGCTTCAGGTAAGCTCGCTTGATCATTCAATTATGTCTCCTTCACTCTCAGAGAATGTTTACTAATGTAGATGTTTAGAGAACAAGATCAATGATGCACCAAGATATTCTTTGATTATCTATGGGTAGAGAAAAAAATTATTGATGAAATAAAAGAAGCAATAGGTTAAACTTTGCAAAAAAAATAATCGTAAAAGCTTGCTTGAGTAGGTACTTATTTAAATTATTAACGAATAATTACAGAAGACTAAAGCATTATAAAATAACGCAAAATAAAATAAATAGAACTTTAAAAAAGCACGAAACAAAATACTCAAAATTAAAAAATTGAATGCGAAAAAATCTTGATCACCAGAACCATAATCGTAAAAGTTATAAGGTGGTACAACTCAAATAATATTATGTACACACAAAAAATCGGCCTAAAAAAAACCAACTCATGAAATGACGTCGAAACTGAATCTAGCCCGAGAAGTGGCTAAAGTAGAGGCTGTGAGTTACCAGTAGAAATATCGATGCCACTATCAGCAAGCGTTTGTTGAATCCAGTGTTCAATGGATTGTTCGGTCAGAACAAGACGTCAATTATCATCTTCCTAATTATGGATGTTGCCGATTAAAGAAGGTTGCATTCTGTCAGTCAATCCCGGAAGCTTGATCGAAAGATTTGATATTATCTGAATCTGAATCGAACAAAATGTTTGTTTTCTACGGCCAGTTGATAGCACGAACAGCATGACAAATTTTTGATAAAATTCGAAATTAAATGAACCAATCTGTAGTTTTCTAAAACTACAAAATCTAATATAAACCGTACTATACTCGGATTTCAATAATAAAATAACATGGGAATGTTATCTTTGTAAAAAAATGTTTTTGAAGGAAAGTTATCTTTTACTTTCATATCTAAACTTTTTTTTTTTTTTTTTAATGATATCAAAGAAATATGTATGATTATTCAAAAAATATACTAAAGATGATTATACTTGAAACAAGTTGTAAGAAACTTTAATAAAGGTGATCTTTTTTTCATTCAAGAAAAACATTATTATTTTGTAGATACCTACACAAAACTTCCACCAAAGCATAACACATTGTAGGTATTGTGATCTAGCATCCTGTGAAAAAACAGAAATAGCTGGAAACGCCAAATGCTAATTCCAGGACAGATTGGCTGTGGAAAGCCTTTTTGATGAGACACACTACCAGGGAGATTTTTTGATGAAACGGGTTATTGATATGCAAGGAGAGAGAAGAAGATATTTACTCGGTGAGAGAACCAATATCTCTTCAATACATATACCAAGGGTACGGTTGAGACGTTCAGAACTTATACCAACCAATACCAACTGGTACAAACAATACCAGTTGACTGATAAGAACCTTTTTATTTTTATTATTATTGTTATGTCAAACGTCAGGAACGCATGGAAATTAATTTAATTTTGAAAACATCAAACCAAGCATTTTTTTTTTTTTAAACAAATGTCTCGTAGATACGTGACGCAAATAAGTCAATATTTGGTTTATGAAAATGTTTTAACTCATAAAAATCTAATTCGTACTCCTTATCAATATGAAGCGTCCTAGATTTTGCGTCTGCTTATATATTTTCAGCAGAAAGAATATACGACTTGAACACAAAATAGTCGACATGTGTGACTCACACCATTTCCAAATCGTGTTAATTACTGTTTTAGGTAAAACGTGGATACTGGGCAGTAGCAAGAATTATACCAAGTAATTGTAGGTAACTATTGTCCACGCGTAGGATATCACAATCTCTTTTATCTTCTGCAACTCCTTTATTCCCAAAAATAATTTGCACCAGTTCCAGGTTGGTAATTTATTATAATTGGATTGTTACGTGGTGGACCCACATCCCCCAACCCGTTCAGAGCCACAGAACACACCCCCAATTATTATTAGTGTTCGAAGCATCAGTAACAAAAAAAAAAACTTCCCAATCATATCAGATCATGTTGGGAATAGAACTTCTGTAGCAGAAAGGAAATGTTTTTGTGTCTCCAAATCAGGTCATCACGCACGATAACAGTTACGGAAATATTTCATAGCTAACGTTATTTTTAAGTAGGGCCAACGTAACCCTTTAGAAGGATTTCGTAAACCACTAGCCATATAGCTGGACATGCCGTAGTTAAATATTCTAAATACCAATCACGGAAATGCTCTTATCTGAATTATTTTTAAGCTCATTAGAATAATTTCAAGACTTTTCGAGTTAAGTAGGTGTAAAAACATTAGGTATAATAATCTCAGTATCAAATTAGGATGCTTAAAAACTAGCAAGTAGCTTTTATTAAGCACTATTGTTCAATTAATTAATAAGCAATTAATTTCCCAATATCTGGTTCCCAGTTTGGCGCTAGAAAGTGCTTTGTAGAAAATTCACAAATTTTAATGTTAACGGCACATTGCCCTTACGAAAATATTTCGCTTTTACTCGTTATAAGCCCTTGAAAATATATCTTTTTTCTTTTATTTTATTTATTGAATTAGACATACGGGATCCTTGAGTACGAGTTTAGAAGCATTTCTGTGCCTCTCATCGTAAAATGTTCCGTTTAATATACGTACTTTTAAAATTGTTTTAAAATAGGTATAAAATAAATTGACCAGTTTTTTTTTTTTTAGATTGTCCTACAATTGGATTGCACCTTCCAATAGTCTGAGTATAGGTATTCTAAATATACTTTACTTCTTTTTGTATCGCTGCAATTGCAAATTCGGAATACTTATGCCGCTATTCATAAAAAGTATCATAAAACAAAGCACTTAGTGATAGGTGCGATCATTCGTTCGAAAGAACTTCAGACGACTTGCGTGTACTTGCAGTAGCGGCGAGGCGAGTCTAAGATAGCGTATCGGTAGGTAGGTAGGTAGGTACCTACCTACCGATGTACCTACTTCGCTAGCTGCCCAGGTGGCGCCGCACAGGCCGGCTCGTGTGGCGCGGGCTAGCATTGCAACGAACGGCGGGCGGTGGGTGCACCGCGTTCTGTGGCGGGTACGCCGAAGGTTCGTCAGGTATGACGCCGTCCGACTCTGCTTACCGTCCACGCTGGTTCCTCGCACCGCAAGACGATGAGCGTCTCACGTATAAATTTCTATTAGGAGAAACAGCTGCTTGAATCAGCTGTATTTTTTAATCTTTCTATCTTTGAATGGTTTTAACAAAGATATATCGACAAGTGGCATAATCAGGGATTATCAAGTGTCCATTAATACGTCATCAGAATCAGCTACTACCCTAGCCGCATCACTTAGCGTGCGGATGACATCCGGAATATCAAAATTATTTTCAATACATATAATGACATTGCCTCGGGCTAAAAGTACATACTTTGCCAAGCTGACCTTGTTTTGTATTTGCTTATCTATTAACAAAAATCTGCAGGTATCGACCAGCATAGTGCCAATTTCCAAGTTTAGAGTAGACTAATAGCAAGTGATAATATTTTAGAATTCAGATTATTTCTTAAATTTAATATTCGTTTCTTTTTGAAGAAAAAAAGTTCTAGTAGAATATACAGGCCAAATCGGCTTGAAAATTATCACCATACTCCACAAAGTGAGCTTTTGAAGCTGCCGGCTTAAGCTTTTACCGGCTTGAAGCCAATAATGGCCACTATTCAGTAAATATAAACTTCTAATGTCGCAAGAACGTCGAGAGCTGTACTTTAGATCAGCTCCAGTATATAATATACCATCCAGCGCTGGAAATAGCAACAATATCATAGGTATACCTACCTCGATATCCGTAGGAAATGAACAGTCAACAAAATGGTCTGTTAAACAGAATTAATATCCTTAAAAGATAAAATGTACAGCTGCAGTAGAAGGGTTAAACCGAACGGGTGCTGCTGCTAGCCAAATATAATTTTGATAGTACAGTACATGTTTCTCACAAAATTCGGTTATTCGAAGAATACAACGAAATAACTATAAATTTGATACATCCCAAGAATTCAAGGAGCTGATAGGCACATAGCATAGTATATGTGGGTAGGTGCATAAGTAAAGATAAAAATATGTGTTATCGTTGAATGCAACGAAACACTAGGTACCCACTAGGTACAAAATATGTATTATAGTGCACGCCACCGCTCGATGAATGC
This sequence comes from Plemyria rubiginata, assembly GCA_963576535.1. Classification (NCBI taxonomy): domain Eukaryota; kingdom Metazoa; phylum Arthropoda; class Insecta; order Lepidoptera; family Geometridae; genus Plemyria; species Plemyria rubiginata. The sequence continues at coordinate 339,354 of CAUYVL010000003.1, forward strand.
ATCGAGGATTATCCGAAGAATACAACGGATATGTAAAAAAAACTATAAAAGTAAAAAGGTCGGTAGTTGCATGTTAGTTGCAAATAGTGCACCGCTCGATGAATGCATCGAGATATCCGAAGAATACAGCGGATATGTAAAAAACTATAAGAGTAAAAGGCCGGTACTTGCAAATAATGCACCGCTCGATGAATGCATCGAGGATATCCGAAGAATACAATGGATAATATAAAAGAAAAGAGGTCAATAGTTGCACGAAACTTCTTTCAATAATTTTCCTCCCATCCATCTATCTTCTTTGGTTTCTTCACGTCTTTTTTTTTTCGGAAAATCGCCATCGCTCGATCGAAGTAAAAACAATGATACACCTGTGCGAACGCCGTGCGCGCACGAACAAGAATGAGTCTGGCGAGAGGTGAGACAGTACATGGAAGTGTTTTGCTTTCTCTGTCTACCTCTAAACATTGTGCGAATGCTGGGTCGTATCTGCATATACTACATTAGTAAACATTCTCTGAGAGTGAAGGAGACATAATCCAAATTCAGAGATACTCTCTATGAACACAGCCCATGGTTTTACTCCTTCAGTGCAAGTACTTACCGAGTATTGCTATATTGACGCGCTACATATGTGGATATGATATTTTTTAAATATTTGTTTCTAATTCCTTATATTTTGTTAGAACCTTAAGTAGTAGCGAAACATCTATTTTTCATTTAGAAATTATATTTTTTAAACCCACACACAAGCACCCCTTCTAAATTTCATGATTCCACTTCCTCCAATGGTTGTTTGGCTGAGATCGATATTTAGCGACAAGACCGCCCATTTTACTTTGTAGTTTGTTAAACATCTGGCACTATGGCTAAACCCACGCTGATGGTTCCTGCAGGAAGTGCATTAATGTTAGATTTCTAAAAGCACTTTCAGCTCTTCTTGTTTATTTCTTCTTCGATTTGTTGGTAGTTTTATGTGAGGGTGCAAGACTGGTTTGACTTCGTCGTTTGTCGGGATTTCTACTGGGACGTTCTTCAGTTTAGAAAAAGGCTTCTGTTTTTTTTTCTGGTTGTCATTGATTTTAAGTTTCAATACTCCTTAACATTTTGCTGAATCTAAGCACAGCTAAGATACCTAGATATTAACATCTCTGGATCTATCCATCCATTACAACATGACATAGGTAGTAGGTATTCTTATACCTATAGGTTTGCTATCATTATCCCTCTGATATCATGAGTGTGAAAGTTCGGATGGATGGTTGGTTGTCTGTTACTAAATCACAGCAGACCAGATTTCGATGAAATCCGGCACACAGGCAGACAACAGCACACAGGCCACCCTTCATCTCGTGGGAACACCGGGACCCAAAACCACGCGGGTGAAACCACGGGCGCAACTAGTTGTGCCATAAAAGTTTTCTTGATTGCCTCAAGAACCTGAAGGTTTTAGAACACTGCTTGGTTCAAAGTCACAGTCAAAATATGTTTATTCAATAAAAACACAAAAACCATCTTGAAACGTCTTAAAACCAGGAGACTCTAGTGCCAGTTCCGCGCGACCAACACCGAGAAGAACGGGCAATAAACTCTGCTTGGTATCTATCGCTCTTTTGTATTTTCCTTATTCCCATGCTTGAATAGATTTTAAATTTTACTTGCATCAGGCTATTAACATTTTGAATTTGACTCCGGGACTCTCTATGTTACACTCAAAACTTGTACCTGAAATGACATTCAAAACATAGTGGAATTCCTCATCTTCTACCTGTCTTTTGTAGCTCTTATATTTATTATCTTGCCTGACTTCCATCTTCCGTTTGAGTTGTTGCTCATGCTTTTTACAGCAGACAGTGTCCAATTTTACCACATCCCCTACATTTTCTACTGTTGAAGGGCAGCTCGTGGCTGTGGAGCTATGCCCTAGGCAGCCGCATCTTCCACATCAGTCATCTATCATCAATATTTTTCCTTGCTGTCATAGAATTTACCTCATGTTCTATTATTTTCATAGTTTCTTATCTAAAACTTAGTATTACTTACTTAGTGTTGCTTCATTAGTTCATTACCCATGGATAAAATCTTTTTCAGTAGTCAAGTTGAAGTATATGTTTCTATTAAGTATTTGATTCAATGTTCATCTAGTTTGTCAAACTTGCATTTCAAAGCTTGGTATAATATCATAGTTTAGTCATAAAATTTTCAAAGTTTCCATTCTCCTTGACCTATTTGATGGAAATAATCTCTTTTTTAATATATTTTATTGTAGGTATTGTACTCCTGTTCCTCTTAAGGGTAAGGGTACTCTTGCTGTTTTTTTTGTTTTGTCGATTTTATGGCAGCAACTTTATAGTAAACTTCTTTTTCATAGTAAGGATCTTTTCCATTTTTACCCATCTCACTCTCCAGCTACATCAAATTTATCCAGTGAAGGTATTTGATCCATCATTCTAAAGTTCCTACATAACCAACTCGCCCAGCGACAAAGCCCTTTAAATAAATAAATAATAATAACCAACCAATTTAATGGCAACCTTGATCACAAGTGTACACCCAATTTAAGCCTTCCGCAACCAATCTAATGGTCAGCCTTCCGCAACCAATCTAATGGTCAGCCTTCCACAACCAATCTAATGGTCAGCCATCTGCAACCAATCTAATGGTCAGCCTTCCGCAACCAATTTAATGGTCAGCCTTCCACAACCAATTTAATGGTCAGCTTTCAGCAACCATTTTAATGGTCAGCCTTCCGCAACCAATTTAATAGTAAACCCTTGACCAACCAATTATTATTATTATTTATTTATTCGTATGGCAATGTACAATCGTTCTATAAAATATAATTATTACATAATTCCTGTATCCATTGGGCGTTGGGACATATTCGGATTTTTTAAAATCATATTCTTCTTCTGAACGATTGAGGTGCTGTGAGGTTATTAAACAGGTACAGCAGCCAAAAGGTAGGTAAAAGGTAAAGGTATTATTATTCAACCCGTTGAATGCTACTTGAACCTAGAACCCATTCATTGCAGTGGGTGAGTGATCCATGACTGTTAACTGCTCACCCAGTAATATGACCAAGACCAAGTAATTATTATCAACCAATTATTTATTGATCTATGTAAACATATAATTTAAAGATGTTATTATCCATTTAAAAGTTCAAATATTCTTTGCTAACTTTTTACTATTGGATTTAATTGTAGGTACCGGGTTTACATTTAGTGTAACATACAAACAAAATTGTCTCCGATTCATCTATTTGCTGTTAGTACATATCAATGCACTGATTAACTATTTTTTTTTTTAATTATTAGGTATGTACATACCTAAAAGAATCAGAATCATTTATTGACAAAGATTAAACACAATAACAATACATTGCTATGCATAATAAAACTTTGGCTTGTTGCTAACTAACTTCTTAGCTGGTTACTATCTCTTTTTTCTTTCTATTTTTTTTTTTGATTTGACTATAGCAGTAGAATGTACATAGAAGATGATTAGTATCATTAATACAGTTAAATTATTAAATTTTTTTTGTTATACATGTATACCTATCTAGTAGATTATTTGGTAAGTTTTATTTGTTACAGATTAGGTAACTAACCATTCTCATGCGTGCTAGACTTAGCTAAGTACTCATCTAATACTTAGTAGGTACTGAAACTGAAATTATATCAGGTAGGTAGGTATAATGCAAAACTAAAAATCCTTATACATCCAGTTGTCCATTTAAATGGGACCTCATGAGTAGATAGGTACCTAGGCAGTCACCACAACACTATACCTGCAGCTGCCCCTCCGTTAATTACAACTAAATCTCAAAATGCCTAATATTATCAGTACCACACAATCTCACAATGACTGAATCTAAGACTGAATCACACGATCACAGCAAAATAGTGTACCTAAGTTGGGTAATCAAACCTTCATAAACACTTGACAGTGCAACTAATTTAGTACAATAACACAACTAATATTTGGCTATATTTATGTTAGGGATCCATCGGTCAGAGTACAGCAAAGGGTGTGCAGTACTAGGAAAAAGACTGCCGAAATTCCGATAAAAAAAACTTGAAATTTTTTGAAGAAAAATGTATGTATATAAGCCTCCAATTTTATGATTGCATCCTGTAGGGGGTTTATAGAGGGGTATCTTTTGTTAAGGTCATTGACCTCTGAAGTCAACCATAACAGAACCAGAGTATAAAAACGAAACTCTATTACAAGGGCAAAACTCTTATTGACAGCGTTTTACCTAACAATAAAACGCTTATTATGCGAAGTACCTTATTCAAAGAATATTTTATTATTTGAGAGATGGCAACTCTGTTTTTCACGTCGCGCGTCGCGTATCTGGCTTCTGATTGGTCAAATATCCCCCTCCTTTATTTCTCCCTTCTACCACCAGGGGGCGTGCGCTAGCGCGCTATGCAGTTTTTACTCTCATTGGATCTCAAATGAAAATACCTACGATGATACGATGCCATGCCACTCACATGATGTGATGTAAATGAAAGGAAAAAATTAAAATTAAATTTCATTGTTCCAGAAATCTTTCAAAGGAGACTAGACTTTACACCGTGGCGTTGCGTTGGTGGAATGTGCTAGATTTTCGACTGCATGCCATGGAGGAAGTAGGGAGAATACTTTGTCCAAGGCAGAAATGTGAGTGAGTCACAGAACAGGCATATGACGTCTGTGAACTGAGTGAATGAATGAAATGTAAATAGCATCCAAATAGCATCGATCATCGTGTGGTAACGTAATTACGTAATGTAAACAAAAAATTAAATGTATTTCTATTTTAAAGAAAAAACCCCAGGCAGAAATAAAATGTATTCTTTGAATAAGGTACTTCGCATAATAAGCGTTTTATTGTTAGGTAAAACGCTGTCATTATGCTTCTTAGCCTTATTCAAAGAATATTTTATTATTTGAGATTATGTTTGTTATCGCCTGGTGGTAGTAAGCGCCAATGTGATAAAAGATCGATTTTATGAATTACTTACAAGGGACCTAGGTATCTGTGGATCTAGGTTATCTGGATGAAAACTATAATGTTCTATTGTTTTAAATATCGATCAGGTAAGTTTTAGTTATTCTATTGTATTATCTACCTATCAGGTATGTTTTGAAGGTTGTTGTTGCATCAATAAAAAGGTATATTTGAAGCAGTATTTTATTATAATACAAAAATCCCCTACCAAACACAGCAAGTACTAGGCTAGGTATACACATGATATAGGTACTTATCTTCGAGAGAAGCACAATAGGTAATAATTTATTATTACAATCACTTTTACAATCATTATTATAGCAGGTAGATTACACAACTTGGGGACAATTTTATTAATAGTTAAACAATGTTGATACTACCGTAAAACACCAGTAGTACATACAGTATTTAACCTTTAATAGGGACAAAACAGATACTTGTACTGGAGAGAGGATCTGTAGGCTTGATGACCCGACAGTAATATTTCCTGAAGGTCTTCAGTGATCTCCAGTTACCTCGAGCTAGGATATCTTCGAGGGGACAATCTTGGACCCAGTTCTTGGATGCTACCGCTGGGCGAATGCTTCCAGGGCTGGCTTTGATCCCCGCGTCCATCAAGACTTTCTTCACCCAGTTTGCAATGATAGTTGGAGTGGCTGCCTTAGGTGGTCCGCAAGCTGTTAAGAATAAATTGTTTGATTTACATATGTTGCGTCTTTCAGCTGATAAAGATATGACCTTTTTAAGCCATAAAATAGGATCCAAAGCTTTACTATCCTTATTTACAAATAGCCTCCAACCAGACTGGCGGTGAGTAGAGGAATCTGTTTTAGATCCGAATTTAGGCCAAAAAGTTATTGAATTCTCAGAGACAATACAACTATTAGAGTCAATTGATAGTAAACACAAATCATGAACACGTCGACCTGAGCACAGTAAAAGCAATGTTGCGGCTCTTTTTGAACATTCGAAAAGGCTATTTTCATTAACAGGGGTATTTTGTAACCAATCTTTTAAACAATCAGTATCCCATATAGGAGCTTTATCTACTTTAGGATTCTTACTTCTGATTGCTTTCAGAGCATGCTTGACTAGGACATGGGAGCTTAATCTGTTGTCTGAATTAGGGTCACAAAGTGTAGAAATTGCTGATTTGTAAACTAAAATAGTAGAATAGGAAAGATTTTGATTTTGATATAAATCTATTAAAAATCTAGCTAAGTCAGAACCAGATGGTTTGAAGGTATTGATAGAGTTACCTCTGGACCATGTGGTCCACTTCTCCCACGCTGGTTTGTAGGTTTTCAGAGAGGATGTCCTCCAACTGGAGAAAAGGAAATCTCTTTGTTCCTGAGACCAGTGCTCTAGGCTTTCTGACCACCCCCACATTTCCAGACTTCCAGCGTCATGTCCTGTACTTGTGGTGGGGGCCGGCCTGTTACAGTGTCTATCAGAACTTCTGCAAGATTGTGGATCGTGAATGGAGCGGCCAGTGCTCGATTCCGTAGGTCGGGTCTCCAAAACACTTTCGGCCACCGAGGAGCAACCAACATGTAAATCCCTGTAGCTGTATTGAGATGGGTCAGTACCCGTGGTATTAGGGATGGAGGAGGGAACAGCCACGCTAGACTGAAGTTCCACGTTTGGCTGAACGAGTCATGTATATGAGCTCTGGAGTCTGTCACATCCAGAGATGCGTAAGTCGGAACCACGTGAGCTGTCGCTGATGCAAATAAATCTATCTGTGGTGTTCCCCACTTGTGGAATACTTTCTTCGTTAGCAGAGGAAGTAGGTGCCATTCCGGTAGAGGAGATAATCTAGACAAATGGTCTGCTTCGGGGTTGAATCATCCCTGGAGATAGCGAGTCTCTATATGAATGTTGTAAAGGTCCAATATTTGAAAAATCTTGTAGCATATGTTCAACAGCGGAAGCGATCTCGTGCCTCCTTCGTTTCTCAAAAACGACACTACAGTCTTGTTGTCGCTCTGAATCAGCAGTGTCGAATTTGCTAGAAAGAGACAGCGATCTTTTAGGGCGTACAGCACGGCCAGCAATTCTCGTTGATTTGAGTGAAGAGCAGACTGATTTTGGTGCCACTGTCCCCAAACATTCATATTGTCTATTTGCGCCCCCCATGCTAACTCTGATGCATCCGTTACTAGGTAATGAGACACGGGCGGGTAGTGTATTAGAGACTTGTTCGATATGTTTATTCGCCACCATTCTAGTTCGTCGAGGGCCCCTTGGGGAATTGGAAACTGAAGAACCGGACGATGATGTAGGAGATTTTGACAGTGTTTTAGAAGAGTTCGATGATTGAGTCGCCCCCGTGGCACTGGGAAACTGGCAAAATTCAGGGAACCTACTATGCTCTGAATTTGTTTTAGGTTTGCTTTCTTTCTTATTATTAACTTTTTTATTTTCTGATCTATATCTTTGCACTTTTTGGGAGGTAAGAATTTTACGTTGGTGTGCGGGTCCCAGCTTATTCCCAAGAATTCTATTACTTTTTGTGGTATCAAAATTGATTTTTCGAGATTCACTTGCCACCCTAGTTGCTGTAAAAGCTGAACGGCTTCCCGACTCTGATTTTGTAAAAGGAACGGGTCTTGATTGACAATACAAAAATCGTCCAAATAGACTATAACACGGAAGCCTCGGTCCCTCATCACTTGCGCGACCCAGTTGGTAAGAGAGGCAAATACTTTTGGGGCACACGCAATCCCGAATGGTAGGCAGGTCATTTGGAAAACTTGGTCCTTGAAAATCAGGCGTAGAAAACGCCTGTGCGTTTTTGCTATTGGTACATGGAAGTAAGCATTTGACAAGTCTATCTTTATTAGCCAATCGTATGGTTGCAGGAAAGCAGGAATTTTCTGTACGTTTATCAGACGAAATTTTGAAACTAGTAGGTACTTGTTTAGCCTTTTTAAGTTGAAAATCGGCCGAGTGGAACCGTCTTTCTTTGGGGTCAGGAATATCGGGGACGTAAAACCGGGGCCTGAACCCGCGGGTTCCAAAACCTTCATTTTTATCATGGATTGTATTGCTATTTCCATATCTTTTGAAAATTGGGTTTGAAATTTTAGATTCGGGACACCAAGCGGAGGTTTTCTGTAAAAAGGTATTCGTAGGCCCTGAATTATTTTTACAATCGTAGGGGGGGCATGCAATGCCTGCCATTGGGATACAAACTTTGTTAAACAGCCCGCTTGAAAATGCATACAGTCATGGTTTTCTTTTCTGATTATAGTCCCTGCGCGGGTAGTTTTGGCTAGAGATTTTGCTCTGGCCTCGTGCATTATTTTGACGGGAGCCATCTGAAAATTGTGCACGCGGTCCTCTCTGACGAGGATGATAGGCTTGAAAATGTTTCTGCCTTATTGTGGGGCGTTGCATGTCAGACCTCATAGGGTTAAAATATTGTTGATTACCTTGCGTAGGCAAACTCATCCTAGGCATATTTTGATGAAAATTCATGGGCTCAAAGGTACCTTGCGCAGGTATTTTATAATTATTCTGGCTTGACCCCGCTTGCGCAGCAGGTTTGGTTTGGTATGGTTGGCGCACAGGCCAGAATGTTTTAGAACTACCCCCATTTTTCTCAACTGCAGAGGAAAAAACCTCTTTTTGAAAAAGATTTTCCGAACTCGGAGGAATCTTACGGAGTGTCGCCTTGAAAAACTTGTCTTTTACAGAACGAAGTATGCTATCTCTACGCTGCTGAATAAGATCCGCGCGGTGCCCACAAGCCAGCTGTAGGGCATCATTCGAAATTTTTTGAAAATCTCCATCAACGAACAGTTCTTTAATTTTATCAACTAGCGATTGGGAGGATAACTCTGTCGATGACTCTGACCACGCAACCAATGAGTCGAAAGCATTTTGTGCAGCCTCTTGTTGTCTAATCAGAGCGTGTGTAATTGCTGCAAATCCGCGTTCTGTGAGGCTTAAATTCGTGAATTTATCATAGGGTTTTACCTCCTCGTTAGTTTCGAGTTCCACAAACCCTGGACGGGAACAGTAACTCTTTTGGACTTCGGCATATCTAAGATCAGCCCATTCCTCAGAATCGAAATGTTGAATAGCCTGAATTGTATCGACATGGGCCTTCGTGGATTTAGGAATTGAGGGTTCTTTCAAAACTGTGTTAAGTGAAAGTTTGAGGGTAGTAGAGGGTTCTGTAAGAACTGTTGGTTCATGACCTTCCTCCGAATACAACTCACGGCTGACATCAGCATTTAAATCGTCCCCATTCACACTCGATTGGTATATTGGTTGGCAAAAATTGCCAAGAAAATTGGTTATCTCACTGACCTTATCTGTAAGTTGCTGTAATGCAACGCTTGTACGCTGCCGCTTTCGGCTGGGTTCATTAGTAGGCTTAGCAGTCTTACGCTTCGCAGGCTTACGGGGCGGCTGCGGCGGCGGCGATGGTGGAGTGGAAAGGCTGCCCTCATCAGCATCGGAGGATGAGCGTGAACTTGAATCCGCCATCTTCTAGAAATAGAAAAAACTATTAATTTCAAAAAGGAATTACATCCGAACGGAAAACTCCGTTTTATAATTTTATATAAGTAATTTTAAGATTTATAAAAAACCAGAATAAAAAAGTGCCCAAAAGACTTAGGTAAGATCTTTCTGCACATACGAACGCGACGAAAAACAAAACGCCAATGAGAGTAAAAACTGCATAGCGCGCTAGCGCACGCCCCCTGGTGGTAGAAGGGAGAAATAAAGGAGGGGGATATTTGACCAATCAGAAGCCAGATACGCGACGCGCGACGTGAAAAACAGAGTTGCCATCTCTCAAATAATAAAATATTCTTTGAATAAGGCTAAGAAGCATAATAACTGTGTACCTATACACGTGATACTCTTAGGTATATACCAGTGTTATTGCTCCTTGTCACAGGTCGTCGAATTGAGTACGGTTCACGCCAGCCACGGTCAAAACCTGTTAGAAATATAGTCTATGCATTACATTGAACAAAGAGGTTATCTGTGCATCCTGGGGTTCGCTCTCTTTTTTATTCGCCTCGTCCCCTGTCTGACATGTATTTTGTGTTGTCCATCTTATTAGAAATCTTAAGTAATCTTTATTATAATTGACACCATAATTGATGTATTCATTCTAATAAAAATATACGACATCATACTCGGAACCGAAGTTTATATTTTCAAGTCTACGCTCACGACATTTACACGCATGCCGTTATAAGTTTCACAACCTCTAACAGGTTCTGGTCCCAGAGTGCGAGTGGAATATAATCCCAAGAAGGGTCATTTATTCTGAGCTCCAAAATGTCGCTTGCTAATGAGAATCGTCGGAGTGATGTATTGGATGGCAGCACAAGTTCCAACAACATAACCTACAATAATATTGAGAAATTGCAAGGGATAACAAACTACTTGAACTGGAAGTTTTCTATACGTATGTTACTTACGCTGGATGGTGTGTGGAAATGTGTTGAAGGCACAGAAACTGATGCTGCGCGCGACGGTCGTGCGCTGGCGCGCATTTGTCTATCCATACAACCAAACCTCTATCAGTTTGTCCGTGACGCTAAAACTTCAAAAGATGCTTGGAAAAGTTTGTCTGATACGTTCGAGGATAAAGGCCTTTACAGGAAAGTATTGCTTCTAAGGCAGCTTCACAGGACTGAGTACAATCAATACGCAAATATGTCAGACTACATCGAAGGTGTCATGAGCCTTGTCACACAACTATCTGACATTGGAAAAGTCATTGAAGATGGTGAAATAGCGGAGATATTACTTTCTGGCCTGCCAGAACTATTCGATGTGCTCGTCTCGAGTCTTGAAACTGCGAGTTTGACAAACAATTTAACCAGTGAAGTGGTACGCACTCGACTACTACAAGAGGATCATCGTCGTAATAGTAATAACACAGACAGTTCGGCTTACCTAGCCAACCCGAGGAAACCAAACAAGACTATCTGCTCATATTGTAAGAAGAGTGGTCACATTGCCAAGCGATGCTTCAAGAAGAAACGAGAAGAAAAACGGGAAGAGAAAGGAGAGAAACAAGAAGAACGTTCATTGTTTGCTTCAGCCTACTCAGCCTGTAGTTCTGATGAGTTTATTGTGGACAGCGGTGCTACGGCTCATATGTGTGTAGACTCTAGGCTGGTTCAGAACGCTAAACAGAATAAGTGCACTATTTCTGTTGCTAATGGACAGCATTTAATGAGTGAAAGTATTGGTAAGGTTCCTCTTATGTCTAATATCAATTTAGAAAATGTATTGTTTGTTCCCTCTCTCTCTAATAATTTAATGTCAGTAAGTGCAATGACTGCTAAAGGTTATGTTGTTACCTTTGATAAAAATGTTTGTAAGATTTATAGTGATTGTAAAATCACAGGCAACCAGGTTTTGTCCGCTAGGAAAAGTAATGGGCTATTTAAATTTAAAGTGCAAGGTCGGCCCGCCTCCGGAGTAGGTAATTCTCCTTCCCTTCCATATATGCAGGGAACAGAGAGTGCCAATGCTGCTGGGTGCATACCTATGAGTGTATGGCACAAGCGACTCGGGCATCTTAGTCAGAAAGGTATGTCTGTACTTGGTGGAGGGCAGCAGTGTGTTGGTGTCGTTTTTCAGGAGGACGACGTGCCAAGCAGCTGTGTCTCATGTCTGACGGGGAAGATGCATGAGTCATCGTTTCCCCGGACATCTACGAGGCGTGCTGCAAATCCACTGGAGCTGGTCCACTCTGATGTCTGTGGCCCGATGCAAGTGAGCAGCTGGGGCGGAGCGCGCTACTTGCTAACTTTTACCGATGACAAAACAAGGAAGACGTTTGGCTTCCTTATGAAGAATAAATCGGAGGTTAGTTCCCATTTTGTTACCTTTAAAAACGTGGTAGAAAAACAGACTGGTTTCCAAATTAAAATCTTACGTACTGATAATGGTACTGAATATTGTAATAACAATTTAACCCACTTCTTGAAAAAGGAAGGCATTATTCACGAGGTATCTGTACCTTATTGCCCTCAACAAAATGGCGTATCAGAGCGCGTCAATCGTACAGTTATTGAAAAAGCTAGAGCCATGTTGCAGGAATCGTGTCTGAGTAATCGCTTTTGGGGTGAAGCTGTGATGACGGCTATTTACTTAAAAAATAGGTCCCCTACTTCTGCATTATGAGATAGAATACCTGAGTGTGAGTGGACTGGGTCAAATATTGACCTCAGTCATCTGCGCGTTTTTGGCTGTGTGGCTTATTCTTTCATACCTTCACAACGAAGACGCAAGTTTGATGCCAAGGCTCAAAAGCTTATTTTTGTAGGGTATAGTGAAACATGCAAGGGGTACCGATTTATCGATCCACTTGATCCTCGAAAGGCTGTTTATTCTAGGACTGTTACCTTTCTTGAGGACAAGTTTATAGGAAATGAGACAAAGGGTGAAAGGGGCGAAGAGCATTTTATTTTTCATGACCAAATAAATTTTATTAATAATGATAATATTCAGAATGGTTCTATTGAAAATTTTAATAATAACAATAATGAAATGTTGATTGCTAATGATGACAATGTACACTGTGATATTAACTTTAATGATACTGTTTGTGATACTGTTAAGTCCACAGATATTTCAAATGGGAATTTCTCAGTTTCAGATGTGGGTAATACACCACCAACGGGTTCACCACTGTCTGATCTGTACCGTACTACTGAAGATGTCTCTGAGGATGTTGACGGTGATGATGATGACCCTTGTTGGGCTGTGTCTTCTCTGCCGGCCTCTTCATCTCGAGGAGGAGAGCTGATTACGTTGGAAAGGTCCGACGCGTCTATCTCTCGTCCTGTTCGTAGTACTCGAGGTATTGTACCCATGAAATTAAAGGACTATGATTTGTCATCATTATTAGCAGCTGAAAGTTCATTAGACGAACCACAAAAGCTTTGTGATGCTATAAATTCACCTGAGAAGGATGAATGGTACGAAGCTATGAAGGGTGAGTATAACTCCATGATCAAAAATAATGTATGGGAGTTGGTTGATCGCCCTAAGGGTATAAATGTAGTCAAAAATAAATGGGTCTTTAAGAAAAAGTTTGATGCTACGGGTGAATTCATAAAATATAAAGCTAGACTTGTTGCCTGTGGTTATAGTCAAAAGCAGGGCATTGATTATGCTGATACTTTTTCGCCTGTCGTTAGACATTCAACTCTTAGAATATTATTCAGCATTTCAAATCAATTGGATCTGAGTATGGATCACATAGATGTCACCACAGCCTTTTTAAATGGTGAGTTAGATGAAGTTATCTATATGGAGGAGCCAGCTGGTTTTAAATCTGATGCTAATAATAATAAAGTTTGTTTACTGAAAAAGAGCATTTATGGCTTGAAACAAGCTAGTCGAATGTGGAATAATAAAATTCATCAGGTTTTGTCTAAGGATGGGTTTATACAGAGTAAATGTGAACCTTGTGTATATTGTAAAAAGACCAAGGATGTGTTTATAATATTAGCCTTATATGTTGATGATATATATGTTTTTCATAATGGGTGTATAGATGATATTCTTTTGCTATTTAAAAAACATTTTGAAATTCGTCACTTAGGAACATTGAAAAATTGTTTAGGCATGAATGTTTCAATTAAAAAAGGTGTAACTATTCTTGATCAATCTAATTACATAAGGCGATTATTGGCTAAGTACAATATGACTGAATGCAAAACTGTATCCACCCCACTACCAGTGAACTGTAAGCTGGATAAGTCAGACAAAGATTGTTTAGATGATAATGTTTATCAGTATAGGCAATTGTTAGGGTCACTTATGTACCTATCTGTCTGTACACGTCCAGATATCTCATATGCATGTAGTCAATTAAGTCAATACAGTACATGTTTTGATATGAGTCATTGGCGCACTGCTAAGCGAGTATTACGCTATCTTGCAGGAACCATTAATTATGGTCTTCATTTTTTTAAAAGCAATGACTATAATATTGTTGCTTATGCTGATGCAGATTGGGCCAATGATTTATCAGACCGCAAATCATATACTGGATTTGTTGTAAAAATTGGTGAAAATGTCATCAATTGGGAGGCTAGAAAGCAACGTTGTACAGCTTTATCTAGCACAGAGGCAGAATATCTTGCTATTTGTGATGTATGCAAGGACATCTCTTTTGTTAGGAATTTCTTGACAGAAATTGTTGACAAAAATTTTGATGTAACTGTATTTAACGATAACCAAAGTGCTCAAAAGCTTTTACTTGTTAAAGAATACTCCCATAAAAGAACTAAGCACATAGATTTGCGGTACCATTATGTAAAAGACTTAATACAGGAAAAACAAATTAATGTTAAATACCTGCCTACTGATCAGATGATTGCTGATGTGTTAACCAAACCACTGTGTGGTCAAAAGCATGGAAACTTTGTCAGTAATCTAGAGTTAAGGTACATTGTTTAAATTATGTTACCTTTTTATCCTTGTGGTAGAGTAGGATTTATTCTTAGGTAGAGTCCCTTATTCAAAAGTATAGATAGAGTCATACTAAATAAGAATGTAGAGTTGTTTTTCACTGAATAGAGTCTTGGTTTAAAGCATGTAGAGCCAATGTAAAATTAATAGTTACTTTGTTATCTCATGTAATGCATAAGGAGGAGTGTTAGAAATATAGTCTATGCATTACATTGAACAAAGAGGTTATCTGTGCATCCTAGGGTTCGCTCTCTTTTTTATTCGCCTCGTCCCCTGTCTGACATGTATTTTGTGTTGTCCATCTTATTAGAAATCTTAAGTAATCTTTATTATAATTGACACCATAATTGATCTATTCATTCTAATAAAAATATACGACATCATACTCGGAACCGAAGTTTATATTTTCAAGTCTACGCTCACGACATTTACACGCATGCCGTTATAAGTTTCACAACCTCTAACAAAACCATAGTTTACAAACAAAGCGAGAAGCCCTATGTAGGTTCCTTTCATTTCTTTTGTAAAAATATGGAACGAACTGACCTTTATCCTCGTCGCCACTGTAAAATCCTGTATTTTTCTAAGAACCCTGGCTCACACAATACACCAAGCCGGTCTCCTGTCCAGGTCTTCCACTGTCTTCTCCCTACCATAATCCACACTCCGTGACCCTCAGATGCCGTAGGTACATACTCTTCCCGCCAACCAGTATCTCTCTGACATTGACTGGACATTGACAGGCGAGGAGCGAGCTTGACACTGACAGGAGGCTAACAACCGCTTGTGCAGATGAGACAGAGTATTGTATCTACTAATATAGATACCAAGCGAACACTACAGGTAGGTAAGGTACCTAGTTGGTAGGTATCAGTAGGTATCTACAAGTTATTACAGTTTGTCAGTTGCGGACGTACAATAATGGGAAAATAATTATAATTAGGTAGGTACCTAGGTAAGTTATAATCACAAGAAATTAGATTTATAAAACAATTAAATCTTATATATACTTAACTAGGTAAGTACCGAACATATATACCTACCTATATAACCATTTTCTCAAATCGAAATCGGATCTCATTTGGTGGAGATATAGGTACTGGATATCTCCACCAAATGAGATCCGATTTCGATTATTCTTTTTTTATTTGAAAGGTAGTAAACTATAAGTTGGTCTCATAAAAGTTTGGCGAAGAGCTGATAAGGATCTTCAGCATGATGGTTGATCACCCTCAGAGAGTAGGTACTTAGTCGCAACTAGTCGACTGTTGCAAGTAGATGATGGAATAGGAATAGGATGTACCGGACGCTGCCGAGGAAATAGTTCTTGGCGCGGATGGTCGCGCTCTGGAAGAGCCGGAAGTTGTTCTTGAGATACCTCAGGAACATCAGGCTATCCCAGCTGCGCCGCTCCCAGTTGTAGCTGAAAGACCTCAGCCACAACCACAGCCGCTCCCGGTACAGGAACCGGCTGTGGTTGAGGCTGGAAGACCTCGGCCACAACCGATTCAATGCCAAGTCTGCCTCGAGAATCCACCAACTTTGGTTCTCCGACCATGCGGACACGTTAGGTATGTGTTCGGATTGTCGTGAGCGTGTAGGTCAAACCTGCCCGTTCTGTAGGCAGGTCATTACGGAAAACATCCGCTTCTTTTTATTGTAGGCTCCCATTTAACTGTAGGTAGGTAGGTACTCTTATAAAAGGCATGTATGATTATTATTGTTTCCAGCGTAACTCCGCCTCCGCCACATTCGGTACCTCTAAACACTACCTTTAATATTTTAGGTAGCATCACGGTTTAAGAGTCCGGTGACCACAGCTCGCAATTTCAATTTGAGACGAGTCCAAAAATCGATCCGTGTATAGCTATCTCTGTTTAACTGGTGCAAGCGCGTGTGGGGCAGGGACGAGGTACTACGTATACACGCACACACTCAGGGCGTCCGCTGCCTTACGCGGGTTCCCGTCGCGGGTGTCCGTTGCGGGGACCCGCGCCGTGCTCCGTCGCGGGCAAATTTAACCCGTCGCGGACGCCCGCGTCGGACTCCCGCCTCACGCAGCGCCGCCAGTACAATTTTGATCGCGCGGGTGTACAGTCGATATCATGGATTATTTGTTGATATACTACCTAGCCAAAAGACGACGTAGACAAGAGCGACAGCCAATCAGCCCATATGTCACGTCTAGATTGTTGTGTGGAGAATTTGATGTGATGAAATTACCGTATTATAGCGTACGGTAGTAACCACTTGACCGTATACCGTATGTTGTGCAATTTGGAGGCCTAATTACCGTATGAAACGGTAATTACCGTACTTATGGCAGCACTGGCGCTCACTAATTTCCTAGAAACATCTCCGCACGCGTGCTCCGTCGCGGACACCCGTCGCCCGCGGGGCGGGTCCCGCCACCCGCGTCGCGTGTGACGGGCGACCCGCTGCACGCAGCGCTGATCTATGAGATTACATGAAACAGCACGCCACGCGGGTGCCCGCGACGGGAACCCGCGTAAGGCAGCGGACGCCCTTAAGCAACGCTACGGTTGTACTATTTTTCCTACGAAAGGTGTAAAGTAGGTAGGTACCATAAACCTCTGCCATTGATAACAATTCGAAAGCGGTACGTTAGGTACCTACTCACTCACCATGGTAACTATTTCTTTGGGCATGTCATGTGTGTAGTATGTTTATACTGCTTACCTTTTGCGTTTCATAGGTAGGTAGGTGCTTACATTTAGAAAAGTGCACTGTGCATGTTTGGTACCTACATCTACCTACCTACCTATTTTTAAAAAATATAAAAGTGAATACCTACCTATAGTTTGCTTTTTTTTCTTCAAGTTAGGTATTTGACAAGGCCTACGCACTTATACCTATCTCAAGAAACCTATCAATCTATCAGGAAATAGGTATTACCCATGTAGGTAGGTACCTAACCTACCTCTAGTCCAGCCAAATTCGGTGGGACATTTTTGTAAACTAGCCGAATTTGGCTGAACTGTACCTACCTAGGTAGGTTCATCATAATTCGTCAAATTAGGATCTGCTTCTAAAATAGGATTATATAAAATACGAGTAGGTAGGTACCTAGTGTACCTACCTACCTATTATTATGGAATTATGATATGACTAGCTGCGCCCCGCGCTTTCACCCGCACGTATTGTGTTACCAAAATAGCGCAAAGATTATGAAATTTCGATAAAAATATGCGTCGCACTCATCGCTAATGGCGCATCCACACATGCCGCCGGCTTTCAGCCCGCCCTGCCGCCGGCTTTACCGGCGGCCAGCAGATGCGGTTGCAATTTTCGCAGTAGTGTTGTGACTTATAAAATAAAAGTAAAAAATAAAAGTACTGCACTATCATCCCAGTTAAATTCTATCATTTCGTTATTTATATGAAATGATGTTATATATGAATACGACAACACAACCACTCCGTATCGAAGCCGCAAGCAAACTGCCGCCGGCAACGAAAGAAAGCCGTGCCGGAAGTTCTCCGTCACCTGTGGAGTGAAGCAAGGTTGCGTGCTTGCGCCAACTTTATTTGCTTTGTATTTCTCTGTCGTGTTCAGAAAGTTACCAACGTGTTACCAACCTACCATTTATTTATAATTCGTACCGTCAATCACACAAATAGCACCCAGTAAAACAGAACTTGTACTCTTCACTCGTAAGCTGAAGCTGCCGAATCTGAACCTACCATCTCTGTTTGGAACAAAACTAGCCCTCAGCAAGGAGGTCAAATATCTCGGAATATGGCTAGACAGCAAACTCCTATGGGGTAAACAACTAGAACATATCACGACGAAAGCCACAAATGTGCTATGGCAGTGCCGACGCGCCGTCGGCAAGGATTGGGGACTAAAACCCAAGCTTTGCCTGTGGATGTACACTGTCATGGTTCGGCCAGTACTAACCTATGGCGCCGTGGTATGATGGCCAAGAACAAACTTAGTCACAACAATCAACAAGCTGCAACAGGTACAAAGGCTCGCGTGCTCCCTGATCAGCGGCTGCTCAAAATCCACGCCATCAGCAGCATTGGACATAATACTAGGCCTAACGCCCCTTCATATTTATATACAACAAGAGGCGATGGCAGCAGCATTAAGAATAAAATCCACAAACCAATGGAATGGCAGTGGAAAGATAACAGCTCACGGCAGGATTCTGGACAAGGCTATCCAAGCCATCCCGGAGGCCCGAAACGGCACCGACAGGATAGCCACAACATACATCGTGAACAAAAAGTACCAACTAGAAAATGGAGAAAAGACTAAGGATCCGAATCCGGCCCCCAACGTCATTCACGTCTTCACTGATGGCTCGAAGCAAAAACAAGGGGCGGGTTGTGGCTTCTACTGTCCTGAAACAGGGATCTCCTGAGCGCAACCTCTCAGTAATTCAACGACCGCCCTTCAGGCGGAAACCCTTGGGCTTCTTCTGGCAACAGAAGAAATGCTCTCATCAGTAAAGTCTAGGACGGCTGCAGCCACTGCAAACGAACAGACAACAATTATTTTCACAACAGACAGCGCAGCACTAATTAACGCATTGAGAAGATCTCACACAAGATCAGCTTCCCTTGCACAGTGCCACATTGCGCTTCAAAATCTATCTGACACTCACAGTGTTAAAATAAGATGGACAAAGAGTCACGACTCATGTGCAGGCAACAACGAGGCCGACTCTCTAGCAAGAGAGGGTGCGAAACGGCCACCGACCATAAATAACATAGGCCTATGTAAACCAACATCGGTGGAGATAAAAAATAGCCTGAAGATGCATTCCCAGAAGGAACATCAAAAGCAATGGGAGCGCAGATCAGACTGCAAACATACGAAGACAATACTTTCAGCCACAAACAGGCACTTGACAACCATCGTGTTAAAGCTGAGACGCGAAGACCTAAAGCTGATGGTCGGAATCATCACGGGCCACTGCGACCTCAACTACCATCTTTTTAAGATCGGAGCGACAGACAGCGACCTATGTCGTGGATGTCTTCAGGAAAAAGAAACGGTGGAGCATGTGGTACTGCACTGCTCCGCAACTAGCGAAGTCAGATCCAAAACTGGACTGCAGAAGCTGATCGGGTCTTTCTCATTCTCATCTGCATCCGAATTGTCACCAGGGATGCTCAAACACTGCTACCACCAACCCAAGGTCCTTCTCCGCTATTTTAAGGAGTTGGGCTGGCTGGGGTGAGGTTAGCAGGGGGACAATGCACAATACACCCCATTGCGGGACGTCCGTGCAGATCTCATTCCCCCACCACGAATTAGAATTAGACACTAATAGTTACTAAGAGCACCGGTGGTCTAGTGGGAGTGACCCCGCCTTCCGATCGTAAGGTCGCAGGTTCAAATCCGGTCGTGCACCAATGGATTTTTCTATCGAAAAATTTATGTGCGCAATGCCAGTGCTCTTAAACGGTGAAGGAAAACATCGTGAGGAAACCAGTTAGTATTCTAACAGCGGCGATGGGCTTGCAACCTGTCACGTATGGAATACTAACTACTGCAAAATGTGGGTATGTGCCAAATGTAATGTTTGGACGTACCTCTGACTACCCCCCTTAGACATCCTCAAAGAATCTTGAATTAGTACCTACTTGATACTGGGAGATCTGAGAGAGATATCTACCGTGCCTGGGGATCAAAGTCGTGAAGCTGTTTCAGTTTCAGTTTACTAATAGTTATTATAAATACAACAGTTGGGATGGACTTCATTATGAAAGAAAAAAAACATATTTATTTATCAAAAAAATATTTATATCATATTTATTTATTATTAAAATATAGGCTTTTTTAAGGGATTATAAACCGGATGAGGGGTTATCCCTTCCTCCGATTTTACTCATATACTTACCAGTAAATTTCTCAAGTACAAGCTATCGACTTACCAAATTTCATGCAGATCGGATAAACGGTTCTCAAGTTATTTGTACAAGTTGCGTAATATAAAAAAAACATTTACCCCGCATGGTAATATGGCCCAAATGCGCATTTTTAATTAATTCATATATTCTAGAGTGAACGGTCCCGGAGAGAGGTTTGAAATTGGCGTGATTTTGGTTGTATTCCTTAATACCAAAAATGATGACTGAAAACTTTTTGTATTCTTCACATAGTATTTTTTTTCTGTAACTAGACAATGTAAGCTATGTTCCTTTAGAATCAATATGTCAGATATTGTTGTTTTTGATTCGAAATAAGTAGGAAGAAAACTTGTAAATTTTAGCATAAAACAGTGCAAAATGCGATTGGCTTTTATTTCATTTCAGGGAAATTATTTGAAAAAATAACTATGTAGTGACACACATAAATACTATTCGAATACAAATAATACAATAATATAAGGGAAATATGCTTGAATCAGAAACCATGTTGGTATTAGGTTTGTATGGAAATCCTTCGCCTCCCCTAAGCCTTAATAGCACTGAGCGAAAAAAGTGGGGATATGGGCACAAAAAAAAATCTCCATCCACTACACACCAAAAATAAGTTCTGTGCATTCAAGGTTAGCGCTATTAAACCGTGACGCGACCTATAATTCGCAGGCTACAATGTGTCGGTCCTAAGCCCGAAAAAAGGAGGAAGGCGCTATGAAACATTTTAATAAGTTTTGAATATAATATAGAGCCTAGTAGGTACCTAACACTCAATAATATAAATACAGATGGTGCTGTAATAGACTGGTTTGTCTTTGGTCTCTACCAGTTCCTAGTTCACTAGTTCATTGCTGCCAAATCAGATTTACTCCGAAACTTAATTCTACTGTAATTATGTAGGTAACTGGTAATAAAGTATAAATAAGAAAGTATCTTGTTTCATTGAATGGTTGTGCACTATGTTGGTAGGATGTTGTTGGTAAGTAAGAGGTCAGGCAGCACTTGGGCTCTCAATCTTACCAAGTGATGACATCTGTGGCGCGGTGGGCGAAGGTCCGCCTGCGACGCAGGGGTTGCGGGTTCGATTCCCGCCTCTGGACAAATGTTTGCACGTTCTGCCAATATTTGTTCAGGGTGTTCTGGTTGTCCGTTTTCTATGTATAATAAAAAATATCTATCTATGTAATGTATTAGGTACCTAAGCAAAGAATCTGTTTTTGAAAGATGATTTCAAACTTTATTGTTCAGAAAAGCCTAGATTATGTAGATTTGGACTACTTACCTTTCAAATCAAATCTTTTTATTGCAGCTTTCACACACATGAGGTATTTACAGCCTAAAATAGCCCCTTATTCATAATCCCTATCAATTTTTAGTGGCTTGCTAGTGTTCTTGTCAGTCACTTTCATATCAACAAATAGAGATGGCAACAGACTTAGCGGCCTGCTAAGCTAGCGGAGTGCTAGAGAGCCTATGTGAATAAGGGCCTTAGTACATAATATGTAGGCACACTTAATTGACTTACATTATTATTTTCAAAACAGCACTTATGAATGCACAGTGTGCACCTGAGTTCAGTGCTTCATGAATACTGTGTCCACATCCAGTCTGTCCGCTATTAATTTCAGGTAACTGTTGGTGGTAACCTTTGTTATGTTATTGGTTAGATGCATAGATTGAACTAGTTTGATTTAGGTTGATTGATTAGGTAGGTACATGGTTCTGACTCTTGTTATAAAAATAATATTATGCTATCTGAACATTTTTTATTAACAATTTTTAATACGAAAGTAATTATAATACAATACAAATAAAGGTGTTGTTACTGAAATAACAAGGTTTATTGTGTGACATTGTTGCCGCATGCCAGATGCATTATGGACTAAAGCCACCACAGAATGGACGGCTCTGAACGGGAAACTACTTCTCTGTAGCCCACAATGAAGATGGAGAGAAAAAGTAGAGGCATCTCCAAGGTTTCCCCACGGTGACTGGAGAGAACAAAGGGAGACCTTTCCCAGCAGTGAGACACATCTGACTCAAAATAAAATAATAAATAGGTATTGTATCCACTCATGTTCTGGACTACTTAGTTCACGGACTTTGTGACATCGGAAAAAGTAGGTATTTTACAACAACTTGATTATAGGTAGGCATTATGCCACAATATGAAGAGTTGCTTTGATCAAGTTCAGCTGCTACTTAGGTTACCTGAAAGTTAGAGATGAAATTCTGATAAATGTCTTAATGATATATCATAGGCACGCATTCACAAAACTCAACAATCCAAAGAAACTAAACCTACTACCGATCTTGCCGTTATTTTTCTGTAACAAGAACACTTAGCCAGATCTCTAAAATACACACTATAACAATTACGGCAAAAAATATTTATCAATTATTCTTCCTGTGTCGCTGTAGTGTCAGCCGATGGTCGAATGCTGGGCTACAAAGATGCTAACGAATATAATCATTACGTTTGTTCATGAAAGAAAATTAATACAAATTAATGGATTGTTTATTTACGTTGCGTTGTCTGACATTCAGAGAGAACAGACAATAATAATTAGGTACTAAACAAAACAAGCAAGTCAGTGTTCAAGTTCACTAAGTCCAAGGGCTGTAAAGTATATGTATTTAATTGTGACAGTGACATTCTTTTCCACTTGTACAAGATTCTTTCGAGCATACGCTAAACGAAGCATATGATGGGCGTGTACGATGTGTGACGTCATGGCTTCAAAATACTTGGCATCGTATTCCTGACACGTGTCAGGAAAACGCAACCACGGAATACGCAACCATGGATTACACGACCCTGGAATTTGCGACCATTTTGGTTGCAAATTCTTGGCATCGTATTCCGGGGGATCGTATTTCGTATAGTTTTGTACGGCCTGGAAAACACAGCCACGGAAAACACAACCATGGAATTTGCAACCAAAATGGTCGCAAATTCCGGGGTCGTGTAATCCCGGGTTGTACATTCCGTGGCTGCGCTTTCCTGGCACCCAAATTAATGGAGGCACTACGACAAACATTTCATCAACGGAGCAGAGAGTAGAGAGAGCGGCAAAACCTCTGAACTGTCATAATCAACATTGACAGTGACATTGACTTAGGACTGCAGCAGGTGGCACATACATAGTGTTGTTTACTCTTCAACATCGTCCCTTCCTTAAACATAAACCCATGTTTGTGGCACAGTATTCCAGCTTGATGTATGGAGTAGCCTTGGTTAATAGGTCAGCGACCATTTCTCCTGTTGGAATGTATTGTACTTCTATGGCCCCTTCAGACACTTTACCACGGACATAATGGTGTCTTACATCAATGTGCTTTGTCCTGCTATGATAACCATCAGTACCTGAAAGTTTTATACAACTCTGATTATCACAATATATTGACATTTTTAGTTTTTTTAACAATGGCCAAAACTCTTCATGGTATTGTTTGAGCCACATTGCTTCTTGCACACAAGAGGACAGAGACATGTATTCTGCCTCTGTTGTAGATAATGCAACAGTTGGTTGCCTTCTGGAGTTCCAGCAGATTGAACCTCCCTGAAAAAGAAAGACATAGCCAGTACATGAGCGCCGGTCATCTTCTGAGCTTGCCCAATCAGAGTCACAATATCCATGAGCCATATCCTCATCTGGATTTTTCTTATAACATAATCTGTAGTTCTGTGTTCCTTTTAAATATCTCAAGACTTGTTTTACAGCAGTCCAATGTTGTATTTGTGGTTTGTTGTTGTATTTACTAAGCATGTTGACCACAAAACTAATATCTGGTCTCGTCCCTTGAGACAAATATAATAAACAACCAATAACTTCTTGATAGGGTACATTTTTTAATATTTGTGACTCATCTTCAGTGGGTTGTAGCTTTTCATTTACATCTATTGGAGTTTTTACTGATTTACATTCCATCATGCCAAACTTGTTCAAGACTTCTGTATATACTTTTTCTGATCCAAATAAATAATACAATTTTGTTTGTCTCTCTTCATATGCAAACCAATACAATATTTTAATTCTCCAATAACTTTCATTTTGAATTTTTCACATAATTTCTTCATTATGTCTTCATGTGTATTTTTACAGTTACTGAAAATAATCAAATCATCGACGTAAACTGCAATAAATAGTATATCTTTATTATCTGATATTCTGTAATAAATGCAGGGATCTAGACTTGAACGAGACATTCCCAACTCTTTCAATGTAGAGTCCAACCTTTTATTCCATTGTCGACTGGCTTGTTTTAGTCCATACAATGATTTTTTCAATAAACACACGATTGTCAGTCTCATACATAGGTGGTTGGTTCATGTATATTTCTTCTTCTATGTACCCCTGAAGAAATGCAGACACAGCATCCATTTGATGGATATCTAAGTCATACTTAGCTGCCAGTGCAAATAAGTATCTAAGTGAGGTTAGTCTCACAACTTTCTTCTGTGCACAGCCTTTTATTACTAGGCGCGCTTTATATTTAGCAATTTCACCCTTTTCATCAAGTTTTGTTTTAAAAACCCATTTACATGGTATAGCATGTTTCTTACTTGGTAAATCAGTGAGTTCCCAGGTACCATTTGTTATCAGAGACTTATATTCATCATCCATGGCTGCTCTCCAGGAACTTGCATCAGGGCTTGACAATGCTTCTTCCACAGTTACTGGATCTGTAATTTGTGTGACACACATGTAATTTCTAACCTGATTTTCATTTTTTTGTTTCTGATGAGGTCTCAGAGTTACATTTGATTCACTGTCTTCAAAATTACTAGTACTTGGGTAATAAGTTTCATCCCTGCAGCTTTCAAAAGATGATGTGCTCTGCGGTGACAAGGTAACATCATTTTCACTTCGTGACATATTATCATCATTTTCTGTTTGGTAACTATTATCTAAACTGATTACCTCCTCTGTGCTATTTGATGTCAATTCAATTGATGTAAGCTGAGGTTTATTTTCATCATTTAAAGTTTCTTTCATATCATTACAGTTTTCTATGAATATGACATCTCTACTTATTTCTACTTTTTTATTCTTTAAATTATACAACCTGTAGCCTTTGGAATGTTCACTATAGCCTAGAAATATCATTCCATTTGATTTTTTATCCCATTTTGAGCGTTTTTCCTTTGGAATATGAACCATGGCCTTTGAACCAAAGATTTTCATGTGAGAAATGTTAGGCATTTTTCCTGTCCATACTTCCTCAGGTCTGAAATGACTCTTGATGGAGACCTGTTGACTATATATGCTGCTGTGGCCACTGCTTCAGCTCAAAAACCTTTGTGTAGCTCGGCATCAAACAACATGCATCTAGCTCTCTCCACCAAAGTCCGGTTCATATGCTCAGCAAGTCCATTCTGCTCGCTTGTATATGGGTTACTCAGCTGATGTTGGATACCAGCCTTGGCTAGAAAATTTCTGAAATCATTATTAACATATTCTTTTCCATTATCTGTTCTTATTGTTTTAATTTTATGGTCCAACTGATTTTCCACTCTGTTTTTAAAGTTTTCAAATACTGATTTTATATCAGTTTTATTTTTTAGAAAATAAATAAAAACTTTTCTTGAATAATCATCAATCAGGGTAATAAAATACCTAGCCCCCCCTATAGATGGGGTTTCCATCAAAGAGAATGTAAACTACGAGAAGAGGCGGGACCACAGAACACATTATATCCTTACGGACTAACTAACAAAATAAGTACCTACAACCCGGTCAGAATATCTGTGCACCTCGCTGGAATGCGGCGCCTCTCCCGCTTCCCCTGTCACCTCTCCGCGCACTCCCCGGGGCGACTGTACGGTTAGCATCTTCGTTGGCGATACACGTCCTGATAATTTTGATATTTTCGCTTTGTTGTTGTTTTGTTTTTTTTTAATTTATTGTTAAGTTTAGACTGTTTACTGTTAAGTTTGGACTGGTTTGGTTGTTATTAAAATTGTTGTAGCTGTTAAACTGAAGTCATGGGAAAAACAATACACAGCGAATCAAGAAATTTAATCTTGACTGAGTTTAATAATAAATGTTTTTGTAATCAAAATTATTGTTTTTTAATAACAAACCCTTCATCAATAATAAATTGATTTGAAAAGGTTAGTAATTTTTTTTTACGTCCACATTTCTCGAAAAAACTTTTTTTCACACCGTACCCAGACTGCCGATATGACGTCACGAAGTCAGGTGCACAGATATTGTGACCGGGTTGTACCTACTTAGTACAGCATAGAAGTTTTTATTAAAAATATTGGATAATATATATATTATTATCTTGGATTATATAATATTGGATTTAGGTAGTAGGTACATATGTACCTACTACCTAAATCCAATATTTTTATTAAAAACTTCTCTTTGTAGCTTTGTTTTCTCTCTGCAGAAATTTGTTCCGTTGGTCTGGGTGTACATGTATAATTTATGATTAAACGAACTTACTTGTACGTGAAGTTCTATCATAATTATACGAAGTGCTTCGTTCGAAGAGATGAGTAACCTGTAAGATTGTTTTATTAATATAAAATAGGTATGTAACTTGTAGTAGTAGGTCCAGTTATCATCACTCCACTTACTTTGAGGGTATTTGTGATTTTTTTATAGCCTGCCTACGGCCGTCGCCCGCTCTGTTCGTCATTTAGTTTGGAGTCAACCAATCACTCCTCATAAGACGATATTTCCGAAAAGTCGGGTTGCGCTCATGCGACAATTGGGCCGGGTGGGTGTTGGTTACTCATCTCTTCGAACGAAGCACTTCGTATAATTATGATAGAACTTCACGTACAAGTAAGTTCGTTTAATCATAAATTATACTCGTGCTTCGTTCTCGAGATGAGTAACCTGTAAGATTGTTTTATTAATATAAAATAGGTATGTAACTTGTAGACTTTGAGAGGACACCATTAGGTTACTTGAAGGAAATATCAATAAAATTCATTCCTTAAATGCAATATTTATTTGTCTACACCATTTATAGGTACCTACATAATTATCATTAGGTAATTATTAATGTACAGCTATCTAATCATACTTTTATCTATTTATTTCTTAATAAACAGTTCAAATATAATTTAACTAGTTAATTAACACATAGTTAACATTTTTGATCATGAAACTTATATATATTTTGTTTATCAAATTTTAACAAAAAATAAAAATTAGTTATCTATAATCAACCTGGCCAAGGAATCGCTTTGATCACAGATTACAGTTTTATCGTAGAACCTAGCGAATGTGTTAGACGTACCGCTCCAGCCAGCAGTTTTACGGATTGTATCTACACTGAGGCCGAGGCGGCGTGCACGAGAGGTGCTCGCGTGGCGAGTGCTATGCGCGCTAAATATCGATACATCTATCCCACATTCTTTTAAAGTCGACTTTATCCAACGGCTAATCGATTGTGAACTAACAATCGCGTGCGGTTTTCTGTAGCTAATAAAAAGATAGCGACAGTTACCTCTTAGCTCTCTAGTTCTTTCTAAATAAGAAAGGAGCGTATTTGCAGGGCATATTTCTGGCTTTTGTCTAAAAAATGGCAAGTGTAAGGTTGGCTGATTACAGCCAACCCGCGAGGTTTTTATTATGTCTGGAATTTTAATATCTATTTGTAAATTTGTTTGGCTTATATTTTGTATATCTATTTTTGAAAGTGTTTGTACGCGATGTGCTGTTGTTAATGCCAGCAATATTGCACATTTTTTAGACAATTGCTCCAGTGATAAACCCTCGTTTGGGTATCGTGTTGCAAGTGCTTCTAGTACGAGCGACGGGTCCCAAGTAACGTCATATTTTGGGGTAGGAGGCTTTAGTCGAAACACCCCCTTGAAGAAACGTTTTATTCTATCGTCTTGAGACACATTAGATCCGATCAATATAGCTAACGCAGATTTGTAAGTATTTAGGGATCCATATTGAGAGCCTGAATTAAACAGATATGTAAAAAAAGAAAGAATCGAAGGAATAGACGCTTCGTAAAAATCAAGTCCATTTTCTTGAGCATAACTAAACCAACGCTTAAGGCAGACATTGTATTGTTTGGTGGAGTTGGTGGACAAAGAAGCCAGCATAATATCTATTGAATCTGTGGGAGCGCCTCTTCGCAGTAGCGCCGCCCGCAGAGCACCCCGGCAACCAGGGTAAGACTCGACTTGATGTTGTCTCGACTGAAATGAGAGACGAGAACGTTTTCACAGGGCTTAAACGTTATAGTATTACTAATCAGCAAGCGCAAGAAAACTGGAAACCATGGTTGTGTCTCCCATAAAGGGACAACGAGTATTCCCGTTGCTTTATCTAAAATAATTTTTCTCAAGGTTTTTAATATTACCGAGATAGGTGGAAACGAATAAAAGAAGAACTCTGACCAGTCGATGGTAAATGCGTTTATTGCGAAGGCATCTGGATCTTTATGCCATGAGACGTATTTAAGGCATTTTTTATTTATTCGACTAGCGAATAGATCGACTTGGGGCTGACCAAAGATAGTGGTTAACCTTTGAAACGCAGATTTTGACAGTTCCCACTCGATATCTGGATGGGTGCGCCTCGACTCAGCATCTGCTATTGTGTTATCTTCTGATCGGATATAAGACGCATAAATGAAAATTTTTCGTGATTCACACCATTGCCAGATATCTTTGGTGATTTTTGTAAGATGTGGGAACTGTACTCCTCCCATTCTGTTGACATACGACACTGCTGTGGAATTGTCGATTCTGAGAAGTATTTGGCAATTTGAATAATTTTTGGCAAAAATCTTAACCGCAATGAAGGTGGCGAGCAGTTCAAGGTAATTAATATGTTTTTTGCATTCTTCATTGGACCACTGGCCACTGGCAGTCTCGTCACCGCATGCTGCGCCCCACCCCGTCGTTGAGGCGTCAGAGAATATTTCGATGTCATATCTGTCTTCTAAAATACGATGTTTTGAATTTTCCACTGTATTAAGCCACCACAGGAATTCTTTTTGTACATAATTTGGTATATTTATTAACCTTTCGTAGTTATCATCGTTAGCCAAATTTAAATATTTACATCTCTCTAAATCTTTGGTGTAGAGCCAGCCATATTCTACGGCTGGACACGCTGAGACCAGTAGTCCAATGATCTGTGCAAACTGCCTAACTGTACATATTTTGAGATGAATAAATTTTAGTAATTCTTCTTTTATGCGTTTTCTTTTTTCTTGGGGCAACGAGACTTCGAATCTATGAGAGTCAAGGATAAAACCCAGGTATTTACACTTGTTAGATGGTTGAAGATTGCTTTTTTCTTTGTTAATTATAAAGCCTAAAGAGCATAGTAACTGCTTTGTAGTTCTAATATTGTTAAGGCACTCTTGATAAGAATAACCTATCAAATTGATATCATCTAGATATATTGTAGACACGAAGCCGCCAGATCTTAAAAGCTTAACGATTGGTTTCGTTATTTTTGTAAACACGTAGGGGGCTGTACTCAAGCCGAATGCTAAAACGTTAAACTCATACAATTTATTATTCCATACAAATCTTAAATATTTTCTGCTTTCCGGATGAACTTTGATAAAATGATAAGCATCTTTAATGTCTAGTGTTGCCATATAACAGTTTCGAGACATTAATTTCAAAGTCGTGCGAAAGTCCTCAATCTTGAAATGTGGGGCATCTATAAATTTATTTAATTATTTCAAGTTGAGTATGAACCTCATTTTACCATTCGGCTTCGGTCGCAAGAAAACATTCGATATGAATTGGTTTCTACATGGTTTACATTCTGATATTGCTCCATATGACTCTAGTTTGTGAATGGCTTCGACTATTAGTACCCTATCAGAGTCAGAGTAATTATGAATCGGCGGTGGACACAATTGAGTGACAGGCTTGGAAAAAATGATTTTGTATCCTTCATCGATCCACGAAAGTATCGTGCGATCGTTTGTGATCAGAGACCAGGCTTTATAGAAATAAGACAATTGACCTGCGTATTTTACCTCGTCTAGTATCGCCTGCGAGCGGACCTCGGCGGCGGCGGCGCACAGTGGGTGAAAATTCGTAGTTGCCTTTCATAGGATTTTTGAAAAAAAATCTTCCTTAATCGGGGGATTTAAGTAAACAGATTTGTTACAAAACTCAAAACATTACATAATTTTTTCATTACGCGACTTTTTTGCGGTTAAACACCATGTAATACGAGTTTGTGTGTTTCAAATGTATGAAAACGAAATTTGTTTTCATCATAACTTTTTTTTGTATTCGAATGTAAAGCTGATACTTTTAGGTATTATAGTAGAACTTGTAACAAAGCTATAAAGCTTTCGATCTTAATCTGGAACGGACCGCTTCAAAAGATATGATTTTTACAAAAATGCCAGTTTTAGTGGTATTCATGTATGGGGTAATGTTCTACTAAGTTCGAGTTTGATCAAAAATTATGGTCATTATTATTATTTGATAGGTATCTAATCGCTTTTTAATGACTTTTGACCTTTTATCTAACCGATAAATAACAAAACTATTCAAATACAATTATGCAAAAGTGATATTTTGAATTACGACTAACAACTACACTTAAACCTATAACTGTATTCAAAACCTACTCATTATTGTTCCACTAGGTATGACAAAATATTTGGTTTAATTAATTAGGGTGATCAAGGTCATATTATATCGAAAAAAAAACTATTTAAAAAAGTAATATTTTATTTACAACTGCTATATACAATGAAGCGGACTTATTATTAATCTTATAACTCTAATATATATACAATAAATAAAACAAAAGCACCAATAAGCGACATGCAATTCACAACTTTACCAACTATCACAGAAATACTAACTACCTATATAAGTAACTTACAACAGAAACAACTAAATATAACAACGATTTAATAAACAAATGATTTGATGCTTTACAAAGAAAAGACAAGGAGTGGTCGGAGTCACACAAGTTTCCTACTATCTACAAATTCTATATTTTCTTTAATCTACCCTAGAAGTTAATATCAATAACAATTTAGCTTCATCTGAAATAGGTAAACGAAGTTTGTTTATTTTAGGCCTAAAACTAGAGATATAGGGATCAGATGATATCATTAAATGATGGATAATATCCTCATTTGTTGCAATTCTACTAATTTTACGTGACTGAAACACTCTGGAATGCTTAAAATCTTTGTTTCGAGCCTCAGATGCCTCTTCAGAGATAGTATAAAGTTATTGTGTTCAATTATGTCCGCTCCATGTATGAGTAATTTATGCACGCTTGAATGCATATAGTACCATGCATAGAGCTCAACATATCTTTGAGCTGTTGAAGCACAATATTGTCGGAACTTTTCCACATCAACAAACTCTCCGCAAGATATTACCTGAAGAATTACGCCTAAGCTTTTAATTAACTCTATATCTACACCCGTGATTCGCGCAGTAATATCCGGATTTGCGAAAAATCTTCTAGCAGTATTTCCATCGTTGGTAGTGCCTGCACCTTGTTTCACAACATCCACAAGTAGCCCCATTTCCTCCCGAAATTTGTCTTGGATATCCTTTTTCCTATCGGCCAATTGTTTTTTCTTGTCGTCTCCTTTTGCTTGCCATTTCTTGAAGTCAAGACGGTAAGCTATATGCAAAATACATTCCATGCATCTAATACGTGCATGTAGAGTAGAAAGGCCAAACTTAAAGATATCGACAGATTGGTGTCTCTGTGATACCATTGTGATGTCATTCATTTCTGTGGGTTTAGCTTTGCAGATATCACATGTCGATGTTGATGTATCAGAAAGATGAGATGTTATCTTGCCATCGATCATAGTCATGTGAAGTTTGTGTTTAATGCTGGCATTATCAACAACACTCGGCTGTAGAACAGTAATTTCGCTTTCTATTGACGCCATTTCTTCTTTTATATTTAAATCATTTTCCTTGGCAAATTTAAAATATATTGGCCGACAATATAATGTTGAGGATGCTTTAGGATTTTCCCAAACAACGTCATCAGTGTTTTCTTTCAGTAGTCTTAATGGTACAAATGAACACATGAAAATACTTGAATCATCGCCTTCTATTTTTTGTTTGTAGTTGCTATGTCCAGAGGCGCCATCAAATCCTCACTTACTGACCACAGTGTAATTACTGCCAGATTCAGTTTCCACCGTTTTACAAAGTCTGTTGACAGTTTTATCTAAAATATATTGCAGTTTGAGTTTAACTTCGGTGTCAGTTATAACCATGTCTTCTTTTTTTACATAGCACTCTATTTTCTCGGTCTTTAGAGCATCATAAGATGGAAAAATATCACTTCCCATATCTCTTGTTGTTTGCTTTAAAGTGATGTACCTATTGCCATTTTGATAACTTCAGTGATGTTGTCAAGCCCAGTGCCTTATCTGCAGAGCAGGTTCGGTTGTTCGACTTAATGCAAGATCGAAAGATTGATGCATTCTCAGGGTGTTTGTGTAAATGCTTTAATAATTCAGCTAAGTCATTTTTTTTTCTATTTCAGCTTTCTTGGTTAAAGCGAAGTAAAGAGTGTCAAAGTCATAATTGGCGAGAACATCTTCAGTTCTCCTTCTTTTTTGTAATGGATGTAAGTCAACAAATTCTTTTCGTGGAGTAAATGTAGAGGTTGATGTCGACACAGATACACTTTCAGGCACAGTAAATTCCATAAATTTTTTTGGTGTTGTTACTATACATTCACTTACCGAGACTTCTTCATGTCTATCTCGAGGACATGAGAGTTGTTCACTTCGAAATTGTTGAATGTTGAGTTGCTGCTAAGAGTTGAAGCTAACACTTTTTCAAACAAAACGTGTGCACTGAATGAATTTTGCCTCATAAGTGCAAAAATGTCAAGATTTGACACTAGTCCTTCCATACTGAGCAAATTAGAATTAAGGTAAAGAGAACGTTTCGGTACTAATTGGTAGCCAAAAGTGAAATGAAATTTAGGAACTCTCAGTATTTATAGTCTAAAACATAATTTTAGTTTTAAAACTAAAATCTAATAATGCGTTATCAGGAATCATTA
The DNA here is from genome assembly GCA_963576535.1 of Plemyria rubiginata. Classification (NCBI taxonomy): domain Eukaryota; kingdom Metazoa; phylum Arthropoda; class Insecta; order Lepidoptera; family Geometridae; genus Plemyria; species Plemyria rubiginata. Next base: position 372,749 of record CAUYVL010000003.1, read on the forward strand.
ATTAGTATTCCATAACAAGAACCCATGGTACCTGTAAAAGCCATCTAGGTACCTAAAAATAGTACCTTCACTCAATAAACAAAGAGCCTAATCATTCAAATTACCTGTTTTGTCAAGCACTGACCCTAATCACCCGAACGAGTAACTCAAAAATAATTTACCACACAATGCGTATTGAAGACAGGGACAGTAATGGTGGTCTCTAGGTAAGGCTCTACATAAATAAAGGGGAATCAATAACAAGATAGTACGTAAGTGATCGAAAAAGTAAAAACTATGATCGTAATTCAAAATATCACTTTTGCATAATTATATTTGAATAGTTTTGTTATTTATCGGTTAGATAAAAGGTCAAAAGTCATTAAAAAGCGATTAGATACCTATCAAATAATAATAATGACCATAATTTTTGATCAAACTCGAACTTAGTAGAACATTACCCCATACATGAATACCACTAAAACTGGCATTTTTGTAAAAATCATATCTTTTGAAGCGGTCCGTTCCAGATTAAGATCGAAAGCTTTATAGCTTTGTTACAAGTTCTACTATAATACCTAAAAGTATCAGCTTTACATTCGAATACAAAAAAAAGTTATGATGAAAACAAATTTCGTTTTCATACATTTGAAACACACAAACTCGTATTACATGGTGTTTAACCGCAAAAAAGTCGCGTAACGACAAAATTATGTAATGTTTTGAGTTTTGTAACAAATCTGTTTACTTAAATCCCGCAATTAAGGAAGATTTTTTTTCAAAAATCCTATGAAAGGCAACTACGAATTTTCACCCACTGTGCGGCGGCGGCTTGCGCGACGAGTACGTGCGTGCGGCGCGCGGCTCCGGAGTCGCCGGCGGCGGCCGCGCTGGTTGCGCCGGCGTCGTCGGAGTCGCAGGCGTGTATCGCCGCGACGTCGCCGGTTGCCTGCGACCAGCGACTGGGGTTTTCCAGTTTTTTGTCTGCGGCTTGTACTGAGTTTTAAGCTCGGTGCCTGATTTTGTTACAGCTTTAGCCGTCTTCAAGGAGTCGGTCAGGTTTTCTCCGAATAAAGACTTGTCGATCTTTGTATCGAGCAAAGGTTCTTTCATTTCTTTTTTAAGCGAGTAAACGGCGAGGTTTCTTCGTGACACGGAGTCATTATATTGGGCATCGCATATGAGTCGAGCAGTGTCCATAAGGCGTTTAATTTGAGCATTATCTCTTTCTTTGGCCTCCAGAGCATGAGAAATCGCTTCTCCTATACAGGATATAGCCGCAGCGATTCGCTTTTGACGAGATTCGATGAGTTTATCACGTTTCACGGTATTCTCATTTAAAGCAACTTTAATTTCTGCGTTTAGGGCCGGTGCTCCGATCAACGTACAATTGCCTGGGATTAGGTATTTGTCACAAAGTTCCTTGCGATTATCTTTGTTTAAGCCGTTGGTAGCGATGTGGTTAAAACGTGCTGCCAGTTCGGGTCGGATATTTTTTCCATATTCTACTGTAGCCGTCGGGTCATCGCCTAGAATTTCTAGGATTTCGTTGTCGAATCCTGATTCTTCCGAATTACCTTCTAACGGCGACACTGCATCATCCTCTAGCTGATTTGATTGCCCTTCTTGTGAAGTAGACGGCGCTGGCGGTGGCGGAGGCGGCGGCGGAGGCGGCGGCGGAGGCGGCGGCGAAGGTGCAGTCGGCGGTGTCGGTGTCGGCGGCCTCGTGAAGTTTTCACGTTGTTGGCCTTCATACGGAAGAAGAATAGAATCTATATCCGTGCTATCTCTCGGTGGGCTCCGAATTACCCCGTCTGAAAATATTTAGACGGACTTTGTGTGAACCCATTTGTGTCATAGGTATACGATACACTTTTATGGGGGGTAGGTAAGTACCATTATGACAGAATTGATCTTCTTATTAAAACATGTTGCAGGTCTCTGACTAGGTATATATTATACGTTCGGATGGTCCCGCAGACGTCCTTTTGCGTTAATTTATCTTTTAGATAATCGATCAACAGAGGCAATATGTTCGATGGCATACGCTCGGATAGTCCCGCAGACGTCCATGTGCGTTGTCCATTACGTCGAGCAAGCTCAACATTTTTTTATAAATTATTATGAAGGTATTTATGATCTCATGGTAGGTTACGCTCGGATAGCCCCGCAGGCGTCCTTGTGCGTTTACCTTTATAATGAGTCTGAGGTTTAGACGGTTAGGTAAAAATATGCATGTACGTACCGTTTTGTTTTTCAGGGGACTGCAAGGAGTCTTCCGAAGATGACGACATAATCCTTCTGCGATTTTTACATTTCTTTAAAAACTTTTCTATTTTACGCAACTTTTTTGATACACTATTATTATCTTCCTCGTCGTGCTTCCTTTTAGGCATTTCGTCACGATATTTGACCGAAATGGAAATAAAATGTAAAATATTTTAAGCACGTGCGGAGTGATTGACACTGAAATTACGAATGACGAACAGAGCGGGCGACGGCCGTAGGCAGGCTATAAAAAAATCACAAATACCCTCAAAGTAAGTGGAGTGATGATAACTGGACCTACTACTACAAGTTACATACCTATTTTATATTAATAAAACAATCTTACAGGTTACTCATCTCGAGAACGAAGCACGAGTATAATCAAAAATATCTATCTATGTAAGTATATAATGTATTTAATATATCAGTCATCGAGAACCCATAACACAAGCTTTGAGTAGCTTACTTTTGTTAGTACGGACTAGCTGAACAGAGCAGTTTACGCAGATCTAGCCAGCATGCATAAGGCGTGGTCGTGCTGGAGTGCTCTAGGGTGCCTGCAGGGGATGGGTGACTATTACTCACACACAAGGAATAAAACTCCAAACTGCAACGGTAGCTATTCTTCTATTACTTGTATCAACAAAGTATATTACAATAGTACATTATTGCATCGTCAATTACATAAGGATAAGATTAAATTAGAATATATCAGGTATATCAGGTATATATCAGGTACCTATATCAAATAAATTTAGGAACGTGTTCACAGCATTATTGAATTTTGACAAGAGGAAGTGACACAGTCATTTTGTATAGACTAAAATATGTTGGTCTTCCTTACTCTATGAAAAGTTAAAGCGTACACTAAAAGACCGAAATCACTCTGCAGCTTCTGTTTTCTCCCGCATTGTTGATGTAATGATGGAGCATTGTGATGCCGGTGCGATGGCCAGGCGTGTTATTGCTTGCTGGCTCATGCCATGAATATCTGATCTGCGCGGTCTTGTTGTATCTTATGTCGCCCCAGTATCTTATAACCACCATGACTTGTATTTCAACCGGTATGTCTCCTCCAAGGCTGTCTTCGGTCAAGTCATGGCGAAGAATTTCAATGATCCTCAGCATATTTTCTTTTGAGAATTGGTACCTCCCTCTGAAGTCCTCTTCGGAGAGTTCAACAAGCGTATCCCACCTTTCTCTGAACTCTCTGGGCCTCCACTGCTAGATTAAGTTTAGGCCGAAGACAGTATCCCCGACCGTGTCGCGAAAAACGCGTAGGTACATCGTTCAAGTCCTCCTTTTTTAGGAAAAAAATATTCTCAGTTGGTAAACAAGATAATCATGGCCAAAGACCTTTTACCTATAACTAGACTGTGCACCAAGGCGCAAAAACCGGTCCGCGTGAGAAGGCTCCTGGTGGGAGTGTGTCCCTTTCTAATGAGGTGACCATGAATAACCATACAGAACACGGGACAAATTGCTTGTACGATTGCGTATCTTAACATATTGATGACCTATTTACGCTAACATATTTATATAAGTAAAAAAATTACTAAAACACCGCGTGTGTATATTTTTTTTAATCTACATCACTTTCCCTACACGTGGGTTAAGGGTCGGAAATACTTTTTTTTTCCTCCCTTTATAATAGGTAAGTATCATCTGAACTACCGTTAATTTGGCAAAAACCTAACAACATTCACTCCTTACAGAGGTAGTTAAAAAAAAGCTAGGTTTGTCAAATGTGAGATATCACCATAATATCATATTTATTATTATTAAACCAGTAAAATAGAGGAGGTCAAAATATAAACCTGATGCAATATTCTGGAATTAATTTTTATTGAATTTGTTTTATACATTGCTGGACAATACTGTTTTACGCAATTTTTGTTTTAATGTAGCCTTATCTACTACATACTTGAGGGTTAGAGACTTTCCGTAGCTTCTAAGTCTTAAATTTAAGATTATTTGACCAACACACTTTTAGGCGTTGTTGTAACACTTTCACATCTCGACGTAATTTCTTTTTACGTGGTGTGTCAGTAGTTGCAGCGGATTTTGTTTGCGTACAAACACTTTCCGTAATGGTAATCTCCATTACGGAAAGTGTTTGTACGCAAACAAAATCCGCTGCAACTACTGACACACCACGTAAAAAGAAATTACGTCGAGATGTGTGGCACTTTCTTGCAGTTTTGCCTTTTTTGGTGCTGGTCCTACCTCTTCTATAGGTACAGACATTGCTTAAAACATGCACTCTTTTTTTGTAGGGCACGACCTGTAAAGATATTTGAAGTTAATGGGAAACGGTAGGTAGGTAGAAAAGAGTAGACTGGAGCAGAGCAGAATATAAATTATATTTCGTGCTACGTCCTCAATATTAGTAACCTGAAAATTAATATTTTATTAAAGTGTTCACAAATTGTAGTAACGCCTAAGTACTACCGCTCTTTTACACTATTTTGAAAGATTATGACTCAATTTCCGGCGCTCCCGTTGGTTCCGTTTGGCTGTTTACGACAGTCGGGTCGGTCGGTCGGTCGCTCAGTCGCTGCCATGCTCGGACTTCATTCGTCTTTTAGTGCTTCACCGTTGCTTCACCGCTCAACACAGCTCAGCACTAACCCACATAAAAACGTTTCGATACTTTATTTAATTCAACTCAGTGTTTTTCTAGACTACGATTGAAGATTTATTCGTAGCTTTTGGATAAAAGTGATAAAAATGCCTAAAAGGAAACGCTCGATTACAAAGGATTTCGAGTGCCTTCGGAAAAAGATGAAAAAGCTCGAGCAAGAACTCGACAAGTCTCGTCGAGGTAGAAGGAAAATCCGTGTAATCGATTCATCTTCTTCGTCATCAGCGCCGTCGTCAAGGGAATCGTCGCCGTCTCCGCAGCACTCGCAAGGTATTTATTTCCTACCTTAAAAAAAAAAAAAAAAAAAAACTATTTATACCCACAGTTTGCGTATAACTCTGTGGGAGTTATATCTTACCTAGTTTTACAACTACGTAGGTACTTAAACATGCTATGTAACTCGAGCAGCTTTTAGGGCTGTCTCACTACAAGCAATTTATCTGGTTTGCGTATTTTTCCTAGAGAACTTTACCTTACCGCACTAAATAAAATGCTTGCGCATACCTATTGAGCTACATGCCTAAGCGTCTTTCTTTTTGGCTTTGCCTAATATTTAAATATATAGGTAACTACCTATCAGTATGTTGAGTCTTATATTATTACGTCGTAAATGCTTTCTATTGCACCTGAATTTGCTATGTAACTCGAGCAGCTTTTAGGGCTGTCTCAACACAAGCAATTAAATCTGGTTTGCGTATTTCTCTTTGAGAGCTATACCTTACCTTAATAAATCAAGAACCTGTGCGTAACTATTTAGTTATGCCTCACAGTCTACACGACTACATGTTTGCGTATAATTCTTTGGGAATTATATCTTACAATTTGCTCAAGCATGAAATCGCTACTTTCAGGCGAAGATGACCAATACGCTCGCACCCCAGAAGGAAGTGCGAGCAACGATCAAGACTTGCTGTCGCAGGACCATGGTGAGGGGTCACTTGAAGCTACGGCGGACTTAACCATAACTGCAGCTGGCTCATCCACGGCAGTGGCTATAACCACGCAGGACAATAGTACGGGCGAGGTGCTTGAAAACTCAAGAGACCCTGCTACATGCGATGATGCACTTGACAGCCTCATTAGATATCTTAGGAGAAGACCCTTCAGCCGTTATAGAATATGGCCCTGAAATTCATAAAGACCTAGCCAGCCGCTTTGAACATATAGCAACGAATGGTTTAGAGACGAGTCAGCGAAAGGAATTGTTTGCAAAATACCTCATTCCATCGAATTGCACACGAATGGGTGCGCCGATTTTGAATGCAGAAATAAAAGCAGCATTACCAGAAAACATGGCTAAGAGAGACAAAGCCCTTGAAATGAAACAGAAGCAGCTTGCTACTGCCATTTCATGCCTGGCCTCTGCGATGACAGAACAATTCACATCCTCGCAGATCAACCAAGGGTTACTTAAAAAACTTATGGATACAACTCGCATGCTTTGTGACATTCAACATACCGACTCTAAGACTAGAAGGAATTTTGCCATGTTTTCTGTGAAGAAAGAAATGAAGGAACACCTGTCAAATACCAAAATAGACAAATCCCTTTTTGGAGAAAACTTGTCCGAGGCTCTGAAAGCAGCAAAAGCCGTAAGTAAGTCAGGAACTGACTTAAAATTTAATCAAAGAAACTTCAAGAAAACCGCCACATCGGTCAATTCCAAACCACACCCAGGAAAGAATTTAAACTGGAAGACGCCGGTCCCAGCACGCAGGCAGCAGGGACCCCAGCCAGCGACAAAGAATCGAGGGCCTGCTTATCGCCGCAACCAGCACACCAACTCATCGCGGAGATCATCGCCTCCGCCGAGGACGACCCGCCGCCAGTAGATTCGGTAAAGTACGCAGGTCAACTGGCTTTATTTCATAAACAATGGTCCCTGATCACTACAGATTCTTCAATCTTAGACTGGATTAAAGGCTACAAGATTAAATTCTGTCAGCCTGTCTTTCAAAACCATTTACCCAATACTGGTAACTATTCTGACATAGAATCAGGTCACTTTGATGATTCTATCAGCAACCTCCTCCAAAATGGAGCAATCTCAAAATGCGCCCCTTGCAATGGACAATTCATCTCTTCGATTTTCATGAGACCAAAACCTAATGGAAAGATGCGCCTAATATTGAATTTAAAAAATCTTAACAAATTTATCAATAATAGTCACTTCAAAATTGAAGACCTACGAACTGCTGTAAAACTTGTGTCCAACGACTTTTTTCTAGCTACAATAGACATTAAAGATGCATACTTTTTAATTAAGATGGACGATGATTCCAAGAAGTACCTAAGGTTCATTTGGAGAGAAAAAACTTACCAATTTAATGTCCTACCCTTCGGAATAAATACTGCCCCTTATATATACACAAAATTGATGAAACCCGTCATGAAACTATTGAGATCCGCTGGTTATTTATCAACCATATATTTAGATGATATTTTACTAATAGGACGTTCATACAATGAATGTGTTAATAATGTAAACATTACTCTTAGTCTGCTTAAAGCCCTAGGCATCATAATCAACTCGCAAAAAAGTAATTTAATCCCATCCACATCTTGTAAATTCCTAGGGTTCATAATCAACACCCACACAATGCAAATAGGTCTTCCAAAAGACAAACAAATGCGTGTCAAAAGTGAACTAGAATGGTTTGTTAAAAAATCTCGTTGCAAAATTAGGAGATTTGCAGAATTTATTGGTTTACTAATATCTACATGTCCAGCTGTTGAATACGGCGTGCTATACACGAAAGAATTTGAACGTCAAAAATTTCTAAATTTATTACCTGACAACAACTTTGACAAAACCATGACCCTCCTACCATCCCTATCAAATGAATTTCAATGGTGGCTGCGGGCCATTAAAAACCCTGTCCACAGAATCCGCGACAATAGTTTTTTAATAGAGATCTTTTCTGACGCCTCAAAGACGGGGTGGGGCGCCGCATGTGGTAATGAGACCGCGAGCGGTCCCTGGTCTGAACGAGAATGTGAACTCCACATCAACGAGCTTGAATTATTAGCTGCCTACTTTGCCGTTAAGACATTTACAAAACATTTAGAGAACTGTCAAATCTTGTTACGTGTAGATAATTCCACTGCCTTATCATACATTAACAGAATGGGTGGTATCCAGTTCCCTCACTTAACACATACTGCAAAAATGCTATGGCAATGGTGCGAGTCAAAAAGGATCTTTGTCTTTGCATCTTATATTAAATCCAGTGAAAATATAACAGCTGATGCAGAATCTAGAAAATGCCATCCAGATATAGAATGGGAACTGGCTAACCGTGCGTTTGAAATCATTGTTCATAAATTTGGCACCCCTACTGTAGATTTATTCGCCAGTAGGATCAATAAAAAATGTAATGTAACGTGTCACCATGAGTCAGCCTGCCCAGCCATGCCAGGCTTCAAGCCAGAAGCCTCGCCAAGCCAGGCTTCAAGCCAGAAGCCTCGCCAAGCCAGGCTTCAAGCCAGAAGCCACGCCAAGCCGGGTATCAAGCCTGATACCGCGCCAAGCCACGCCAAGCAAACCATCGACAACAGAGCCGCTTCTGATTGGTCGGACATAATTAGTCATTGGTGGGAATGTTACCTCCCCAACGTCGGGTGGGGTTTTGCTATATATAGGCGGAGAGCCCATTTTGTGATTTTTTTCAATTGTACACCTACTCTTGGCAGTCTGAATTATATTCTTTGTTCGAGACCTGACTTTTATATTCCCTGGCGTTTTAATCAGAAAGTGGGATGAAGCGTCATCGTCCTGAAGGATCTGGACAAAGGGTTCGCCCACCAGGCTGGGGTTCCTTGGAACAAAACGACAGCGATGAAGATAGTGACTCCTCAACTCCTCCTGCCAGAAAATTACTCAAATCCTTGCTAGAAAACGAAGTCAACAGGGCGATACGCGACCTCGACCAAGATACCACATCGCTTGGCGGCATCAAAAATCACCGAGCCGCATCACTTATCCCAGAGTTCGACCCGGAGGGAGAAGATTGCACTGTATCAGCTTGGTTGAAGAAAATTGATCAACTTGGGGACATACATGATTGGAATGACAAAATAAAAGCATTCCACCTACAAGATAAACTGCGCGGTCAAGCCCGTAAATGGTACAACCGACTTGAAGAATACGATTATTCCTGGGACGAATGGAAGCAAATGCTACTTCGTGCTTTCCCGAAACATCGTGACTACAGCGCACTTTTGGACGAAATGATGCAGAGAAGAAAGTTACCCAACGAAACAATGACGAAATATTATCAAGATAAAGTCTCCATGTGCTTCCGTTGTAAGCTAAGCGACAGCGCCAGTGTCTCGTGCATTATTAGAGGCCTACCCTCCTCACTACAACCAAACGCACGTGCATTTCAATGTAAGCGACCTGATGAACTTTATGAAGCTTTTCTTTGTGCTCTCGATGATTATAGAGGGTCGATTCCAGAAGTTCGTGCAACTTTCAAGGACACAAGACAGCCGCAGGTACCCGAAAAAAAGGTCGATCAACCCAGACACCGATCCTTGTCCGCGTTGCAAGAAGACAGGGCACATGCTGCGTAACTGTGCACTGCCTGACCAACGGGTCTGTTTTAAATGTGGGGCACAGGGCCACATTGCTACGCGGTGCTCAGGTTCGAGCACACAGTCGAAAGTTCCAGCATCCGTTGAAGCGAGAAGTAATATCAAAGATATCAAAGTACTGCAAAATTACAGTAGTGCCTACAAGAAAGTCGCCAAGATCAATGGAGTTTACGTCAAGGCGTATATTGATTCGGGGAGTCAAGTCAATGTCATTAACAGTCAAATTTCTAGACTTTTGTCACTTGGCGTAGTACCAACAAGCACAATACTAAAAGGATTCTCTGGTGGAATGATTACGAGCCGAGGAAAAGTTAATTTTAATCTAGAAGTTGACGAAATCCAAATCGAATGTAAAGCACATGTAACGGACCTGGAAATGGATGGAATTAATTTGCTGATCGGCCAGCCCGTGATCAACGACAAAAACATGTCGTTAATTGTAAGAAACGGCACGGCCACGTTAATACGAGAGCCAGAAACCAAGCAATTTGATGTGGCAGTAGATCTCCAAAAATTCAAGGTAGTCACAGCAAGCCATGAAACTCTGCCACCTGGTACATCAATCATTAAAGTCCAAGTCCTGGGAAACCGCGAGGACAACGACGTCTGCACTACACCGCGTCACTTCGAGTTTGAAGGAGTTTCTTACTCCCTGCCAGCTACACTGCTACGCGGTGGAGAGGGACACATCAAAGTCATCAACTCCGGTGACCAGAACGTCGTATGGAAAGCCGACCAGACCCTTGCGCGAGCAGAGAGCTGTGAGGAGCCAGCGACAATTAATCAGGTTAGCCAAGCCATGCCATTACTAGCTATTTTGCCTAAGCCTAATCTGCCTTGTGCCATTAACTCTGATAGCTCCACGAACTCATCTAGTATCTTAGTCATGAGTCAAGCTACTGACTGTAGCATTGGTGGTGTTCCACTAGCCAATATTAAAATAGGAAAATTAAATCAAAACGAGCATAGTAAATTAATAGATTTATTATTACACTATAAAGACAGTTTTGCAAGTAGTACCAAAGATCTTGGATGCACAAATTTGGTACAAATGAAAATAAAGCTTACCACTGACCAACCTATTTATCGCCAGCCTTATAGGCTCTCACACTCGGAGCAGGAAATAGTCAAGTCCAAAATAACTGAGTTGTTAGATGCGGGTATAATAAAAGAATCCGAATCCAACTACGCCTCTCCTGTAATTTTAGTCAAGAAAAAAAATGGTGATAGTAGATTATGTGTAGATTATCGTGCGCTTAACGCTATAACAGTGAAAGATAGGTACCCTTTGCCTAATATTGAAGACCACATTTCTAAGTTGGCTGGTAAAAAATATTTCACTTGTCTCGACATGGCCCAAGGTTATCACCAATTACAATTACTGCCCGAGGATACCCACAAAAGCGCATTTATTTGTCAGCAAGGTCAATTTGAGTATGTACGGGTCCCATTCGGGTTAGCTAATTCCAAAGACCTTGTACCTATAACTAGACTGTGCGCCAAGGCGCAAGAACCGGTCCGCGTGAGAGGGCTCCTGGTGGGAGTGTGTCCCTTTCTAATGAGGTGACCATGAATAACCAAACAGAACACGGGACAAATTGCTTGTACGAATGCGTATCCTAACATATTGATGACCTGACTATTTACGCTACCATATTTATATAAGTAAAAAAAATTACCAAAAGATCTCTTGTGTATATTTTTTTGGAATCAACATCACTTTCCCTACACGTGGGTTAAGGGTCGGAAATACTTTTTTCTTTCCTTTATAATAGGTAAGTATCATCATTCTGACCTACCGTTAATTTGGCAAAAACCTAACAACATTCGCTCCTTACAGACGTAGTTAAAAAAAAGCTAGGTTTGTCAAATGTGAGATATTACCATAATAGCGTATTTATTATTATTAAACCAGTAAAATAGAGGAGGTCAAAATATAAACCTGATGCAATATTCTGGAATTAATTTTTATTGAATTTGTTTTATACATTGCTGGACAATACTGTTTTACGCAATTTTTGTTTTAATGTAGCCTTATCTACTACATACTTGAGGGTTAGACTTCCCTTAGCTTCTAAGTCTTAAATTTAAGAATTTTTTCAACCAACACACTTTCAGGCGTTGTTGTAACACTTTCACATCTCGACGTAATTTCTTTTTACGTGGCGTGTCAGTAGTTGCAGCGGATTCTGTTTGTGTACAAACACTTTCCGTAATGGTAATCTCCTTTATGGCACTTTCTTGCAGTTTTGCCTTTTTTGGTGCTGGTCCTCTACCTCTTCTAGATATTGCGTAGAACATGCACTGTTTTTTTGTAGGGCATGACCTGTAAAGATATTTGAATATAATGGGACACGGTAGGTAGGTAGACAAGAGTAGACTGGAGCAGAGTAGTGCAGATGAGAGGTTCTATTTATTTATTTAAACGTATGCCAGAATATAAATATTATTTATATTCTGGCATGCGAAACAAAATTTAAACAAGTACTGATCTTTACTAGTACACCTACTTAACTTTAAATTAAATATTACCTTAAAAATTCAAACAACCCAAAACTAAAAATTCAATTTACCACGTCGGCTCAGTAAAACTATGTGAAAAAGGCATCGCAAAATTTGAATTTTCAAGGTTATTGTTAATGGGCGGACACACTCGGATGATTTATTCTTACCTTAGGAAATATTGACGGGACAGCATCAGGTTTCAGCATTTTACTAGTATATCCAGGAATAAAGTCGTCACATTTAAAATGCGCACTGCAAACAACAGACGACTGAGTTTTTTCCAGGTACTTTATTTTCCAACTTCAATTTCTAGTTTTCGTTCTTTGGAAATCTACAATACAAGAATTAGTTATTAACAACAAACGTCATCGTCTCAAACTCAAAGAACGCGTTGAGAACCACTTTTTTCACCGAAATCTCCAATTTATGACAGTCGAGACGTATCAACCTACCTATTACTAGGTACGAGATTGTAAAAAAATCTTTGATCAACAAAACTCATGGTTACCCTTGAACATAATTGTTGTTTTTACTTACCCATGGAAAGAAAAGCGGCTACCGGGATAAGACTCATTTTTGCACCCTTTCACACAACAAGAATTCACCATTTTTCATTAAAATTAACAGGTTTTATGAAAATTTACACTATCACAAATCGAAGCACGAGAATCATCCAAACAACCACATGAGCAAACCGCCATCTGCATTTGGTATTACCAGCCCCAAACATTTAATTACTACTCTTACATACTCAGTGTTATTGGATAATTTATGAAATACAACGAATTGATGATTATTTATACCTACTTTATGAACTAGAAATATTTAATAAAGTTTCAAAGATTATAAACGTTCGTTTTGGTAATTCATAAAAAAGCAAAACGTATGTACTTTAATGTACCATTTCTACCAAACCGGTAGGTTAGTTGAGCTGGCAAGACGTCAGACAAGGACACACTCCCAGCAGGAGCCCTCTCACGAGGACCGTTTTTAGCTCGCTACCGCTTTTAAGGAAATAGCTACCCTATACATAAGACAATAAATCTCATTTTAGCTAATCAAAATTTTTTTGTGCACAGTCTAGTTATAGGTACAAGGTCTTTGGCTAATTCACCCTCTGTTTTTATGCGGCTCATTAACAAAATTGTTAGTTCAATTCAAAACAGTCAGTCTGAAAGCGACAGTTCTACTCATGAAATTCTCGCTTTTCTAGATGATCTTTTGCTACCCTCTGTAGACGTTGAAACTGGTATAAAAATATTAAATACTGTGTTGCAAAAATTTCAATCAGAAAACCTTAAACTCAATATGAAAAAGTGTTCATTTTTACAATGTCAAGTGACGTATTTAGGACATGACATTTCGCAAGATGGCATACAACCTGCCGAGTCAAAATTGACAGCTGTTTCACAATTTCCGGTGCCAAAAAATGTACATGAGGTTCGGCAATTTAAAGGTCTGTGTAGTTACTTTCGTAAATTCATTTACAAATTCGCACAAATAGCTCGTCCTCTTACTGATTTGACAAAGAAAAATGTTCCATGGGTTTGGGATTGTGATCAAATAACTAGTTTTGAAGAACTGAAAAAGTGTTTGTGCTCCAAACCAGTGTTAGCATTGTACGATCCTGTATTGAGAGTAGAAATACATACAGACGCATGTAAGTTGGGTATTGCCGGCATACCTATTATTGCAACAACAAGCGGAAGGGACTTTGCGACCGGTTATGTATTTTAGTCGGGTCACTTCTAAGCAGGAAAGTGTGTATCATAGTTATGAGCTGGAGACGTTAGCAGTAGTAGAATCTTTGCGTAAATTTCGTATCTACGTTGTAGGAAAACATGTTAAAATCATCACAGATTGCACAGCGGTGTGCGCTACTCTAACAAAGCGTGATATTATTCCTCGTATTGCTAGATGGTGGCTATTAATACAAGACTATGATATCAGTGTTGATTATAGACCAGGTGAGCGGATGAGGCATGTAGATGCGTTAAGTAGGAACCCAATTGATGTTATGAACATAAATCGTCTTGAAGTTGCTGATTGGTTTTATACTGTTCAATCTCAGGATGATAAATTAAAATATATAATCGACCAGTTAAAAAGTGGTTCAGCCGAACTTGATATTACGAAAAATTATGCGTTTTTAGATGATAGGTTATATCGAAAAACCCTCAACGGAAATCGTCTTGTAGTTCCCAGACCCGCTAGATGGAAAATTGTCCAGATGCACCATGATGAAATAGGGCACGTAGGGCTAAAACGCTGTATGGAATTAATTAAAAATGACTATTGGTTCTCTAAAATGACTAGGTTCATTCGAAAATATGTAGCTGCTTGTTTGCATTGTGCGTACGGAAAAGGTGAACATGGAAAAAAAAGAAGGAAAGTTGCATCCAATCCCTAAGCCTACTGAACCTTTTCGAATGATCCATGTTGATCATTTGGGCCCTTTTTGCAGGACCAAGAAGGGTCACGAGTATATGTTGGTCATAACTGATGCATTTTCAAAGTTTGTCATTGCGGAGCCAACTCGAACAGTAAATTCAGTAGAAACTATTAGAGTTCTTAAGAGGATTTTTGGCTTGTTTGGATATCCAGATAGAATAGTAACAGATCATGGAAAGGCCTTCACTAGTAGGTATTTTAGGAAGTTTGCCACAGATAAACAGTTTAAACATACGCTGAATGCCATTGCATGTCCGAGGGCAAACGGTCAGGTAGAGCGGACAAATCGAACCATTCTCAATGCTTTACGAGCAACTGACCCTAGCGAGGCAGCTAACAACTGGGCTAACTGTCTTCCAGATGTAGTTTGGGGCATAAATAATACACTAAATGACACAACTGGTCTGAAGCCATATGATTTAATGTTCTCTCGTAGTGGTAGGTCAGTGTGTGATGTATCAATGCCAGGGTGTGTTGCGGAGTCAACCCAGTCTAAGCGAGCCAAGGCTAGTGAGCGTATAGAAAAAGCTAGTGCTAAAATGAAGCATAATTTTGACAAACGCCGCAAAGATTGTAAAATTTATAGGAAGGGTGATTTAGTACTATGGAGGCAGGCACCAACAAGTAGTGCTTCTAGGGTTAACACTAAATTAGATGACATCTATTCAGGGCCTTACATTATAACCAAGGTTGTTGGTAATGACAGATACAGGATAAGAAGTATTAAGGGGTTAAGGGGATATAAAAGTTTCATGGGGTTAGTTTCAGCAGACTCTTTGCGACCTTATCGAAGTATAGCTCCTGTATCTGACAGTGCCAGCAGCTCTGATGAACAGTTAGAGACCGATGACCTTATTGATTTACTAGAGAGCTAATTTGGTTCTGTGTTCCCATTGCGGGAGCAATTGTTGCAGAATGGCCGATTGTAACGTGTCACCATGAGTCAGCCTGCCCAGCCATGCCAGGCTTCAAGCCAGAAGCCTCGCCAAGCCAGGCTTCAAGCCAGAAGCCTCGCCAAGCCAGGCTTCAAGCCAGAAGCCTCGCCAAGCCAGAAGCCACGCCAAGCCGGGTATCAAGCCTGATACCGCGCCAAGCCACGCCAAGCAAACCATCGACAACAGAGCCGCTTCTGATTGGTCGGACATAATTAGTCATTGGTGGGAATGTTACCTCCCCAACGTCGGGTGGGGTTTTGCTATATATAGGCGGAGAGCCCATTTTGTGATTTTTTTCAATTGTACACCTACTCTTGGCAGTCTGAATTATATTCTTTGTTCGAGACCTGACTTTTATATTCCCTGGCGTTTTAGTAATAAATATTTATCATGGTTTAAAGACCCAGATGCAGTAGCAGTAGATGCTTTTGTTAAATTATGTGTATTCTCTCCATTGTAATATAATCTGTTGCGTTCTACTCTATGGGCATGTTTTGACAGTTCAGTCGTTCACTTCCTTCCGACAACTCTCTGGTAACCCACTATGGCGTTCGTACGTTGATTTTGTTCTCTCATGTAGTAGTGATAATTTGTGTCTAAATTAATCCCTAGTAAGTTCTGCTTATGCATTGTATTTGTGCTCGATATTATAATAATATAGTGTTGCAAATCATATGCTGCGTATATTTATTTGTTCCCACTGCACCTGGCTAGACAATACTCTGCAACAGGTTACGTGCCCAGTAAAAGATAAAAAGGGAATACGCACGCATACGAATACTCTTTTGGATTGCATCTTGCATTGCACTGATAATTTAAAAGATAACCTCGAAAAGTGAGACACGATGCCGGGTGATGATTTGGCACCGTCTACGGCGGGCACTGCGTCTGCCATGCCGGGCGGGTTGCCGGCACCGACACCGGGAGGATCATACATGCAGATAAGCGGATTCGAAAAACTAGAAGGCATCTTCAATTTTCAAACATGGAAATTTGCTATGAAAAGTTACTTGATATTAGAAAACTTAGGCCGGGTTCCCACTATGCCGGACCGGCAGATCTCCCGGTCCGGTAAAATTGCCGGAAGGCCTAGTGGCGGTACAAATTGTATGAAGCTATTCACATTATCCCGAGTCTGGCTTTTTCGCGGAGCCCGGCATTATAACCGGGCGTTTTGTCACTACAAAATGCCGGCAAAATCACCGGACTGGAGTAATGTGAACCAGTTCTGGCCCGTGTTCCCCGCCCCGCCCGTGCTCCCCGCCCCGCCCGTGCTCCCCGCACTTCATTCGGCTCGCATTTTCTGAGTAAAGTAGACGTGTAGCATGAGCGATTTTCTTGTGGGATCCGGTGTAATGTGAACACTCTGTCCGGTGTCCGGTTTCCGGCAGATCTGCCGGTCCGGCATAGTGGGAACCCGGCCTTATGGAGTTCTGTTACCGGGGATGACACTGATCCTGTGAGATCACAGCGAGCATTGGCTCGGATATCATTTTGCATAAAACCTACATTATTTCAATTGCTTTACGGAATTGAGACAGCTAAGGAAGCATGGCAAAAACTTGCTGCTGTATATGAAGATAAAGGCTTGTTCAGGCGAGTGGGTCTACTCCGCCGACTGCATCGGGTTGAGTTCGCGACGTTCGCGAATATGACAGCGTACATTGATTATGTGTTCACGCTGGTCCAGCAGTTAGCCGATATCGGAAAAGCTGTGGAGGATGCTGAGATTGCGGAAATTCTGTTAAGTGGCCTACCTCAAGAATTTGATACATTGGTGTCAGCTTTGGAAACTGCATCGATTACTAATGCTCTATCTTCCGAACTAGTTCGTGCGAGGCTTCTTCAAGAAGAATACCGGAGGATACATTCTGAAAATGTTATGGGAAGCAGCACAAGCAATGCTTTTGCAGCTAACAGCTCGGATAAGAGGAAAACTATATTATGTCACTTTTGTAAGAAGCCTGGTCACATAAAGTCGAAATGCTATAAATGGAAGCGTCAGAAGAAAGAAGATTCCAAAGGAGAACAAACAATGACTGCTTCAACTTTTTATGCATCAGCTAAGAAGACTGACTTTATTGTGGATAGTGGGTCTACGTCACATATGTGTAACAATGAAAAATTATATGTTGACTTTAGAAGTGATAAAATAATGGTTAACTGTGCTGACAAGAGGGCTAAATTAGAGAGTTCTGGAATAGGTTCTGTAAAAATAGGCATTAATGGTAGGGGTCACATTTTGAAAGATGTAATGTATATTCCGCAACTCACTGAAAATGTATTGTCCGTAAGCAAGATGTGTGAGAGAGACTTAGTGGTTGTATTTAAAAGGGATGGCTGTTTTATATACGATGAATGTACTATTGGTGGTAGTTACATTATGTCTGCTGGGTTAAACAAGGGTGTCTATAGGTTGAATGGTACTTGCATACAGGAGCAGTCGATGGCTACCCTACATGAAGTGCAGGGATCACAGACTGCAAAGTTGGCTGTATCAAAGTTGAGTGCTGAGTTATGGCATATACGGTTAGGACATCTTAGTATGAATGGGATGGATGCTCTATTAAAGAACAATACTGCACGTAATATTTGTTTTCAGGCTGACAAAGATGATCTACAGCAGTGCTCCGCTTGTCTTGAGGGGAAGCCGGTGGCCAAAGCGTATCCCAAGGGTCAAGCTAGACGTAATGGTCAGCTACTTGAGCTCATCCATTCTGATGTCCTGGGTCCGATCAGTGATGACAGCTGGGGAGGTGCTAAGTACCTACTTACCTTGACTGATGACTTTTCGAGGAAGACCTTTGGATATTTCATGAAGAAGAAGTCTGAGGTATTTTCCTATTTTGTCATTTTTAAGGCCTTGGTGGAGAAGCAGACTGGTTTGCGTATAAAATGCCTGCGTTCTGACAACGGTGGTGAGTATTGTAGTAAGGAATTTGTAACTTATTTACACAAGGAAGGTATCTCACACCAATTGACTGTACCGTATTGTGCTCCGCAAAATGGCGTGGCTGAACGCCTTAATAGGGTTATAATGGAGAAGGCTAGGTGCATGCTTTTACAGGCAGGTCTCTGCAAGCACTTTTGGGGAGAGGCAGTGATGGCTGCTATTTATTTAAAGAATCGTAGCCCTACAGTTGCTTTAGCAGGACAGTTGCCTGAGAAGACGTGGTCTGGCCATACTGTGAGCCTGGATCATCTTCGTGTTTTCGGCTGCATAGCCTATTCTCTGGTGCCGGAGCAGACTCGTACAAGTAAGTTGAACGCTAGGGCTAAGATGTGTATTTTTGTCGGTTATTCAGAATGTACAAAGGGGTACCGACTTTTAGAGCCATCCAATCCAGAGAGAGTAATATTTTCAAGGAATGTGGATTTCATTGAAAATAAGTTTTATAAAGATTTTAAATGCATTGACATGAAAAATAATTTTATAAATGAGGAATTAATAATATCTAGTGAATATTTTAATGAATTGAATTCTGATATTTTTGTTTCTGATAGGTCTAGTTGTGAGACTGAAGCAAATTCTAATGATAAATTAATCTGTGGTATTAATAATTCAATTCAAGATGAAATAATTAATTGTAATGATAATAAT
Source organism: Plemyria rubiginata (assembly GCA_963576535.1). NCBI lineage: Eukaryota > Metazoa > Arthropoda > Insecta > Lepidoptera > Geometridae > Plemyria > Plemyria rubiginata. Next base: position 391,728 of record CAUYVL010000003.1, read on the forward strand.
GAGAATTCAGGAACTGAAATGAATCATACTTATGATTTTTCTTATGAATTTACAGATGCGGAATCTGGCAGCAGTGAGTCAGACAGGGACTCGTCTGTAGAGGAGCTGGAGGCGCAGCCGGCATCCTCCGGAGAGACGTTGACTCGCGGAGATGGCGCGACTAGTACGGGAGTGGCTCCTGTGACTGTCGGCGGCCGCTCTTTGCGTCATAATCGTGGTAAACCTCCTGCTAGGTATGGTGATTATGAAATGAGTATGTATGCCAGTACATTATTTGATGAACCGCAATCTTATGAACAGGCTATGGCATCTTCTAGTAGCAATGAATGGATGAATGCTATGAGGACAGAATATGATTCACTATTGAAAAACAATGTATGGAAGATGGTAGAAAGGCCTAAAAATACTAATGTTGTGAAATGTAAATGGGTGTATAAGGTGAAACATGATACGTCAGGTAATTTTGATAGATTTAAAGCGCGCTTAGTTGCTCGTGGCTTTAGTCAGAAAGAAGGCGTCGATTTTACAGATACTTTTTCTCCTGTCGTACGTCATTCGAGGATGCGTATCTTATTTTCTCTTGCACACCATTATGATATGTCTATAGAGCATATTGACGTCACTACGGCGTTTTTACATGGAGACTTGAATGAAGTTATATACATGGAGCAACCTCCAGGTTTTAGTTCTGATGAAAATAAGGTGTGTCTCTTGTCAAAATGTATTTATGGTTTAAAGCAAGCCAGTAGAATGTGGAACTTGAAAGTACACCAACTACTGACTGAGAATGGATATATTCAAAACAAATGTGAACCATGTGTATATGTCAATGTAGGTTATCTGGAAGATAATGCTTTATAGCATTAAGTTCGCCTTTGTACTGTTATTATTATGTGCAATAAAGTATTTTCAATCAATCAATCAATCAATAGGAATAACAAGGATTTGACCATAATAGCTTTATATGTTGACGATTTTTACATTTTGAGTACCTGTGATACTAGAGGCATATTTAAGTTGTTAGAAAGTAATTTTTCAGTTAAGCATTTGGGTCCACTTAAAAGTTGTTTAGGAATGCGACTTTCTAGAGATAAGAATGTTTTAAAATTGGACCAAACAGAATATGTTAGAAGATTACTAAAACGATTTAATATGCATGAATGTAAAGATGTTTCCACACCTATGATTGTTAATAACAAATTGTTGAAATCAGAATCAGAACCATTGGATGATAACATTTATCAATATAGACAGTTAGTCGGCTGTTTGATGTATCTTTCAGTATGTACAAGGCCTGACATAACATTTAGCTGCAGTCAGTTGAGTCAATACTTGACTCATTTTGATAATAGTCACTGGGTAGCTGCCAAACGCGTTCTACGATATTTGGCAGGAACTATTAATCGCGGTCTTTGTTTTTACAAATGTGCAAGCTTAGATATTGAAGCTTTTGCTGATGCTGACTGGGCGAATGATATGGCAGATAGGAAATCTTACACAGGTTTTGTGGTAAAGTTGGGCAAGGATATAGTTAGCTGGGAATCTAGAAAACAGCGTTGTGTTGCCTTGTCCAGTACAGAGGCAGAATATGTAGCCATTTGTGATGTAGCGAAAGAATTGTGTTTTATCAGGAATTTTATGTATGAAATTGTTGGTAAACGCCTTAGTATAGTTATCTTTAATGATAATCAAAGCGCTCAGAAATTGTTGTTGGCTAAAGAGTATTCTCATAGACGTACTAAACATATAGATCTTAGATACTTATCACTTTGTTAAAGATCTGATACAAAACCATAACTTTACAGTAAGATATGTTCCTACAAATAATATGACAGCTGATGTATTCAATAAAGCACTTTGTTCTGTAAAGCATAATAAGTTTGTGAATGATTTAAATTTAGATTGATATTTGTTGTTAATGTTTTTATATATTGACATTGATTATGTATGTTGCTTGTGTAATATAGAGTCAACTTTGATTAAGCATGTGTAGAGACAGCATGTAGAGTTACTTGTTTTGTGTAGACTGTGTAGAGTATTACTGTAGAGTCACTCTTTTATTGTTATCTCTAAGGCATGTTGTAAAATAGGTATCAATGTAGAGATTAAGGGTCCGGTGACAGCAGCTCGCAATTTCGAGGTGCGATTGGCTATTATTTCATTTTATTTCATTTCGGGGAGGTTGTTTGAAAGAATAACTCTAAAGAAACACGCATAAATACTGTTCGAACACAAATAATACAATAATATAAGGGAAATGTGCTTGAGTCAGAAATCATTTTGGTATTAGGTAAACGTAAGACCAAACATGCTAATACCAAAATGATTTCTGATTCGGGCATTTTTCCCTTATATTATTGTATTATTTGTGTTCGAACAATATTTATGCGTGTTTCTTTAGAGTTATTCTTTCAAACAACCTCCCCGAAATGAAATAAAATGAAATAATAGCCAATCGCACCTCGAAATTGCGAGCCGCTGTCACCGGAGCCTTAAGGGGAAGTGTTAAATTATGTGTATTCTCTCCATTGTAATATAATCTGTTGCGTTCTACTCTATGGGCATGTTTTGACAGTTCAGTTGTTCACTTCCTTCCGACAACTCTCTGGTAACCCACTATGGCGTTCGTACGTTGAATTTGTGCTCTCATGTAGTAGTGATAATTTGTGTCTAAATTAATCCCTAGTAAGTTCTGCTAATGCATTGTATTTGTGCTCGATATTATAATAATATAGTGTTGCAAATCATATGCTGCGTATATTTATTTGTTCCCACTGCACCTGGCTAGACAATACTCTGCAACAGCTTTTACAATCACCTGGTCGAATTTCTACCTACTTATATGCCTTTCCCCCTTTTTCTATAGTACTCAAAGCCTTACGCAAAATTATAGCTGACAGAGCGACCGGTATTATGGTAGTCCCTTTGTGGCCTTCACAGCCATGGTACCCGATCTTCAACAGCCTCCTTGTCTCAGATGTCATAACATTCAGCCCTGATGAACGAGTAATTATCTTTCATTCCAGCAGCAGCCGGAACATCCACTCCAACCTGACCCTAGCTGCCGGGATATTGTCCGGTCAGCACTATTACGACGAGCAGTACCTGAATCAGCGATAGATATCATGCTGGCATCAATAGCTCCTAATTCCTTCAAACAGTACAATGCATACATTAAAATGTGGCTAAAGTATTGCAAAGACAATGACCTGGATCTTTTCGGAACATCTGTCAGCTCCGTGATTGATTTTTTCACTCAATTGTTTCACAACGGTAGCCAATATGGCTCTATCAACAGCTGTAGAGCAGCACTTGGCTTAATATTAGGGCCAGATATTTCTCAGGATCACAGGATCCAACGATTCTTTAAAGGCGTTTATCGAATTAGACCCCCTGCCCCTAAATACGATACAACATGGGACCCAGGTTGCGTATTAGATTGCTTATCAGTTTGGTACCCAAATGAAAGTATTTCACTTGAATTGCTCTCACGAAAATGTTGCACATTACTTGCACTTATTACGGCACATAGGGTTCAAACCTTGTCAAAAATTAAAATCGAAAATATCAATATTTTGCCGACAAAAATTCTAATTAAAATCCCTGATCTTATAAAAACATCTAAACTAGGCCGTGACCAACCTATCCTAAATATTCCATTTTTTAATGAAAAACCACAGATATGTCCAGCTAAGTGTCTTATTTGCTATATTGATAAAACCAAATCATTGCGGAAAAGCAATACCCTATTTGTCAGCTTCAGGAAACCGCATAAAACCGTTACCACTCAGACAATAAGTCGCTGGATAAAGGGTACATTACAGGATAGTGGTGTTGATGTAACAATATTTTCAGCCCATAGTACGCGACACGCAGCTACGTCTAGAGCTCAGGCGCAAGGAGTCAGCATTGACATAATACGAAAAGCAGCTGGCTGGAGCACCAACTCCAGCACATTTGGAAAGTTCTACAACAGAACCATCCTGAGCTCAGACGAAACTGCGCTAGCAAACTCAATTATCAATCCCATAGATCGACAATAATCATTAGTCAGGGGTACCTTAGTTGATTAATTATAATTTAAGATAATAATAAGGTATGTTTGTTACAGAAAAGCATCTATGGGTTGAAACAAGCAAGTAGAGTTTGGAATGATACTGTTAATAAATTGTTACTTGGCAATGGTTATTCTCAAACAAAATGTGAACCTTGTGTTTATGTAAAAAGAAACTCTACCAATAATTTAACAATTTTAGCTCTATATGTTGATGATTTTTTTCTGTTCAGCAATAATGATGTAGAGAAAAATCAATTATTGTCCATTCTTAACAGTCAATTTAATATTAAAAATTTAGGCCCAATTAAAAATTGTCTTTGAATAAATATTGTAAGAAATAGAGAAAAGGGCACAATATTGTTGAGTCAAAAAGATTACATTAAAAGATTGTTAATTCGTTTTGGAATGTCAGACTGCAAAGGTATTTCAACACCAATGCAATTAAATGAAAAATGTTATAGATCTGAAATTAATGTATCTGATAATCAATATAATTTTAGAGAATTAATAGGAAGTTTAATGTACTTGAGTGTCTGTACTAGGCCAGATATAACCTATGCATGTAATGTTCTTAGTCAATTTAATAATTGTTATGATAAGAGTCATTGGTTAGCGGCAAAAAGGATCCTTCGTTATTTAGCTAAGACAGTTGATTTTGGTTTGGTTTTTGTTAAATGCAAAAATTTAGATCTAAATGCATATGCTGATGCGGATTGGGCGAATGATCCTATAGACCGAAAATCATATAGGTACTGGTTTTGTTATTAAGATAGGGTCTAATACTGTCAATTGGGAGAGCAGAAAACAGCGCTGCGTCGCTATGTCAAGTACTGAAGCAGAGTACCTAGCCATTAGCGATGCCTGTAAAGACATTCTATTCATCAAACATTTTTGGTTAGAAATAATGAATAGAAATATTGTGTGTAGGATATTCAATGATAATCAGAGTGCGCAAAATATGTTAAAGTCTATCCATTGTCATAAAAGGACAAAGCACATAGATGTACGCTATCATTTTGCAAAAGATCTGATTAGTAAAAACTATATTTCAGTTTCATACATGCCTACTACAGAAATGATAGCTGACATTTTAACAAAAGCTTTGTCTTCATGTAAACATAATGACTTTATGTGTCAGCTAAATGTGAGAACTCCTTGAAGTTATATGTAACTATGTAAAGAAAGTTGGAGTTCCGTTGTATGGTGTAAGGGGAAGTGTTGGAATAATGATGCCATGAATCTGTACACCATGCAACTTGTCCGGAGTCTAGAGATAGGTAACAGGTTTAATGACTAAATTTTGTTCCTATCTGTGAAACGTTGTCTCTGTGACATTGACAGCTTCACTTTCTTGCGTTCACTCAGTTACGATGTACTGCTGTTTTAGTCTGTAACTTCCTCTCTCTTCCCCTCCGGTTTTCTACACACGAAACATGACTGTTCTAATTATGCTGATTTTCAAATCCCAATTAATCAATGTAATCAAATAATATACTTGTTCGGTTTAGTGAAATCTACTTTCATTCCTGTACCCACATAACATCCACTGCACATCCTGGCTCCCTGCTCAACACAGTCCGCGAATATACCAACGTTTTGTACATCTTCTTCAGATAATATTTCATCTCCAGTATTGTTACGTCCGTATGATGTCTTGCACGTGAGAAAGTTATTTAAGTTACTCATAATATCAATATTATCATCCTCGCAGTTAGTGCGCGTGTTCGTATGAGACAGGCTACTTATAATTGAGGTTTTGAATCCAGCCACAAACTGCGCTACGGTAGGATTAACATTTGAGCCACAATTGCTCCTCACGCAGCCAAAAAAGTTTTCAAGGGGATCTTGTTGGAGGCGCCGTGTCGCCAAGCTACCTATTTGAGTCGGATATTTAGCCTTTATGTTCTTCCATAGCCTTTCCACGCCGATTATCGTTTGGATCCATCCATCTTGAGAAGGAGGTCTCTGTCTGGCTCCTAAAAACTCCAAGTTACGGATTTCTTGTACCATCTCTTTGAAGACGTTTAGATGAGGGCTTCGGTCCGATAAGTTTTGCGCTAATTTTTTGCCATTTTTTAAGTCAGTGGAGTCAGCGTTTAATGCGTCAAAAAGACTGTCAATTTTACTTATTAAATTTGCCGTTGCAACAGCATCAGCAGTCAGGATTCCTGAAAAAAAATAAAACCTGTTAAGAACCTATTAGAAGATGTACCTAAGTACTTAACAGAGAAAACCACTAAATTTGGCACAATCTAACATCGAAAATAAATGTTTTGCAATCACCTCTGTGACGACCTCTGTAGCGCAGCGGGCGAGAGTCCGCCTGCGACGCTAGAGGTTGCGGGTTCGATTCCCGCCTCAGAACAAATTTGTGTACGATCTGCAGAAATTTGTTCCGTTGGTCTGGGTGTTTTCTATGTATATAATAAAAAATATCTATCTATGTAAGTATATGTATAATGTATTAAATATATCAGTCATCTAGTACCCATAACACAAGCTTTAAGGAGCTTACTTTGGGGCTAGACGGTGCTGTGTGGATTGTCCATCAGCATTCTTTATTTATGTAAGATGATGTAACCCGAATGCTAACACTTTACATCCAAAAAAAAATTACAGAATTTACAGGATTGAAAATCGACTGTAAAGTAGGTACGTGCCGAACCTCGCACATGGAAGTCTTCCGAAGTACCTACCTAAGTAGGTAGGTACGACTTGTAGATATCAGTTCTTCAATTTTTTTTTGATTTCTTGAAACTCAAGATTACATTACAGGCAAACTTATGCTATGAATAGCTACGTAATACCAAATAAAACTTTTTTACAAAATATTGAACCGCCGAAAAAACTGAAAAGCAAAAGCAAATAATACTTAAACGTTTTTTGTTTAACCCTTAATTTATCTGTTAGGTCCCTGGGACTCCGCGCGAACTTTCATTTTGGTCTAAAATCTTAACTGTCGCGTTTTGGTTTTCGCACGTCCTAGTACCTTCCTGCAGTAGCGGCCCGAGCGCGGGGTGAAGAGGACGTGCGCCTGCGCTGCGCGTATAGGTGAGTAATTGTGCCCATGGAGTCCGCTGGACTCCATGGGGGTATTTGTGTAACAAAAATATCATTTTGCTGGGTTGTAACGTTATCATTTTTTCAATGTTATTTTTGTGTTTTAGGCTTACAAATGGCTTCAAACAGTCGGTCAGTCAATCTACTTCATTCAGAAGCTGAGTCGGTAGTACTTGACTGGCTCAGATGTGATGATGAGGAGTCCAACGACTAAGCCGTTATGTTTGGCATGTACAAAGAAAATCTGTGTAAAGTGTGCAGTAAAGATAGGGACTAAAAAGCACTGCACGTTTCGTTTTTTTGTATTAACATTTATGCCATTTTTTATTTAGTTTTTAAAAGTTGATTATTTTTTAGACTTGTTATTGAAAGAAAAAGTTTAAAATAATGTTTCTTTGTATTTAAGTTTTGAGCCCGAAGTTTGCATTGTTTTTTTGTGTACTTATTTTTTAGTCTATTAGGTTTTTCAATGATCAACAAGACTGTTACCAACTAATAAATAAATTTGATATTTAAGCTTTTAAGTTTAATGTTGCTAAGTAGAATAAACCATTTTTGAGTTCATATTTTACTTTTATTTTGACCAAAATCAATGATTTTTATGCAAGGAGTCCCATGGACTCCATGAGGTAAATTAAGTGATTTGGGGTCACCAGGTAAACCAAGGGTTAAGACGAAGACAAGAGCTAATGTGACTCTCGCTCGCACGTTTTGACTTGTTGAAACATATAAAATCACAAAACCCATTTTCGAAAAATTGCAAACTACCATTTTGTGTGCAATCACATTGCGCACAGTTTAGTAAAAAAAATATTTTGATCGAAAACTTGTAAGTTTTCCTACTTAAAAGTTTGCTTTTCTAGTTTTCTTACTCAAGCAAACTTTTTTTGTTGATCCTATTTGTTACCTACCTATAATTTGTTATTAATATCACTTTTGCATTAAGACGACGACGCCCTTTTACAGATGAAACTATTGATATTTTTCATTGTTTTTATTTTGTGTGAACTGACGAGGACTAAAGCCACAATTCTATTAATTATTAATGTTTATGTGTTTGCTTTAGATCAATAAATAATTTTCATTTCATTTCATAATTAATTCTTAAACTAATGTAAGTATACCTAAGTAATTCTGAGTCAGCTTTACGTAATTGATGAATTTGCTTGTGTGGCGCCGACTCAAAATTACTTAGGTAGGTATACTTATATTAGTTTAATAATTTTGGTAAAAAAAAAAGTTTAAGTATTATATCTTGCTTTTCAGTTTTTTCGGTGGTTCCATTTTTATGTTAAAAAGTTTTATTTTATAATTTTTGGTTGCCATAATCTACTTAAGGTCCCGGCGACAGCGGCTCGCAGTTTCGAGGTGCGATTTATTTATTTATTTATTTATTTAAACGCACAAAACACATTACAACCAAGAAAAAACTAAAACTAAAATATTACAACTGATCTGGATTGTATCGTAAATATATGTGCATACAGCCGAAAATTACATTTATGTACGTAACGAGTTAGGTGAACATTATTAGTTAATTTTAGATATAGCTAAAAACAATTTAAAAACAAAAAATAAACAGAAAAATAGTGAGTGACATTAGGTTTCAAAAGCAAAACAATTCTTTAATTGTTTTGAAACAAAAACGATTTTTACATGCATACACAACAGCTTAACCTACCTAAAACACAAACATAGTGAATATTATCACTATTATCTACATCTTTGTTGTAGACCAGTAGCCCACACCTACGAGTACATCTGCACACCCAACCGATATACCCATATGGTATAGGTATCAGGTATGTATATAGCCACAGGCACCAACCACTGGTCAACAACAGAGTCATTACCTGTCCAACTACAGTTCAACTATAAGTGTAAGACACCTATCGCAAGCAATTAACGTTGTTTACATAAAGGATGCTTCTAAGGATAATAATATAGTGTCTCAATTTGGGAACAAATATGTCAAGTTCGACATTATTTTTTGCCAAATCATTATATTGGCGAGCCATTCTAGTTAAAGGATTATAATATGAAATATTATTTTTATAAGTTTGTAAAGCAAAAAGATTGGCTTTGAGGGAGTTACGTGCTCTAAATTTGATATTGAGCGATATCACCGATAGCAACTGAGGGGAATCAATTAAAAAGTGTATAATTTTGTAAAGATAAATTAAATCAAAGTAAATACGTCGAATTTCTAATGATTGAACATTAAATCTAGATAGCCTTTCTTCGTAACTTAGACCTGAACGACCTGGACTTAGGCGATAAATGAGCATTTTGAGGCATTTACGCTGAGTTCTCTCAATGGCATCGGAGTGAACCTTATAGTTAGGAGACCATATCGGGCTACCATACTCCAAAACTGTTCTCACTAGAGCATTAAAGAGATATAAAATACTACGAGGCTTTATGAAACCTTTCGTAGATCTCACGACAAAACCCAGGAGTTGGTTGGCCTTAGATGTAATATGCTGATAGTGTGGACGAAATGTGAGTTTATCATCGAACAAAATACCCAGGTCTTTGGCAACGTAAGATCGGTGTAATAAATGTCCATCGATGTCATAATGGTTTAAAAATTTATGACGCTTATTTGTAAACGATATTATAAAACACTTGTCGATATTTAAATACATAAGGTTGCTTTTACACCACTGGGATACAGTGTTTAGGTCTCTCTGTAAAATTTTGCAGTCAGCATTCCCAGAAATAACGTTAAAAATTTTTAAATCATCAGCGTACAAGAGACATTTACAGGTCAAGCGCTCAATCAGGTCGTTTATAAAAATCACGAAGAGAAGTGGCCCCAGATGCGATCCTTGTGGGACCCCAGAGGTCACCGTCACCGGCGATGAAACAAAGCCCTTCAAAGCCACTAATTGGCTTCTATTATCAAGATATGAACAAACCCAACGATATAAACTACCATGAACACCATATGACGTAAGCTTGTGACAGAGTAATTTATGATTAACTTTGTCGAAGGCTTTGGAAAAATCGGTATAGATGGAGTCTACTTGACCACATTTGGCAAAAGCCTGACAAAGGAAGTTTTTATACTCGAGTAAATTGGTCACGGTCGACCTATTTTTTATAAAGCCATGTTGCTTATCCGAGAGAAGTGGCTTTACATGGCTATAAAGATGATGATACACAAGTGATTCAAACAATTTAGCGAAGCAGGACAAAATACTTATAGGGCGATAATTTTCACAGCGAGACTTGTCACCACTTTTATGAATTGGAATGATGTGAGCGGTTTTCCATCGCTTCGGAAAAACACCACAACTAAGCGATTTGTTGAATATGATGCAAAGCGGAACTGCTAGCTCACTGCCACAAGACTTAACGAATGAAGTAGGAAGTCGGTCCGGTCCCGGTCCTTTATATTTGTCCAATTGTTTGATCTTAGACAGAATATCTGTTTCGGACAATAAAACCCGGGACAGTGAGTTTGAAATGTGGTTGTCCACTGAGTCTGATAGGCCCCCATTGCCAGCGCTATCCTCAAAAACAGAACCAAAATAGCGTGCAAAAAGTTCACATACTCCATAGCCATCCGAAGAAGACGAATTACCAAAAGTCATCATATGAGGTATAGAAACTTGTCCCTTTCTATTATTGACGAACCTCCAGAAAGATTTAATATCCTTCTCTAAGGCATCTTCCGTAGATGAGATATACCTATTGTAACATTCCTCAGTCAGATCCTTACATCTGTTACGAAGTAGAGAGAAAGTGTCGTAGTCGCGGGGATTGCCAAATGTTTTGTATAGCTTGTGAAATTTATTTTTTTCTTGCGATTGGATATTCTTTAATTTTATTTTATTTCGGGGAGTTTTTTTGAAAGAATAACTATCCAGTGACACGCATAAATACTGTTCGAACACAAATAACACAATAATATAAGGGGAAAATGCCCGAATCAGAAATCATTTTGGTATTATTATGTTTGGTCTTTCGTTTACCTAATACCAGCATGATTTCTGACTCAAGCACATTTCCCTTATATTATTGTACTAGCTGGTACCCGCGACTTCGTCTGCGTACTTTTAATCTCTTCATCTCTTTTTTTCGCAATAAAAGGTAGCCTATGTTCTTTCTCAGGGTCTAAAGATTGTCTGTGCCAAATTTCATCAAAATCGGTTGAGAGGTTTAAGTGGGAAAGCGTAACAGACAGACAGACAGACAGATAGACAGAGTTACTTTCGCATTTATAATATTAAGTTGGGATTATTTGTATTCGAACAGTATTTATGCGTGTCACTGGATAGTTATTCTTTCAAACAACCTCCCCGAAATGAAATAAAATGAAATAATAGCCAATCGCACCTCTAAACTGCGAGCCGCTGTCACCGGGCCCTTAATTGTTACGTCAATTGGAAAAGGAATACCCCGAAGGTCCTTTAAAAATTTGAAACCAAACCTAACGATAGCAATAGTAGGGATGATTGATTGCTGGCTTAGGAATTTGAATACTACGTACATATGTACGTAAGGAATATTCCTTGATTGATTGTTCACTCACTGATTTACTGATAACGTTTGACCACGCGTAACTTTTTACAGAGTAATCTGATTTCGATAATTTATTTAGGGAACAAAGTTAGAGGCGAGTGTGAATGGGACTGTTGGGAGGGGAATACCTCAGCGGACCTATCTAGATCAGATAGCAGATGTTCTAGAAAAAGGCCAGGTCAAGAGTACCCTAGACCAACGAGCATGTATGAAGAATGTTATGAGAGCGAATGAAGCGAAAGAGGTATGTCAGGTTCGTAGCAAGTGGAAATCCGTGGTCTCTACCTACCCCTATGGGAAATAGGCTTGATTTTATGTATGTATGTATATACAAAGTTAGAGTTATACTCTATTAATTAAAAAAAAAAATATCTAAATAGAATCACTCTGTAAAAAGTTATGCACGGTCACACATAATAAAATAAAAAAATTACGCGTCTAATCGACAATCAATCCCTGTTTTCCTACCCTTAGAGTTAGATTTGTTTTTTTTTTTAATTTTAAATTTATATTGTACTTTTTTGGGAGTATACCCTTTCCAAAAAAAAAAGAATCATCAAAAACGGTCTACTCTGTAAAAAGTTATGCGCGGTCATACATAAAAAAAATATACGCGTCGGATTGATAACCTCCTTCGTTTTTGTTTTCATCGGTTAACAAATCCTAACCACTAATACTCGTCACACCGTAGTATTTAACAAAACATTACTTAATCTGTGTTCATACTCATCGATTTACTTATTTATTAACCCCTTGGAGGAAATCATGGGCAGAAACTACATAGTATGTACCTACTACATAATAAGTGGTTGTAATAAACATACCTTGGGACACTTTGGCATACATGCCAGCGGCAACAGTGTGGCTTAGTACCTGTGCAGCTAATTTTACTCTCATTTTTTGGCGATTATTAGGTGCAATATGGTCTTTGGTTAGGAGGGGGGCGAAAACAAAAAATGGGTTCTTATTATCCTCTTCAAAGAAATTTGACACATGATTCCACTTTGCCACACCTGAAAAAAATTAACATTTAGGTAAGCATGTTTTTTTGTATTCCAAATATTGTATACCTAATGTGTACCTACCGAATTTGTCATTCAGTTGACGGAGTAGGTAAGTTTAAATTGAAACTAAATCTATCTATCTGTTCAGCCCGTATGCACCCACTGCTCCTGAGTATAGGCATCTTCTTTAAATCGCGACATAATATATAATGTAAATAAAATAAATATAATTTTAGACATTCCACACAACACAATGTAGCCTCAAACTAAGCACAGTTTCTAATATGGGAACCAGATAACTGATATAATTAACTACATTATAGAACAAACATCTATATGTTCACCGCACAAATATTTTTTCTCGGCGGGGATCGAACCCGCACCCATCAGCGCAGAAAGTAGAGCAACTATTCTGCCGTATTACCGCAAAAGGTGACATCTAAATTTTTTTCAAAATTGAGTTACATAACTATTCGGAATTAGCAGAAAAAAGCGCATCTGACAAATTTAAAATAAAAATTCTATCTTAATCCTGCATTGAGTTACATTAGATTTTTTGTATTAAGTAAGCTAAAAGGAAAAATACTGATTTTACAAAGAATGAGAATAAAAAAATATATAAATATAATACGTATGTATTCAAGTAATAGCATTTATTTTTTCTGCATAAGTATATACATTCTTTTTATTTTTTTCCCGAAAAACATCAAACCAAAAAAAAACTTTAAACCCATTTTTCTCGAGATTTACAATTAAATCATTAACTGTAGGTACTGTGAAGGCTATCAATGTGAAAACGATACATGACTACAATAACCAAGTATATAGGTACTAGTACCTAGTATTGCTCTGTGAATGACGACCTCAGTGGCGCAGCGGGCGAGAGTCCGCCTGCGACGCAAGAGGTTGCGGGTTCGATTCCCGCCTCGGAACAAATTTGTGTACGATCTGCAGAAATTTGTTCCGATGGTCTGGGTGTTTATGTATAATAAAAAATATCTATCTATGTAAGTATATAAGGTATTAAATATATCAGTCATCTAGTACCCATAACACAAGCTTTGAGTAGCTTACTTTGGGGCTAGATGATGCTGTGTGGATTGTCCAGCATTATTTATTTATTTAATGTATGTGAGAGGAAGTACTACCCCCGTACCTATTTCCGTACCAGTGGTCACCAGGAGAACTCGTAATACTCGGTTCTCTGAGCTATTATGAACCGCCCGTTTAAACCTCTTCAACTTGCTTACCTATTAGTAATTCTGTGACCAACAATGATCTTAATAACTTATAGGTAATAATATTTACCTACCACTGATTTCCTTTCCATCGTTTGTTACGCCAACTTTACATTTGATGTCGTATTTCATAAATAAATTGCGGAAACATTTTAACAGGTGTGGAGTATCATATATTGCCACTATTTCTTCATTGTTAAAATGGAAATATGGATGGTCTGTGCTCGTTCCTAAAATATTGAGGGCCCTTCTATTGACACCATCCATATCACAGACTGTTGCAGCAATTTTGATCCCTGCAGCCATACAACTGCTAAGAACCTGAAAAGAATAAGTACCTAGTAAGTAGTAGTAGGTAGTATTTAAATTGTCATTTTGACTTGTCTTAAACAAACAAACACGTATTCTCAAGAAAGAACAACGTGGCATGCTGCGCACAACATCGATGGACATAAGTTGTGAGGCCTATATATATAGCCAGAAGTAACTGTTTACCTTCTCATAAAAAAAAACAAAAAGCATACTAAGTACTTGAGATATTTTTTAAATTAGCATATAGGTAGGAAAGTAACTACAACACGAACCTCTTTGATCAAGACTGCTAGTCTGTCAGCAGTCACATTGTCGCCAGACAAATGGTATACAATGGGTTGCTTAAACCGCTTCCGGATGCCGACGATCATGAAAACAAGAGCGTGGCTCGCAATGTGAGGATCACGACCTTGCGTACCATGGTCTTGAAACCCTTCGATGTGATCCATTCTGCCATTATAACACAAATGTTTTCTTATTGACATTTCGTCAAATAATAACATGCACTCATTGTTTTGTGCCAGCTCTTTTGCAGTTTTCTTTTTTAGAGTTTCAAATATTTGCGCATTAATTCCACTCCGTAATGGTAAAAGATTTAACACGCTTTTAAGTGTAGTTTGGCAAGGTAAACAAAACAACCGTCTCAAAAGCCTATAGCAGGCAGGTGAACGTTTATATAATCGCAAAGCAATGAGTTTTTGATTTAGGTTCCATTTTCTGCCCTTGCTTTTCTTTTTACTGTTAAGTATCTGGCCCTGTAGCAAAACCGCAAACGGATTTGTCATATTTTTTGATAGTTCTTCAACCGCTTCATCTGTGGCTAAATATTTTAGGACTTGGGTCTTGTTTTTGGTCTTTAACTGTTTTTTCAAATTGCAAATCTGTCGTAAGTATCGCCTACACCTATTATACAAACGTTTTGATTTCACCTGAAACAAGTATTTATAATTATTCATCCATTTCAAAATCAAAATGGTCTTTATTCTGTACAATCACAGGGATCACTTGGAACATTAAAGTCCCACTGCAGGGCTAAGAGAGGCTTTTGTACTAACTGCTTCAAATCAGAATGCGATAGCTGCTTGTAGGTAGGTGAGTACCAATAGAATAAAAATAAGATTAAGATTCAATTAATATTGAATAGACAGGCAGTGAACTAACATTTGTGTTCATCGAAAAAATGTTTAGTTCTAGGTGGGTGGGACCTACAGATAGCAGAGCTTAACCAATTTTTAAGCTGTGAAGGCTGTCTTTTTTGATGTATATTGATGTATATTTTTTTTATAGGTACCTACTTAGTAAAATTATTGATTGAGTGAGCGAAGCGAACGAAAATCTTACTATCAACTTGGGCGATTTGGCATTCTATGTATGTATGTTTGTCCGACGATATGGTGACAGCGACTTGTTCTGATGATGGAGCCAAGGTCTGTTCAACGGAACTCTTCAATAAATAGGCCAATTGAGTTGAAACTTGGTCATCATACGTAGTTAGTAGGTGGCTGCCAGAGAGAAGTCCAAACACAATGTTTGGACTTGCCTCTGACTACCACTTACTTACATATTTTCGGAACATTCGCTTCGTCACGTAATCTCAGTTCGGGGCGAACTGCTAGTTATAATAAGTATTTAGTACTTACAGCTGCTGTAGAAGCATACGGCTCTTGCCTTTGGCCAGCACCCACGTTAGAATCTCTTGCGCAGTAGTTCTGAGACATAGCTTCTGGCTCAGCATGTGACACCTGGAATTTTTACATTAAATATATTATAATCACCATTGTATTGCAAGTTTCTAGGTTCTTAACATGGATGCAAGAAATAAGTTCATTCCGCTTCTACACTTATTGATTGAGTGAGCGAAGCGAACGAAAATCTTACAATCAACTTGGACGATTTGACATTTCATGTATGTATGTATGTTTGTCCGACGATAACTTGAGAACCATTTATCCGATCTACATGAAATTTGGTAAGTCGATAGCTTGTACTTGAGAAATTTACTGGTAAGTATATGGGTAAAATCAGGAAGGGAGTAAGGGGTTATTAAAATACGGGGTTTTATGAGGGGGCAAAAATTAAAAATGTCACCCATAAGTAAAATCCAACTACTGGAAAATCAGATAGATTACTTGGAGCGGCAGGCTAAAGGGACCTCCATTGAGCTGAGGAACGTGCCACAAGTTGCAAAAGAATCTAAAGACGACCTTAAGAATATTATATAGATATACATAATGTACAATTTCCTCACACTCACAATGCTACTTAAGAGCCTACTACCTATCTACTAATCTACACATACATAATACATCCTAGAAAAAAAATGGATAATATTGACATATTGGAAGATATTGACAATACCCAGCTCACTCAAAGCATCGCTTTAGCTACCAGCTTACCTATAAGCAAAACCCACATACCTACTACAAGACAGAACTAACCTCCACAACACAGGTTTTTCCTAGGGTGGAGATTAGTGAGCTACCACATCGGTCACATGTGACACGAAACTCAAAGCTAATAACTGTATGTACCTAGTATTATACTATTATTTTTTGTCATGTGTGTGTAGGTACATCTTAAGTTTTTGGAATAAATTATTAAAAATTAAAAATAAAACGGAAATTCCCTTCAAATTATATCACGAAATTAAAAACTTTAGTGCGCTTTACGTGTAAAGCGTGAAAGCGAGGCGAGTTCTCACTCAGCGCGTGACATAAGGCGGCCGAGGGCGGGGGTTACGAAGCAGGGGAGTCTAAGTTAGTGCTTAAATGTTTAAAAAAAATATGTCCACCCATGCGATGCTGGGACAGGCCGCTAGTATATATTATAAATTTGAAAGTTGGTTGGATGTTTGTGACTCACTCACAGTCTAACTGCTGTACCAATTCGGATGAAATTTAAAATAGATACAGTTTTTAACCCGGATTAGCAGAAAGGCTGCTTTTATCCCGAAAAAAAAATAACAGGAACGGAAAAACTATCACCCGGGTTTAACCGCGGATGGCCACTAGTTCATAGGTACTTAGTAAATTACTATATTATAACTAGTACTTACATCTGTAAACGCACACGGCTCTTGCCCTTGGCCAGCACCCACGTTAGAAACTCCTGCGCAGTAGTTATTAGGCATAGTTTCAGGCTCAGCATGTGACACCTGGAATTTATACATTAAATATAATTATTATGATCACCATTGTGTTACAAGTTTGTAGTTTATGGCAAGTTTATTCTACTATTCAATTTTTTTTATAAATAAATAAATAATGCTGGACATCCACACATCACCATCTAGCCCCAAAATAAGCTAATAGCTCGTGTTATGGGTACTAGATAACTGATATATTTAATACATTATATAATTACATAGATAGATATTTTTTTTATTATACATATACATTGAAAACACCCAGACCATCGGAACAAATTTGTGCATATCGTACAGAAATTTGTTCTGAGGCGGGAATCGAACCCGCAACCTCTTGCGTCGCAGGCGGACTCTCGCTCGCTGCGCCACTGAAGTTGTCAAATTCGAAAGTTAAGATATTTTTGACTCACTCACACCCTAACTGCTGTACCAATTCGGATGAATTTTTAAACAGATACAGTTTTTAACCCGGATTAGCAGAAAGGCTGCTTTTATCCCGAAAAAAAATAACAGGAACGGAAAAAACTATCACCCGGGTTTAACCGCGGATGGCCACTAGTTCATAGGTACTTAGTAAATTACTATATTATAACTAGTACTTACATCTGTAAACGCACACGGCTCTTGCCCTTGGCCAGCACCCACGTTAGAAACTCCTGCGCAGTAGTTATTAGGCATAGTTTCAGGCTCAGCATGTGACACCTGGAATTTACACAATAAATATGATTAAAACTTAATAAAAAATATACCGACCTATAAATAATTTCCAGTTTTGCCAAACAACATAATTATATTATATACACTAGTTGCGCCCCGCGGTTTCACCCGCGCAGATTTAAATCCCGGTATTCTCCAGGGATAAAAAGTAGCTTATGTGTTATCCGACACTATAATGTACCTCTCTGCCAAGTTTCATTCAAATCCGTTCAGCCGTTCCGGCGTGAAAGAGTAGCAAACATCCATCCATCCATACTTACAAATTAACGTTTATAATATTAGTAGGAAGTAGGATATACTTACATAGAATAAGTAGATAATAATCCATTTAAAGGTATGGAGAGAGGTAATAAGAAATATTTATTGTAAAACTGTGTAAAAAGAAGATGATCAGCTAGCTCTTAGGCTAAGAACTCACGAAGCGGTTTTCACCCGTCCCCGCCGCGGTGGCGGAATGGAGTTTTATTTTCAAAACTCACGAGACCGGAGTTTTGTGCGGTTACGCACGCACAAAAAGCCGCCGGTACAAGATGACTGCCGGTGCAGCGGGAGCCGCAAACAATCGCACACGCCGCGGGCGTAAAACGCGTCGTGAAATGTGGTTTAATTTTTTACTTAAATATCTGTATTCTACAAAGGCTGCGGGCCCGCAACCGCGGCGGGCACGGGTGAAAACCGCTTCGTGAGCTCTTAGCCTTAGGTAGGTACATTCTACCGACTCATTGACGACCTCAGTGGCGCAGCGGGCGAGAGTCCGCCTGCGACGCAAGAAGTTGCGGGTTCGATTCCCGCCCCGGAACAAACTTTTGTACGATCTGCAGAAATTTGTTTCGTTGGTCTGTGTGTTTTTTTTTATGAATAACCAAAAAATATATATCTATTTATTATATAATTATGTAAGTATATAATGTATAAATATATTTAGTCATCTAGTACCCATAACACAAGCTAGTAGCTTATTTCGGGGCTAGGTGGTGTTGTGTGGATGGTGCAGCATTATTTATTTTATATTTTACTTGTTGCACCCCCCGGTTTCACCCGCGTAGATTTAAATCCCGGTATTCCCACAGGATAATGCACGGGATATAAAGTAGCCTATGTGCTATTTCCAGACTATAATCTATCTCTCTGCCAAGTTTTATCCAGATCCGTTAAGCCGTTCCGGCGTGAGAGAGTAACAAACATCCATCCATCCATACTTAAAAACTTTCGCGTTTATAATAGTAGTAGGATTTATTTATTAGTTACCTCTTAGTAACATTAAGTAGCCTTTAGTTTGTTTAGTTGGTTGACGAGTATATAATTACTTACTGAGGCTTGTGGTGCTAATGGTCTTAGCGCATCTTCGCAAGGAACAGCATGCCTGTAAAGCTTTCTTGCAGGATAATCCATAAACGACTTTTTTGAAAAATGGTCTTCACAGAGCATTTCGTGGCTAGAATAGAGCTTGCGGTGAAAAGCTTTACTGGTCCATTCTTCATTAGGAGCGAGGAAGCGAGCCCAGGATTCGCAACTGAAAATATACGGTTTCACTTAGCCAACGCAGTTGGAAACTCATAACTGCGCATCAAGGAGTTTCTCCAACTTATAGCACGTTGAAATGCATTGAATAAAGTAAGACGTAGGTCATCGCAGAACTTGAAACCTCAAGATGTGCGTTATTCATAAACTTATGTTACTTACCGGTTAACACTTGAAGTTGATCGTGGAAAACGGTACATTTTCAGGTTTTTATGTATGACTGTCGATTTTCCACATTTTGCACAGCGCCTACGATGGATGTTCATCGTTTGATGAGCTATGCTCTTTGGTACCTACATCAGAAAATAGTGGTATGTGCTATGTACGGTTCATCATCATTTAAATGTGTGACGTAAGCCTCCTTGAGCTCTCGATGTACGACTTTTCGCGATCTTTACAATGTCGTCGGTGCATCTGACTTTCATTCTTTTTGATTGTTGAAGTTAACCCTTTCCCGCCTTACGGTACTTAGAAGTACCCCCACATTTTTCGTCTAATAACTTAGGAACGAAAACACTTTATGATAACTTCAACTGACGATCCTTTAGAGTACCGTTTCCGTAAGCCAATCACAATGCGTTATTTGAATTACCGCGTAATGTTGCCGAGTAATTTGAAGAGCGAGTGACAACCTGTCGAACATTTTATCACTTCAGTGTGCAGTGTAATTGTAAATATTTTATAAATAGAATATCATAGGTAAGTGCTATTTTTTTAACAATTTACGTTTTTTATATATTTGACTTCATTTCTAAAAGCTGGTATAATGTATAAGACTTTATTTTATTTGAATATTTGATAAAAACTGATGTGGACTTAGAAGTACCGTCAGGTTATTGTAGTCTCAAAAATTATGTGATTTTATGATACACATACTCGATGAAGTGGGTATTTTGTTTGATCATAAACTAATGTTTTTTATATTATTATTATTGTTCTGACCTATTTTCTTATTATTTCAGTCATTGAGGTGGACATTACAAACAATTGTGCTCTGATCGAAGCCCTGTTATTAGAAGAGCTTCTGGGACAGCGACGAAGATTCTGATGCAGGTGTGTCCGATGATGAAGTGGAAAATCTTCAACTACCCTCACCAAGAGGCTTCGGTGAGGTTTTCAAAAGAGCTCTAGACAGTGTTTTTGCCGAAGTTCCGCCATCCTCGCCGTCAAATGAAGATGTAATGGAGTGCCCTATAAATCAGGTACCCACATCTCCAATACCTGGATCTAGTCTTCAGACTGATCTACTATCTGCAAATACGTCTTCACGCGATTACCCGAACCAAACCGTAAATGGAAAAAGAGGGACCTAGATACAATTTTACCGGAGTAAATTGCAGATACTGAAGTAGTAGAAGGCTGTTTTGCTCACTGTACCACACTGACTGATATATTTTTAGCATTGATTGGAGATATTATTGACAATATTGTATACCAAAGTAACCAGTATGCTACTCAGAAAGTCAAGGTATTGAACCTGAAAAAGGAGGAACTCCTAACATTTATAGGTATGATTTGTTTTTATGGGTTACAATACTCGTCCGGCGCCGGCGTGGAGAGACCATTACTCTTCGGCACCTGATCTCAACAATGCACTTATTTGCTAAACAGGTGGCACAGATTGTTTTGAGGTCTTCTGAACATCGTATTTGTCAATTCATATGCCATTTATGGACATATAATGGAACAAACTACCGTAAAAGATTTTATACGCTCTGTCACTGAAGGCTTGATGACAATGAAATATACTAGTCAGAAAAGAAATACTTCTACTGACAATACTGCGGAATGCGGCCCTTCCAAAAGGCGCAAATCTGACTATTCCACTATAAAAGACGTACGCTTGGGTAACAGAGGCATCCATTAGCCTAAGTTCATAGAGAACAGGGGAAGGTGTGAGGTTTGCAGTTTGAAGAAGTTTCAGTCGAAACCTCATAGTAAATGTTCGCATTGCAACGTGTTTCTGTGTGTAAATGAAAAGGAAAATTGTTTTCTTGAATACCACGAGGTGAATCTGTAATTAAAAACCTATTAATTTAATTATAAATAAGTCATGATTGGATCTCATCACTGTTGTTATTTCTATGAAAGTTCCTAACATTGTGATAACACGAAGTTCCTGACGGTACTTTAAAGTCTAGGTCTTGGAAATAGTACTTCTAGGTATAATAAAAATCTAAAAAAAATCTGTGCGTTTCCTTTTACTTACCTTATTATAATAATAAAGTTCAAAAGCGGAAATTCGTTAAAAAACACAACCCCGGGGGGAAAGGGTTAAATTCATCCATCAAAGATCTTCTTATTCTTATTTTGTCCTCGCTTTTGTAATAAAAAACGTGTGGATTCCAGTTGACAAGTGCATTTTTTTTTTTTTTGTGGAACCATAGACTATAAGTACACATAGAGACAGACGGACGACAGACAAACAATATTTTGATATCAGTTTCTAACACCCCCACTATATCAAAATAACAATCAATCTCTATGTAGCACTAGGTACATTATAATATAACATGTAATAAATCATTTTTTCACAATACCAAGTGTTTCCATAAATTTATAATGTTTTACCCTAGGCAAACCTTTGGTCAATAAGTCAGCGGGCATTTCATTTGTTGGCAAATACCTTGTTTCAACAATATCATTATTTATTGTCTCTCTAATAAAATTATAACGCACATCAATATGCTTAGAACGTTTGTGAGACTGATGATTATTTGCCAGCTTCAATGCACTCTGACTATCATTAATATTACGTCACTTCATTCTTCAGATATATGTATAATTAACAGGTAGTCATTTAAACCTACAAGGCAGTCGCACGTTTTTTAAAGAGTTAGCAATCGATCTACCAATCGATTGAATATTTTTTTTTTTTTTTTTTTATCTGTGGGTATCCATAACTTTCCTATTGCCTGACGAAGTGCCCGACGTTCATTATTTTTTCGTGCGAGGCAGCGCGCGGACGTCTCACTTGCTACCAAGAAACATTATTTCAAACTCTAAAGTTTTTTCCAAAAGTTTTTAAAACATGCCCAAAAGAAATTACGCCGAAAAGATGGAACGTTACAACTATAAAATAAGAAGACTTGAAGATAAGGAAATGAAACGACGCAAGCGAATTATCGAATCGTCGGATTCACTGGAAGAAAATTCAGGTTGGTAAAGTGTTATTTTCTAAAACGCTTTACAAAGTGTTGTATTTTTCTATTTCTGCTATGATAGTAGTTGGTTCTAACCTGGAGGTTGTCCGAGGGGCAACACGATGGTAAAATTATGGTTATATGCTTAGAGGATTACCGTGGGTAATCACAAAGCAATAATTAGAACGAAAAAACCACTACATACTTCTGCTGGCTATACCTAATTATGATAATAATTAGAAACTGGAGGTTGACCGTGGGTCAACACGATGTTGAATTTTCATGCTTAGATATTAACCGTGGGTTATTACAAAAGCAATCCTTATAAATACACCTGGAGGTTGATCGAGGATCAACACGATGGTACTAATCATATGCTTAAAGAATAACCGTGGGTTATTCTAAAGTAATATTTATCTAACGAATGGTTCGAACAAAAATTTTTTATTATAAAAATTTCAATTATATTATAGTTATGCTTATAAAAGCCAGTCATAGTATAAAATGCATAATAACTTGTCTTGTTACTTTCACGTTCAGTAACTTTAGTACTTGGCTATACTTAAATATTTTTTCACAACTACCCTCAAAATATTTTTCATCGAATAAATATTTTATTAGCTAATTTATTGACTGCTTTATAACGCTTCTCGTTTTATTTTTAGAAAACGAGTCGCAAGCAGCTTTTGATGATCCGATGTCCCTGGAATGTTCTATAGAAAACATTCAGGATAGTTTAGCACCAGTAGAAGGCTCACAAGAATCAACACCACTTCCTGATCTTGATCCGGACATACTATCAGCTCTTGGAGAAGTTGCTGAAGACACGCCTACATTCGGTGAAAAAATTCATGATAATTTATCAAAACTTTGGCTTCCCATACTCCGAAAGGGGATAGAAAAAGAAGCCAAAGATAAGCTTATGAAGCTGTATCAGATTCCGGAAAATTGCACCCTTCTGCAAGCGCCGAAGCTCAACCCTGAAATAGCAGCTACGATTTCAGATACCACCAGAAACAAAGATAAAAGAGTTGAGAGCGCTCAGCAACAACTAGGCCTCGCCATCACCGCCCTCAACAAAGGGTTGTCCCTGCTCCTTGAGAATGGCACAGAAAGAGTAAAGGCAATTAAGTTCCTGAGTGATAGTAGTCGACTCTTATGCGACCTTCACCATGTAGAAACCGAAGTTCGGAAAAAATTTATGACACCTGGCCTGGATAAGGCTTTCTTGAATTTGATTCAAGATGTAGATAGGGATGAAACCCTATTCGGACAAAAACTTTCTGAGAAGATTAAGGCATCGAAAGTTATCGAAAAGCAGGGCTTGCAAATAAAGAAGCTGGCTCCAGTAAAGACACCAACGTCTTCTGCCCAACCGTCTACTAGTAGACTTCGGTCTCAGGTAAACTGGTCGGGCCCCTCCCGTTACGCTTCGAACAGGGGGGGGCGGGGCGGATACAAGAAGACGGGCCCAGCCGGCCGCAAAGCTTTCCAAGCATCAACGACGAATCAATCGTCGTCATCGCAGCCTCAACAGAACCAGAACAAGTCACGTGCTCCGGTCCAACAACGCTAGAGGTACATGCTGGCCGTATAAATTTATTTTATGATTGTTGGCTTAAAATAACTGAAAATCACTCAGTTCTTAACTGGATTCGGAATGGATACTCTATACCATTCTGTAGTAGGGTAATACAACATCATATCCCTTCTAATACATTGACATGTCATGAGGAAGCCGATATGGTAGTAGCAATTTCTAAGCTATTAACATTAGGCGCTGTGTCAGTTTGCGAACGCGCAGAAGGAGACTTCATATCTAGCATATTTTTAACTCCAAAACCCAATGGCGGAAAGCGTTTTATCTTAAATTTAAAACCACTCAACAAATTCATTGAAAAGTCTCATTTTAAAATGGAAGACCATAGGGTAGCTACAAAATTAATACCAAAAGACGGCTATTTGGCCACCATAGACCTCAAAGAAGCCTATTTTTCGGTACCAGTTTGCAAGACAGATAGAAAATACCTACGATTTCTCTTTAACAATACTGTCTATGAATTTAATGCCGTTCCATATGGCCTATGTGCAGCCCCAAGAATTTTCACAAAAATTATGAAGGAAGTTATAGGCTACCTGAGGCAGAGAGGTTACAAATCGGTGGTTTACTTGGATGACATTTTATGTATCGGTGACACCTTCAGCGAATGCCATACAAATGTAACTAAAACTATAGAGCTATTGCAATGTCTGGGTTTTGTAGTTAATTTTGATAAGAGCGTATTAACACCTAAGCATTCTTGCAAATTTTTAGGGTTTATCCTTAATTCTGCCGATTTGTCCCTGTCTCTGCCGTCAGAAAAAAGGCTTAATATTGCAAAGCTAACCAATAAGTTTTCAAAATTACCCGATTGTACAATAAGGGAACTTTCACAACTTATTGGAATACTAGTGGCAGCCTGCCCAGCAATAAAGTATGGCTGGCTTTATACTAAGGAACTGGAACGTGAAAAATATTTGGCCCTTAGAACATTTGAAAATTTTGAAGTTAAAATTAAGTTATCTACCGTAATTTTACCTGATTTGCTTTGGTGGAATCTGAACATTCTTTCATCGTCAAATCTGATGAGACCGGATGAGCATTTTTTCCTTGAAGTGTTTACAGATGCTTCTAGAACCAGTTGGGGGGCATACTGTAACAGCAAACGCGTTAATGGCGGCTGGAAAGATGTGGAACTCTCTTTCCACATTAACTACTTAGAGCTCCTCGCTGTATTTATGGGCTTAAAATGTTTCGCCTCCAAAGCTACTAACTGTACTATTCTATTGCGTGTTGATAACACCACAGCAATCAGTTATATTAACCGCATGGGCGGAATCCAATTCCCACACCTCCATGGCTTGGCTAAAGCCATTTGGCAGTGGTGCGAGAAACGAAACATATGGCTTTTTGCATCGTATATAAATACAAAAGATAATGTTGAAGCGGATGAAGAATCTCGCAAGATAAATGTTGACACAGAATGGGAACTATCAAACTGGGCTTTCCAAATGATAGTTCACAATCTTGGCCAACCAAACATAGATCTTTTCGCTTCTCGCACCAATGCCAAATGTGAAACATACGTGTCTTGGAAACAAGACCCGGATGCCTTGACCGTAGATGCGTTTACGATAAGTTGGCGTTCTCACCTATTTTACGCATTTCCACCTTTCTCACTCATCCTTAAATGCATTAGAAAAATTATAAGTGACAAAGCTACTGGCATATTGGTTTTTCCTTATTGGACGGGACAGCCTTGGTTTCCATTACTTAAGAAATTAATAATTTCAGAAATCATATATTTTAATCCTAACAGAGACCTCTTGCGTTCTCATTACAGACCGCAACACCCACTGTACAGGAGCCTTACCCTGGGAGCCGCGATGCTCTCCGGGTCGCGTTTACTCGACGAAACATCCCATCAATAGCATTAGATCTTATGTTATCTTCCGTCTCAAGTAGTACCCTCAAGCAGTACAATACCTCATACAAACTCTGGGGGGAATTTTGTAACACCAATCACATCAACACTTTCAATCCCCAATTAGCTGACATTTTGACATTTCTAACAGAACAGTTTAATAGAGGAGGATCTTACGGAACGATTAACTCGCACCGATCAGCCCTTTCCTTGCTTTTAGGCGGTAATATAGGATCTGATGATAGCATCAAACGCCTACTCAAAGGCATTTTTAAACAAAAACCTTGCATTCCTAAGTACATAGGTACTTGGAACCCTCAGATAGTGCTCAACTATGTTGCCAATTGGTTTCCCAATAAAAGTGTGAGTTTAGATAAAATTACCAAAAAAGTCTGTGTCTTACTGGCAATTTGTACTGCTCATAGGGTCCAAACTCTATCGCTTATTAAAGTGTCAAACATAATTAAAGGTACAGACTCAATACAAATCCCAATCTCTGACATCATAAAATCTTCAGGGGTTGGCAGGGACCAACCGGTGTTAATTTTACCCTATTTCAGAGAAAACCCTTCAATATGCCCAGCAACAGCTATAGAGGATTATTTATTTATGACATCCAGCCTAAGACCAGACAGTATAGACCGCCTTTTTATCACCTACAAAAAACCTCATAAAATAGCTTCTTCTCAGTCCATTAGTAGGTGGATAAAACAAACTCTAGCGGAAAGCGGCGTAGATATGGATGTTTTCAGTGCTCATAGCACCCGACATGCTTCTACATCTGCGGCGGCATCCGCTGGAGTATCTATTGATACGATTAGGAAGACGGCTGGCTGGTCCAGTTCGTCTCAAACCTTTGCAAGGTTTTATAATCGACCTATATTAGATGAAGGTGTTTTTGCTAGATCAGTTTGCTCGTTAACTAACGAGCATCCAAAATGATTTATAATGATTTATTATTAGTATCTAGTTAATAAATAGATAACAATTGATTAAATTGATATTGTGAATTATTTCATAAGTACTAAGTAGGTACAAATATTATGATGATATAAAAATGTAAGGAAATTAAAAATATATACTGATTACATAAAACATCTTTTACATTGGTATAAAAGCTCATACCTACTCTAAACATTTACCTGTTAATTATACATATATCTGAAGAATGAAGTGACGTAATATTAATAGATGATCAAACGAACTTCTAAGTGAAGTTCGATCACTATTATATAAGTCACTTCATTCGAAGATATAAAATCACCCTCCCAATAATTAAAACCCCTAACCCTATAATATTTTTGAATTTCCTCTCTAAATGAATGAACGTCGGGCACTTCGTCAGGCAATAGGAAAGTTATGGATACCTACAGATAAAAAAAAAAAAAAAAAAAATATTCAATCGATTGGTAGATCGATTGCTAACTCTTTAAAAAACGTGCGACTGCCTTGTAGGTTTAAATGACTACCTGTTAATTATACATATATCTTCGAATGAAGTGACTTATATAATAGTGATCGAACTTCACTTAGAAGTTCGTTTGATCATCTATTGTATAGTACAATTTTACCACAATAACCTGTTATTTCTGACTCTAAGCTCTGTAAATAAATAACTTCACGGCAAGCTTCTGACAGCGCCATGTATTCTGCTTCACAACTATTTAAAGCTACTGTTTGTTGTTTCTTACTCTCCCAAGAAACTGCAGAACCTGATTTCGTAAAGCAAAATCCTGTGTATGACCGCCTATCTATAGCGTCACTTGCCCAATCGGCATCTACAAATCCTTGTAATTCTGCATTTCCTTTAGAGTATTTTAAACAATAGTCTTTTGTTTTTAACAGATACTTCAAAATTATTTTTACATAATTCCAGTGAATCTGTGAATAAGAATTGTTAAATTGACTTAAGGGTCCGGTGACGGCAGCTCGCAATTTCAATTTGAGACGAGTCCAAAAATCGATCCGTGTATAGCTATCTCTGTTTAGCTGGTGCAGGCGCGTGTGGGGCAGGGACGAGGTACTACGTATACACGCACACACTCAAGCACCGCTACGGTTGTACAATTTTTCCTACGAAAGGTGTAAGTAGGTAGGTACCATAAACCTCTGCCATTGATAACAATTCGAAAGCGGTAGGTTAGGTACCTACTCACTCACCATGGTAACTATTTCTTTGGGCATGTCATGTGTGTAGTATGTTTATACTGCTTACCTTTTGCGTTTCATAGGTAGGTAGGTGCTTACATTTAGAAAAGTGCACTGTGCAAGTTTGGTACCTACTCCTACCTACCTACCTATTTTTAAAAAATATAAAAGTGAATACCTAGATACCTACCTATAGTTTGCTTTTTTTTCTGCTGCTGTTTTTTCTTCAAGTTAGGTATTTGACAAGGCCTACGCACTTATACCTATCTCAAGAAACCTATCAATCTATCAGAAAATAGGTACTTACCCATGTAGGTAGGTACCTAACCTACCTCTAGTCCAGCCAAATTCGGTGGGACATTTTTGTAAACTAGCCGAATTTGGCTGAACTGTACCTACCTAGGTAGGTTCATCATAATTCGTCAAATTATGATCTGCTTCTAAAATAGGATTATATAAAATACGAGTAGGTAGGTACCTAGTGTACATACCTACCTATTATTATGAAATTATGATATGACTAGCTGCGCCCCGCGCTTTCACCCGCGCGTATTGTGTTACCAAAATAGCGCAAAAAATATGAAATTTCGATAAAAATATGCGTCGCACTCATCGCTAATGGCGCATCCACACATGCCGGCGGCTTTCAGACCGCCCTGCCGCCGGCTTTACCGGCGGCCAGCAGATACGGTTGCAATTTTCGCAGTAGTGTTGTGACTTATAAAATAAAAGTAAAAAATAAAAGTACTGCACTATCATCCCAGTTAAATTCTGTCATTTCGTTATTTATATGAAATGATGTTATATATGTGTCATGCGGGAGGTTCGGGGGGTAGGTAGGTAGAAATGATACGTGCTATTAGGTTGACACTCGTTTATTGACTGAGACCATTACCTTACCTAGATACTAACATACTTATTAACTATACCTACACACACACCACCACATCAAAGGGGTTGTCAAGAAAAAATAAAAATATTTGATAATATTTTTTTTTTTTTTGACATCCAAATTTTCTTGAACAAAGTTTAGTATCTAAGTTCAAGGTATTATAACTACTACAATACCTATAATGTAAATAAAATATAATGTAATACATGTACTAATAAACTACATTTATTGTTTTATTCCTATACCTATGCCATACATAAATTCCAACTGTGGCTTAAAATAAACAAAATACATTGTTGCAACAATTTCAATGTAACTTGATAATACAGAGTAAGTACTTACTACACAAACCTAGAACACAACTCATAACTTGATCATGTTACAAATCTTTTTGTTCGATTTTTATGAACCGTTTCCGTTTTATCACGTCCGTTTGACGACCTTTGTGGCGCAGCGGGCGAGAGCCTGTCTGCGACGCAAGAGGTTGCGGGTTCGATTCCCGCCTTGGAACAAATTTGTGTACGATCTGCAGAAATTTGTTCCGATGGTCTGGGTGTTTTCTATGTATAATAAAAAATATATATCTATGTAAGTATATAATGTATTAAATATATCAGTTATCTAGTACCCATAACACAAGCTTTGAATAGCTTACTTTGGGGCTAGATAGTGCTGTGTGGATTGTCCAGCATTATTTATTTATTTATTTATTTATTTATTTATCACCTTTAAGTATAGTCACATTAGGTTCATTTTCACTCAACACTTTATATGGTCCATCATATAACTTTTGCAACTTTTTACCGGTTTCATTTCTTACTAAAACTAGATCTCCGTTTTTATAACTAATTGAATTACATTTTCTGTCATAGACCAACTTTCTATTAATTTTTCCTAAAATTAAATTATTTCTAACCTCCTTATTCGCTAACTGTAACCTATACTTTAATTCTAAAACATAATTATCTGGGTTATAAAGTGGTTCCACTACGTCGTTAGTTAAATTACTAGGCAAATTGCATGATTTACCGAAAACTAATTCATACGGTGTGTACTTTGTTTCCGTATGTACGGTAGTGTTAAACGAAAAACACCAAAACTGTAGCCACTGGCTCCATGTCTCTGGGTGCCCGTCACACTGCGTTCGCAAAAACGCTGATAAGTGTTTATGGGTATTTTCTAAAGCACCTATCGACTGATGATGATAAGCTGACGAATTTACCTTCTCTATTTGGAGTAACTTACATACTTCCGTCATTGTTTCAGACATAAACTCCGTACCGCGATCTGAAGCGATTGTTGTTGGTAAACCATACCTTAGTACAAAGTTATTAACGAAAGATCTCGCTACACTTACCGTATCTTTTCGGTATAAAGGGTAGGTACGCCTCGACGTACTTGCTCAATTCGCATTGTAAACTTAAAATATACATATTACCGTCTAAATCCTTATCTAAGGGGCCCATTAAATCTAAATATACCTTTTGAAAAGCACTTGTTGCCGTTGTAGTCACGACCATTGGCTCTACTATGTTTCTAGAGTACTTACTTGTTTGGCACTTTTGACACTTAGCAACATAATCCCGTACGTCGCTCTCCATACCTGGCCAATAGTACTTACCTTTAATATTATTAATC
The DNA here is from genome assembly GCA_963576535.1 of Plemyria rubiginata. Taxonomy (NCBI): domain Eukaryota; kingdom Metazoa; phylum Arthropoda; class Insecta; order Lepidoptera; family Geometridae; genus Plemyria; species Plemyria rubiginata. The sequence goes on from CAUYVL010000003.1 coordinate 422,597, forward strand.
ATGCGTCGAACGCCTGCATGCCCGCTTGTTGGCAGCAAATGATAGTCATGTAGGATGTATGTTTTTTCATCTTTTTCTAGGACTCTTTTTATTCCTCTAAGAATATTTACATGTGGACCGGCCCACTTTTCTCTACTTTTTATTTCGTCGACTAATTCTTTAATAAACTTTAAATTATTTTCATTTTTTACTATGCATAGTTCTTTTATATTTATTTCATCACAACAATAGCTTAATAAATTCACAAATTCGGCTCGCGAGAAATGTGACATATAATTAAGATTGATGAATAAAGTTAATTCATTTTCCACATAAGCTAGACATTCTTTTTCAAATAGTACATTTTTCTTGAGTAGATCTTTACCATCTATAAACTTCAACTCTACAGCTTCCCTTGGTTTTCTTAATATCTCTGCTACCCTTGGTTGGCCAAACCTCGGTTTTTCAGGTATATTAAGAGAACTACTATCAGACGAACTTGATTGCTTCGTGCTTTGCAAATCTATCCTCGCTTTCTGCGCTCTAGTTATTACCATAGCTATCACTTTTTCATTCATTGATTTCAAATCATCTGAACTTATGGTCACCCTACTCAATGCATCCGCTACCGCGTTATCTGTACCTTTTATATGCTTTATATCGTAATCGTACTCCTCTAATAACAATCTAAACTTTAAAAGTCGTGTGGACGGATCTTTCATTCCGAATAGATAGATAAGAGGCTTATGATCCGTCCAAATAGTAAACTTTCTACCATACAAATACGGTCTAAAATATTTTATACTCCATACTACTGCTAAAAGTTCCTTTTGTATCGTTGGATAATTTAATTCAGCTTTATTTAGAGGTCTACTGGCGTAAGCCACTGGTCTTAGATCCTTATTGCATAAAACCGAACCTATTGCTATGCCTGACGCATCCGTTTGAAGTATGAATTCATTTTGCTCTGAAAAATCTGGATATTGTAAAATTGGTGGGCTAATTAATTTCTCTTTAAGAGTTTCAAAACACTTTTGACATTCATTCGTCCAGACAAAAATTTCATTTTTCCGACATAATTTATTTAACGGTACCGTTATTTCGGCGAATGATGGAATACATTTTCTATAATAGTTACAAAATGCTACAAATCGCCTAACTTCTTCTGCAGTTTTTGGTACTGGGTAATTTTTTAATACAGTAATTTTTTCAGGATCTGGTAATACACCATCGACTGATACCACGTGACCTAGATAAAGTAATTGTGTTTTCATAAAATCACACTTAGCTGGGTTAAGCTTAAGGTTCATTTTCCTAAGTCGTTCAAAAATATCCATTAAATTTTTATTATGTATTTCTGCTGTCCTTCCAAACACAATTAAATCGTCGCAATAAATAAAACATTTTTCAAATGTAAGACCAGACATTGCTATAGACATGACTCTAGAAAATGCACTGGGTGATATCTTAAGGCCCATAGGGAGCCGTTTCATACGAAACTGCCCCAAACTTGTCGAAAAACTAGTGATGTCCCTACTCTCTGGTTTTAAATTTACCTGATAAAATCCCTGCTGAAGATCTAAATGGCTAAAACAAATACTTCCTGAAAGTGAATCTAATATTTCTGTTATATTTGGCAAAGGAAATTTATCATCTTGGATCGAGTCATTAACTTTTCTATAATCTATCACTAAACGCCATTTCTTTTCTCCATCAGATCTTTTTGGTACTAAAAGTATTGGACTGTTCCACTCACTGCTGGTGGGCTCTATTATGTCATCCTTTAACATTTTCTCAACCTGCTTATTTACTTCTGGCTTAGAAGACTGTGGTAGCCGATAAGGTTTGACATACACAGGCTTCGTATTAGGTTTCACGGCTATCGACTGTTCCACGACACTCGCCGTACCTAACTTGTCTCCTTCTAGGAAAAATATGTCTGCATATTTTGCGCATATAATTTCGATTTGTTTCCTATCATTTGACTTTAAATGCGATAACTTTAGTTCTGTAAATAATTTTTTAACACGTTCTACCCCATTTTTTGATTGATCAAACAAACACACATTATAATTTTCTAAATAATCTAAATCATTATTGTTAATTAAATTTTCTCTCTTAATTTTTATTGAATTTTCACTTGTGTTCAAAATTTTTACCGGAATTTTACCTCTTTTAGGTTGGACAATACTACTTGCCATAAATAAATGTTCGCCTAATTGTTTTGCATACAACACGCAGTCTTTATGAATATTTTTATTTATGTCGAAATAATGAATGGACTCGCTCCTACTTGGTATAGTTAAATATCCTTCCGAATCTACGTATTCATTCTGTCGCTTCTGTATCTGCACGCTATACTCTACATTGTTTAATCGCAAGGTAAGCATATCCGTCGGTAAGTCTATGTTTGCATTATAGCTTCTCAGAAAGTCTAAACCGATGATTCCGTCTGTTTTGCATGGTACGGTATCAAACAAGTATAACTTATGCTGTAATTCTACACCATTCTCCAATTGCAAAGGAATGTATGCTACTCTATCCGCTTGGACTTTGCCACCAATTCCTTTTATGATTGTGTTTTCATTATAAGTGTTTGTATAATTTTGTACTAAATGAGTGCTAATTATAGAAATCGATGCTCCAGTATCTATTAAAAATTTAAGTTTTTGGTTTCTAAAATACAAAAAAATGCAATCCAGACTTTCACATGTCATAATATAGCTAGGAGTCCCGAAAAAACTGACCTAGATTAATCTCTTCTTTCTGTTCTTCCTTTTCCTCTACCTTTCCTTCGTCTTGCCTTTTTCCACCAACCTTCATTTTCGATTAATAGTTTATATTCATAATACAATTCATCTGCCTCTCTAAATTTTTGTTTGCCTATACTGTCCTTGCGTCTCTTCGGACCTAATTTCCTAATATTTTCACACAAACTTTCTAATGTCTCATCTATAGTACATAGTCTCTCCATCGACAGTCATTAATTTAAATATCTGCACTTTTTAGTTCCGCACTTCCGCACTTAACGTATTTCCGAACTTTAACATTACCCGCACTCTTACTCACGCACTTTTTCTTTACGCACTTTCCGCACTACGGATTTTCTGCGTCCCCAACTCGGCCTCGGCCAAACGATGATCGGATTCGGCGCATGGCTTGCAGCCCAATCTCCTTTTGCACTAGCTTGCGATGGCAGGTCCCGTACATTCTCCACAGGAAAAACAAGACGATGACACTTATTATTGCAATTATCACGAGTAACATCGTGTGTAAATTTTCCACGCGTCCTCCAATGCTTTTTAGGACATTGTCTCCACCGGCTGCGGCATTTTGAAAAACTTCATCCTTTTCTACTGTGGCCCGACACATTTTTGCAGCTTATTTCCCGACTTTTAACTTTTAATATTCCATTACCATCCCAACACGCGCTCCTCTACCACACGCGCGCTAGGCATGGCAAGGTCGCCATGTCATGCGGGAGGTTCGGGGGGTAGGTAGGTAGAAATGATACGTGCTATTAGGTTGACACTCGTTTATTGACTGAGACCATTACCTTACCTAGATACTAACATACTTATTAACTATACCTACACACACACCACCACAATGAATACGACAACAATACCACTCCGTATCGAAGCAGCAAGCAAGCAAACTGCCGCCGGCAACGAAAGAAAGCCGCGCGTGCCGCCGGGCATGTGTGGATGCGCCATAAGGTAACCTTAGATCGACTGAGTGGTGGGGATCAAAGTTATGGATCGCGACAGTGTACTCGGGTTTTTCCGATTTAGAGCCGGTGCGTGACGGACGTGTGCGACCACGGAAATATGTTTTCTCTGTTCCGTGTGTGCCACGCTCCGTAAAATTAAATGCGTAGTTATAATACTTTTAATTACTTACTGCTGAACTGATTATTTAGTTCAGTAAGTTATTTTACTAATAGAAAACTACATTATCCCTGAGTAGGTATTCAGTTACCTACAAATTTGAAGTTGTACCGTACCTACCCACCTTGGCGGAGGCGGCGCACTGTGGGGCCAAACCATGCGTTCCGTGTCAAAAATCTGTATCTTCATTAGTTTTTTAGATAACGTAATGAAATTTGGCATACATAATAACAGATATATAAGCTACAAAATTATTTATTTTTTATGCATAAAATGGTTTTGGTTAACTTAAAAAAAAATCATAAAGATAAAAGTTTTTTATTTTTCATACAAAACGGTTAGCTTTTGTGCATCTCATATTTTTAATATATAGTATATCATTATATTTTGTAAATATAACATAATATGAGATAAAACAAACAATAATTTATCTTGTAAAAAAGTCAATTATAATTAAAACTAGCAATTTTATGCTGAAACTAGTCAGTAGTTGTCTCGGTATTTAAGAGATATAAAGCTTCCTCCCAGAGCTCTTTTGAAATTGTTTCTGTTAGTTGCCTCAAGCTAGATATGTATGGATCGGATGTATATAGTAAAGCATGGAATACATCTTCGTTAGTAGCAGATCTAGAACACTTTCTTGCGTGTGATAATCTAATTTTTCTGTAGTCTTTGTTACGCGACTCTTGTGCATCTTCAGACAGTTTTCCTATGGGTAAAACGGCAAAATGTTTAGTACATTTTCTCCGTGTATTAAGATTTTGTGGACAGATGATGGCATGTAGTACCACCCATATTTTTCAAAGTATAATTGGGCAGTGTTGCGCGTATATTCTCCAAACTTTTGTGGATTGATTGACAAACCTGATGACAGGGTCTGCAGAATAACATAGAATCTTTATACTAATTCTTCGTCAACCCCTGTGATTTCAGAGGAACAGTGGCAATTTTCAAAAAAAGACGAGCTGTATTACCATCATTACTGTTGCCACTTCCTTGCCGAGGCTTATCGATGTGTAAACCCATCTGTGTTCTAAACAGACCTTGCACTATTTTTTGTGGTCTTCTTTTATTTTCTTGTTTTCTACAGTTGTTGTCGACCATTTTTGGAAAGAGAGGTTATAGGATATGTGTAACAGCATCTCCATGCATCTTATCCATGCGTGCAAGGTCGATAAACCATACTGATAAGCATCTTCGTTTTCAGGTTTGGATGTGACTTTGTTCAAATCATTCATCTCGATCGGTTTGGCACCGCATATTGTGCATACAGCTCCAGAACTTTAAGTTTGCAATGTTATCTTACCACTACCTGTATCATTAAACCACAAACATTTGATTATCAATTTCAATTTCTCATCATTAAACCACAAAATTTTTATTATCAATTTCAATTTCTTATCAAACGAGAGCAAGAACAGAACTAGGTATATAAAAAAACCATAAAAACAGTATGGTTTTGATTCATTACCGTCCTAAAAACACGTTAAACATGACATTGTTTTATATTTTATGTGTTAATATTTTTCCCGCGTCTCACTTTTTTGACTATAATCGAAAATGGGGCAAATTCGGGCAAGTTTTTTTTATCTTGTTCAATTATATACAAACTAATGAACGTAATCATATGTATAACTCGGCATCGGGAAGTATCGGTAACAAAGAAAAGTCAATCTGAAATTCTGAAAGTGAAAAATTACTAGGAGTTCGAGAATTTATTTTTTTGCCAGTAAGTGTACTTATATTTTTCACATTTTATTATTAAAATAAAAAGAACAATTAATAGGCTTTCAAACGATATATAACACGTTTGCGTTTTGTTTCAAAATGACCTAAAATTGTTGACGTGAAAGTCTCGGTTTGTGACAGCTTCTGGGGTGCGGAATTACGATAGCAAAGTTTAAGTGCAAAGTTTGGCTGTAAAAATTATGTGCTTAAATTTATTTTTTGTAGTGTCAAGTTGCTTAGACATCCTATTATACGAATCCAACTCAAAAACTATTAATATCTAACTTTCACCAAAACCATTTATGGCACGATACGCACTGTTTGGACCCATAGTGCGGCGGCGCGCGGCCCGCTAAGGCCCCCCCCCCGGCGCCCCACGCTTCGCCAGCCACCGCGCCTTTGACGTCGCTCGCGCATTCCACCCGAGATAAAACCCTAAATTAGTATATTTTTTATATATTTGTGATATAAGATAAGGAAACAAAAGATCGATTTAAAATTAGGTAGTGGTAAGTATAAACAACCGAATCAATTTACTATTGAGGTAAGCCTTGTGGGGTAACCATATCGGTAAAACACTACGACATGTACTTACCTATAATGGTAGATAAAAAAAAAATATAGTGTGAGATATTACGGCTTGTTCGTCATCTCGCGGATTATTACCTATTTTTTTTGTCATCAACTCGCGGGCCCATAAAAGTACAGTCATTATAAAAAATTGATTGAAACTAAAGTAAGTACCAACTATACTTCGTTGGTCTGGCTGTTTATGTATAATAAAAAATATCTATCTATGTAAGTATATAATGTATTAAATAGTCATCTAGTACCCAAAACACAAGCTTTGAGTAGATTACTTTGGGGCTAGATGATGCTGTGTGGATTGTCCAGCATTATTTATTTATTTATATAGACCTTTAAAAAAAATAAACATTTGATATGTAGCTAGACTGCATCTACCTATTATTATATAATTTCGATTGAAAAGTACGGAATGAGGCAAGGTTACTAACCCCCGGTTTCTGAAAGCCCGATCAACACTAATCGGCTATCAAGTCACTTGCTATCTCTATCTAATTTGAAGAGTTCTTCTCCGTCATCTGTGGAGTGAAGCAAGGTTGCGTGCTTGCGCCAACTTTATTTGCTTTGTATTTCTCTGTCGTGTTCAGAAAGTTACCAACCTACCATTTATTTATAATAATTCGTACCGTCAATCACACTAATAGTTATTATAAATACAAGAGTTGGGATGGACTTCATTGAAAGAAAAAAAATATTTATTTATCAAAAAAAGGAAAATGATATTTGCAGGAAAATGATATAATTTGCATTTCAATCAATCTCTACCTTTCCGAGACACCCTTTAGGTAATGGTAAGCATCAGAACCACTGGACCATGTTTTTTTTTATTTATTTTTTTTTTTTAATACAACTAGCTGATGGAACAAGCAGATGGCCCACCTGATGTTAAGTGGTAACCATCACCTATAAACAAAACATTGCCCCGTAGGTCACGCACAATAGGAACGTGCCCTACGATGCACTGCCCTGCGTCCATCAACTGTTCGATTTTTTATAAAATAAATATAAATATTGCTGGACAATCTACACAGCACCATCTAGCCCCAAAGTAAGCTACTCAAAGCTTGTGTTATGGGTACTAGATGACTGATATATTTAATACATTTTATACTTACATAGATAGATATTTTTTATTATATACATAAACACCCAGACCAACGGAACAAATTTCTGCAGATTGTACACAAATTTGTTCCGAGGCGGGAATCGAACCCGCAACCTCTTGCGTCGCAGGCGGACTCTCGCCCGCTGCGCCACTGAGGTCGTCAAAGGTTATGTTTGGAAACTCTCAATATTTATTGCCTTTTTTGAACTATTTAGTACCTCAATTAGACACCCTATAGGTAATAGGGAATTTGACAAATAAAGGTGGAGGGAAATCCGGATCGTGCCCAAGAAGAACTCAAGAATCCAGACATTTCCGCACGAGTCTGATCGCCTGGTGACGCTATGGCTCAATTCACAACAGAACGGCAACGAAGCGGCGGTGTTTCGGTGTAAATAATTTTAAACATTTTGCTCATTGCTTTATTGCATAGAATCGCTTGAACAGAGCTCAGATTCTCTGACGACTTAACTTTTACTTACTTTATGGCTATGACGATAAAGTTTAAAACTGCCAACAGCTTTGGTGCCAAACTAAATAAAATAGGTACCTACAAGCCCCAGTCTGCGGCTTCGTACACGTTATTCTGTGTCTCCCTAATCGTAATCTATGCAATGTTTGGAAAACAATGAAGTGGATGTCTTTGCGCATAGGTATAAAATACTTGCGATATCACACCCCCTCCCCCTCTATCCAGCGTTCTTTTTGCGTGACGCGCACTATACATAATAATTACCTACGGAGGTATCTAGGTAGGTACCTACCTACTTCTCTACTTCACTTACCTAGGAACATAAGTAGATATAGTGCGCGTCAGCCAAAAAGAACGCTGAAAACAGTGGAGGAGATAAGTTTGCACATAGGTACGAGATACTCGATTATTTATTATTATTATATTCTGCAATAGAATAGGTACCTATAAAAGAATAAAATACGAGTATGTACCTACATACCTACCCTACTTGCCTATTATTGTGAAGTTAGACATAGACATAGACAGTATTTTATTGGCCACAAAAACACACAGCATACAATTAGGGTATTGTAGGTAGGTATATTATAGTAGGTAGGAGATATTCCTTTCCGGGTATTGCTTTTTTACATCCTGTGCATGTAATCTTCATAAACTCCATGGTAGATAAAGTTCCAAAAAAAAAGATTAATAAAAAAAAAAAAAAAATTTTAGTGCAAAAAGTGAGTTTTGCGGTGGGACTTGAACTCGGACTGCTGCGCCGCTTGGCAGTCACTCGACGAACCAAGCCACCAAACTTGATGACGAGTTAGACGAAATAGTCAGGTGCAAACAACGCGTTAGAGAAACAACAAGTTATGAAATTGACGACCTGTGTGGCGCAGCGGGCGAGAGTCCGCCTGCGACGCGAGAGGTTGCGGGTTCGATTTCCGCCTCAGAACAAATTTGTGTACGATCTGCAGAAATTTGTTCTGTTAGTCTGGCTGGGTGTTTTCCATGTAAGTATAATAAAAAGTGTTTATCTATGTAAGTATAATTATGATGTATTAAATTGAATACCTATAATTGTATCAGTTATATAGGTAGTACCCTTATCACCAGCTTTGAGTAACTTACTTTGGGGCTAGATGGTGCTGTGTGGATTGTCCAGCATTATCCTATTATCCTACAAATATTATAAACGCGAAGTACCTAGGTATAGACCTTCCCCTCCTTCTGGCGTTTTTTTTGCGTGTACGCACTATACATAATCTAGGCACCTACCTACTTATCCTACTAATATCCTACTATGCTAATCCCGTGGGAATACCGGTATATAAAACTACGTGGGTGAAACCGCGGGGCGCTACTAGTCCTACTAATATTATAAGCGTGAAAGTTTGTAAGTATGGATGGATGGATGTTTGTTACTCTTTCACGTCGGAACGGCTGAACGGATCATGGTGAAAATGAGCACAGAGATATAATATATCTAGTCTGGAATAACACATAGGCTACATTTTATCCCGTGGGAATATCGGGATTCAAACCTACGCGAGTGAAACCGCGGGGTGCTACTGGTTTATTACAATAATGGATGTTTTTTTGTTATACGTAGAAAACACCCAGACCAACGGAACAAATTTCTGCAGATCGTACACAAATTTGATCCAGAGCGGGAATCGAACCCTAGGTAATAGGTAGGTACTTCCCTAATTCACATACCTATATAAACAACATGTTAGATAGATAGGTACCTACGTAAATACATATTTACTCTAAATATGAAAACAACTAGGTAAGTAAATTATGTAATAAAGTAGGTACCTAAGTAAGGTAGGTATAATGAGATCCCCCATACGTTCCGAGTTCATAACAAGAACCAAACGAACTGAAAAATATCGAAGTCCGTAAACAAAGCTACAAATAAACAGGTCGTAGTACCTATGTAGGTACCTTTTGTTTCCAACAACCAAAGCAGGAAATCTCAATCCAAGCCAGCAGCACAGTCAATATATTACTGAACAAACAAATACGCACGCACGCACAACACAGTAGGTAGGTAGCTTGTCAGGACACTGATTTAGAAAATAACACATAACAATAGCCTCTCATACCACAGTACCTAGGTGTAGGTACCCCAACGATGACCTCCGAATGAGCCCCGCCGCGCTCCAGACCCTGAGCAACGCGGCGGCGGCGTGGAGGCGGCGCGGCGGTGGCGCGGCAGGGCGGGCGGCGCATAAATAGACACGTTTCATTCAGACGCTTCAGTCTGTGTGTGCGTGCGAACTTGTCATGTCCGAGCGATCACACACACAACCATAGTTTCCCGTCAGCTTACCCCTCTTCGTGCACGGTGCGATAGCACTAATAGAAGTTTGAAATTGGCGTGATTTTGGTTGTATTCCTTAATACCAAAAATGATGACTGAAAACTTTTCGTATTCTTCACATAGTATTTTTTTTCTGTAACTAGACAATGTAAGCTATGTTCCTTTAGAATTAATATGTGAGATATTGTTGTTTTTGATTCGAAATAAGTAGGAAGAAAACTTGTAAATTTTAGCATAAAACAGTGCAAAATGCGATTGGCTTTTATTTCATTTCAGGGAAATTATTTGAAAAAATAACTATGTAGTGACACACATAAATACTATTCGAATACAAATAATACAATAATATAAGGGAAATATGCTTGAATCAGAAATCATTTTGGTATTAGGTTTGTATGGGAAATGGCCCTCCGCTGGGGCCTTAAATAACTTACTGGATAAGCTATATCTGGTCGAGTCATTACAGCTAAATACATCAAGCTACCAATCAATTTTTGATAAGGTAAATTCTCTTCACAGATGTTTGACTTTTCAATATTTAATTTACACTCAATGGGAGTTTCAGCTGTATTGCAATCAGACATATCAAATTTTTCCAACAATTGCTCAATATAATGCTGCTGATCTATAGTAATTACATTTGAATTTTTCTCAACACAAACTCTCATTCCCAAATATTGCTTGACTTGACCCAAATTTTTTATTTTAAATTGTTGACTCAAAGCTTCTATTAAACTATCACTTTCTGACTTACAGTTTGAAAATATCAAAAAATCATCTACATAAATACGAACAATAGTTTTCTTATCATTGCTATGATTTTTCATAAAAACACAAGGCTCTATTTTACTTTTAGTAAATCCTAAAATACACAGTGTTTCCTCTACTCTTTGATACCAAACAAGTGATGACTGTTTCAAGCCATAAACAGCCTTTTTTAATTTTAACACTTTATCTGAATTAGTGACAGGAAAACCTTCTGGTAAATGCATAAAAATGCTCTCTTTAAGCTTACCATTAAGAAAGGCTGTTGTGACATCCAAGTGAGTAATGTCCATATCTTGCTGTACACTCAAAGCTAATAATAACCGCAAAGTAGAATGTCTGATCACTGGAGAAAAAGTTTCCTGATAGTCCACACCGGCTTTCTGTGTATAACCTTTAGCTACTAATCGCGCACGATATCTCACTGTATTGTCACAATTAAGTTTCTTTTTTAGTACCCACCTACACCGCACTACACTTGTGTTCACTGGAGTATCAACAACATCCCAAACATTGTTGTCTTGAAATGACTGCAGTTCTTCTGCCATCGCCTGCAACCACTGTTGCTTCTCAGGACCACTGATAGCATCAGAAAAAGACATTTCATCATCTCCTACATAGCTGGTGCATATATTGGCAAATCCGTACCTTTCTGGTAGCTTCCTCTGTCGCTTTTGCTCCTCATCAGTGAGTTTCATAGATTGTGAAGTATCCTCTGACTGATCCAGTCCACTTGCTTCAGTCTCCACATCTTCAGGTTCGACATCTAGGTATTCTAACTCACTAGAGCTTGACTCATGAAGAGCTTCCATTTTAACCACAGATTCCTCCATTAACTCCCTGACTGAATCTGTGTCTTCTGTAATCTCATTTTTCTTTTCTATTAACTCCCCCACTGAATCTGAGTTTTCTATAGACACAGTGACATTGTTCTGGTTTTTCTTTTCTAAAATCACAACATCTCTACTGGTTCTCTACCTTTAACATTCTCAGAAAATCCCACTAATATGTGTTTCTTAGATTTTCTATCCCACTTGGTTCTTTTTTCTTTTGGTACATGTGCCATAACTGGACTTCCAAATATTCTTATATGTTCCAAATTTGGCTTTCTTCCAGTCCACATTTCATATGGAGTTTTTTCAATGCCCGAAGCAGCTGATCTGTTTTTTAAATAAACTGAGGTATTGGCTGCTTCTGCCCAAAACTTCTTTTCCAAATCAGCTTCAAAGAGTAGACACCTAGCCCTTTCGACAACGGTTCTGTCTCACTAAGACCGTTTTGTTCTGGTGTGTAAGGGTTGGTCTTCTGGTGAAGTATACCTGCACTCTTCAAAAAGTTTTCAAAATCTTTGCTGCAGTATTCACTCCCGTTGTCAGACCTCAAGATTTGGATTTTTTTGTTTTGACAATTTTCTACCATCGACTTGAATTCTTTGAAATAACTTAATGCGTCACTCTTTGCCTTCAGGAAATAGATGAAAGTCATTCTAGAAAAATCATCGATGAACAGTAGAAAATATCTGGCACCACCAATTGAATTGCGCTCCATGGGACCACAAATATCTGAATGAATGATTTGAAGTGTAGCTGTTGCTCTTGTACCCGTGGGAAAAGATAGCCTTGCTTGCTTTCCTTCACAACAAATCTCACAGTTTGACTTGCTGGTCACAAATGTGCCCGGATAATCCATCCCCTCAACTAATCCACATTTCATTTTGTTCATGTCTTTACTATTAATATGCCCGAGTCTCCTGTGCCATGTGTCACCATCAACAGATGATAAAGAAGTGAGCAGACAGCTCTCTGTTTCTTTTAGACACAACTTATAAACACCATCAATTAGAATTGCCTCTGCAACTAAATTGCCTAATTTATTTCTTACAAGGCATTTGTTGGGCTCAAAAACGACGCTGTTTTCATTTTTAATCAATTCACTGACTGATAAAAGATTTGTCGTAAGACTAGGCACGCACAACACATTTTTCACATTAATTTCGTAATTATGACTTGTTGTGAACTCGACATCTCCCGAACAAACAACTGGAACTTTTGTTTGATTAGCAATAATAATTTCTGGTAAATTGCGTGAATGCAGCGGATTCTTTATCCATTTTTCATTGGCAGTCATGTGCATGCTGGCTCCGGAATCCACGTACCAATCGCTTTTATTGAACTTTCCGCTAAGAAAAACAACGCTAAAAGCGTTAGACTGTTACTTCTTATCTACTTTTTCATTTAAAAGAGGACATTGGTTCCGATAATGGCCGGTTTCTTTGCATTTGTAGCAAGTAATTGTTTTCGGATTTTTGCTAACATTTGAGTTTGACGTTGACATTTGGGAAGTCTGACCTTGCTTGCTAGTGCTGCCATGATTATTTTTCTTTTTGCTCAAACTTTTTGCAACTAATGCTGTATTACGTTCCGATTCACTCATGTCGACAGATTCCATATCCAATAATTTGGTTTTAATTGAATCAGCCGTAATATTGATTCCTGAGTGTTCAATAGCCATAATCATAGGCATGAAACGTTCTGGTAATCCAGCTAGCATCAAAGATCCAACCCATAGATCGTTGATCTCGAAACCTGTACCAGATAATCGCTGCGAGGTTTCCACTATTTGTGTCACATAATTCGTCATATTTTCACAACTTTCCAATCTGATAGATATTAGATGACGAAGCAAAGTAATTCTTCTCGAAAATCCTGAATCGTCGAACAAAGTCTTTAGCGTTGTCCACAATTTCTTCGTAGTCCTTGCATGTTTTATGTGCACAAATAAAGATGCATCGATCGTCAAAACTAACTTCGCTCGTGCCTTTACGTCTGCCGCGTCGACTGCTGCTGTAGAATCACCAGTAGTTTCCTGCTTCAGATACTTGTCCGCGCCATCAAGTATCAGCAAGTTTTCGACGGCGAATGCCCAATCGTCGTAATTCTCACGACTCACACTTTTAGTTTCGGCACGTTAGCCAGATAATGGGAACTCATTTTCAATAAGAGAAACACAAAGAACTAACATATAACTATTACTTTTTGCCAAAAAACGAGTCTGGGCGCATAACCTAATAAAAAACGTGTGGATTCCAGTTGACAAGTGCATTTTTTTTTTTTTGTGGAACCATAGACTATAAGTACACATACCCCGCGTTCCGAAATACGCTATAATCGATTTGAGCGCTCACAAACCCGTACCGAATTAGCGTGAGCGCGATAACGATGACCCATGAAACGTCATAGATGACGTCATGACATGCGCCATCTTGCGATTACGCCGACCATGCCATATTCTAATATCACTGTGAGCGCTGTCAAAAATGACAGTTGTGCATTTGTGTTTTGTTGTTATTTGTGATGAGGTTACATGTTTTCAGTCGCATTGTAGTCGTTATAGGGTATAATATGTTCTGCGATCATAAAATAACAAATCCAGAAAATATCCAAGCAGTCCCAGTTTGTTACACAAGGTTTGAGGTTATGATTCCTAGGATGTTTCTGTGATTGCGTTTACGAGCGTTCCGAATTGTTGACAGCTCTGAGCTGTCATAATCGCAATATCTAATTCGGAACGCCTGTGAGGTGATGTGAGCGCTGTGATCGATTATAGCCATTTCGGAATGCGGCCATAGAGACAGACGGACGACAGACAAACAATATTTTGATATCAGTTTCTAACATTTTGTAAGATCAAAGGTTCGACGTTGGCTACACTGTAAGTGAAGCCTCCTCCTTAGATTAACTCACTGTAAATTTTCTTTACAACGAATACTTCTAGTGTATTATTTATTCGTCAGATAGTTAAATTTACATGCCTTATTTTCTGCAACGGTTCATCATTTACTAATACCATAATTTGAGTTGCACGGTCCGGCGTATGGCCGTCAACGGCGAACCGTGCTAACTTCCAGCTTTGAGCGAATTTACTCGTAGCTTGCGAAGCTAAATTTTGTCATAGAAGTCCTGTTACAGGGCGCACCATGTAACTAGCTTAATGAATTGTGGGTTTAGATTAGAATCGCGGTCAAACACGTACGAAGTCTTAGAATTTAAAAAAAGAAGCATCATTCAAATATCATTTAGTAAATATTTTTTGTCCCCTAACCCAAACATTTCACCTGTTCGACTACAACGGCAGAGAATTTTGATTTAATCCTGTGAGCTCTGAGCCTACGCCTGTTCCAAAAACTTAAAGTCATTTAAATACAATAGCATTAAGTTTATATTGAATTGAGTGATGTTCACCTCTAAGAATATTTTTATCCTAATAATTACACACTGCGTCAGATCTTTTAAATAAATGTCTGTTTTGTAGTATTTTGGTGTTTTATTTTATTCAACCTAAACACAGGATGTTAACTCTTAACCTTTCCTAGTCTCGACATTTTAGTGGTTCTCATGGATATCGTAAAACATCCGTATAAATATGAAAAACCAGAAAAGAAGGTTCGTCTAAGTACGAGTAGGACGGACCTGGAATGGAAGCTATGTCTGAGGTTGAATGTGGCAAAGCATGGCTGTCGATGTTTAATAACTAGTAGCGCCTCGCGGTGTCACCCGCGCAGATTTAAATCCCGGTATTCCAACGGGATCAAAGTAGCCTACGTGCTAATCCAGACTATATTCTCTTTGCCAAGTGTCATCCAGATCCGTTCAGCCCTTCCGGCGTGAAAGAGTAACAAACATCCATCCATTCATTCATCCATTCATCTATCCATACTTACAAACTTTCGCGTTTAAAACAGTAGTACGATCCCAGTTAGGAGCGCACATTTAAAACAGTTATGTAAAAGTTAAATCAGTTTAATGACACCAAGTAGGTACCGCACAACACAAGTAGTAGTAGGTGTTTATCGCGGAAGAGTAAGGGATGCCCGCTCGCGACCGTCTCGCGTGGTGTCACGGATAGCACTCTCAGTCATAATGTACGTCACCGTACATATTACTAACCCCAAAGGGAGACAAAATCGGGAGAGAGCATCGCTTGTACAAAGTCAAAAGTAAACAAAAGTAGTAATAAAAACGTAAGTAATTAAAAATATTAAAAATGTAAGTAATTAAAAATATTAAAAGTGTAAATAGGTAAACTTAATCAAAACTAAATTCAATATCCTTTGCAACATGCTTTTGCGGAGGCTGTGGCTGGACCTGCTCGCGCGATGCCGGCGTCGGTCGAGCCTCGTCCTTGGTCGGACCTCGTGCCTGCAGTTCATGCGTATCCTGTTGCAAAGGATTTGCCGCCGGGGCAGAAGTAGACTTTCTGTTACACCAGCCGCGTTTCTTTACAACCCATACTATCGCTGTAATAACAAAGATGGCTAATAATATGTAGCTGATGGCGTACTGGTGAATATCATGGCTTGTTATCGTTTCTGGTAGTTGTAGCTCGTTCACCTCCTGCTGTTCCAGCCATTTGTCAATTGTCTTCTCTAGGTTTTTGTTATCAGTTTGCTTAAGTTGAGGAGTTGATAGCCTTACAATGTGGTTTATGGACTTGTCCAGTTTCGGCGCCTTGGCTAGGTATAAGCTGACTTCCGAATCACTGTGATAGAGGTTATGAGCGTATATGCTTACATCTTTTGTTTGCATCACGCATCCTTGTTTCAAGGTAACCAGTCCAGATGTATTTATTTGATACGAGGAAACTTCTCCGGCGCATACGGTTCGAAATACGCACGAGTCATTGCAACATATCGCCAACCATGTGTTTGTAGAATGTAATACGATCCAGTCGTCATCACATTGTTGTTCCTTCATGTCACACAATGAGGTCGTTTCATGACCTAGGAGCTTTGCTTCGCAGGGTGCATCTTTGCTTTGTAGGTTTTTTAATGGTAAGTTCAATATGCACACGAAGTTGTCTGTGCTTTTCTGTATACATTTTTTGAGTCCCTCGTCATTCAGGCTAATGTAGGTGTTTTTTATAAAGTTAACAGCTATATACTCATACGATGTCGTTATATATCTAGCCATTTCTTGGTATCTTGATAGGGGTAGAGGGATTGGACGATACAGTATAAAATCTTCGTCGCTAGTCAGTGGAATGTGTATCTCGAACATAAAGTAGTTGCTTGTAACTCGAGCCTTCACATATAGTAGTTTGTAGATGTCCTTTATTTGCGCTTCAATGTTTTCTACTGGAAACGTCAAAGTTTTCGGCAGTTTCCCAGCGATTTCATTCAGCTGTTTGATCAGGTTCATAGGAGTGAGGAGATGCACATCTATATGACCTTTGTAGACATCAACGAGGGCGTTGAACAGCATCTCTTGGACGTTCTTCAAATTTGTCAATAATAAGTGAGCTGTAAGAGACACAGAGCTGTAGTAGTTAGTAGCCATAACAGTTCCAATGTTCGACTCAAGGTTAATCAATCTGTTATCCGTGTCCTTCATGAATTTGTTTATAAGAACGAATTGCTGTCTAACATTGTTCTCATGTTTCTTCATAATTTCGTTTTCAATTTCAATGATAGTAGTTTGATTCTTCATCAGCTGTAGTAAGTAGTTCTCATTTTTCTGTATGGCTTGAATATCTTGATGATATTTCTCTGCGAAGTGCTGGTCTAAGACACCAAATAAGCTGTTCGCAACATAGCCCACCCCATCTATCAGGCTGCGCTTTCTCCGATGAGATAAATGTTTGTGTGGTGCCAGTAGTATGTTGTTATAGTATTTTAGTTGTTCCAGTTCGTGCAGAAGCTGTTGCGTAGTACTTTCACAAAATCTTGGGTCCAGTCTCTGACACAAGGTCTTGACATCTGTTAAGTAGTTTTCTATTTCGTGAGTTGCTTGCCAATAGGTAGATAAGTTATAGTAGGTAAGTAAAATCCATTCGTCGTGTATAAGCTGAATCTTTCCAATCGTGTCATAATAGATTGGGCGCTCGCTTTCAAGGCTTGTTATTTGAACATTCGACATCATCTTTTCTCCATCAACATGAGCGCAGTGTGATCCAGTTATCAAAGCAAACACAGTTAAAAAGGAAATAAACATAGACATATAACCGCTTCGTTTGCTATTTTTGGTTGAGCTTTTGCTTCGTATTTCCTCGTCGTTCGTTGAACTCTCAGCTGTTTGGTTTGGCAATAGTTTTGACAGTTTTACGATAGGCCTTTTTATAACACCGTATTGTGTTTTAACAGTTGTAACTCGAACGTGACCATCTTCTCCGGGGTGTGTTTCAATTATCTTCCCCATGACCCACTTTCCGGGTGGTAAGTTGTTGTCCTTCACGAGGACGATGTCACCTTTTTCTAGGTTTTTAGATGGTTTGTGCCATTTACTTCTCGCTTGTAGCTGAGATAAGTAGTCGCTGGACCATAGCTTCCAGAATCGGCTCAGCATGTGTTCAGTTCGCTGCCATCTTTGGCGTAAATCAATGTTTCGATCGTCTTCATAGCTCGAAAGCGGCAGCGTCATTGTAGGGCTTCCAGTCAGGAAATGCCCTGGAGTTAAGTAGTTGTAGTAGTCTTCTGGATCTTCAGTGAGAGGGCAAAGCGGCCTTGAGTTCATGCACGCTTCTATTTTAGAAAGCAACGTCGCAAACTCCTCGTAAGTCAGTTTTTGATCTCCCAAGATACGACGTAGATGGTGTTTCATCGATCGAACGGCTGCTTCCCATAGTCCTCCAGCACTCGGCCACCCAGGGGCATTAAAATGCCACTTTACTTCAATTTTTCCGATCTCATGGAAGAATTCTGGTGATAGTTCAGTTTTCCAGTGTTCATACTCGTTGCGTAGAACCTTAGATGCACCGATAAAGTTTGTACCGCAGTCTGAGTACATGTGTGACGGCGTCCCTCTCCTAGCACACATCCTTTGGAATGCTGCGATGAACATATCCGTGCCTAGATCGGACACAAGTTCAATGTGTACCGCCTTTGTTGCCATGCACACAAAAATGGCTATGTAGCCTTTTGAAGTTTTCACCCCTCTCCCCTTATTCAGTTTTACATCAACATGTCCAGTAAAATCAACTCCAGTGTGAGTGAAAGGGCGTGAGGGGGTGGCACGTTGTACCGGTAAGTCGGCCATTATCTGGTTGCTATCTGTATGCTTGTAGCGGCTGCAACGCACGCACTGACGTAGTTGTGATTTTACTGATCGATTTCCTCCTACGATCCAGTAACGTTGGCGTATGTATGCAAGCGTCAGCCGTGCCCCGCCGTGCAGAGTAGCCGCGTGAGCTTCTTCAATGACCAGTTGAGTTAATCTTCCGTCTCGTGCCAAGATCATAGGGTTCTTCATGCCAGTTGGTAAGTTCGTCTTGTTAAGACGGCCCCCGACTCGTATGACTCCTTCGTCTAGGTAAGGGTTTAGTTTGTAGATAGAGCTTTTGTTGTTCAGCGCCTGTTTTTTATAAAGTAAGTTATATTCCGTTTCGAAATCATTTCTTTGAATATACTTCACAATTAATGCATTCGATGCAAGTAGTTCAGCTGTTGTCAAGTAGGTAGTTAGCGCTCGACCGACACGTGCGGCGTCAGGTTTCATCGCTGTTGTTATGTCGAAGCGAGCCTTTGTAATAAAGCGCAATATCCAAGCAACGATTCGCTTAACTCGGCTTAGAGAACTGCATTTGTTTATCAATTCAATAATAATGTTTTCATTTGTTTTAGTTTTAGCTAGGGCTGTCTCTTTTTGTTTTGCGTCGATGTCAGTTGTATATAAGCAGTTTATAGTTTCACTTTCGTCTTTTCTTGTAAAAGTTTTCAGCATTTCTGGGCCTTTCCACCATAAGTCGTATTCTAGTAGTTTTTTCGGGGTCAGTCCTCTAGTCGCACAATCAGCAGGGTTGTTCTTCGATTCGATGTAGTTCCACTGTTTGGATGGTATAACTTCTTTGATTTTGTTTACTCGATTTCCCACGTATGTTTCCCATTTAGTGGGCTCTCCCTGCAGCCATGCCAGTACAACCTTTGAGTCACTCCAGGCCCAGATAGTGATGTTATTTTCATTTAGTGAGTTCTTTGCCTTTTCCATTAGCTGAGACAGTAGTAAGGCTCCGCAAAGTTCTAGCCGAGGTAGAGTCAGTTTTTGTGCTATGGGAGCAACCCTAGTCTTAGCGGCAACTAAGTTCAGTACAGGCTGATTATTTTCATCCTTGACGCGTGAATATATGACACATGAGTAGGCCTTTTCGCTCGCATCACAGAATCCCAGTAGTTCAATGTTTTTCTCAGTACTTCCGATCCATCTTTTTATTTTAATAGTCTTTAGATCAGGTATTTCAGCTTTAAGTTTCAGCCATTCGTTTTGAGTTTTGTTTTCTAATAGGTCATCCCATTCAAGTTTCTGCTCCCACACCTTTTGAAATATAAGTTTCGCTGTTACAGTTACTGGGGAAAGCCATCCCATAGGGTCATAGAGTTGCGATATCTCAGATAGTAGAGTTCGTTTTGTAAGTGTTTTTGAAGTTTTTTCTTCCAGACTCCAGTTAAACATGAACGTGTCCATTTTAGGGTTCCATGCGAGTCCCAGGGTTTTTGTGTTTTCATCTTCGAAGTCAAAAATTCGCCTTGTTGAAATTTGATCTTCAGTTAGTTGTTCGAGTAGTTCCGGGCAGTTAGCTGACCATTTTCGTAGGTTCATTCCCGCTTCTTTCAGTAAGTCGATTAGTGCTTTTTGTAGTTCCTTGGCGCTTTCTAGTGAGTTATGTCCACTGATCAAATCATCTAAATACAGCTGTGATTGCAGAACTTTAGCGGCGGCTGGGTACTTGTGCCCTTCATCTAGCGCCAGCTGTTTGAGTGTTCGCATGGCTAGCCAAGGTGCACATTTGGTTCCGTACGTCAAAGTATGTAAAGTGTACTCTTGTAGTGGTTCTGATGGTGAAGGTCGCCATATGATTTTTTGCAGCGGTTGTTGATTTTTGGTTAACCATATACATCTATACATCTTCTCTATATCGGCTGTATAAGCATACTTGTAGGTCTTCCATTTCAAGAGGAGAGCCTGGATATCTTTTTGTAGGTTAGGCCCTTTTTCCATCAGAGCATTTAAGCTTTTTCCGCTTGATGTTTTGCTCGAGGCGTTGAAGACTACTCGCAACTTAGTAGTGCTTGAGTTTTCTCGTAGAACTCCATGGTGAGGTAAGTAGCATTGTTGACCTTCATTGGTTGGGGTTCTTGGAGTAAGTGTCATGTGTTCGAGTTCCGAATATTCGTTTATAAATTCTTTGTACATAGTAGATAGTTTTTCGTTTTTAGTTAGTCGTTTTTCTAGTTGTAAAAACTGTGAGACTGCCCTTGGCCTTGAATTGCCGAGTTCGGCTTCGAAGTTTTTCATCATTGGCATTTCCACGATATATTTTCCGTCCGGAGCTCTTTTAGTATTTTTTTTGTAGTGACTCTCACATTGGTCATCGTGGTTGGCATCTTCGTTTTTAGTTATGTCTTCGCTCTCCCAATACTTAGATAAATCTGCGAGGTCGATGATGGTGGCGTGGCAGTTGAAAGTTTTCAGTTTTCCACATAGTATCCACCCTAGTTGAGTTTGCTGGGCCACTGGTGATTGCTGATCACCTTTCAGCACGCCGCCCATTATAATATCAGCATAGACATCAGCTGATAAAAGTAGGTCCACGGAGCCCGTCACATTGTAGTCAGGGTCTCCGAGTTTCAAGTTCTGTAGATGCGGCCAGTTAGCCTTTTCAAAAGTTGAGTTTGGTATGTTGTTTGTAAGCTTTTTCAGTATCAAAGCTTGAGTATTGAAAGTGTAGTCGCTGTGTATTGACTTGCAGGTAAGTTGTACCCGCCCCTTGCAGTCTCCAGACACGGATCCCACTCCAGACACTGTTGCATTAAGTTTTTGTCTTGGCAGACGCAGGATCTGAGCAGCGCTTTCCGAAATCAGGTTGACTTGTGAGCCTTGGTCAAGTAGTCCACGGAAAGTTTTGTAGGTGCCATCGATTCCTTTGACCCTTATTTTGACCGTAGTTAGTAGTACTTCTGTGTTTGAAGTAGCCGAGTGATAAGACGCTTGTTGACCCGAAGTTGAGGGTTTTTCAAGGCTGTTCTTTTCAGTTTTAGTTGGTTCATACGTCTTTTTTACAAAGTGCAATAATGTATGATGTTTCAAATTACATTCCTTGCAACTCTTTGACGAGCTACATTCCGAGTTTCCGTGACCGTATAAGCAGTTTTTGCAGACTTTCAGTTTTGCGACTGTACTGTTGCGCAGTCCAATGTTCATTTCTAAGAATTTTGAACATTGCATCAGAACATGATTCCCCTCACACAAGGGACATTTTCCGTATGCAGTGAAGAACGTTTTTGAGTAGCTCTTATTATCTTGCGATACGGTCGGTTTCTTTTTGTAGTTTTGTAAGAACGTCGGCTTACTGTAGCTTGAGTTTGTGTTTTGCTTCGGAGAATAGTTTGTTTCTTTTTGTCTATTTTTTGTGGTTTCGTAGGTCATGAATTGTTTTTCCAGAAATGTTAAAAATTCTTGTATGTCTGGAAGATCTCTGGTGTTCTGGATCTCCTTTGAGTACTCGTTGTAAGATGCAGTATCCAATTTTTGTGACATGTAGTGCACGATAATTGGGCCCCAGCTTGTTACATCTACTCCCATGTTAGTGAGGCCGTTTAGGCTTTCAGTGATGACGTCATGTAGTTTTTTGATGTTATATGTATTAGGATTCTGTATGACAGGAAGTTGTTGCATCACGTTCATGTAGGATGAAAATTGAAGGCGACGGTTGTCGTAGCGATGTACCAGTATTTCCCAACACGAGTCATAGTTTTCCGCACTAACAGTGAGATGTTGAACCAGGCGCTCAGCTTCACCTTTTAGTTTAGTTTTTAGGTGCTGCATCTTTTGCGTTTTGGAGATCGTAGGGTTTTTATGTATGGTTTCAAGAAACAAATCTTTGAAAGAAATCCAGCGAATGTAGTCTCCATGGAAGTCTGGTATTTCGATTTTTGGAGCCGATTTTTCAAAGTGTATGTTTGACCAAATTTTGTTATTTAATTGTCTCCTCAGCTCATCGTATTTTTTTTCAGTATGTTCAAACTTTTTAGTATAGTTGTTCAATTCCAAACCTTGCAGAGCCTCCTCTAGTTGCCAGTGTACCCTGTCGACGGAGTCCCATTTGCCTTTTAAAATGGAGAGGTGATCTTCAAGCTCCCATTTTTCAGTAATTTGCTCGATGTTTATTTTTGACATGGCTCTTGCTAACGCTTTAAAGTTGCCCTCCTGTCGACTCATTAGTTTTGTTGTTTTGTGTGTGGAGCTTTCCTCTTCTATCCCAGATAGGTCGAATTCACAACTATGATCCAGCGTCTCTGATTTTTGTCGGTGAGAGATTAGGATTTCTATGATATTCGCCTTAGTAGTTTCGTAAAGTTCTTTAGTCTTTCCATAGACGTTGCTGGTAAAGTAGGTATGTTTGTCTTTATCTTCAATTTTACTAACGATAATTTCATTTCTCTCATGAAATGCCACCCAGTGCTCTTCCAGGGCTTCCAGCCGTTTGTTTAAGTAGTCGGTAGTTTTCCTGGAGCTGCTATCCTTTTTATAGTTAGAGCATAAAGTTTTTATGCTCTCAAAACAACTCACTTGTTTTGAAAGTTCCTCCATTTTTTAAGCACAAGTATGTAGTATAAAAAATGTAATCAAAGTTCCTTGTTGGTAGTTATTAATTAGTGGAAGTTTCCACGGTGAAGGTTCAGGCACTGAGTGCGCCAGCGACCCTCAGTTACAAAATATAATCAACCTGGTGAGACCCGCTTGTGGGAGGCCAGGCTTCCGATCACTTTCGTAACTTAAAGCCACAAAACACACTCAAATGTAAAACTCGAAGGACCAAAATGTACGATCCCAGTTAGGAGCGCACATTTAAAACAGTTATGTAAAAGTTAAATCAGTTTAATGACACCAAGTAGGTACCGCACAACACAAGTAGTAGGTGTTTATCGCGGAAGTGTAAGGGATGCCCGCTCGCGACCGTCTCGCGTGGTGTCACGGATAGCACTCTCAGTATAATGTACGTCACCGTACAGATATGACTGTATTCTATTATACGATAACTAAGAAAAAGATAATTGAAGCGACGAGCGCGTTGATGTCTTTTCCGCCTGATTGCACTAGCTATTATTTTATGCAGGTCCATGAAGTAATGAGGGGGGTTCATGTTATGCTCATTTGCCAGACTACTTTGTTTACCTTAATTAATAATAAAATAAATAAATATTGGTGGACTTTCCACACAGCACTATCTAGCCCCAAACTAAGCTAATACTTGTGATATGGGAACCAGCTAGCTGATATACTACTTTATATACTTTTTTTTTGTAAATACATACTTATAATATTATATAAACACCTTTAAGTTTTACATATAAAAGTTTACTTTTCAAGATTTCGTACATAAGTAAACTTTTGAGTAGGAAAACTTGCATCACTCAAAATGAAATTTTTACCAAACTGTGTGCAATGTGATTGCACACAAAATGGTTGTTTGCGATTTTTCAAAATTAGGCTTAGTGATTTTTTAAACTTTCAAAATGTCAAATCGTGCGAGCGAGAGGTACATTAGGTGTTGTCAACGACTTAAACAGATACAGATTGTTACCAATTTTATTTCTTCTGTTATTACCATGTTATTACAGATTACATATAACGCAATGCTTTTAAAAAAAAGTCGTATCTACATTTAATTGCTAACAAACTGTTTAGTACATAGTTTAGGTAGAATATATAACTATTGTTTAATACGTTAAAAAAAATACTGCGAGGACATACTTACAAGCAGTGTATAGCCTGATGCGTAGCCGTGTGTACCTGCTACCTACTCTGAAGTATCCCCCGAACTGTCCCATAAAACGGTATCAACCATGAAGAGAACTAGGGGTGATTCGGGTGAGGGGTGAAGGAAAGGAATACGGCGAGTCGCGTCGCGTCGTCCGCCTGGCGACGCGACGCATTCGTACTGTTTTGGCGGCGCGGCGGCTCGTACGCGTCCCCCGTTGCAATATGCAAATCAATACACAGGTGTGCAATAAATCTTGTCGCGTCGCGTGCAGCCGCCCCTGCTTGCTGGCTTTCTGCCAGCGCCCCACTTGTACACCTTCTTGTCCTGTGATTTATTACCCTCGACATATCGATCCACAGGTGAGCGATCTTGCTTATGCTACAGAATTTCCTACTCGCAGTTAACGGATCCATTAAATGATCGGATCTGAAATATTTGTTGTAACGTGACGTCGAAGCGACGCGCCACGCCCCGCCCGCCGGCCGGCACGCCGCGCCGCCGCCGCCATCTCAGCTACTCCATTGAATAGATTGTTTACGTATTCATTTTATAGACTATTTACAGTATTAAACTTTGATTTGACCTTTTTTTCTAAAAGTTGATTCTGTTTACTTATTTTTGTTAACGTCACTTACTTACTACCAACTATCTATCTACTGTTTACCTAAAATGAGACAAACATTGATAGGATTGTGTCCAAGGGTTTACCTACGTCATAATTATACATGCCCACGGCCTGACATATAATTTCCATTAGGTTTATAAGCAACAGCATGGCTGAACATCGCGCGAGCCCCAGCGGCTACCACGACATACTGGTGAGGCTGCCCGGTCCCTGCGGCTGCGACACGCCGAGCCACTTCATCATCTTGAGTTGGGGCCCTCTCACAATCAAGTAAGGCTGCATAACATGTCCTACCAGCAGTTTGCCTCTTCTATTCCGACCACGTTCCTGTTTTCGCCAGCATACATCCACATAGGTCACCTGCCTACCACAGGCACAGCTCCCTCAGATGTGCCAAGTTCATTTTCCCCTGCTGGGGAGGAGGGAGTGCGTCACGTCACACCAGCAGCCGCGCCCGCGCCGGCACCTATGAGCATACATGACGGCCATGAGCGCGGACGCGGGGTCTGAGTTTTTGTTGTTTTTGAACAACAAACGTAAACTGACTATCATTTTAAATGAGAGCTTTGGAAGGATAACAAACGTTATCCTGTTTATGCAAACAAATGCATACAAACAGTCTTTTAGATAAAGTACGGAATGAGTGTAGCAGAGGAAGATTGAAAGGTGACTGACGATCGGTATCTGAATATTGCTTTATAAAGTAAACATCCCCAAATGTAACAAAATAACATTTACCAAAAATATAATAACAATAATTGCACCCCGCGGTTTCACCCGCGCAGATTTGAATTGAAAAATAAATAAAGTAAACTGTCAAACTTATTTATTCAAATTCCTTGATAAAAATAATGAGTTTGACAGTTTCCTTTTTTTATTATTTAATGAGTAGGTACATACCTCAGCAAGTGTCTTTACCACAGGCCACCGGAACTGTCGGATCAGCTGGAGCAGAAGCCGTGCGTGCGTTACAC
Source organism: Plemyria rubiginata (assembly GCA_963576535.1). NCBI lineage: Eukaryota > Metazoa > Arthropoda > Insecta > Lepidoptera > Geometridae > Plemyria > Plemyria rubiginata. Next base: position 448,786 of record CAUYVL010000003.1, read on the forward strand.
GGCTAAACCGGGAGAGCCTACCGAGCCGTGCTGTTACAGTGATCCGCCAGCAATGCACACCCTTGCGCCGGCAGCGGCGCTGGATACTATCGGCGTACAGACGGCCGGTTTGCCGGCGAAGATCGTCAGTCCACCGGCGCCCATCGCCAGTCCGTCAGCACGTGATAGTTTGCCGGCGAAGATTGCTATCCGACAGGCCCTGGTCACCAGCCATCTGCCGGCGGTTCCTCAGCGCCTGAATGATCCACGTCCGGAGCCGTTCTCGGTTGACAAGCCCGCGCCCGCGCCGCCGCCGCCGCCGCCGCCGCCGCCGCGACGCTGGCGCTGGCGCTGGGTGGACCAACCGGAGCTCGAGGCCATGCAGCTCGCTGGTCTCTCGCCTCGGCTGCCGAACTGCCTTCCACCGATTGAGCCTCGTCAGCTAAAGAGCTCGCGGCCGAAGCGCCAACGCAAGAAAACCATCAAGAAAGCTTACAAACTGACCAAGGTTGGTGTTATCTCCTGGTGCTAACACCTAACAACCTAACGTATTTATCTAAATGCCTAAGGACCAGTCACTGTTCACTGATTCAAATTGACATCATGATTTCAATTCAAACTATTGAACTTATTTATACACATAACTACATAAGCATAATTTATTCGTCTTCTTGTCCTATTACTAGTTTCTTTCGAAACAGTGTGGGGAAGGGATTTAAAGTGCGCCTCAAGAGGCTTCTTACGAGCACTTGACACAGTTAAAGAACTTTTTAGGTTCCATCTACAATATGCCGGTTTTCTCACAATGTTTTCCTTCACATTCATTCACCTTTTAATTTTTAAATAGCTCATCATCATTATCCTCCGTAGCCTGACTAAGCCCACTGCTGGGCATAGGCCTCTTTCTATTTTAAACGGTCTCGGGTTACCCTCATCAATACATCACGGCTTAAGACGCGACGTAGACAATGTCGTCAACCTATATGTGTACGGTAATCTGGAGACATTTACGAGACTAGGCGATATGCACGTACACAATACGCGAAACAGGCACCAACTTGCAACCGTACCCCATTCCTTGACGAAGTCCTCAAAACTGAGTCATGTAATGGGTCCTACGGTTTATAATAAATTGCCTGATTCAGTAAGATCTGCCAGCAGCACAACGAGTTTCAAAGCAAGGATCAAGCGTTGGTTAGTCGAGCAGGCTTTTTACAGCTACACACCTATAGGTACACATTACCTACATGTAGGTAATGTGTACCTACCTGTAACGTGTAAACGAGTTATACAATTTTGTCAATTTTTATTTAATTATTTTTTTATATTTTACTGTTATATTCTTCTTCTGACTTGTAAAATTTTTATTACCAATAAATTACTTTGACTTTGACTTTGACTTTGACCCATCGTGCTGGACCGTACTGCGGTGCGACCGACGTATCTCTTCCCAGTCCTCGGCCGCCATCGCTCCATCAATACTTAGCAGCACATGTTGCGTCGCCACCACGCCACGCATTGCCAGGTGTCCCGGTGTTGGTGCGCCCCTGGATCTCGACATCAGAAACTCGTTCAAGCACTTTCTATCCGTCTCTTATCCGTATCTAAAAAACCTACTCTTATCTAAATGATATTACTCCGTAGAAGAATTCTTAACCGATAAAATACTTGTGAGTGACTTTCCCGTAAAATAGACAACTTAAATTTAATTTATGTAATCCAATAGTTGACATTAGTGCCTACCTTATTTGACTTTATTATATCGAGACATTTAGCTTACTTATTACTTTTTTTTGTAGCTGCATGCCATTATGCTATTGTATACTATGGGCCTACCTACTTATTATATACCTATAGTCAAGTAGTAGCTATTAATGAACTATTGTACCTACCTTATTTCTACATAGATTGCAGCGTCCTACAGGGTACATGTACTCGCTTATTAGCTACCTTAGACCTAAGTTATTATATAACTGATGTATGTACATGTTGGCAATAAATAAATCTAAATCTTAATCTCCTTTTTCTAATGCTAAGTGATGCCTACAAATATTGCAATATTGTACCCTACGTTCCTAGGCATAAGTAGGTACTATAATTTATTTGTCTTACAGCAACGTAATGTTCCTGAGGAGAGTGTGTTACCGAGTAGCGCTCGCCTGGAAGCAGCCTGCGCCGGCGCCGGCGCCGCGATGTCGTCGCGAGCGCAGGTCGCCGCTGACGACGCTCGGTTCGCGGCGGCGATCCGCGCGCAGCTGTCGTCGCCGGTGCCGCCGCTGGGCGCGGTCCCCAGCGGTGACGACGCGTGGCGCCCCCGGCACCAGCCCAGGACGCTGGCCGGCGCGCGCCTCGCCGCCGCGCTCGCCGAGCGCCGCCGACAGAAGCTGCTTATTGGTCTTAAGCATCTAGGCTCAGAGTAAATCATTTATACTTCGTCCTACCTATGCACATTACCTAGAGTAGGTACCAACTTAGGTCATTTTACCTAATAATTATTTAGTAGGTAATGAGTCTTATGAAGACCCTGTTCGAGCGTCGTAGGTATCTACAATCCTCTATACATAATATATTATGTTAGGTATGTTATGTAGAGTTAATGCCTGCTAGGCTGCTAGGTAATTGATTTAAGGTACCTACCTGGGTAGGTATTCCTTATCTCCCGAATCTCTATTCCTTTCTAGTAGGTATTTTTATTTTACATGTAACCCGAATGCAAACGTACCTACTACCACTACCTATTATTGCTCACATATATAGGTAAAGCTAAGAGATAAATAGGTAAACCAATTTCACTACAGAATACCTACAGAAGAGAGGAAGGTATTTCATCCTATTGAATGTCACTTATTGAATCACCTAGTCTAAGTCCTTCCCTTGAGTCCTTTTTTCTAGGAAATGAAATAATATGATTATTTCACTTTTTCAGCTTAAAGAAAATTTAACTTGTAATTTTTCATCTAGAAGACAAAAGGACAAAACTCAAGGGAAGGACTGCCGCTACATAGACGACGACGATGACTACGACTACGATGATGATGAGTTCGAGCCGCCGCCCGCACGTACCTCGCCCATCTGGCACCTGGAGACGTTAGAAGAGGACGGCACCGACGAGGAATCCGGGAGCTCCTGCTCGCACACCACCACCGGTCCCTCCAGCGCGCCGGCGCAGCGCCGCTCCGTATCGCGAGGTACCTGCTATCCTGATAATGTATGAGGACTTACATCAGACTCATTTCAGAATCGAATTCACTGCAATGAACAAACTGTGTTTTTGTATTGCAGAGCTGGATGTTTCGTCGCCGGCGGCGCGCGCGTGCCTAGACGAGAGCCCAGCGGGCGTGCGCGCGCGCGTGCTGCGGCGGCTGGAGCGGCCGCACTCGCTGGCGGACGTGCCGGACCTGCCGCGCCTGGCGGATCTGCTCATGTGCCGCGCCTACTCCGAGGACGCGCAGCACGCGCCCGAGCCGTTCAGCGCGCCGCGCGTCGAGCCGGCCGCCCGGCGCGCCGTCAGCCTCGCCGACTTCCTGTTCCGGCGCAAGGCGTCGTGCCGCGCGGCGCGCGCTCGCTCCGCGCACGTGATCGCGAACCCGATGCACGCGCCGCTGCCGCTCGACGAGCCGGCGCCGGCGTCGGCGGCGGCGGCCTCCCGCGCGACCGCGCATCCCGTCTGAATGCTGAGCTGCCGCACTCGCGTGCTTTGCTTTTCTGGCGCATCGATTCGAACGAACCCTAGAGTTCGGATCAGTTTTCGGCGAATGAATGCCGTGGCATTGTCAAGTATTGTTGCCTCGACGACCTGACCTGAATGGACTTAGAGGTTGACATGGCCGATGACGCCGGCTGCGGCGACGGCGACCAGAGCGGACGCCACGCTCGAGGATGCATTTTGATATTGAATGGAGGACGCGACAGAGACGCGCTGACGACGACACGACGACGCGACGCTACGGTTGCGATGGACAGGGACACGCATTACGATGGAGTTGAACTGCGGTTCCTGTAATCACAGGAACAATCATATTTTAAACCTTGTAGCCTATCAGTGGCAAAACCAAGAAAGACATACCTACTCGACTTTAACATTTTAAGTATGTATCAATGTAGGTCAATGTAATTTGTAAGAAACATTATGCCTCCTGTAGATTATTTAATATTTAGTAGTCTTCTTTTGTTCGATATCTGCTGTTGAATTGAGGGTAGATTGGTAATTCATCACCGAACTCAAATCGACGACGGTGTGCCGCTGGCATAGCGGCAACGACAGGAAGCTTTAGCGCGTTGAGCTGGACGGACGTTCTTTCCCACTCATTTTTAAACGTGTCGAATCCTCACCGTTAGACGTTCTAACACCTGTAAAGTGTTTGTGGACCCACTGCCGTGTAGTGTGCTTTCTCCAAGACCTGTAGAACCTAGGTCTGCCGTGCTTATCCTGGAAACCTACCTGAACTCTGAGGCGTGCCGTGCATGCCTGCAGCCTAGCTTGGGCCATCTGGAGTCGAATAGAGGTAGGTGATGTTCAATAGCCTTCTTGGAGACAGCAGGAACGAACGTTTTCCACCCATATATACTTTACATGCATTCTATCTAATTCACAAAAACCTGCCAGTAAAATTTCTCTTAAAAAAGATTGTAGAAACCGCACAATCAAATTGGTCCTTCGTCAGCCGGATTGGTTTTTTGTGAATTCAGAACTCGTAGTTCTATTCTAGCCGTGCTAGAATTTATATATTTTTTCATACCTAAATTCATTAAACAAAGAAATATTTTGTTGGCAGCTTCACATTTATATATTTTCATATTATACACTTATATATTTGTCGTACATATATTATTTAGTGTATTTGTGATTAATTTGCGTCGTTTCATTCGTTAATTTTCGTTATTTTTGAACATTTACTTGTCCACGCTAACTGCGTCGTTAGTAAAACAAAATGGCGCCTCCCGCTAAAAGTTCTAAGACAAAGACAGATTCGGAATCTGATGAGGAGGTTCAAAATCATGAGTTAACCGTGTTAATTCATAGAAAACAACGAATGTTCGAGCAAATGCAAAGAGCGTATGATTTGTCAAGAAATGTTTCAGATTCTGAGTCGATTGAATTATTTTTGATGTACGTGTCAGAAATCGATAAATTACGTGGCTCATTCGAGAGCGTCATCTTTAAAATTTTAGAGAAAGAACTTGAAATTGATCCAAAATCATTACTTCGTAGTCATGAATTAAAGAGTTTTGATGAGTTATATTTTCGAGTCAAATTGCGTGCATCGAAATGTAAGCCTAGTGCCCCTTGCATTATGGAGGGTATTCCCACTCGCTCATTAGAATCTCGACCACGTCTTCCAAAGTTAGAACTTTTTACATTTGATGGAAACATTGAGAATTTTAATACATTTTTCGAGACATTTTGTTCTCTGGTACATAGTCAAAAGAGTATTCCGCAAATAGACAAATTCCACTATTTATTATCATGTACAAAGGGTTCTGCATTAAATATTGTAAAAAGCGTACCTATTTCAGGTAGTAACTATGAACTCGTGTGGAAAAGTCTCCTTGATAAATATCAAGATAACAGAATGTTGGTCGGTAGGTATTTAGATAAAATGCTAAGTTTTTCGCCGCTTCAAAAAGAATCTTCTGATAATTTAAACTCGTTCATTGAGAGCTTTGACCATTCATACAAAGCTATAGAAGCATTAGAAATTGATAACTTGAGTAGTTACGTAATGTGTCACATTGCACTGAGAGCCCTAGATCCCTACACGCGTAAATGCTTTGAACAAAAATTGGATCAAAAATCAATTCCAACTTTTGATGATTTAATTACTTTCGTTCAAAATCATATCAAAGTTTTAGATCATTCTTCATCATATTCAGGTAGTTCAAACGTGCAACAAAGTAACCAACGTAAATTCACTGTACCTAAGCAGGGTAAAAATAATTATTCACATGCATCTTCTTCGAACACAAAATTGGCATGTCTTCATTGTGGAGAAAATCATATGATTTTCCGTTGTGATAAGTTTCGTAATCTGAGCAACGTTCAGCGCATTAGCCGTGCTAACGACCTGAAGTTATGCCACAATTGCCTAAAACCTAATCATACATCAAAGGAATGCAAAAGTGAATTTAAATGTTACGTGTGTAAACAGTCGCATCACATACTATTGCACCGTGAGTCGAGCGATAGTGTACCAAAACCGGTTTGCTATTCGGAGAGCGCTGCGTCTGAGCCGCAGACGACGGGAGTGAGGTCTGAGCAGTCATCGTGCAATAACCAAGCGTCCGCTCTAAATAGTAACAACCACCTTGCGTCTACACATAACTATGCAGTTATACTATAAGTATGTATTTACAAAAAAAAAAGTATTATAAGTAGTATATCAGCTATCTGGTTCCCATATTACAAGCATAAGCTTAGTTTGGGGCTAGATAGTGCTGTGTGGAAAGTCCTCCAATATTTATTTATTTATTTATTTATACTAGGAACAGCTGTTGTACATGTTTTGGATTCATTTAACAACTACCAAACATGCCGTGTTTTAATTGATTCTGGTGCGCAATCAAATTTTATGACACTTGACTGCTTTCAACGATTAGGATTATCTGCTCAAAAGTGCCCGTACAATATTTATGGTCTAGGTGGCGAAAACGTGAAAACGAATGGGATGGTATCGTATACCATAAAGCCACGTCACTGCGCGGCTCCCAGTTTTGATTTAAATGCAGTTATATTATCACGCTTAACTTCTGAGCTACCTACTGTTCAAATACCTAACAATGTTATTCATCATTATAAGGATTTAGAATTAGCTGATCCGTGGTTCTATAAAAAATCTCCCATTGATATTATTTTAGCTGCTGATATTTTTCCGTATATTTATGATGGGAAGAAATTAATTATTAATCCCGATGTTCCAATGGCGTTCGGTAGCGTTTTTGGGTATGTCGTGACGGGAAGACTAGAAATGCAATCTTCTAGCAACAATTGCCATGTTGTAGCGTCTACAACATCGCTGGTGTCGTACACCGTTGAAGAGAATTCACTTCATGAAACTCTCAAACGTTTTTGGGAAGTGGAAGCTTCGCCGTGCGAGGTTCCGATCGATCCGTTAGAAGAGCTAGCGGAGCGTATCTATGTTGAGAAACACTATCGAGATGAAATCGGCCGATACGTTTCCCCGATTTTATTGAACCCTGAGCATAAACCACTTGGTGACTCGTATGACACTGCCCTCAAGCGACTCACACAGGTCGAGCGCCGTCTCGCTCGATCTCCGGACCTTCGTAAGGCCTACGTCGACTTCATGAAGGAGTACGAGTCCCTCGGTCACATGGAACCCTATAAGGGAACCGAGCCCTCAGGTTACTTTATTCCACACCACTGTGTGTTACGACCGTCGAGTACTACGACGCCCTTGCGCGTAGTGTACGATGGTTCCGCTAAAACCACTTCTGGAGCTTCACTCAATGATGCACTCTTAACCGGCAGAAAGCTACATCAGGATATACTTAAAATAATAATTAATTTCCGATTGTACGATGTGTGCTTTACTGCTGATGTTTCTAAAATGTACAGAGCTGTGATCATAAATCCAGCTGATAGGAAGTATCAGCACATTCTCTGGCGGAACCATCCTACGGAACCAGTACGTACATACGAGCTAACTCGAAATACCTACGGTCTCCGTAGTGCACCATTTGTCGCGGTACGCACTTTACACCAGCTGGCGTCGGATGAGCTGGCTCGCAATGAGCAGCCAGTTAGGAATTTGCCTCAGCTGTCCTCGGGTAAGCTGGTTCACGCTGAACAGCCAAGAGTTAAAGCAGCCGAGATCCTAAAAAAAGGGTGTTATGTTGATGACGTTTTGTGGTCATGTCAAAGCCAGGAAGAAGCTTGCACGTTGCAAGATGATTTAACTGTTGAAACGTGTATAGTACGCTTTAACTTTTCATAGAGTAAGGAAGACCAACATATTTTAGTCTATAGGAAATGACTGTGTCACTTCCTCTTGTCAAAATTCAATAATGCTGTGAAGACGTTCCTAAATTTATTTAACCTGATATATTCTAATTTAATCTTATCCTTATGTAATTGACGATGCAATAATGTACTATTGTAATATACTTTGTTGATACAAGTAATAGAAGAATAGCTACCGTTGCAGTTTGGAGTTTTATTCCTTGTGAGTAATAGTCACCCATCCCCTGCAGGCACCCTAGAGCACTCCAGCACGACCACGCCTTATGCTGGCTAGATCTGCGTAAACTGCTCTGTTCAGCTAGTCCGTACTAACAGGTGATGTGCCCAGAGATTTTATAAGGAGAGTTGTTAACGCGTGCTGGATAACCTAGAAACTAACCTCAGTGAGTTGCTACGTGGTGCGGTGGTTTGTGACACGTGCTTCGATATGGCTACGCCTGGCCGTCAAGAATCGAGCAATGGGAATTCTACTTTGCAAGGCTTGGCATCGTCAATAGAAAAGTTGGAAGGTGTATCCAACTATTTGAATTGGAAATTCGCAATAAAAATGCTGCTTACCATGGATGGCTTGTGGGACACAATCGAAGGCTCTGAGCCTGATCCTGTGAAAGATCAGCGTGCCTTGGCGCGAATAGCTTTGTGCATCAAGCCGACGCTTTATCAATATATCAGAAATGATACTACGGCTAAAGGAGCATGGAAAAGCTTAGCTGATATTTTTGAAAATAAGGGCTTACTAAGGCGTGTGCTGCTTTTGAGACAACTACACAGAATAGATTATACTCAATTTTCATGTATGTCTGAATACATACAGGGTGTGATGACCCTTGTACAGCAGCTCACGGATATTGGCCGGAAGACGGATGATGCTGAAGTCGCAGAGATCTTATTGAGTGGTCTACCTCAGGAGTTTGAATACTTGGTATCTAATCTGGAGACAGTATGTTTAACCAGTAATCTCACCAGCGAGATTGTACGATGTCGACTTCTACAAGAAGAGCTGCGAAGGAGTGATGGTGTATTGAATAATAACAACACAGCTTTGGCTGCGAAGAACTCTTCAAAGAAAAAGACTGTGATCTGTCATTACTGCAGTAAGCCTGGACATGTGAAGGCTAAATGCTACAAGATGAAGAATGACCAGAAGAAGAGTGACCAGACAGATTCTACAAGCTTCGCTTCAGCTCTGTTTGTTCATCAAAATGATGCTTGGTTCATCGACTCCGGTTGTACATCTCATATGACAAATTGTAAAGACAATCTAGTGAATTATAAAGACTTTAATTGTAATGCTAAACACACTACTGTTGCTGTAGCAAATAATGAAAAATTAAAATGTAGTGGTGTAGGAGATTTATTGGTAAACTTTGGAAATGAGGTAAGACAACTCAAAAATGTTTTATTTGTGCCACAGATAGCCACTAATTTAATATCAGTGAGTAAATTAGTAGAAAGTGGGTTTACTGTTGAATTTAGTAGCCATGGGTGCAGTATTTATGATTGTAAAGTCTCTGGCAACCGTTTAGCTCTTGTGGGATGTGAAAGTGGGATTTATAAGTTAAATTGTAAAATTGAAAAACCTTTGCACAGTAAGCTGGTGTATTCTTCCAAACTTTTGAGTAATGGGCAAAAGACAGAGAGTACTGCAGTAGCTGTTTCTACTGAGCTATGGCATCGCAGGTTGGGACATTTAGGTCTAAGGAATATGTGTACTCTAAAAGGTCATGTGTCTGGTGTTAAGTTTCAGGATGACCAGAACAAATTGAAGGACTGCATACCCTGCCTTGAGGGGAAGCTGTCAACACAGCCGTTTCCCAAAGGAGAGGGCAAGCGGGCCGAGCGACCATTGGAGTTGATACATTCTGACGTCTGTGGGCCAATGAGTGAGAGCAGCTTGGGAGGTGCAAAGTATCTGGTTACATTTACAGATGATTACACAAGGAAATCATTTGGATACCTAATGAAATGTAAATCCGAGGTAATGTCCAAGTTTATTATATTCAAGGCTATGGTTGAGAGACAAACTGGATTGAAGATTAAATGCTTACGTTCGGACAATGGTGGAGAGTATGTCAATCATAGATTTTCTGGATTCTTATGTAAAGAAGGTATTGTACATCAAACTACAGTTCCTTACTCGGCTCAACAAAATGGTGTTTCAGAGCGCCTTAACCGGACGCTCATTGAAAAAGCGCGTTGCATGCTGCAGGAATCAGGTCTTGGTAAGAGTTATTGGGGAGAGGCGGTTAATACTGCAATTTATTTAAAAAATAGGTCCCCTACTAAAGCTTTAGATGGACAGATTCCTGAGCACCTGTGGTCGGGATCTAGAGTTGATCTGAGTCACTTAAAGGTTTTCGGTTGCATCGCTTATTCGTTGGAGCCTAAGCATAAGTGTGGTAAGCTTGATGCTAAGAGTAAAATGTACATCTTTGTGGGATACAGTGAGACCTGTAAGGGGTATAGGCTGTCTGATCCTATGAATCCTAGAAACATTTTATTGTCAAGGAATGTTGCATTTTTGGAAGACAGGTTTTATAATAAAGATATCAATGAAAAGGAACGTAAAGAACTTGATGAAGTTATGTTGCATAGTAATTATTTTGACATGAGCACTGAATTGGTTTTAAATAATGATAATTTGATTAATAATAATAATACTAATGGAATCCATTCTAGTCTAATAGATTTAGGTAAAAATAGTAATTTAGACAGTATTAATAATGAAACCAATTCTTTAGAAATAAATGATGGTTCTCACATTACAGATACCACAGATGAGGAGCATTACTGCACAGGCAGTGAGGATGAGTCCCGCTGTGCAAACTCATCGTCGGTGAGCCACGAGTCTGTGACTTCGTCATCACCGGACGCGTCTGTTCGAGGGGAAGGAGTGACGAGTGTAGAGGTACCCCGGGCCGCGGCTAATACCCGCCCTGTACGAAGTACTCGATCAATTCCACCATTGAGGTATTGTGATTATGACATTTCAATGTATGTTGGTAATATTGAGGAACCATCTAGTTACGAAGAGGCTATCTCTTGTACAGATGCCACTGAATGGCATGCTGCAATGCAGAGTGAGTATGACTCATTAATCGCGAATGAAGTTTGGAAGATCGTCGATAGACCTATAGGACAAAATGTCATTAAAACTAAATGGGTTTTTAAGCGTAAGCACGATGCTTCCGGTAACTTTAGCAAGTACAAAGCGCGATTAGTTGCCAGGGGGTTTACACAAAAACACGGGGTAGATTATAATGATACATTCTCCCCTGTGGTTAGGCATTCCACTATGAGAATTTTGTTTTCTTTAGCGAATGATTTAAATCTCAATATAGATCACATAGATGTGGCTTGTGCTTTCTTAAATGGAAACTTAAATGAAACAATATTTATGGAACAGCCTATTGGTTTTGATAATGGGGATAATTCTAAGGTTTGTTTATTGAATAAGAGTATTTATGGCCTAAAACAAGCTAGTAAAATGTGGAATAGCAAAGTTCATGATTTGTTAAATAATAATGGTTATGTACAAAGTCTGTGTGAACCATGTGTATATATAAAGAAAGAGAAGCATGATTTAACCATCATAGCATTGTATGTAGATGATTTCTTCATATTTTATACTGAGAGAAGTGCTATTCAAAAAGATTTGGTAAATCTGTTACAAAAAGATTTTAATGTAAAGAACCTTGGTCCATTAAAAAGCTGTCTTGGCATAAATGTAACGAGAGATAGATCAAAATGTATTTTAAAATTGGACCAGACTGATTATATTAAGAAATTATTGTTGCGGTTTGGTATGGGTAATTGTAAAACTGTATCTACACCCATGCCATTAAATTGTAAATTACTAAAAGCTGAAAATGTAAATGTAAGCGAGAGCAATGATAATTTTAGGCAATTGTTAGGTTCATTAATGTACTTAGCTGTATGTACAAGGCCTGATATTGCTTATGTTTGTAGCCAGTTGAGTCAATTTAATAACTGTCACGATAACAGTCATTGGCAAGCTGCTAAACGTGTTTTACGTTATTTAGCGGGGACAATTGATTATAGCTTACTATTCGTAAGAAGTAATAAATTGAGTTTAGTCGCTTATACTGATGCAGACTGGGCTAATGATGTAACTGATCGTAAGTCTTATACTGGATATGTCGTGAAGCTAGGTAATAATGCAATAAATTGGGAGTCACGTAAGCAACGCTGTGTTGCTCTATCCACTACAGAAGCGGAATATCTTTCGATTTGTGATGTTTGTAAAGATATAAGTTTTATTAAGAGTCTGTTATCTGAGATCTTTTGCTTGGATCTAGAGTCAGTTGTTTATAATGACAATCAAAGTGCAATTAAGTTGTTAGAATGTAAAGAGTTTTGTCATAAACGAACTAAACACATTGACCTCAGATACCATTATGTAAAGGATCTAATAAAAAATAATGTTGTAACTGTAAAGTATTTACAAACTGAAAAGATGATAGCAGATGTACTAACCAAACCGCTTAGCTCTAAGAAACATGTAGATTTTATTAAGAAAATGAATGTATGTGTTGTGTAGCATGACTATGTATGTACTAAATTGTAGAGACATAATAGAGTCATTCAATATTGAAGAGTTATGATTAATATTGTAGAGTCATATAGATATAAGTTATATGTAGTTGTCTGTATGTCTCTAAGCATGTTTTTATTGACTTTATTATGTAAAGTAATGATGTAAAGCGTAAGGGGAAGTGTTGAAACGTGTATAGTACGCTTTAACTTTTCATAGAGTAAGGAAGACCAACATATTTTAGTCTATACAAAATGACTGTGTCACTTCCTCTTGTCAAAATTCAATAATGCTGTGAAGACGTTCCTAAATTTATTTAACCTGATATATTCTAATTTAATCTTATCCTTATGTAATTGACGATGCAATAATGTACTATTGTAATATACTTTGTTGATACAAGTAATAGAAGAATAGCTACCGTTGCAGTTTGGAGTTTTATTCCTTGTGAGTAATAGTCACCCATCCCCTGCAGGCACCCTAGAGCACTCCAGCACGACCACGCCTTATGCTGGCTAGATCTGCGTAAACTGCTCTGTTCAGCTAGTCCGTACTAACATTAACCACACTTCTTAAAAGTGGTGGTTTTGATTTACGAAAATGGGCAAGTAACTGTCCCGAGTTGCTCACTAGAATGCAATCGGACCAAGTTACTGCTATCAACTTTCAAGACGATACGTTATCGTCATCTCTCAAAGTTCTAGGTTTGACTTGGTTACCCTCTTGTGACTCATTCTCTTTTAATTATAACTTGACTGACGCGAAACAAACCAAACGTTCCGTTTTAAAACTGCTTGCAAGTATATTCGACCCGGTAGGTTTTATATCGCCATGTACTTTTGTCGCGAAGTGTATCATGCAAGATCTTTGGAAACTTGGCTTGGGCTGGGACGATCAGTTGCCATCTGAATTGACTTCCCAGTGGAACAGGTTTATTGATGAGTTATCTGTTGAAACGTGTATAGTACGCTTTAACTTTTCATAGAGTAAGGAAGACCAACATATTTTAGTCTATACAAAATGACTGTGTCACTTCCTCTTGTCAAAATTCAATAATGCTGTGAAGACGTTCCTAAATTTATTTAACCTGATATATTCTAATTTAATCTTATCCTTATGTAATTGACGATGCAATAATGTACTATTGTAATATACTTTGTTGATACAAGTAATAGAAGAATAGCTACCGTTGCAGTTTGGAGTTTTATTCCTTGTGAGTAATAGTCACCCATCCCCTGCAGGCACCCTAGAGCACTCCAGCACGACCACGCCTTATGCTGGCTAGATCTGCGTAAACTGCTCTGTTCAGCTAGTCCGTACTAACAGGTGATGTGCCCAGAGATTTTATAAGGAGAGTTGTTAACGCGTGCTGGATAACCTAGAAACTAACCTCAGTGAGTTGCTACGTGGTGCGGTGGTTTGTGACACGTGCTTCGATATGGCTACGCCTGGCCGTCAAGAATCGAGCAATGGGAATTCTACTTTGCAAGGCTTGGCATCGTCAATAGAAAAGTTGGAAGGTGTATCCAACTATTTGAATTGGAAATTTGCAATAAAAATGCTGCTTACCATGGATGGCTTGTGGGACACAATCGAAGGCTCCGAGCCTGATCCTGTGAAAGATCAGCGTGCCTTGGCGCGAATAGCTTTGTGCATCAAGCCGGCGCTTTATCAATATATCAGAAATGCTACTACGGCTAAAGGAGCATGGAAAAGCTTGGCTGATATTTTTGAAAATAAGGGCTTACTAAGGCGTGTGCTGCTTTTGAGACAACTACACAGAATAGATTATACTCAATTTTCATGTATGTCTGAATACATACAGGTTGTGATGACCCTTGTACAGCAGCTCACGGATATTGGCCGGAAGACGGATGATGCCGAAGTCGCAGAGATCTTATTGAGTGGTCTACCTCAGGAGTTTGAATACTTGGTATCTAATCTGGAGACAGTATGTTTAACCAGTAATCTCACCAGCGAGATTGTACGATGTCGACTTCTACAAGAAGAGCTGCGAAGGAGTGATGGTGTATTGAATAATAACAACACAGCTTTGGCTGCGAAGAACTCTTCAAAGAAAAAGACTGTGATCTGTCATTACTGCAGTAAGCCTGGACATGTGAAGGCTAAATGCTACAAGATGAAGAATGACCAGAAGAAGAGTGACCAGACAGATTCTACAAGCTTCGCTTCAGCTCTGTTTGTTCATCAAAATGATGCTTGGTTCATCGACTCCGGTTGTACATCTCATATGACAAATTGTAAAGACAATCTGGTGAATTATAAAGACTTTAATTGTAATGCTAAACACTCTACTGTTGCTGTAGCAAATAATGAAAAATTAAAATGTAGTGGTGTAGGAGATTTATTGGTAAACTTTGGAAATGAGGTAAGACAACTCAAAAATGTTTTATTTGTGCCACAGATAGCCACTAATTTAATATCAGTGAGTAAATTAGTAGAAATTGGGTTTACTGTTGAATTTAGTAGCCATGGGTGCAGTATTTATGATAGTAAAGTCTCTGGCAACCGTTTAGCTCTTGTGGGATGTGAAAGTGGGATTTATAAGTTAAATTGTAAAATTGAAAAACCTTTGCACAGTAAGCTGGTGTATTCTTCCAAACTTTTGAGTAATGGGCAAAAGACAGAGAGTACTGCAGTAGCTGTTTCTACTGAGCTATGGCATCGCAGGTTGGGACATTTAGGTCTAAGGAATATGTGTACTCTAAAAGGTCATGTGTCTGGTGTTAAGTTTCAGGATGACCAGAACAAATTGAAGGACTGCATACCCTGCCTTGAGGGGAAGCTGTCAACACAGCCGTTTCCCAAAGGAGAGGGCAAGCGGGCCGAGCGACCATTGGAGTTGATACATTCTGATGTCTGTGGGCCAATGAGTGAGAGCAGCTTGGGAGGTGCAAAGTATCTGGTTACATTTACAGATGATCACACAAGGAAATCATTTGGATACCTAATGAAATGTAAATCCGAGGTAATGTCCAAGTTTATTATATTCAAGGCTATGGTTGAGAGACAAACTGGATTGAAGATTAAATGCTTACGTTCGGACAATGGTGGAGAGTATGTCAATCATAGATTTTCTGGATTCTTATGTAAAGAAGGTATTGTACATCAAACTACAGTTCCTTACTCGGCTCAACAAAATGGTGTTTCAGAGCGCCTTAACCGGACGCTCATTGAAAAAGCGCGTTGCATGCTGCAGGAATCAGGTCTTGGTAAGAGTTATTGGGGAGAGGCGGTTAATACTGTAATTTATTTAAAAAATAGGTCCCCTACTAAAGCTTTAGATGGACAGATTCCTGAGCACCTGTGGTCGGGATCTAGAGTTGATCTGAGTCACTTAAAGGTTTTCGGTTGCATCGCTTATTCGTTGGAGCCTAAGCATAAGTGTGGTAAGCTTGATGCTAAGAGTAAAATGTACATCTTTGTGGGATACAGTGAGACCTGTAAGGGGTATAGGCTGTCTGATCCTATGAATCCTAGAAACATTTTATTGTCAAGGAATGTTGCATTTTTGGAAGACAGGTTTTATAATAAAGATATCAATGAAAAGGAACGTAAAGAACTTGATGAAGTTATGTTGCATAGTAATTATTTTGACATGAGCACTGAATTGGTTTTAAATAATGATAATTTGATTAATAATAATAATACTAATGGAATCCATTCTAGTCTAATAGATTTAGGTAAAAATAGTAATTTAGACAGTATTAATAATGAAACCAATTCTTTAGAAATAAATGATGGTTCTCACATTACAGATACCACAGATGAGGAGCATTACTGCACAGGCAGTGAGGATGAGTCCCGCTGTGCAAACTCATCGTCGGCGAGCCACGAGTCTGTGACTTCGTCATCACCGGACGCGTCTGTTCGAGGGGAAGGAGTGACGAGTGTAGAGGTACCCCGGGCCGCGGCTAATACCCGCCCTGTACGAAGTACTCGATCAATTCCACCATTGAGGTATTGTGATTATGACATTTCAATGTATGTTGGTAATATTGAGGAACCATCTAGTTACGAAGAGGCTATCTCTTGTACAGATGCCACTGAATGGCATGCTGCAATGCAGAGTGAGTATGACTCATTAATCGCGAATGAAGTTTGGAAGATCGTCGATAGACCTATAGGGCAAAATGTCATTAAAACTAAATGGGTTTTTAAGCGTAAGCACGATGCTTCCGGTAAATTTAGCAAGTACAAAGCGCGATTAGTTGCCAGGGGGTTTACACAAAAACACGGGGTAGATTATAATGATACATTCTCCCCTGTGGTTAGGCATTCCACTATGAGAATTTTGTTTTCTTTAGCGAATGATTTAAATCTCAATATAGATCACATAGATGTGGCTTGTGCTTTCTTAAATGGAAACTTAAATGAAACAATATTTATGGAACAGCCTATTGGTTTTGATAATGGGGATAATTCTAAGGTTTGTTTATTGAATAAGAGTATTTATGGCCTAAAACAAGCTAGTAAAATGTGGAATAGCAAAGTTCATGATTTGTTAAATAATAATGGTTATGTACAAAGTCTGTGTGAACCATGTGTATATATAAAGAAAGAGAAGCATGATGTAACCATCATAGCATTGTATGTAGATGATTTCTTCATATTTTATACTGAGAGAAGTGCTATTCAAAAAGATTTGGTAAATCTGTTACAAAAAGATTTTAATGTAAAGAACCTTGGTCCATTAAAAAGCTGTCTTGGCATAAATGTAACGAGAGATAGATCAAAATGTATTTTAAAATTGGACCAGACTGATTATATTAAGAAATTATTGTTGCGGTTTGGTATGGGTAATTGTAAAACTGTATCTACACCCATGCCATTAAATTGTAAATTACTAAAAGCTGAAAATGTAAATGTAAGCGAGAGCAATGATAATTTTAGGCAATTGTTAGGTTCATTAATGTACTTAGCTGTATGTACAAGGCCTGATATTGCTTATGTTTGTAGCCAGTTGAGTCAATTTAATAACTGTCACGATAACAGTCATTGGCAAGCTGCTAAACGTGTTTTACGTTATTTAGCGGGGACAATTGATTATAGCTTACTATTCGTAAGAAGTAATAAATTGAGTTTAGTCGCTTATACTGATGCAGACTGGGCTAATGATGTAACTGATCGTAAGTCTTATACTGGATATGTCGTGAAGCTAGGTAATAATGCAATAAATTGGGAGTCACGTAAGCAACGCTGTGTTGCTCTATCCACTACAGAAGCGGAATATCTTTCGATTTGTGATGTTTGTAAAGATATAAGTTTTATTAAGAGTCTGTTATCTGAGATCTTTTGCTTGGATCTAGAGTCAGTTGTTTATAATGACAATCAAAGTGCAATTAAGTTGTTAGAATGTAAAGAGTTTTGTCATAAACGAACTAAACACATTGACCTCAGATACCATTATGTAAAGGATCTAATAAAAAATAATGTTGTAACTGTAAAGTATTTACAAACTGAAAAGATGATAGCAGATGTACTAACCAAACCGCTTAGCTCTAAGAAACATGTAGATTTTATTAAGAAAATGAATGTATGTGTTGTGTAGCATGACTATGTATGTACTAAATTGTAGAGACATAATAGAGTCATTCAATATTGAAGAGTTATGATTAATATTGTAGAGTCATATAGATATAAGTTATATGTAGTTGTCTGTATGTCTCTAAGCATGTTTTTATTGACTTTATTATGTAAAGTAATGATGTAAAGCGTAAGGGGAAGTGTTGAAACGTGTATAGTACGCTTTAACTTTTCATAGAGTAAGGAAGACCAACATATTTTAGTCTATACAAAATGACTGTGTCACTTCCTCTTGTCAAAATTCAATAATGCTGTGAAGACGTTCCTAAATTTATTTAACCTGATATATTCTAATTTAATCTTATCCTTATGTAATTGACGATGCAATAATGTACTATTGTAATATACTTTGTTGATACAAGTAATAGAAGAATAGCTACCGTTGCAGTTTGGAGTTTTATTCCTTGTGAGTAATAGTCACCCATCCCCTGCAGGCACCCTAGAGCACTCCAGCACGACCACGCCTTATGCTGGCTAGATCTGCGTAAACTGCTCTGTTCAGCTAGTCCGTACTAACATTATCAGCGTTAGGTAATTTGCGAATTGAGCGTCATGTTTTAATTTCGAACTTCAATGAAGTTCAATTGATAGCGTTTTGCGATGCGTCATCGCGCGGCTATGCAGCCTGTGTCTACCTACGTAGTGTAGATAGGGATGGTCACGTAAAGGTAAGGTTGCTGACGAGTAAATCTAAAGTCGCACCTTTAAATCCAATTTTATCAATACCTCGACTTGAACTTGAGGCAGCCGTGCTCCTCTCAAAGCTTGTTAGTTTTTGTTGGAATTAGCTATATTCTGTTGCATTTCCTGTCAGTGTCAGCTGTCACTATGAGTTACATACCATATAGTTGACATCTGTCACCTCGCTATCTCTGTCCTGCCATGCCTACGTGTGTGCACTACAAAATTGTCTTCTATTTAATCGTAAGACTTTTAAGTGAATTGCGTAAATCTGTTTTGCCGAGCTGTGTGGGGAACACGAACAATAAACCACGTAAACGTATCAAAGTGTATTTTATTTGCTGTGTCGCCAAGTGACGATTGCCTTGCAGTACAAATTTCCCCTGCTCATGCCACTCCAACAGGTTATTTGGCCCAGATAATTTGGAAGGCATTGTTGCATTGAATTGCACCAGCAATATAAACGAAGAACGCAACGACTTCTCCGTGTACTTATATTTTTCACGTGAGTTTTTTTGCTAACAGTATGTCTGAAAGCAGTCATAACCTCAACACTGGCTCTTCACTGTGCACTACACAAGGTAGCAATATAACCGGAATAGACAAATTACAAGGACTCCACAATTACCTAAATTGGAAATTTGCCATCAAGATGGTGCTGACGTTGGACGGAGTTTGGGATTGCGTATTGGGCATTGACACTGATGCTACGCGGGACAAAAGAGCCCTAGCGCGCATTTGTCTCTCAATTCAACCAAATTTGTACCAGTTTGTTCGTGATGCGAAGACATCCAAGGACGCTTGGAAACGCTTATCCGACACATTTGAAGATAAAGGCTTATACAGAAAGGTTCTGTTGCTACGTCATCTTCATAGAGCTGAATACAACAACTTCCCGGACATGTCTAGCTACATTGAAGGTATTATGAGCTTGGTAGCTCAGTTGGGAGATATTGGAAAAACAATTGATGATGGTGAGATAGCGGAAATACTCTTGTCAGGATTACCCGAACAGTATGATACCCTGGTGTCTGGCTTAGAAACAGCGAGCATCGCAAGCGGACTCACCAGTGAACTTGTTCGTACGCGACTTCTTCAGGAAGATCATCGCAGAAACGGTAACCATACTGATGGAGCAGCTCTTGTTATAAAGAAGAAGAATCAAAGCGGATCAGTTTGCACATACTGCAAGAAGACTGGACATGTAGAGAAACGATGCTTCAAGAAGAGAAGAGAGGAGAAAGCTGCGAAGCCTGATGAGCATACAATGCTTGCTTCTGCATACTCTGCTTCTAGTACTGGAGAGTTTATCATCGATAGTGGTGCTACCAATCATATGTCTTCTGATCCTGACCTTGTTGAACAGACTACCTCAAAGAAATGTGTTATCTCTATAGCTAATGGAGAAAGTCTTTCAAGTGAAAGTTAAGGTAAAGTCTTTCTATCTTCTAATATTCACCTAGATAAAGTTTTGTATGTTCCTTCCTTGTCTAATAATTTAATATCTGTGAGTCAGATGACAGAAAAAGGTTATATTGTAATATTCCATAAAACTTATTGTAAAATTTATGATAAATGTGAAATCACAGGCAACCATATTTTAAAAGCAGACTTAAATAATGGGCTCTTCAAGTTAAGGGTGCAAGGTCGCCACACCTCCTATACAGGTATCTCCAACTCCCTTCATGAAAGGCAGGGAACTTCGAGCGCCAATGCTGCAGGACTCTTGCCAATGAGTCTATGGCACAAGCGAATGGGTCACTTACACCATAAAGGTATGTCAATATTGGGTGGTGGTGGTCAGTGTTCTGGTGTTGTTTTTCAGAATGTTAACGTAACGCCAGGCAGCTGCATCTCGTGTCTTACTGGAAAGATGAGCCGTTTCTCTTTTCCACGGACCGATGGACGCCCTGCTGCTCACACACTGGAACTCGTACACTCAGACGTCTGTGGTCCCATGCAAGTCAGTAGCTGGGGTGGAGCGCGCTACTTGTTGACCTTTACTGATGATAAGACGAGGAAAACATTTGGCTTCCTCATGAAGAACAAATCAGAGGTATGTACCCATTTTGTCACTTTTAAAAATTTAGTTGAAAGACAGACAGGGATGCACATAAAGATTTTACGAACTGATAACGGTACAGAATACTGTAATAGCAGATTATCTGATCTCTTAAAACAAGCAGGCATAATTCATCAAACCTCTGTGCCTTATTGCCCTGAGCAGAACGGTGTTTCTGAGCGTGTTAACCGCACTATTTTTGAGAAGGCTAGGGCCATGTTACAGGAATCATGTCTTAACAATCGCTATTGGGGTGAGGCTGTTATGACGGCCATTTATCTGAATAGGTCACCCTCAAGCTCATTGTCGGATAAAATTCCTGAATGCGAATGGACCGGATCTAACATTGATCTTAGTCATCTGCGCGTTTTTGGCTGTGTGGCACATTCCCACATTCCTGATCAGCGGCGACGTAAGCTAGACCCGAAGGCACGAAAGTTAGTGTTTGTAGGCTATGGTGAATCCTGCAAAGGATACCGTCTCAGTGATCCTGATTATCCTCAAAAAGTTATCTACTCTAGAAATGTTATTTTTCATGAGGATACATTTATAGGAAAAGGATCTAATATGGAAAGTGTGCTAGGCAGAGAACATTTTATAAATTTTGACCATAATGGTTTTATTTTAAACAATGATAATATTAATGTTGACATTCAGAATAATATTGAATCTTATAATAATAATGAAATTCCAAATAATTACGAATGTAATGACAATAATAATGTAAATGTTTCAAGTAATGATGAGCATTGTCCTAATGATGATAGTAGTGATAAAACTAATCATTCTAATGAATCTATTCAATCTGTTTCAGATGTGGATATTACACCACCAACGTGGTCACCACTGTCTGACCAGTACTGCACCGTGGAAGAAGCTTCTAGTGACGCTTGTGATGATGTTGATGATGTCCCATTGGATGTCAGTTCATCTCTGCCGGCGGAGCCTATAGATCAAGGAGGAGAACCAATTTCGTCAGGTGGTTCATCTGACAATGTGTGTACCTCTAGACCTGTACGAAGCACACGAGGTACTGTACCTAATAGATATAAGGACTTCGACTTATCATCATTACTTGTCGCGGCTAGCGAGGCCGCAGGCTCATTTGACGATCCCCAGACATTTCGTGACGCAATAAATTCGTCTGAAAAAGATAATTGGGAAGATGCTATGAGAGTTGAGTTCAGCTCCATGATGAAAAACAAGGTGTGGGAGCTTGTAGACCGACCTAAATCTCATAACGTAGTCAAAAATAAATGGGTATTTAAAAAGAAATATGATGCAACAGGTAAATTCATAAAGTATAAAGCAAGGTTAGTTGCCTGTGGTTATAGTCAAATAGAAGGTATCGACTATGCTGAAACTTTTTCCCCTGTAGTAAGACATTCAACACTTAGAATCTTGTTTAGTGTTGCAAATCAGTTGGACCTATGTATGGATCATATAGATGTAACTACCGCTTTCTTGAATAGTAAATTGGATGAAATAATCTATATGGAGCAACCAACTGGTTTCAAGCCTGATAATGATAAGGATAAAGTATGTTTACTTAAGAAAAGCATTTATGGGTTAAAACAGGCAGGTCGCATGTGGAATATAAAAATAAGTAATGTTTTATCAAAAAATGGATATAAACAGAGCAAATGCGAACCCTGTGTGTATGTTAAGAAAAGTAGGCATGAATATGTAATATTAGCCCTATATGTGGACGATTTCTATGTATTTCACAATGGTTGTATAGACTCAGTATTGTCATTGTTAAAACAACACTTTGAAATCCGCCATTTGGGTACTGTTAAAAATTGTTTAGGCATAAATGTAACAGTAAAGAAGGGTATTATTATTCTTGATCAGTCTGATTATGTAAAACGTTTGTTATACAAGTATAAAATGACTGATTGCAAGCCTGTCAGTACACCATTACCTGTAAATTGTAAACTGGACAAATCAGAGGATAATTGTTTAGATGATAATGTTTATCAGTATAGGCAATTGTTAGGTTCACTGATGTACTTATCTGTTTGTACACGTCCAGATATATCATATGCTTGTAGTCAGTTAAGTCAGTACAATACATGTTTTGACATAAATCATTGGCGCGCTGCTAAGAGAGTTTTACGTTATTTAGCAGGCACCATAAATTACGGACTGCATTATGCCAAATGTAGGGATTTTAATATTAATGCCTATGCAGATGCAGACTGGGCCAATGATTTGTCAGACCGCAAATCTTATACCGGATTTGTCATAAAAATTGGTGAAAACGTCATCAATTGGGAGGCTAGAAAGCAGCGATGTACGGCGCTATCTAGCACAGAAGCTGAATATCTTGCAATTGGTGATGTATGTAAGGACATATGTTTTATTATGAATTTCTTGATGGAAATGATTAATAAAAAGTTTAGTGTCACTGTGTACAATGATAATCAAAGTGCTCAGAAATTGTTGCTTGCAAGGGAATACTCCCATAAGAAAACAAAACATATAGATTTGCGGTATCACTATGTAAAAGGCCTGATTCAGGAAAAACAAATAAATGTAAAGTATTTGCCTACAGACCAGATGTTAGCTGATGTTTTGACTAAACCTTTGTGTAAACAGAAACATGATGACTTTGTTAAGTGTCTACATCTGAAATAGGAAAATAAAAATGTTTTGAATTGTCATTTTCTTATGCCTATAGTTATGTGCTATTTTGTGAATGTAGAGTTTTTACTAATTATTAATGTTTTATGTAGAGACATACTTATAGAGTCAAGTGTAGAGCTTTGTCAATATCGTTGTAAATTTTTCTTAGAGTTGTTAATTCTAGTAAATGTAAAGAATAAGGAGGAGTGTTGGAATTAGCTATATTCTGTTGCATTTCCTGTCAGTGTCAGCTGTCACTATGAGTTACATACCATATAGTTGACATCTGTCACCTCGCTATCTCTGTCCTGCCATGCCTACGTGTGTGCACTACAAAATTGTCTTCTATTTAATCGTAAGACTTTTAAGTGAATTGCGTAAATCTGTTTTGCCGAGCTGTGTGGGGAACACGAACAATAAACCACGTAAACGTATCAAAGTGTATTTTATTTGCTGTGTCGCCAAGTGACGATTGCCTTGCAGTACAAATTTCCCCTGCTCATGCCACTCCAACAGTTTTGTAGTTCAAAACTTAAATGATTTTAAAGTTTCGATCATCGCGTTGGGTGATTCAAACAACGTTCTAGCGTGGCGTACGGAAAGCATTTTGGAGATTCTGGTCTGACTCTCGTAATTATTATAATTGACTTATTAATTTATTGTATTTATTATGATTATTTTGTTTTATTTTTATTTTATTAATTTTAAATAACTACCCCTACTTTCATGCCCTCCTATTTACCTACACTACACCCACATTCTTATGCTATGTTAACTGTGTTTTTACATCATGTCGTGTTCTTTAGCTGTTTATCCGTCTCCTGTGTTTAGTCTCGTGTCTTGTGCCTTGTTTTTGTGTGTTATCTGTATGTAAACTGTTGTATAAGTAAATCACGCTCTTTTTTACCCTGGCCTCCCGCGATACAGGCTTGTCCTTGTGCGGGGACCATCAGTAACTATTTTAATGTAATTGTTTTTGGCAAATAAATGTATTTGTATTTGTATTTGTATTTTGTGGCTACAAACACCACCTTATAAATTAAAAACTTTTGTGGCTAACCGTGTTAGTCAAGTGACCGCCGTGGTCCCATCGAATTGTTGGTTTCACGTGAACAGCGAGAATAACGCTGCCGATGTTTGCTCGCGCGGTGCGATGCCGGCTCGCTTCGGAGAAGGCGCTGCGGAGTGGGTTCACGGCCCCAAGTGGCTATATGATGATCAACCAAAATGGCCAATAAAGGCATTTTATGTAAAAGATGGTTTCAAAATTCCTGAAATAAAATCTAATTGTGATACATTTGTGTTAAATTCATGGGATGATAAAAGTATGATTTTAAAAAATGACTTAGAAGAAACTTTTAATAAATTCTCATCTTTTAATAGGTTGCAACGAATTATGGCTTGGTGTCATCGATTTGTATTTAATTTAAAATCAAAAAAATCTGCTCGGTCAGATGGACCCCTCAGGTCATCTGAGCTAAAAATAGCTCATGACACCATTGTTCGAGTAGTGCAAACGAATCATTTTCACAATGAAATCGCTTTATTGCGTAAAAATAAGTTTGTAGCTACTTTGCGTAAGCTTTCACCCTTTGTAGATTCCAATGAATTCCTCAGGGTGGGGGGGTAGGCTCGTGCAGTCCGACCTACCTTACAATATGAAGCATCCCGTGCTTTTACCCAAATGTCACACGATCAAATTGATCATTGAATATTTTCATCGATTGTATTTACATATAGGGCCGCGTACGTTACAAGGCATATTATGTAAACAATATTGGATAGTTAGTGCTCGTAGCATTATTCGATCTGTTTTATCCAAGTGTAAGATTTGTTTTCGATGCCGACCAAGCTCAATTCAGCCTGCTATGGGTACGTTACCCGCGCCTAGGATAAAACCAGACAAGGTTTTTAACCACGTTGGTTGTGATTTGGGTGGGCCCTTTTTCGTAAAGGAAAGTTTGAGGCGTAACGCAAAGGTCTACAAGTCGTACTTGTGCCTTTTTGTGTGTTTTTCAACTAAAGCTGTGCACTTGGAAGTTTTAACTGATTTAAGTTGTGATTGCTTTTTAGCAGCATTTGATCGTTTTGTGGCTCGCCGCGGTCTTTGCAGTTGCCTTTATTCAGACTGTGGTACTAATTTTATTGCGGCAGCCAAGCATTTAAAAGAAGTCGTAACCTTCTTACGCAATAGGGATAATGAAGATAAGATTATCAATGGACTGACAACTCGTCACGTAGAATGGCGTAACAACCCGCCCAATGCAGCAAGTATGGGTGGACTTTGGGAAGCAGGAATAAAATCTGCAAAACATCACCTTCACCGTGTAGTAGGTGATCGTTCTCTCACATTTGAGGAGCTAAGTACTGTCTTCTGCAGAGTTGAAGCTGTTTTAAATTCACGCCCTCTGTGTTCCTTATCGGACAACCCAAACGAGTTCGAAGTTCTGACCGCGGGTCATTTTCTTATAGGTCAATGTTTATTAGCTGTACCGGAATATGATTTTGATGGTGTTTCTCAGAACAGATTGTCACGTTGGCAATCCATTCAGAAGGCTTCTCAGTCATTTTGGAGGCGTTGGTCAGATGACTACCTTCACACTCTCCAGCAGAGAGCGAAGTGGTTTGAATCTCCACCTAACTTGAACGTTGGTGATTTAGTTCTGCTAAAGTCAAATCTGACTAAACCTCTTCAGTGGAATCTAGCTCGAATTGACAAAGTACATAGTGGCGTTGACAAAGTTAACCGCGTTTTAACTTTAAGAACTAAACATGGTTTAATACAAAGACCGACAAACAAGGTCTGTCCATTACCCTATGCAAATTAATTACTTTACATTAAAAAATATTTAGTTTTATTTATTTTAAGAAATACTTTTAGATAGGTATACTCCACTTTTAGAAAACTTTATATTAGACTTTTATAAGCTTCGTAAGTTTATTTGATTTATATTTTTTGTATACTTTTACACACTTTATATACATACATATCCTACACTATTCATTCATTTAGGGAAATCAATCATATTGATTTCGGTGGGGGGTATGTTCGATATCTGCTGTTGAATTGAGGGTAGATTGGTAATTCATCACCGAACTCAAATCGACGACGGTGTGCCGCTGGCATAGCGGCAACGACAGGAAGCTTTAGCGCGTTGAGCTGGACGGACGTTCTTTCCCACTCATTTTTAAACGTGTCGAATCCTCACCGTTAGACGTTCTAACACCTGTAAAGTGTTTGTGGACCCACTGCCGTGTAGTGTGCTTTCTCCAAGACCTGTAGAACCTAGGTCTGCCGTGCTTATCCTGGAAACCTACCTGAACTCTGAGGCGTGCCGTGCATGCCTGCAGCCTAGCTTGGGCCATCTGGAGTCGAATAGAGGTAGGTGATGTTCAATAGCCTTCTTGGAGACAGCAGGAACGAACGTTTTCCACCCATATATACTTTACATGCATTCTATCTAATTCACAAAAACCTGCCAGTAAAATTTCTCTTAAAAAAGATTGTAGAAACCGCACATCTTTCGACAAAGTATCTTCACAACAATCTCATTGTTATTTAACTTCCTAAGTTAGTATAAACCTAATAGACATAATATTGTTAGGAGTGTTGTCAGTGACGCACGCTGTGGTGGCGCTGCGGTGCTGTGTGGCGCGCATAAAACCAAGCGCAGGCAGAGCGCTGGCCTCTTTGCTGGCTGGCTTTCGATGCGTAAGCATCAAGGGAAAGTCGCTGTGATTCGTTCTGGATATTTAATTAGGTCGTGAGAGCTATATTTTTCGGTGTGGTTAATCTGTGTAAAAGTGTTTAAAGTCGTGTTAGGTGTGTCTTGTTCCATTCTGATTATTATTATTTGATGTAATAGAAGTGATGTTTTTCATTATTAAAATTAGGTTACCGGTTTATGTTTTTATCTTTGACCCACTCCTGTTTTCCTAAAATCAGAATTGGGATAAAGAGCCTAGAATTTAGCCCACGTGGAATTTACCAAAAGGGAATAAGTCTACCCGCACTTAGAGAAAATTTTCAATTAGATTGTTTCTGTGTAGTGTGATTTCACGTGAGTACATTTTAAGTACGTCACGTGGACGATCAAGATACCACTCGAAAGATAGCTCTCATGTACGTGTGTGTCGTCGTTCTCGGAGTTTCGCACGAGTTGGCGAGGTAGTTTGCGTCGTTTTCGGCTACAGTCTCGATCGTGGAGCTCATCTGGGGAACGAACGACACTACGCTATGAAAGGGACGTCGCCGTTTTCGGTCTCGTCCCTTGCTTTTGTTGTTCCTTCTGGGAATGCATTTTCAGGCTATTTTTATCACTACCGATGTAGGTTTACATAGGCCTATGTCATTTATTATCGGTTGCTGTTTCGCGCCCTCTCTTGCTAGTGAGACGTCTACGTTGTTACCTGAACATGAGCCGTGACTCTCTATCTTGTTTTAGCATTATGCGTGTCACACGCATTTTTCAGCGCAGTGTGACACGGGGGCTTTATTTTCTACGAAGTTCGAGATACTTTACCCAAACCGTGTGACGTCACAACGTGATCTAAACGCAAACGCGATTGGTTTGGTGAATAAACGTCCTTTTACAAGGGAAGCTGACTTTTGTGAGATCTAGGTCTTGTCAATGCGTTAATTAGTGCAGTGTTGTCTGTTGTGAAAATAATTAATGTCAGTTCGTTTGCAGTAGCTGCAGCTGTCCTAGACTTCACTGATGGGAGCATTTGTTCTATTACCAGAAGAAGTCCAAGGATTTCTGCATGGAGAGCGGTCGTTGATTTGCTGAGAGGTTGCGCCCAGGAGGGCCCTGTTTCCGGATAGTACCTAGAAGCTACAACCCGCTCCTAGTTTTTGTTTCGAACCATAATTATGACGTGAAGGACTTTGTGGGGCGGAGTCAGATCCTTATAGTCCTTTCTCCACTTTCTAATCGATAGAGGAAGATGGGGGAATGCTAAACACCTGAGAGAAAAATGCTTTATTTGTTTTCCATTTGTCAGTTAGATACTCTGCCTGCTCAAGCGTTACAACCCCTGCGCTGCAGCGTGCTCGCTGTGTTTAAACGCACCATATTTAATAAGTTATTGGATCACCCGACGCGATCGCCATCACCCCTGCTTCCCCTACTTTTGTTCAAGAGGTATTTTGTCGGTACCGTTTCGGGCCTTGGCAATGGCTTGGATAAGCTTGCCCAGAATCCTGCGGTCTTCTTCTTTCGAGTCGATGATCAACAGATTAATCTTGTTACAGCCATTTAGACCAGTAGGTGGCCACGTCTACGGTATTGTCCGTACAGGTCCTCAGATCATCCATTGTGCCAGTGGTGGGGCAAGAAGGACACTCAAGCGTGCGGCATGGACTGAAGTGGGGCACCACACGTACATTGCGTCTCGTTTATGCTGATAAAACGGCACCCGCTTAAGTTACACCTATATCGACCAACTTGTGTTCCGAGTCTATTTAAGGTTTTCCACAGGGAAGTTTTGACCGGGGGGTAGCTCTTCTGTAAGAGTAACGAAACCAAGCGGCGGAGCATGCTTTGACGTCCACCGGACCATTCGAGCATAACTTGCGTTACCAGCTAATGCTACCATGCTACGGCATGCTGTTGCGTATTTTCAGTCGTCCTCTAGGTGGTAAACAGTTGTGAAGAGGATGCCTAACGTCGCGTCAGTTTCTTGTTTGAGCTTTTTACTGCGCAGGAGATTTCTCTGCGAACATGTGGTGGCGCTATTCCTGCTAGTGGATACAGTTTATTTAGTGGTGTGGTAATCCTGCAGTGATTTGTTATCTTTCCACTGCCATTCCATTGGTTTGTGGATTTGATTCATAATGCTGCTGCTATCGCCTATTGTTGTATTTAAAAATAAAGGAGCGTTAGGCCCTAGGATTATATCCAGCGCTACTGATGCGCCACTGATCAGGGAGCACGCGAGCCTTTGTACCTGTTGCAGCTTATTTATTGTTGTGACTAAGTTGGTTACTGGCCACCGTACCATGGCACCGTAGGTTAGAATCGGTCAAACTATGACAGTGTACATCGACAGGCACAGCTTGGGTTTTAGTTCCCAATCCTTGTCGACGGCGCGTCTACACTGCCATAGCACATTTTTGTGGGTTTCATTGCACAGTGTGGTATTTGAACCTAAAAGCTGGTCAATATTATTTAGTACATCTAACAGCTACAAACGTACATTGTAGAGTGTAAAATGAAACGACAAAGACTTAATTTCATATCAAAGCATTTAATGTTATTCTGTTTACCTACTACTATTTTTGTAAAATTTGAACATTTGTAAAGTTACTTTCTGATAACAATTTAAAAATGTCAGATAAAAATGACTTTCGTTGGGATATGTTCTAGTTGTCTACCCTATAGAAGTTTGCTGTCTAGCCATATTCCGAGATATTTGACCTTGTTTAGGGTTAATTTGGTTACAACTGTTAAAATAAAAGTCGGGATCAAAGCGACGACCTCTGTGGCGCAGCGGGCGAGAGCCTGCCTGCGACGCAAGAGGTTGCGGGTTCGATTCCCGCCTTGGAACAAATTTGTGTACGATCTGCAGAATCCTTTTTGCAAAATATGGACCTGCAGTTTACTTTTTGAGTTTGCTGATCGACAACTGACAGATCTCGCTTGGGACTTTGTTATGGAGGCGTACACATTGTCCTGCAATTTTGATTTGCTTGCTTTGGTGAGCCTAGTAGTGGGAGCGGCGAGTTTGTCTTGGTTCCTAGTGTTGACATTGTGACTGTTGCTCTTTTTCGCGGATAAATTTGTGGTTTTTGCTAACACACATCCGATTTTCGTGTATGTGCTGGAAAGCACTCTTCTGCAGCAGCACTTTCCTACAGCAAAATGCCGTAGGGCATAAGGCTATGAGAGTTGCTGAGATAGACAAGTATAGCGGTGTCCACGTCTGTAAGAAGGCGAATCTTTTTGACTGTTTATTCTGCAGAGCTAAGTCTCTTCGACAATTTGCAAATGTGTAAGCCCAATTGAAGCTTATTACTGATATAAAGTTGTGGAAAAATACAGTGGTGTCCACGAGGTTTATTTTTCATTTTTATTTTTACATTTGCATTTAGTGGCTGGTTATTTGGCAGGACAACCCTATTACATTTTGTTTTATTTTCGTTTAGTAACAAGTTGTTTACTTAAGACCAGTTTACAACTTTAGAGATCGCGTTGTTTACCTACACATAGGTAGTAGATTCAGATTCGGCAACTTCAGCTGGCGAGTGAAGAACACAAGTTCTGTTTTTCTGAGGTTCTCTGTTAGGCTGTGAGCATATGACACCATGACTACACGTAGTGTTCTCTGCAACTTTTCGCATAAAGTTGATTCAAAGAGCCCCGATATCGTGATCGACTTATTTAGAAAGTCTAGTAGTTGTCAGCTATACAAGTACCCACAGCAGCATAGTATCAACGTTATTGTTACCAACTACAGTATCCGAGCAATCTACACTAAGCCGTAATGAGTTTTTTTTGATTGCTTTTAATAAGCTTTGCTTTTAATAATTTAATTGCTTAGAATACGTATGCACTTTTTTTGTTTGATGAACAGGTCTTGTACATCGACACTGTTACCCCAAATAATTATTCCGTATTGGATCCAGGCGTAGGCATATGCATGGTATGCTGACATAGCTGTTTTTAGGTCTGTAGCCTTTCGTAGTTCTCTAAGGGCATACGTGAAACTTGATAGTTTTTTTGTTATATTTTGGACATGTTTTTTCCAGTTGATATTTGAATCGATATTTAAGCCTAACAATGTAAACGTACTTACGCACTCTAATTTAATGTCATTATATATAAAATTTATTTCAAGGGGGGTTTTTAGTACTCCCTCCGGCCACAGATGGCGCCCTATCACACCGTAGCGCCGACTGACTCACAACGTCTCATTCGCTTTTTTTGTGCGGGCATGGAAGCACCTTAATACTTAATTTTATATTTTAAATAAAAGTTGTAGCATTTTTCTTTTTAATGTTCGAGTGCAGTTTATTAGTTGTATTGTGCAATGGTTATAAGGAAAACGCAGCTTTCCTTTGAGCTTTACTTTGCTTTCCAAGTTAATACTTAGACAAGCTACGTAAACTGAAAAATGTTTAAGACGTTACAAAAGTTCGTATAGCAAACTGCGACGACTCAGGTGAGTGTTTATATTTTTGCATTGCTCATTTTACCTACTAAATAATTTTCTAACCAGATATGGTTCGTGATAAGGCTAAATCCCTTTTATGTTTCAACGTTTCACAACTACCCTCAATTTTTCATAGTTCTAATTTGAATGAAAAATTACTTAAGGCTACATGCCTTTTGTTTAAATGTTCTAAAACTACCCTAAATTTTTTATAATTGTGATTTGGAAGTATAACTACTGTGATTGATCGGTAATGAACCGGAATCTATAAAATATGCATTTAATTAGCCTATACATGAGTGTCTTGGTACTATGATGCGATCATAGTCATGCACTAGTGCTACAATGCGATTGTAGCCATGTTTATATAGTACCGTGATGCGATTACGGTCTCTTACTACTAATATTTTAGTGTCATGATGCGATCATGACCCATGCTTTGCATTGTCTACTGACAGTGACCATGACTGTAGAGATGGGAGCCTCTCGTACTCACGCGATATAGGGGCTAGCCCAGTAGAAGAAGTAATGGGCTTTGATGGTGTGGTGCACTGCATTCCATCTGTATCAGCCGTCGATCCTGTACCTTCTACTATCCAGATAGCTGGAAATAATGCCATCCCTGTATCCGTCAGTCTAACAGAAGTTTTTGGTCCAGACCCCTGAGTAAATCTCTAAACGTTAGGGGCGTATTCTGTGTGAAGGGTTAAATAAGGATCAAAAGAAATCTTGGTGAAAAGATATTATCTGCGTACCCGAAAACTTTTAATTGGTTAAAGCCCCAAAACTATATAATCCTAATATATAGGCAGTTCTTGTTGAGTCAACCAGAAATCGGGACAAACGCATGGAGGCTGCTTGTATCTACCAGGGGTTAGGAATTTCAGCTGTGACAGCTATACCATCCTCCCTTATTGATAAGGACATGGATAAGATGGACATCATCAAGAGTTTATCCAAAGCAAACCAAATTTTATTGGATTGCATTTTGTAAACACCATCAACTGGAGAAAACTAATTACGTACCTAAATACACATGGGATAAGAAATTTCAACACGTTGTTCGTTGCTGTTTGACGTGGCTTGATGTTAAGAGAGATAATTATGCTCTTTGGTGAAAATCTCACACATAGTAAAAGCTTTTAATTCGGCCGAGAGATCAGGCAAGTACGACTTAAGTCAAATAAACAGCCATATCGGCAGGGAAACTGAAGAGGCTCACCCCGTTAGCCTAATTCAACCGCGTACCGCCCCACGACCTGGAAAAGACCCATTACTTCGTCATACCAGTACCAGGATCGAGCGAAGGAACAGCGGCCAAAGTTTCTGCCTCAATCCAAGATACGATAGAGGTACCTTTTGTAAAATATAGCTCTTTAACACACATGTTTGTGCACTACCCTCTTTCGGGTTTTAAAGCGATACAAAGGTTAACTGTAAGAGAATGCTCTCTAGCATGAAATTCACCTATATGCGATAATTTTTGTGCTGCGCAATAAATAATTTTCTATCTATCTACCTATTCACTCTGGTAGATTAAGATAAATAATAAGTATACACTTAATAATTGGGAAACAATTACTAGCGATCCAGTTATTTTAGATGTAATTAGAGGAAATAAAATACCACTTCATAAACCAGTTTCTCATGTGCAAGTACCTTGCAATACTAAGTTTTCTAAATTGGAAAAGCCTTACTAATACTCGAGATAGAGAAATTACAGCGTATTGGAGCTGTATTACCTACCATGCAGTTATATTTCAGGTTATTTTTAAAATATTTCTTAATCCTGATGTAGATAACAAGATTCACTCTTTATCTTGAATCCTTATTCAAAATAGTTGACACATAGAGGAGTACTGTACAGTCACTAGACTGCAATCCCCATCGTGTTATAGGGCCAGTATGGATTTGAAAGTTGCGTACTTTCTTGTAGCTATATAAGACACGTTTAAGAAATATCTTACATTTAAAGAACTTCAAATTTTGAATTTCAGTGCCTCCCGTTTGGGATTTTTTCTACACCTTACATCTTCACTAAGTTTCTTAGACCAGTTGGGATTGTGACCTTCCGGGTTAAAGGCATAATTATAGTTGACTACCTAGATGTCTTTTGTTTTATGCCCAAGACCTATAAGGCGATTGTCTCAGTTGTATGTCTGAGACTTTAAAATTAGTAATAATAAATAAATAAATAAAATATATATAGGTTACTTTAAAATGATGATATTTTTGATAAATTTTAAATTAACTATGAGTAATGTCGAGAAAAACAAACGTGTGCCTAGTCAGTGTTGCTAGTTTTTTAGGCCTTGAATTTAAAATTCAGTCGATATGATACTAAATCTCCCTTTCTAAAAACGTATTAGGTTATCAAACTTTATTTCAAGACAGTTTTCTAAGTTCTTGGGCGTACTTACAGGCTGAGGTGCAGCCCACCCAGCTATACCTGGATGGCTGGACGTACACCAAAGTTTTGAAAGGGCCAAGTTTTTAGCATTAAAATAATCTCATGAAAATTATTACCTACTGCAGATTAGTTTTAGCAACAACAACCGCGGAGAAAGTTTTTTGTTTGTAGAAATATCACATTATGGTTTTTAAAAATCCAATTCGTAGTGAGTGGTCAATAGTTATACCTTGGAGATTTTATAGACGCTGCCTTATCCGGTTGTGGTTTGATGTATAATGGAAAACGATCAAACGGCTTCTGTGAAGCAACAGAATCATAATGCCACATTAACTTATAAGAATTAAAGGAAGGCTTAGTTGTTTTTCTAGAAATATACACGACTAGCTGATCCCGCGGCTTTACTCGCGCTCGTTTACTTTGAAAATCTCATAGAAACTTTCATCCCCTATTTTATCCCCTTGGGGGTAGAATTGATCAAAATCCTTTCTTAGCGGATGCCTACGTCATAACATCTACCTGCATGCCAAATTTCAGCCCGATCCGTCCAGTGGTTTGGGCTGTGCGTTGATAGATCACTATGTCAGTCAGTCAGTCAGTCAGTCAGTCACCTTTGAGTTATATATATTTATATATATATATAAATATATATATAAATATATATATAAATGTATATATATATATATATATATATATATAATATATATATTTATAGATATATCTTATTTTAGAAAACCAGAGGATAATTTATTTTTGTTTCCTGGTGAAATGCTAAATGTAGTAGCTATGTCTTACGAAAAAGAGATACATCCGCATTCAATGTGTACAATACACAATAGTTGAATTTTAAAAAAGTTAACATGTACCTACAGTATGTAGCTTATTCTTTTACGACTTTACATCTTATTGTCCTTAAAAAATAAATAAATAAAAAATAAAGCTTTCGAAAGTAATTTTAATGACGGTGTTACCGGTATAATGGTCGGTCTATACTGGAAAAGTCAGCCTTTGTATTAAC
The DNA here is from genome assembly GCA_963576535.1 of Plemyria rubiginata. Taxonomy (NCBI): domain Eukaryota; kingdom Metazoa; phylum Arthropoda; class Insecta; order Lepidoptera; family Geometridae; genus Plemyria; species Plemyria rubiginata. Next base: position 483,861 of record CAUYVL010000003.1, read on the forward strand.
TGTTTCTTTCCCTGGCATGTCAAGATCCGATATTTTTATATAATAACGAACATCTGTTACTATCTTCTTTCAGAGAACCTCATCCACGATCTATCGGACACTTAGGTACCCTTGCTTGTATCATGCCAGTTATCAGGTCGGCGTTCACGCAACGAAACCTCGAACTCAAAATAATCATTGTTATAAATCATCACTATCAATCTTAAGGATGGTGGGTATTTTGCCAATCTAGAGAAAGATATTCGTTTCTCATGAACTTATCTTTTTTTTATTAGAGTATGAACTATGAATACAGCAAAGAGAATGTAAACTACGAGAAGAGGCGGGACTTAGTAAAGAGCCAATGAGAGCCAATGGGATCCTTTTACATGGCACTTCAATACCAACACAACGAATATGTACCGTGAGATTCGTTAACTTTGCCGCGACACATGACTTTGCCACCTCCCATTTTTTGAGACAAAATGATAAATTACGGTTTTCTAGTCTACTATTTCCGTGTGTAGATACCCTTTTGGCAAAGTTAAATTATTTGATGGTAGCACTAAATACTAAATGTCAGCCTTCAAAGTGTTTATGATGTCATTTTTGCCGGTAACTTTTTTCGTGTGATGGCGGTCAACAATTTGGTGCTCCGGAACTTCATTACATTTACCTGGGAAATACATTGTCTACGTAACTGAATCATTGATATTTCGTTAGTCTACTGTTCTTTTAGTAAATAATTGTTGTTTTACTGTGATGAAAGCTCTATAATAATCGCAAATTGATTTGGTAAAGTCACCATACCCAGCCAAAGTTTTGTGATGTCAACTTTGCCATGTTTTGGTTGGAGTTAGGGTTGTCACAAAAGGGATCCGCGGCTATGTGACGTCACATGAACCTGACATGTTTTGATGACATTAGGTACAATATTAAGATAGATCTCATTTTAATTTTGTGCAAAGTCCAGCAATATTTAATTATTTGATTTTGTTTGCTCAAAATTATATAGGTACTTACTAATACCTATATGTTTGATAAATAAAAAAGTGTTAGGTATTATTAAAAAAAAGTAAGTAAGTAAAATTAAAATTTAGTTTAGCAACTTGATCTCACTAAATGTTTAATTAAATATAATTTGATGAAAAAAAAAATGTTTTGTGACAACGCTGACATACTTTTCTGTTTTGTATGGAGAAATTAAAAAAAAATGGCGAGTTTGCCATTTCTTTGGAAAAATTTGTTACCAGTGCAAAAATACGTAATTTTTGGTATTGTTTTTACTGGATAGAAGTAGCACAGCTAGGTTGCTGATTTCAACAGCATTATTTATTTTTAATTTGCCATGCGAAATCCATACAAAATTTTTGACGTTCCTTGTTGCGTCAGGGTGGAATACAGTAGCGGAGCAAGTTTTTCCAATAGATACAAAAAATGCTAGAACACAACATGCATACCCTGCATTGAAGGAAAACAAAGTAGATTACCATTCCCCAGTTCTGGTTCCCGAGCAAGTGCACTATTAGAAGTGGTTCACTCTGACCTATGTGGGCCAATGGAAACCACCCTGACGCAACAAGGAACGTCAAAAATTTTGTATGGATTTCGCATGGCAAATAATGGCTGATTGACTGATTTGACAAGATTGTTGCTTGAATTGCTTGATTGACACTGATTGAATGGAACGAATGATCGTTCCATTCAATCAGTTCTCTCGTTCTTTCACAACTCACTCTCTTCTTCGTCTGTCTCGTTGGGTCCGGTTAATGTACAACCATGTATTACGCAGCCCGAGAATTCACAGCCAGGAATGTACGGGCAGGAAAACGCAGCCAGGATTTCACGTCCAAATGTACATGAAATCCATGGTCGTGCTATCCTACCTAATGTGTGCAGGGAAGGTACGCCAAGGAATGTACACCCCTGTAAAACACGGTCAGGAGCTCATGTACATGAACTGCGGACCGTGTTTTCCTGGCTGTGCTTTCCCTGTACACTTGGAATTGTACAGCCAGCATTACACGCCCACGGACTTGGTGACCATTAAGATAAGATAAGAAAATTCTTTATTGCACATAAATGAAGTACATTAGGTGAACTTAATGCTAATTAGCATTTTCTTCCAGTTAACCTTTGGGTTTTGTGGAGTGGCCTTTGGACAATAGAAGGGAACAACTTTAAAAAACAAAAAGTGTAACGTAACATATAATAATAATAAATATTTATCAACTTACAAAACATACATACTTATACATATACCTACATAAGAATTTAAATACAAAAATACATACCTATAACTAAAAGCATATATAAAATACATATTCTATTAATTAAATGCTCAATTTTGTTGAGATGTCTGTTTAGAAACAGTCTGTTCTGTTTAGAACAGAATGAGAAAGGAGTGAAAGAATGGAGTGACAGGCTACCCAGGTCTGAAAGAGTTTTCGCCTTAACAGCATCATTTACCGTGTGCGAAACCATCGCAAAGTGCTTGTTCAGTGCATTCACATCCACAGAAGAACTAGCACAGCCTTTGCTATGGCCAAAACCGAGGCTATGCAAGAGTTTCCACATGTTATTTTTGTGTACCTGTAGAAATCTTTCCAAAGATGTACCGTTTTTTGGCGTTGCGTATGGTTGCACTTATTTCGAGCTTTTTTATAGAGTGAAAGGCTCTCCACACTTGGCTCCTTTCTGTTCTTTCGATATAAGTGGTCTCTTCTTGCCATGCACTGTCTAATCTCATCCGACAACCAGGGAGCGGGAGCTCGCTTCAAACGAACTGGATGCAGCGGCGCATGAATGTCATACAACTCAGTAATAGTATTGTTAAAGAAATCCATTGTTCTGATTGGTCAAAAGCCTATGCTTTGTTTAGCTGGACTAGTGGTAAAAACTGTACTATCCCATCGTTCAGCGTCTCATTTCACGTCACATTTGTATTTTTCAAACTAGTTCATCAACATCAAACTAGTTGCGCCCCGCGGTTTCACCCGCGCAGATTAAAATCCCGGTATTCCCACGGGATAAAAAGTGGCCTATGTGTATGTATGTCCAGGCTTCTTGTAAATATTTAATACCTACACACCGTATGGTATGGCTATGCCGTTGCTCATGGAATTACTGAAGGTGCTTCAATATTATATAAAAGCAGTCGGGCCCATCTTCTATCTAGGTGCTTAATTTTCGATTAACATGTTTCGATCAACGTTTTAAAATATGATACTTAGCTCTTTGGTCATTGGAATGTACACCCGCGGATTACACAGTCATGGAATAGGCAACCAAATTTTACATCAATTCCGGGCTGTGTTTTCCAAGGTTGTGCAATTCGTGGTTGTACATTACTGGCTCCCTGTCTCGTTTACTTGTCGTTTCCACTTTGGTTTCTACTCGCATTTTGTTTGTTCTTGCAGATTTCCAGCGGATTTATTATTAATTTCGCCCATAGAAGTGAAAGTGTTTGAACATGTTCAGTGAACGTAATATTTGACGACAATGCCCCCGAAAAACCGATTCATTACGTGTGAAATATGTGGAGATCGATCGAGCCGAAGAAATCTACAAAAAAGGAAGTTTATGGCAAAGTTTCCTTTGGATGAGGCTCGGTAAGCATTGAATTACATATTTTAGTGAGTACAAGCTACGAACAAACAACATGAACCTCTTTAGATTGAATTTTAATCAAAGTTATGTAGTTTTATTGTGTATGTACTAGTGATGTAGTGTAATTATCGATAAGTGTGTGTCGAACACAGTGTGAGATTTTGCCGTAGATGCGGACATCCTCGTTTTATGTGTTTTTTAGAAAGATAAAAATCAAACACAACTCAGAATAAAACTCTTGTGTCTCTATCTATCATACTTAGTTAAAAAGAAAATTTTAAAATCCAGAAAAATCCATTAAAACCCTAAAAACGGATTGTCTCCCTTCCAGTTAATGTTTTTTTCCTAAAATGTTTTATATTAAGATAGAAAACCACTAGAAGCATCCAAAAGAATTATAATAATCAGGCTAAATTTTGTGCCACGAAAGTGGGTGAGCCATTCTTGTAGTTATAATGTGTATAGTGGATCTTTTGCTTTCTTTAAAGAGCTACTGGAAATTAATAAATTAATACTATGTTACAGAATATGTCAAGCCTACTGCTGCTGCTGAGTGTCCATCCTGCTAAACTAAACATCGTATTATATGAAAAAAGTTCATAAAGGAATATTTATGTACAATGTTTATTTTATTTTTTGTTTTATGTACAGGTTTGTCGGCTAAAAATTAAATGTAATAATGAAAAAGATTTTTGTTTCATATCAGATCCATATTTAAGTTCAACCTAGGACTTAAAAACCTAGGTTGGACTTAGACGTGGACTCGATCAAAATTTTGAATACGAAAATAACCTCATTTTCGATCTCGCATATTTTATCGATATCGATATAAAAGCGAGGGCCATCGCGCAGCACTATTTAGGCTGATAGAATGGTAAAACTGTTGTTGTTTGACGTACATATTCGTTGTGTTGGTATTGAAGTGCCATGTAAAAGGATCCCATTGGCTCTCATTGGCTCTTTACTAAGTCCCGCCTCTTCTCGTAGTTTACATTCTCTTTGATGGAAACCCCATCTATAGGGGGGGCTAGGTATTTTATTACCCTGATTGATGATTATTCAAGAAAAGTTTTTATTTATTTTCTAAAAAATAAAACTGATATAAAATCAGTATTTGAAAACTTTAAAAACAGAGTGGAAAATCAGTTGGACCATAAAATTAAAACAATAAGAACAGATAATGGAAAAGAATATGTTAATAATGATTTCAGTTTTCTAGCCAAGGCTGGTATCCAACATCAGCTGAGTAACCCATATACAAGCGAGCAGAATGGACTTGCTGAGCATATGAACCGGACTTTGGTGGAGAGAGCTAGATGCATGTTGTTTGATGCCGAGCTACACAAAGGTTTTTGAGCTGAAGCAGTGGCCACAGCAGCATATATAGTCAACAGGTCTCCATCAAGAGTCATTTCAGACCTGAGGAAGTATGGACAGGAAAAATGCCTAACATTTCTCACATGAAAATCTTTGGTTCAAAGGCCATGGTTCATATTCCAAAGGAAAAACGCTCAAAATGGGATAAAAAATCAAATGGAATGATATTTCTAGGCTATAGTGAACATTCCAAAGGCTACAGGTTGTATAATTTAAAGAATAAAAAAGTAGAAATAAGTAGAGATGTCATATTCATAGAAAACTGTAATGATATGAAAGAAACTTTAAATGATGAAAATAAACCTCAGCTTACATCAATTGAATTGACATCAAATAGCACAGAGGAGGTAATCAGTTTAGATAATAGTTACCAAACAGAAAATGATGATAATATGTCACGAAGTGAAAATGATGTTACCTTGTCACCGCAGAGCACATCATCTTTTGAAAGCTGCAGGGATGAAACTTATTACCCAAGTACTAGTAATTTTGAAGACAGTGAATCAAATGTAACTCTGAGACCTCATCAGAAACAAAAAAATGAAAATCAGGTTAGAAATTACATGTGTGTCACACAAATTACAGATCCAGTAACTGTGGAAGAAGCATTGTCAAGCCCTGATGCAAGTTCCTGGAGAGCAGCCATGGATGATGAATATAAGTCTCTGATAACAAATTGTACCTGGGAACTCACTGATTTACCAAGTAAGAAACGTGCTATACCATGTAAATGGGTTTTTAAAACAAAACTTGATGAAAAGGGTGAAATTGCTAAATATAAAGCGCGCCTAGTAATAAAAGGCTGTGCACAGAAGAAAGGTTTAGAATACCAAGAAGTATATTCACCAGTTGTGAGACTAACCTCACTTAGATACTTATTTGCACTGGCAGCTAAGTATGACTTAGATATCCATCAAATGGATGCTGTGTCTGCATTTCTTCAGGGGTACATAGAAGAAGAAATATACATGAACCAACCACCTATGTATGAGACTGACAATCGTGTGTTTATTGAAAAAATCATTGTATGGACTAAAACAAGCCAGTCGACAATGGAATAAAAGGTTGGACTCTACATTGAAAGAGTTGGGAATGTCTCGTTCAAGTCTAGATCCCTGCATTTATTACAGAATATCAGATAATAAAGATATACTATTTATTGCAGTTTACGTCGATGATTTGATTATTTTCAGTAACTGTAAAAATACACATGAAGACATAATGAAGAAATTATGTGAAAAATTCAAAATGAAAGTTATTGGAGAATTAAAATATTGTATTGGTTTGCATATGAAGAGAGACAAACAAAATTGTATTATTTATTTGGATCAGAAAAAGTATATACAAGAAGTCTTGAACAAGTTTGGCATGATGGAATGTAAATCAGTAAAAACTCCAATAGATGTAAATGAAAAGCTACAACCCACTGAAGATGAGTCACAAATATTAAAAAATGTACCCTATCAAGAAGTTATTGGTTGTTTATTATATTTGTCTCAAGGGACGAGACCAGATATTAGTTTTGTGGTCAACATGCTTAGTAAATACAACAACAAACCACAAATACAACATTGGACTGCTGTAAAACAAGTCTTGAGATATTTAAAAGGAACACAGAACTACAGATTATGTTATAAGAAAAATCCAGATGAGGATATGGCTCATGGATATTGTGACTCTGATTGGGCAAGCTCAGAAGATGACCGGCGCTCATGTACCGGCTATGTCTTTCTTTTTCAGGGAGGTTCAATCTGCTGGAACTCCAGAAGGCAACCAACTGTTGCATTATCTACAACAGAGGTAGAATACATGTCTCTGTCCTCTTGTGTGCAAGAAGCAATGTGGCTCAAACAATACCATGAAGAGTTTTGGCCATTGTTAAAAAAACTAAAAATGTCAATATATTGTGATAATCAGAGTTGTATAAAACTTTCAGGTACTGATGGTTATCATAGCAGGACAAAGCACATTGATGTAAGACACCATTATGTCCGTGGTAAAGTGTCTGAAGGGGCCATAGAAGTACAATACATTCCAACAGGAGAAATGGTCGCTGACCTATTAACCAAGGCTACTCCATACATCAAGCTGGAATACTGTGCCACAAACATGGGTTTATGTTTAAGGAAGGGACGATGTTGAAGAGTAAACAACACTATGTATGTGCCACCTGCTGCAGTCCTAAGTCAATGTCACTGTCAATGTTGATTATGACAGTTCAGAGGTTTTGCCGCTCTCTCTACTCTCTGCTCCGTTGATGAAATGTTTGTCGTAGTGCCTCCATTAATTTGTATCAGCTATAATTTATCTAATAAATACAGTAAAGTGGTTACCGGGTTTTTATTTCTACAACATAAGATCAATAGAGTACACATAAAACTTACTTCCATAAATAAATAAACGATTATCGCCCATCCTAGTTCTGACTATTGATGAGAGGTCGATCAGTGGATATGACACTATACCATCACACAAACCTATTTGGGATGATTCTAGCCAGAAAGTAAATGAAATACGCTGGGTCCATTGATGTTGTTTTTAATCATAAAACCACCCAGTCAATGTTCGTCAAATACATTACACGATTAGTAAACTATAATTAGATTTAATATTTAGTCACAGAAATAACAATGTCGTTCAGCGAGAGCCATAAAAGGAAGAGAGGGAGACAGACTTACATTAGCATGTCATAGCTACATGACAGTGACATATCTATTAATTACGAGTGCGTTCAAAGATCCTAAATATTAACACTTCCCCTTAGGATTTTGAGCGACTCAAACAAAATACATTTCACAAGAAATCTTAATCTGAGACTCTACCATACCAATACAATTCATGCTCCATAATAATTACATGCAACTGACTCTACATTTTGTTCAGACTCTACAAAAAGTATATGCAGCAATCACAGTATTGACATAGTAGTAGGTGGATATAGATACACAATCTAAAATAAATTACATGACTAAAAAGGTAATACCTACGTCTACTTAGGGATCACATTCATTTCATGCGTAAACAATTTATGTTTACATCCACCTAAGGCTTTCGTTAGTACATCAGCTATCATTTGGTCAGAGGGCAGATATTTAACAATCAAGAAATTCTTTCTGACCAGATCTTTAACATAGTGATAACGAAGATCTATATGCTTCGTTCTCTTATGACAATATTCTTTGCATTCAAGAAGCTTGTGTGCACTTTGATTGTCATTAAACAATGTTATTGGAATATCTTTAGTTACAATTTCTGATAAAAAGTTTCTAATAAAACAGAGATCTTTACATACATCAGAAATAGACAGATACTCCGCCTCTGTACTTGATAAAGCTACACAACGCTGTTTACGAGATTCCCAACTGATAGTATTACAACCCAGTTTAACTACAAACCCCGTATAAGACTTACGATCCACAATGTCGTTAGCCCAATCAGCATCAGAGAAGGCCGTTATACTTAAATTATTAGACCTATTAAAACATAGACAATAATTTATTGTGCCTCCTAAATATCTCAGGATGCGCTTCAAAGCTAACCAATGAGTCCTGTTAAAATTGTTGCTAAACTGGCTTAGTTGACTACATGAAAAAGCAATATCAGGCCTAGTGCACACAGATAGATACATTAGGCTACCGAGAAGTTCTCTATAGCTATACATACAGTCATCAAGGTGTTCACTCTCATTAACTTCTAATTTACAATTAAGAACCATGGGAGTTGACACCGGCTTACATTTATCCATGCCAAATTTAATTAACAATTTATTTATATATTCTGACTGGTCAAGTTTTATAATATGCTTAACCCTATCTCTATATACATTCATACCTAAACAGTTTGTAACTGAACCAAGGTTTTTAACACTAAAATTATTTTCTAGCAAAGGCAATAACTCGTTTTTATCACAGCTATAAAATATGTAGAAATCGTCGACATACAAAGCTATAATAATGAGATCATTACCTACTTTCTTACTATAAACGCAAGGCTCACATTTACTCTGTTTATAACCATTTTCAGATAGTAGTGTATGAACTTTTGCATTCCAGATTCTGCTTGCCTGTTTCAGGCCATAAATTCCTTTTGACAAGAGGCAAACTTTACTGTTATCATTATTAGAAAAACCTGGAGGTTGTTCCATATAAATGGTTTCATCCAATTTTCCATTAAGAAATGCAGTAGTTACATCCACATGATCTATGCTTAAATCTAGCTCATTAGCCAAACTAAACAGAATTCTCATAGTGCTATGTCTAACTACAGGAGAGAAGGTTTCATTGTAATCTATGCCTCTAACTTGTGTGAAACCTCTGGCGACCAAACGAGCCTTAAACTTATCGAACTTGCCTGAGGCATCATGTTTACGTTTATAGACCCACTTACATTTGATTACATTTGTACTTGGTGGCCTGTCGACTATTTCCCACACATTGTTTGCATTGAGCGAATTATATTCGCATTGCATGGCAGATTGCCAATGTTGACCGTCAGCACAGGATATGGCTTCCTCATATGTGTGAGGATCGCCCGGAAGTGCATGGTGTGCCACGAGAGAGAAATCAGTTTCATAATCCTCATACCTTAATGGCAACTTTGAACGAGTAGACCGAACAGGACGAGCAGAAGAGCGCGAAGGCGAAGGCTCTGGGGCGACTTGTACTTCCCCTTGAGGTGCCACTAGATGCGGCGACGTCACCCGCTCAGAGGGCGCATCAGCGATCGGTGAACACGAAGAGCCGTCCTCGTTCTCGCTGCCAGTGCAGTAGTACTCATCCGCATCTGAAATTTCAGATTTGCTTGTTTCAGTATCTGATACAATAATATTTGGATTCACTTCTCTATCGTTACTAGAATTCGGCAGATTACTATTTATGCTAGAATTCAGTTCAACATTGGTACTAGAATCTAAAATACTTATATTAGAACCTGGTTCATTCTGATGACTAGACTTATTAATATTATTACTCAATTCATAAAACATAAAATTATTAGAATTGCTAACTTTGTCAGTCTCATAGAATTTATTTTCTATAAATGCTACATTCCTAGATATAATAACCTTAGTAGGGTTAGCGGGGTCTGCAAGTCTATAGCCCTTAGAGGTCTCGCTATAGCCCACAAATAAATACATTTTGCTTTTAGCACCCAGCTTATTCCTTCTTTGCTCAGGGATCAGTGAATAAGCAATACAGCCGAATATACGGAGATGACAAAGATCTGGCCTTGATCCGGTCCATTTCTCCTGTGGAGTAAGGTCGGACAGAGATGAAGTAGGGGACCTATTTTTCAAGTAAATGGCAGTCATAACTGCTTCACCCCAAAATCGCTCTTCTAGACCTGCCCCTCGTAGCATGCATCTCGCTTTTTCTAAGAGAGTCCTATTTAGGCGCTCGGAAACACCATTACCCTGAGGACAATATGGAATAGTGGTCTGATGGACAATCCCTTCCTTTTTGAAGTAATCAGAAAAATTGCTATTACAATATTCTCCCCCATTATCGGAACGTAGAATTTTAATTGGAAAACCCAATTGTTTTTCTACTTGTGACTTAAAATCAATAAAAGTAGAAAAATACCTCATTTTTCCTCTGAAGCAGGTAGCCAAAACTTTTCCTAGTGAAATCGTCCGTGAAGGTTACCAGATATCTAGCGCCACCCCAACTTGCCACAGGCATTGGGCCGCAGACATCCGAGTGTATGAGTTCCAAAGGCTGGCTTGCTCGGTGATGACTTTTGGTTGGAAACGGCTTAGCTGCCATCTTCCCTTCCATGCATGGTATGCAGTTTTGCAACTCTTCTTTGTGATTGAACTGAAACAACACACCATTAGCTACACCATTCCATAACGCTAGCATACGTCCGCGCGCTGCCTCGCACGAAAAAATAATGAACGTCGGGCACTTCGTCAGGCAATAGGAAAGTTATGGATACCCACAGATAAAAAAAAAAAAAAAAAAATATTCAATCGATTGGTAGATCGATTGCTAACTCTTTAAAAAACGTGCGACTGCCTTGTAGGTTTAAATGACTACCTGTTAATTATACATATATCTGAAGAATGAAGTGACGTAATATTAATGATAGTCAGAGTGCATTGAAGCTGGCAAATAATCATCAGTCTCACAAACGTTCTAAGCATATTGATGTGCGTTATAATTTTATTAGAGAGACAATAAATAATGATATTGTTGAAACAAGGTATTTGCCAACAAATGAAATGCCCGCTGACTTATTGACCAAAGGTTTGCCTAGGGTAAAACATTATAAATTTATGGAAACACTTGGTATTGTGAAAAAATGATTTATTACATGTTATATTATAATGTACCTAGTGCTACATAGAGATTGATTGTTATTTTGATATAGTGGGGGTGTTAGAAACTGATATCAAAATATTGTTTGTCTGTCGTCCGTCTGTCTCTATGTGTACTTATAGTCTATGGTTCCACAAAAAAAAAAAAAATGCACTTGTCAACTGGAATCCACACGTTTTTTATTACAAAAGCGAGGACAAAATAAGAATAAGAAGATCTTTGATGGATGAATTTAACCCTTTCCCCCCGGGGTTGTGTTTTTTAACGAATTTCCGCTTTTGAACTTTATTATTATAATAAGGTAAGTAAAAGGAAACGCACAGATTTTTTTTAGATTTTTATTATACCTAGAAGTACTATTTCCAAGACCTAGACTTTAAAGTACCGTCAGGAACTTCGTGTTATCACAATGTTAGGAACTTTCATAGAAATAACAACAGTGATGAGATCCAATCATGACTTATTTATAATTAAATTAATAGGTTTTTAATTACAGATTCACCTCGTGGTATTCAAGAAAACAATTTTCCTTTTCATTTACACACAGAAACACGTTGCAATGCGAACATTTACTATGAGGTTTCGACTGAAACTTCTTCAAACTGCAAACCTCACACCTTCCCCTGTTCTCTATGAACTTAGGCTAATGGATGCCTCTGTTACCCAAGCGTACGTCTTTTATAGTGGAATAGTCAGATTTGCGCCTTTTGGAAGGGCCGCATTCCGCAGTATTGTCAGTAGAAGTATTTCTTTTCTGACTAGTATATTTCATTGTCATCAAGCCTTCAGTGACAGAGCGTATAAAATCTTTTACGGTAGTTTGTTCCATTATATGTCCATAAATGGCATATGAATTGACAAATACGATGTTCAGAAGACCTCAAAACAATCTGTGCCACCTGTTTAGCAAATAAGTGCATTGTTGAGATCAGGTGCCGAAGAGTAATGGTCTCTCCACGCCGGCGCCGGACGAGTATTGTAACCCATAAAAACAAATCATACCTATAAATGTTAGGAGTTCCTCCTTTTTCAGGTTCAATACCTTGACTTTCTGAGTAGCATACTGGTTACTTTGGTATACAATATTGTCAATAATATCTCCAATCAATGCTAAAAATATATCAGTCAGTGTGGTACAGTGAGCAAAACAGCCTTCTACTACTTCAGTATCTGCAATTTACTCCGGTAAAATTGTATCTAGGTCCCTCTTTTTCCATTTACGGTTTGGTTCGGGTAATCGCGTGAAGACGTATTTGCAGATAGTAGATCAGTCTGAAGACTAGATCCAGGTATTGGAGATGTGGGTACCTGATTTATAGGGCACTCCATTACATCTTCATTTGACGGCGAGGATGGCGGAACTTCGGCAAAAACACTGTCTAGAGCTCTTTTGAAAACCTCACCGAAGCCTCTTGGTGAGGGTAGTTGAAGATTTTCCACTTCATCATCGGACACACCTGCATCAGAATCTTCGTCGCTGTCCCAGAAGCTCTTCTAATAACAGGGCTTCGATCAGAGCACAATTGTTTGTAATGTCCACCTCAATGACTGAAATAATAAGAAAATAGGTCAGAACAATAATAATAATATAAAAAACATTAGTTTATGATCAAACAAAATACCCACTTCATCGAGTATGTGTATCATAAAATCACATAATTTTTGAGACTACAATAACCTGACGGTACTTCTAAGTCCACATCAGTTTTTATCAAATATTCAAATAAAATAAAGTCTTATACATTATACCAGCTTTTAGAAATGAAGTCAAATATATAAAAAACGTAAATTGTTAAAAAAATAGCACTTACCTATGATATTCTATTTATAAAATATTTACAATTACACTGCACACTGAAGTGATAAAATGTTCGACAGGTTGTCACTCGCTCTTCAAATTACTCGGCAACATTACGCGGTAATTCAAATAACGCATTGTGATTGGCTTACGGAAACGGTACTCTAAAGGATCGTCAGTTGAAGTTATCATAAAGTGTTTTCGTTCCTAAGTTATTAGACGAAAAATGTGGGGGTACTTCTAAGTACCGTAAGGCGGGAAAGGGTTAACTTCAACAATCAAAAAGAATGAAAGTCAGATGCACCGACGACATTGTAAAGATCGCGAAAAGTCGTACATCGAGAGCTCAAGGAGGCTTACGTCACACATTTAAATGATGATGAACCGTACATAGCACATACCACTATTTTCTGATGTAGGTACCAAAGAGCATAGCTCATCAAACGATGAACATCCATCGTAGGCGCTGTGCAAAATGTGGAAAATCGACAGTCATACATAAAAACCTGAAAATGTACCGTTTTCCACGATCAACTTCAAGTGTTAACCGGTAAGTAACATAAGTTTATGAATAACGCACATCTTGAGGTTTCAAGTTCTGCGATGACCTACGTCTTACTTTATTCAATGCATTTCAACGTGCTATAAGTTGGAGAAACTCCTTGATGCGCAGTTATGAGTTTCCAACTGCGTTGGCTAAGTGAAACCGTATATTTTCAGTTGCGAATCCTGGGCTCGCTTCCTCGCTCCTAATGAAGAATGGACCAGTAAAGCTTTTCACCGCAAGCTCTATTCTAGCCACGAAATGCTCTGTGAAGACCATTTTTCAAAAAAGTCGTTTATGGATTATCCTGCAAGAAAGCTTTACAGGCATGCTGTTCCTTGCGAAGATGCGCTAAGACCATTAGCACCACAAGCCTCAGTAAGTAATTATATACTCGTCAACCAACTAAACAAACTAAAGGCTACTTAATGTTACTAAGAGGTAACTAATAAATAAATCCTACTACTATTATAAACGCGAAAGTTTTTAAGTATGGATGGATGGATGTTTGTTACTCTCTCACGCCGGAACGGCTTAACGGATCTGGATAAAACTTGGCAGAGAGATAGATTATAGTCTGGAAATAGCACATAGGCTACTTTATATCCCGTGCATTATCCTGTGGGAATACCGGGATTTAAATCTACGCGGGTGAAACCGGGGGGTGCAACAAGTAAAATATAAAATAAATAATGCTGCACCATCCACACAACACCACCTAGCCCCGAAATAAGCTACTAGCTTGTGTTATGGGTACTAGATGACTAAATATATTTATACATTATATACTTACATAATTATATAATAAATAGATATATATTTTTTGGTTATTCATAAAAAAAAACACACAGACCAACGAAACAAATTTCTGCAGATCGTACAAAAGTTTGTTCCGGGGCGGGAATCGAACCCGCAACTTCTTGCGTCGCAGGCGGACTCTCGCCCGCTGCGCCACTGAGGTCGTCAATGAGTCGGTAGAATGTACCTACCTAAGGCTAAGAGCTCACGAAGCGGTTTTCACCCGTGCCCGCCGCGGTTGCGGGCCCGCAGCCTTTGTAGAATACAGATATTTAAGTAAAAAATTAAACCACATTTCACGACGCGTTTTACGCCCGCGGCGTGTGCGATTGTTTGCGGCTCCCGCTGCACCGGCAGTCATCTTGTACCGGCGGCTTTTTGTGCGTGCGTAACCGCACAAAACTCCGGTCTCGTGAGTTTTGAAAATAAAACTCCATTCCGCCACCGCGGCGGGGACGGGTGAAAACCGCTTCGTGAGTTCTTAGCCTAAGAGCTAGCTGATCATCTTCTTTTTACACAGTTTTACAATAAATATTTCTTATTACCTCTCTCCATACCTTTAAATGGATTATTATCTACTTATTCTATGTAAGTATATCCTACTTCCTACTAATATTATAAACGTTAATTTGTAAGTATGGATGGATGGATGTTTGCTACTCTTTCACGCCGGAACGGCTGAACGGATTTGAATGAAACTTGGCAGAGAGGTACATTATAGTGTCGGATAACACATAAGCTACTTTTTATCCCTGGAGAATACCGGGATTTAAATCTGCGCGGGTGAAACCGCGGGGCGCAACTAGTGTATATAATATAATTATGTTGTTTGGCAAAACTGGAAATTATTTATAGGTCGGTATATTTTTTATTAAGTTTTAATCATATTTATTGTGTAAATTCCAGGTGTCACATGCTGAGCCTGAAACTATGCCTAATAACTACTGCGCAGGAGTTTCTAACGTGGGTGCTGGCCAAGGGCAAGAGCCGTGTGCGTTTACAGATGTAAGTACTAGTTATAATATAGTAATTTACTAAGTACCTATGAACTAGTGGCCATCCGCGGTTAAACCCGGGTGATAGTTTTTTCCGTTCCTGTTATTTTTTTTCGGGATAAAAGCAGCCTTTCTGCTAATCCGGGTTAAAAACTGTATCTGTTTAAAAATTCATCCGAATTGGTACAGCAGTTAGGGTGTGAGTGAGTCAAAAATATCTTAACTTTCGAATTTGACAACTTCAGTGGCGCAGCGAGCGAGAGTCCGCCTGCGACGCAAGAGGTTGCGGGTTCGATTCCCGCCTCAGAACAAATTTCTGTACGATATGCACAAATTTGTTCCGATGGTCTGGGTGTTTTCAATGTATATGTATAATAAAAAAAATATCTATCTATGTAATTATATAATGTATTAAATATATCAGTTATCTAGTACCCATAACACGAGCTATTAGCTTATTTTGGGGCTAGATGGTGATGTGTGGATGTCCAGCATTATTTATTTATTTATAAAAAAAATTGAATAGTAGAATAAACTTGCCATAAACTACAAACTTGTAACACAATGGTGATCATAATAATTATATTTAATGTATAAATTCCAGGTGTCACATGCTGAGCCTGAAACTATGCCTAATAACTACTGCGCAGGAGTTTCTAACGTGGGTGCTGGCCAAGGGCAAGAGCCGTGTGCGTTTACAGATGTAAGTACTAGTTATAATATAGTAATTTACTAAGTACCTATGAACTAGTGGCCATCCGCGGTTAAACCCGGGTGATAGTTTTTCCGTTCCTGTTATTTTTTTTTCGGGATAAAAGCAGCCTTTCTGCTAATCCGGGTTAAAAACTGTATCTATTTTAAATTTCATCCGAATTGGTACAGCAGTTAGACTGTGAGTGAGTCACAAACATCCAACCAACTTTCAAATTTATAATATATACTAGCGGCCTGTCCCAGCATCGCATGGGTGGACATATTTTTTTTAAACATTTAAGCACTAACTTAGACTCCCCTGCTTCGTAACCCCCGCCCTCGGCCGCCTTATGTCACGCGCTGAGTGAGAACTCGCCTCGCTTTCACGCTTTACACGTAAAGCGCACTAAAGTTTTTAATTTCGTGATATAATTTGAAGGGAATTTCCGTTTTATTTTTAATTTTTAATAATTTATTCCAAAAACTTAAGATGTACCTACACACACATGACAAAAAATAATAGTATAATACTAGGTACATACAGTTATTAGCTTTGAGTTTCGTGTCACATGTGACCGATGTGGTAGCTCACTAATCTCCACCCTAGGAAAAACCTGTGTTGTGGAGGTTAGTTCTGTCTTGTAGTAGGTATGTGGGTTTTGCTTATAGGTAAGCTGGTAGCTAAAGCGATGCTTTGAGTGAGCTGGGTATTGTCAATATCTTCCAATATGTCAATATTATCCATTTTTTTTCTAGGATGTATTATGTATGTGTAGATTAGTAGATAGGTAGTAGGCTCTTAAGTAGCATTGTGAGTGTGAGGAAATTGTACATTATGTATATCTATATAATATTCTTAAGGTCGTCTTTAGATTCTTTTGCAACTTGTGGCACGTTCCTCAGCTCAATGGAGGTCCCTTTAGCCTGCCGCTCCAAGTAATCTATCTGATTTTCCAGTAGTTGGATTTTACTTATGGGTGACATTTTTAATTTTTGCCCCCTCATAAAACCCCGTATTTTAATAACCCCTTACTCCCTTCCTGATTTTACCCATATACTTACCAGTAAATTTCTCAAGTACAAGCTATCGACTTACCAAATTTCATGTAGATCGGATAAATGGTTCTCAAGTTATCGTCGGACAAACATACATACATACATGAAATGTCAAATCGTCCAAGTTGATTGTAAGATTTTCGTTCGCTTCGCTCACTCAATCAATAAGTGTAGAAGCGGAATGAACTTATTTCTTGCATCCATGTTAAGAACCTAGAAACTTGCAATACAATGGTGATTATAATATATTTAATGTAAAAATTCCAGGTGTCACATGCTGAGCCAGAAGCTATGTCTCAGAACTACTGCGCAAGAGATTCTAACGTGGGTGCTGGCCAAAGGCAAGAGCCGTATGCTTCTACAGCAGCTGTAAGTACTAAATACTTATTATAACTAGCAGTTCGCCCCGAACTGAGATTACGTGACGAAGCGAATGTTCCGAAAATATGTAAGTAAGTGGTAGTCAGAGGCAAGTCCAAACATTGTGTTTGGACTTCTCTCTGGCAGCCACCTACTAACTACGTATGATGACCAAGTTTCAACTCAATTGGCCTATTTATTGAAGAGTTCCGTTGAACAGACCTTGGCTCCATCATCAGAACAAGTCGCTGTCACCATATCGTCGGACAAACATACATACATAGAATGCCAAATCGCCCAAGTTGATAGTAAGATTTTCGTTCGCTTCGCTCACTCAATCAATAATTTTACTAAGTAGGTACCTATAAAAAAAATATACATCAATATACATCAAAAAAGACAGCCTTCACAGCTTAAAAATTGGTTAAGCTCTGCTATCTGTAGGTCCCACCCACCTAGAACTAAACATTTTTTCGATGAACACAAATGTTAGTTCACTGCCTGTCTATTCAATATTAATTGAATCTTAATCTTATTTTTATTCTATTGGTACTCACCTACCTACAAGCAGCTATCGCATTCTGATTTGAAGCAGTTAGTACAAAAGCCTCTCTTAGCCCTGCAGTGGGACTTTAATGTTCCAAGTGATCCCTGTGATTGTACAGAATAAAGACCATTTTGATTTTGAAATGGATGAATAATTATAAATACTTGTTTCAGGTGAAATCAAAACGTTTGTATAATAGGTGTAGGCGATACTTACGACAGATTTGCAATTTGAAAAAACAGTTAAAGACCAAAAACAAGACCCAAGTCCTAAAATATTTAGCCACAGATGAAGCGGTTGAAGAACTATCAAAAAATATGACAAATCCGTTTGCGGTTTTGCTACAGGGCCAGATACTTAACAGTAAAAAGAAAAGCAAGGGCAGAAAATGGAACCTAAATCAAAAACTCATTGCTTTGCGATTATATAAACGTTCACCTGCCTGCTATAGGCTTTTGAGACGGTTGTTTTGTTTACCTTGCCAAACTACACTTAAAAGCGTGTTAAATCTTTTACCATTACGGAGTGGAATTAATGCGCAAATATTTGAAACTCTAAAAAAGAAAACTGCAAAAGAGCTGGCACAAAACAATGAGTGCATGTTATTATTTGACGAAATGTCAATAAGAAAACATTTGTGTTATAATGGCAGAATGGATCACATCGAAGGGTTTCAAGACCATGGTACGCAAGGTCGTGATCCTCACATTGCGAGCCACGCTCTTGTTTTCATGATCGTCGGCATCCGGAAGCGGTTTAAGCAACCCATTGTATACCATTTGTCTGGCGACAATGTGACTGCTGACAGACTAGCAGTCTTGATCAAAGAGGTTCGTGTTGTAGTTACTTTCCTACCTATATGCTAATTTAAAAAATATCTCAAGTACTTAGTATGCTTTTTGTTTTTTTTTATGAGAAGGTAAACAGTTACTTCTGGCTATATATATAGGCCTCACAACTTATGTCCATCGATGTTGTGCGCAGCATGCCACGTTGTTCTTTCTTGAGAATACGTGTTTGTTTGTTTAAGACAAGTCAAAATGACAATTTAAATACTACCTACTACTACTTACTAGGTACTTATTCTTTTCAGGTTCTTAGCAGTTGTATGGCTGCAGGGATCAAAATTGCTGCAACAGTCTGTGATATGGATGGTGTCAATAGAAGGGCCCTCAATATTTTAGGAACGAGCACAGACCATCCATATTTCCATTTTAACAATGAAGAAATAGTGGCAATATATGATACTCCACACCTGTTAAAATGTTTCCGCAATTTATTTATGAAATACGACATCAAATGTAAAGTTGGCGTAACAAACGATGGAAAGGAAATCAGTGGTAGGTAAATATTATTACCTATAAGTTATTAAGATCATTGTTGGTCACAGAATTACTAATAGGTAAGCAAGTTGAAGAGGTTTAAACGGGCGGTTCATAATAGCTCAGAGAACCGAGTATTACGAGTTCTCCTGGTGACCACTGGTACGGAAATAGGTACGGGGGTAGTACTTCCTCTCACATACATTAAATAAATAAATAATGCTGGACAATCCACACAGCATCATCTAGCCCCAAAGTAAGCTACTCAAAGCTTGTGTTATGGGTACTAGATGACTGATATATTTAATACCTTATATACTTACATAGATAGATATTTTTTATTATACATAAACACCCAGACCATCGGAACAAATTTCTGCAGATCGTACACAAATTTGTTCCGAGGCGGGAATCGAACCCGCAACCTCTTGCGTCGCAGGCGGACTCTCGCCCGCTGCGCCACTGAGGTCGTCATTCACAGAGCAATACTAGGTACTAGTACCTATATACTTGGTTATTGTAGTCATGTATCGTTTTCACATTGATAGCCTTCACAGTACCTACAGTTAATGATTTAATTGTAAATCTCGAGAAAAATGGGTTTAAAGTTTTTTTTTGGTTTGATGTTTTTCGGGAAAAAAATAAAAAGAATGTATATACTTATGCAGAAAAAATAAATGCTATTACTTGAATACATACGTATTATATTTATATATTTTTTTATTCTCATTCTTTGTAAAATCAGTATTTTTCCTTTTAGCTTACTTAATACAAAAAATCTAATGTAACTCAATGCAGGATTAAGATAGAATTTTTATTTTAAATTTGTCAGATGCGCTTTTTTCTGCTAATTCCGAATAGTTATGTAACTCAATTTTGAAAAAAATTTAGATGTCACCTTTTGCGGTAATACGGCAGAATAGTTGCTCTACTTTCTGCGCTGATGGGTGCGGGTTCGATCCCCGCCGAGAAAAAATATTTGTGCGGTGAACATATAGATGTTTGTTCTATAATGTAGTTAATTATATCAGTTATCTGGTTCCCATATTAGAAACTGTGCTTAGTTTGAGGCTACATTGTGTTGTGTGGAATGTCTAAAATTATATTTATTTTATTTACATTATATATTATGTCGCGATTTAAAGAAGATGCCTATACTCAGGAGCAGTGGGTGCATACGGGCTGAACAGATAGATAGATTTAGTTTCAATTTAAACTTACCTACTCCGTCAACTGAATGACAAATTCGGTAGGTACACATTAGGTATACAATATTTGGAATACAAAAAAACATGCTTACCTAAATGTTAATTTTTTTCAGGTGTGGCAAAGTGGAATCATGTGTCAAATTTCTTTGAAGAGGATAATAAGAACCCATTTTTTGTTTTCGCCCCCCTCCTAACCAAAGACCATATTGCACCTAATAATCGCCAAAAAATGAGAGTAAAATTAGCTGCACAGGTACTAAGCCACACTGTTGCCGCTGGCATGTATGCCAAAGTGTCCCAAGGTATGTTTATTACAACCACTTATTATGTAGTAGGTACATACTATGTAGTTTCTGCCCATGATTTCCTCCAAGGGGTTAATAAATAAGTAAATCGATGAGTATGAACACAGATTAAGTAATGTTTTGTTAAATACTACGGTGTGACGAGTATTAGTGGTTAGGATTTGTTAACCGATGAAAACAAAAACGAAGGAGGTTATCAATCCGACGCGTATATTTTTTTTATGTATGACCGCGCATAACTTTTTACAGAGTAGACCGTTTTTGATGATTCTTTTTTTTTTGGAAAGGGTATACTCCCAAAAAAGTACAATATAAATTTAAAATTAAAAAAAAAAACAAATCTAACTCTAAGGGTAGGAAAACAGGGATTGATTGTCGATTAGACGCGTAATTTTTTTATTTTATTATGTGTGACCGTGCATAACTTTTTACAGAGTGATTCTATTTAGATATTTTTTTTTTTAATTAATAGAGTATAACTCTAACTTTGTATATACATACATACATAAAATCAAGCCTATTTCCCATAGGGGTAGGTAGAGACCACGGATTTCCACTTGCTACGAACCTGACATACCTCTTTCGCTTCATTCGCTCTCATAACATTCTTCATACATGCTCGTTGGTCTAGGGTACTCTTGACCTGGCCTTTTTCTAGAACATCTGCTATCTGATCTAGATAGGTCCGCTGAGGTATTCCCCTCCCAACAGTCCCATTCACACTCGCCTCTAACTTTGTTCCCTAAATAAATTATCGAAATCAGATTACTCTGTAAAAAGTTACGCGTGGTCAAACGTTATCAGTAAATCAGTGAGTGAACAATCAATCAAGGAATATTCCTTACGTACATATGTACGTAGTATTCAAATTCCTAAGCCAGCAATCAATCATCCCTACTATTGCTATCGTTAGGTTTGGTTTCAAATTTTTAAAGGACCTTCGGGGTATTCCTTTTCCAATTGACGTAACAATTAAGGGCCCGGTGACAGCGGCTCGCAGTTTAGAGGTGCGATTGGCTATTATTTCATTTTATTTCATTTCGGGGAGGTTGTTTGAAAGAATAACTATCCAGTGACACGCATAAATACTGTTCGAATACAAATAATCCCAACTTAATATTATAAATGCGAAAGTAACTCTGTCTATCTGTCTGTCTGTCTGTCTGTTACGCTTTCCCACTTAAACCTCTCAACCGATTTTGATGAAATTTGGCACAGACAATCTTTAGACCCTGAGAAAGAACATAGGCTACCTTTTATTGCGAAAAAAAGAGATGAAGAGATTAAAAGTACGCAGACGAAGTCGCGGGTACCAGCTAGTACAATAATATAAGGGAAATGTGCTTGAGTCAGAAATCATGCTGGTATTAGGTAAACGAAAGACCAAACATAATAATACCAAAATGATTTCTGATTCGGGCATTTTCCCCTTATATTATTGTGTTATTTGTGTTCGAACAGTATTTATGCGTGTCACTGGATAGTTATTCTTTCAAAAAAACTCCCCGAAATAAAATAAAATTAAAGAATATCCAATCGCACCTCGAAACTGCGAGCCGCTGTCGCCGGGACCTTAAGTAGATTATGGCAACCAAAAATTATAAAATAAAACTTTTTAACATAAAAATGGAACCACCGAAAAAACTGAAAAGCAAGATATAATACTTAAACTTTTTTTTTTACCAAAATTATTAAACTAATATAAGTATACCTACCTAAGTAATTTTGAGTCGGCGCCACACAAGCAAATTCATCAATTACGTAAAGCTGACTCAGAATTACTTAGGTATACTTACATTAGTTTAAGAATTAATTATGAAATGAAATGAAAATTATTTATTGATCTAAAGCAAACACATAAACATTAATAATTAATAGAATTGTGGCTTTAGTCCTCGTCAGTTCACACAAAATAAAAACAATGAAAAATATCAATAGTTTCATCTGTAAAAGGGCGTCGTCGTCTTAATGCAAAAGTGATATTAATAACAAATTATAGGTAGGTAACAAATAGGATCAACAAAAAAAGTTTGCTTGAGTAAGAAAACTAGAAAAGCAAACTTTTAAGTAGGAAAACTTACAAGTTTTCGATCAAAATATTTTTTTTACTAAACTGTGCGCAATGTGATTGCACACAAAATGGTAGTTTGCAATTTTTCGAAAATGGGTTTTGTGATTTTATATGTTTCAACAAGTCAAAACGTGCGAGCGAGAGTCACATTAGCTCTTGTCTTCGTCTTAACCCTTGGTTTACCTGGTGACCCCAAATCACTTAATTTACCTCATGGAGTCCATGGGACTCCTTGCATAAAAATCATTGATTTTGGTCAAAATAAAAGTAAAATATGAACTCAAAAATGGTTTATTCTACTTAGCAACATTAAACTTAAAAGCTTAAATATCAAATTTATTTATTAGTTGGTAACAGTCTTGTTGATCATTGAAAAACCTAATAGACTAAAAAATAAGTACACAAAAAAACAATGCAAACTTCGGGCTCAAAACTTAAATACAAAGAAACATTATTTTAAACTTTTTCTTTCAATAACAAGTCTAAAAAATAATCAACTTTTAAAAACTAAATAAAAAATGGCATAAATGTTAATACAAAAAAACGAAACGTGCAGTGCTTTTTAGTCCCTATCTTTACTGCACACTTTACACAGATTTTCTTTGTACATGCCAAACATAACGGCTTAGTCGTTGGACTCCTCATCATCACATCTGAGCCAGTCAAGTACTACCGACTCAGCTTCTGAATGAAGTAGATTGACTGACCGACTGTTTGAAGCCATTTGTAAGCCTAAAACACAAAAATAACATTGAAAAAATGATAACGTTACAACCCAGCAAAATGATATTTTTGTTACACAAATACCCCCATGGAGTCCAGCGGACTCCATGGGCACAATTACTCACCTATACGCGCAGCGCAGGCGCACGTCCTCTTCACCCCGCGCTCGGGCCGCTACTGCAGGAAGGTACTAGGACGTGCGAAAACCAAAACGCGACAGTTAAGATTTTAGACCAAAATGAAAGTTCGCGCGGAGTCCCAGGGACCTAACAGATAAATTAAGGGTTAAACAAAAAACGTTTAAGTATTATTTGCTTTTGCTTTTCAGTTTTTTCGGCGGTTCAATATTTTGTAAAAAAGTTTTATTTGGTATTACGTAGCTATTCATAGCATAAGTTTGCCTGTAATGTAATCTTGAGTTTCAAGAAATCAAAAAAAAATTGAAGAACTGATATCTACAAGTCGTACCTACCTACTTAGGTAGGTACTTCGGAAGACTTCCATGTGCGAGGTTCGGCACGTACCTACTTTACAGTCGATTTTCAATCCTGTAAATTCTGTAATTTTTTTTTGGATGTAAAGTGTTAGCATTCGGGTTACATCATCTTACATAAATAAAGAATGCTGATGGACAATCCACACAGCACCGTCTAGCCCCAAAGTAAGCTCCTTAAAGCTTGTGTTATGGGTACTAGATGACTGATATATTTAATACATTATACATATACTTACATAGATAGATATTTTTTATTATATACATAGAAAACACCCAGACCAACGGAACAAATTTCTGCAGATCGTACACAAATTTGTTCTGAGGCGGGAATCGAACCCGCAACCTCTAGCGTCGCAGGCGGACTCTCGCCCGCTGCGCTACAGAGGTCGTCACAGAGGTGATTGCAAAACATTTATTTTCGATGTTAGATTGTGCCAAATTTAGTGGTTTTCTCTGTTAAGTACTTAGGTACATCTTCTAATAGGTTCTTAACAGGTTTTATTTTTTTTCAGGAATCCTGACTGCTGATGCTGTTGCAACGGCAAATTTAATAAGTAAAATTGACAGTCTTTTTGACGCATTAAACGCTGACTCCACTGACTTAAAAAATGGCAAAAAATTAGCGCAAAACTTATCGGACCGAAGCCCTCATCTAAACGTCTTCAAAGAGATGGTACAAGAAATCCGTAACTTGGAGTTTTTAGGAGCCAGACAGAGACCTCCTTCTCAAGATGGATGGATCCAAACGATAATCGGCGTGGAAAGGCTATGGAAGAACATAAAGGCTAAATATCCGACTCAAATATATAATATATATATAAAAATAAATAAATAAATAAATAGGTAGCTTGGCGACACGGCGCCTCCAACAAGATCCCCTTGAAAACTTTTTTGGCTGCGTGAGGAGCAATTGTGGCTCAAATGTTAATCCTACCGTAGCGCAGTTTGTGGCTGGATTCAAAACCTCAATTATAAGTAGCCTGTCTCATACGAACACGCGCACTAACTGCGAGGATGATAATATTGATATTATGAGTAACTTAAATAACTTTCTCACGTGCAAGACATCATACGGACGTAACAATACTGGAGATGAAATATTATCTGAAGAAGATGTACAAAACGTTGGTATATTCGCGGACTGTGTTGAGCAGGGAGCCAGGATGTGCAGTGGATGTTATGTGGGTACAGGAATGAAAGTAGATTTCACTAAACCGAACAAGTATATTATTTGATTACATTGATTAATTGGGATTTGAAAATCAGCATAATTAGAACAGTCATGTTTCGTGTGTAGAAAACCGGAGGGGAAGAGAGAGGAAGTTACAGACTAAAACAGCAGTACATCGTAACTGAGTGAACGCAAGAAAGTGAAGCTGTCAATGTCACAGAGACAACGTTTCACAGATAGGAACAAAATTTAGTCATTAAACCTGTTACCTATCTCTAGACTCCGGACAAGTTGCATGGTGTACAGATTCATGGCATCATTATTCCAACACTTCCCCTTACACCATACAACGGAACTCCAACTTTCTTTACATAGTTACATATAACTTCAAGGAGTTCTCACATTTAGCTGACACATAAAGTCATTATGTTTACATGAAGACAAAGCTTTTGTTAAAATGTCAGCTATCATTTCTGTAGTAGGCATGTATGAAACTGAAATATAGTTTTTACTAATCAGATCTTTTGCAAAATGATAGCGTACATCTATGTGCTTTGTCCTTTTATGACAATGGATAGACTTTAACATATTTTGCGCACTCTGATTATCATTGAATATCCTACACACAATATTTCTATTCATTATTTCTAACCAAAAATGTTTGATGAATAGAATGTCTTTACAGGCATCGCTAATGGCTAGGTACTCTGCTTCAGTACTTGACATAGCGACGCAGCGCTGTTTTCTGCTCTCCCAATTGACAGTATTAGACCCTATCTTAATAACAAAACCAGTACCTATATGATTTTCGGTCTATAGGATCATTCGCCCAATCCGCATCAGCATATGCATTTAGATCTAAATTTTTGCATTTAACAAAAACCAAACCAAAATCAACTGTCTTAGCTAAATAACGAAGGATCCTTTTTGCCGCTAACCAATGACTCTTATCATAACAATTATTAAATTGACTAAGAACATTACATGCATAGGTTATATCTGGCCTAGTACAGACACTCAAGTACATTAAACTTCCTATTAATTCTCTAAAATTATATTGATTATCAGATACATTAATTTCAGATCTATAACATTTTTCATTTAATTGCATTGGTGTTGAAATACCTTTGCAGTCTGACATTCCAAAACGAATTAACAATCTTTTAATGTAATCTTTTTGACTCAACAATATTGTGCCCTTTTCTCTATTTCTTACAATATTTATTCAAAGACAATTTTTAATTGGGCCTAAATTTTTAATATTAAATTGACTGTTAAGAATGGACAATAATTGATTTTTCTCTACATCATTATTGCTGAACAGAAAAAAATCATCAACATATAGAGCTAAAATTGTTAAATTATTGGTAGAGTTTCTTTTTACATAAACACAAGGTTCACATTTTGTTTGAGAATAACCATTGCCAAGTAACAATTTATTAACAGTATCATTCCAAACTCTACTTGCTTGTTTCAACCCATAGATGCTTTTCTGTAACAAACATACCTTATTATTATCTTAAATTATAATTAATCAACTAAGGTACCCCTGACTAATGATTATTGTCGATCTATGGGATTGATAATTGAGTTTGCTAGCGCAGTTTCGTCTGAGCTCAGGATGGTTCTGTTGTAGAACTTTCCAAATGTGCTGGAGTTGGTGCTCCAGCCAGCTGCTTTTCGTATTATGTCAATGCTGACTCCTTGCGCCTGAGCTCTAGACGTAGCTGCGTGTCGCGTACTATGGGCTGAAAATATTGTTACATCAACACCACTATCCTGTAATGTACCCTTTATCCAGCGACTTATTGTCTGAGTGGTAACGGTTTTATGCGGTTTCCTGAAGCTGACAAATAGGGTATTGCTTTTCCGCAATGATTTGGTTTTATCAATATAGCAAATAAGACACTTAGCTGGACATATCTGTGGTTTTTCATTAAAAAATGGAATATTTAGGATAGGTTGGTCACGGCCTAGTTTAGATGTTTTTATAAGATCAGGGATTTTAATTAGAATTTTTGTCGGCAAAATATTGATATTTTCGATTTTAATTTTTGACAAGGTTTGAACCCTATGTGCCGTAATAAGTGCAAGTAATGTGCAACATTTTCGTGAGAGCAATTCAAGTGAAATACTTTCATTTGGGTACCAAACTGATAAGCAATCTAATACGCAACCTGGGTCCCATGTTGTATCGTATTTAGGGGCAGGGGGTCTAATTCGATAAACGCCTTTAAAGAATCGTTGGATCCTGTGATCCTGAGAAATATCTGGCCCTAATATTAAGCCAAGTGCTGCTCTACAGCTGTTGATAGAGCCATATTGGCTACCGTTGTGAAACAATTGAGTGAAAAAATCAATCACGGAGCTGACAGATGTTCCGAAAAGATCCAGGTCATTGTCTTTGCAATACTTTAGCCACATTTTAATGTATGCATTGTACTGTTTGAAGGAATTAGGAGCTATTGATGCCAGCATGATATCTATCGCTGATTCAGGTACTGCTCGTCGTAATAGTGCTGACCGGACAATATCCCGGCAGCTAGGGTCAGGTTGGAGTGGATGTTCCGGCTGCTGCTGGAATGAAAGATAATTACTCGTTCATCAGGGCTGAATGTTATGACATCTGAGACAAGGAGGCTGTTGAAGATCGGGTACCATGGCTGTGAAGGCCACAAAGGGACTACCATAATACCGGTCGCTCTGTCAGCTATAATTTTGCGTAAGGCTTTGAGTACTATAGAAAAAGGGGGAAAGGCATATAAGTAGGTAGAAATTCGACCAGGTGATTGTAAAAGCTGTTGCAGAGTATTGTCTAGCCAGGTGCAGTGGGAACAAATAAATATACGCAGCATATGATTTGCAACACTATATTATTATAATATCGAGCACAAATACAATGCATTAGCAGAACTTACTAGGGATTAATTTAGACACAAATTATCACTACTACATGAGAGCACAAATTCAACGTACGAACGCCATAGTGGGTTACCAGAGAGTTGTCGGAAGGAAGTGAACAACTGAACTGTCAAAACATGCCCATAGAGTAGAACGCAACAGATTATATTACAATGGAGAGAATACACATAATTTAACACTTCCCCTTAAGGCTCCGGTGACAGCGGCTCGCAATTTCGAGGTGCGATTGGCTATTATTTCATTTTATTTCATTTCGGGGAGGTTGTTTGAAAGAATAACTCTAAAGAAACACGCATAAATATTGTTCGAACACAAATAATACAATAATATAAGGGAAAAATGCCCGAATCAGAAATCATTTTGGTATTAGCATGTTTGGTCTTACGTTTACCTAATACCAAAATGATTTCTGACTCAAGCACATTTCCCTTATATTATTGTATTATTTGTGTTCGAACAGTATTTATGCGTGTTTCTTTAGAGTTATTCTTTCAAACAACCTCCCCGAAATGAAATAAAATGAAATAATAGCCAATCGCACCTCGAAATTGCGAGCTGCTGTCACCGGACCCTTAATCTCTACATTGATACCTATTTTACAACATGCCTTAGAGATAACAATAAAAGAGTGACTCTACAGTAATACTCTACACAGTCTACACAAAACAAGTAACTCTACATGCTGTCTCTACACATGCTTAATCAAAGTTGACTCTATATTACACAAGCAACATACATAATCAATGTCAATATATAAAAACATTAACAACAAATATCAATCTAAATTTAAATCATTCACAAACTTATTATGCTTTACAGAACAAAGTGCTTTATTGAATACATCAGCTGTCATATTATTTGTAGGAACATATCTTACTGTAAAGTTATGGTTTTGTATCAGATCTTTAACAAAGTGATAAGTATCTAAGATCTATATGTTTAGTACGTCTATGAGAATACTCTTTAGCCAACAACAATTTCTGAGCGCTTTGATTATCATTAAAGATAACTATACTAAGGCGTTTACCAACAATTTCATACATAAAATTCCTGATAAAACACAATTCTTTCGCTACATCACAAATGGCTACATATTCTGCCTCTGTACTGGACAAGGCAACACAACGCTGTTTTCTAGATTCCCAGCTAACTATATCCTTGCCCAACTTTACCACAAAACCTGTGTAAGATTTCCTATCTGCCATATCATTCGCCCAGTCAGCATCAGCAAAAGCTTCAATATCTAAGCTTGCACATTTGTAAAAACAAAGACCGCGATTAATAGTTCCTGCCAAATATCGTAGAACGCGTTTGGCAGCTACCCAGTGACTATTATCAAAATGAGTCAAGTATTGACTCAACTGACTGCAGCTAAATGTTATGTCAGGCCTTGTACATACTGAAAGATACATCAAACAGCCGACTAACTGTCTATATTGATAAATGTTATCATCCAATGGTTCTGATTCTGATTTCAACAATTTGTTATTAACAATCATAGGTGTGGAAACATCTTTACATTCATGCATATTAAATCGTTTTAGTAATCTTCTAACATATTCTGTTTGGTCCAATTTTAAAACATTCTTATCTCTAGAAAGTCGCATTCCTAAACAACTTTTAAGTGGACCCAAATGCTTAACTGAAAAATTACTTTCTAACAACTTAAATATGCCTCTAGTATCACAGGTACTCAAAATGTAAAAATCGTCAACATATAAAGCTATTATGGTCAAATCCTTGTTATTCCTATTGATTGATTGATTGATTGAAAATACTTTATTGCACATAATAATAACAGTACAAAGGCGAACTTAATGCTATAAAGCATTATCTTCCAGATAACCTACATTGACATATACACATGGTTCACATTTGTTTTGAATATATCCATTCTCAGTCAGTAGTTGGTGTACTTTCAAGTTCCACATTCTACTGGCTTGCTTTAAACCATAAATACATTTTGACAAGAGACACACCTTATTTTCATCAGAACTAAAACCTGGAGGTTGCTCCATGTATATAACTTCATTCAAGTCTCCATGTAAAAACGCCGTAGTGACGTCAATATGCTCTATAGACATATCATAATGGTGTGCAAGAGAAAATAAGATACGCATCCTCGAATGACGTACGACAGGAGAAAAAGTATCTGTAAAATCGACGCCTTCTTTCTGACTAAAGCCACGAGCAACTAAGCGCGCTTTAAATCTATCAAAATTACCTGACGTATCATGTTTCACCTTATACACCCATTTACATTTCACAACATTAGTATTTTTAGGCCTTTCTACCATCTTCCATACATTGTTTTTCAATAGTGAATCATATTCTGTCCTCATAGCATTCATCCATTCATTGCTACTAGAAGATGCCATAGCCTGTTCATAAGATTGCGGTTCATCAAATAATGTACTGGCATACATACTCATTTCATAATCACCATACCTAGCAGGAGGTTTACCACGATTATGACGCAAAGAGCGGCCGCCGACAGTCACAGGAGCCACTCCCGTACTAGTCGCGCCATCTCCGCGAGTCAACGTCTCTCCGGAGGATGCCGGCTGCGCCTCCAGCTCCTCTACAGACGAGTCCCTGTCTGACTCACTGCTGCCAGATTCCGCATCTGTAAATTCATAAGAAAAATCATAAGTATGATTCATTTCAGTTCCTGAATTCTCATTATTATCATTACAATTAATTATTTCATCTTGAATTGAATTATTAATACCACAGATTAATTTATCATTAGAATTTGCTTCAGTCTCACAACTAGACCTATCAGAAACAAAAATATCAGAATTCAATTCATTAAAATATTCACTAGATATTATTAATTCCTCATTTATAAAATTATTTTTCATGTCAATGCATTTAAAATCTTTATAAAACTTATTTTCAATGAAATCCACATTCCTTGAAAATATTACTCTCTCTGGATTGGATGGCTCTAAAAGTCGGTACCCCTTTGTACATTCTGAATAACCGACAAAAATACACATCTTAGCCCTAGCGTTCAACTTACTTGTACGAGTCTGCTCCGGCACCAGAGAATAGGCTATGCAGCCGAAAACACGAAGATGATCCAGGCTCACAGTATGGCCAGACCACGTCTTCTCAGGCAACTGTCCTGCTAAAGCAACTGTAGGGCTACGATTCTTTAAATAAATAGCAGCCATCACTGCCTCTCCCCAAAAGTGCTTGCAGAGACCTGCCTGTAAAAGCATGCACCTAGCCTTCTCCATTATAACCCTATTAAGGCGTTCAGCCACGCCATTTTGCGGAGCACAATACGGTACAGTCAATTGGTGTGAGATACCTTCCTTGTGTAAATAAGTTACAAATTCCTTACTACAATACTCACCACCGTTGTCAGAACGCAGGCATTTTATACGCAAACCAGTCTGCTTCTCCACCAAGGCCTTAAAAATGACAAAATAGGAAAATACCTCAGACTTCTTCTTCATGAAATATCCAAAGGTCTTCCTCGAAAAGTCATCAGTCAAGGTAAGTAGGTACTTAGCACCTCCCCAGCTGTCATCACTGATCGGACCCAGGACATCAGAATGGATGAGCTCAAGTAGCTGACCATTACGTCTAGCTTGACCCTTGGGATACGCTTTGGCCACCGGCTTCCCCTCAAGACAAGCGGAGCACTGCTGTAGATCATCTTTGTCAGCCTGAAAACAAATATTACGTGCAGTATTGTTCTTTAATAGAGCATCCATCCCATTCATACTAAGATGTCCTAACCGTATATGCCATAACTCAGCACTCAACTTTGATACAGCCAACTTTGCAGTCTGTGATCCCTGCACTTCATGTAGGGTAGCCATCGACTGCTCCTGTATGCAAGTACCATTCAACCTATAGACACCCTTGTTTAACCCAGCAGACATAATGTAACTACCACCAATAGTACATTCATCGTATATAAAACAGCCATCCCTTTTAAATACAACCACTAAGTCTCTCTCACACATCTTGCTTACGGACAATACATTTTCAGTGAGTTGCGGAATATACATTACATCTTTCAAAATGTGACCCCTACCATTAATGCCTATTTTTACAGAACCTATTCCAGAACTCTCTAATTTAGCCCTCTTGTCAGCACAGTTAACCATTATTTTATCACTTCTAAAGTCAACATATAATTTTTCATTGTTACACATATGTGACGTAGACCCACTATCCACAATAAAGTCAGTCTTCTTAGCTGATGCATAAAAAGTTGAAGCAGTCATTGTTTGTTCTCCTTTGGAATCTTCTTTCTTCTGACGCTTCCATTTATAGCATTTCGACTTTATGTGACCAGGCTTCTTACAAAAGTGACATAATATAGTTTTCCTCTTATCCGAGCTGTTAGCTGCAAAAGCATTGCTTGTGCTGCTTCCCATAACATTTTCAGAATGTATCCTCCGGTATTCTTCTTGAAGAAGCCTCGCACGAACTAGTTCGGAAGATAGAGCATTAGTAATCGATGCAGTTTCCAAAGCTGACACCAATGTATCAAATTCTTGAGGTAGGCCACTTAACAGAATTTCCGCAATCTCAGCATCCTCCACAGCTTTTCCGATATCGGCTAACTGCTGGACCAGCGTGAACACATAATCAATGTACGCTGTCATATTCGCGAACGTCGCGAACTCAACCCGATGCAGTCGGCGGAGTAGACCCACTCGCCTGAACAAGCCTTTATCTTCATATACAGCAGCAAGTTTTTGCCATGCTTCCTTAGCTGTCTCAATTCCGTAAAGCAATTGAAATAATGTAGGTTTTATGCAAAATGATATCCGAGCCAATGCTCGCTGTGATCTCACAGGATCAGTGTCATCCCCGGTAACAGAACTCCATAAGGCCGGGTTCCCACTATGCCGGACCGGCAGATCTGCCGGAAACCGGACACCGGACAGAGTGTTCACATTACACCGGATCCCACAAGAAAATCGCTCATGCTACACGTCTACTTTACTCAGAAAATGCGAGCCGAATGAAGTGCGGGGAGCACGGGCGGGGCGGGGAGCACGGGCGGGGCGGGGAACACGGGCCAGAACTGGTTCACATTACTCCAGTCCGGTGATTTTGCCGGCATTTTGTAGTGACAAAACGCCCGGTTATAATGCCGGGCTCCGCGAAAAAGCCAGACTCGGGATAATGTGAATAGCTTCATACAATTTGTACCGCCACTAGGCCTTCCGGCAATTTTACCGGACCGGGAGATCTGCCGGTCCGGCATAGTGGGAACCCGGCCTAAGTTTTCTAATATCAAGTAACTTTTCATAGCAAATTTCCATGTTTGAAAATTGAAGATGCCTTCTAGTTTTTCGAATCCGCTTATCTGCATGTATGATCCTCCCGGTGTCGGTGCCGGCAACCCGCCCGGCATGGCAGACGCAGTGCCCGCCGTAGACGGTGCCAAATCATCACCCGGCATCGTGTCTCACTTTTCGAGGTTATCTTTTAAATTATCAGTGCAATGCAAGATGCAATCCAAAAGAGTATTCGTATGCGTGCGTATTCCCTTTTTATCTTTTACTGGGCACGTAACCTGTTGCAGAGTATTGTCTAGCCAGGTGCAGTGGGAACAAATAAATATACGCAGCATATGATTTGCAACACTATATTATTATAATATCGAGCACAAATACAATGCATAAGCAGAACTTACTAGGGATTAATTTAGACACAAATTATCACTACTACATGAGAGAACAAAATCAACGTACGAACGCCATAGTGGGTTACCAGAGAGTTGTCGGAAGGAAGTGAACGACTGAACTGTCAAAACATGCCCATAGAGTAGAACGCAACAGATTATATTACAATGGAGAGAATACACATAATTTAACAAAAGCATCTACTGCTACTGCATCTGGGTCTTTAAACCATGATAAATATTTATTACTAAAACGCCAGGGAATATAAAAGTCAGGTCTCGAACAAAGAATATAATTCAGACTGCCAAGAGTAGGTGTACAATTGAAAAAAATCACAAAATGGGCTCTCCGCCTATATATAGCAAAACCCCACCCGACGTTGGGGAGGTAACATTCCCACCAATGACTAATTATGTCCGACCAATCAGAAGCGGCTCTGTTGTCGATGGTTTGCTTGGCGTGGCTTGGCGCGGTATCAGGCTTGATACCCGGCTTGGCGTGGCTTCTGGCTTGGCGAGGCTTCTGGCTTGAAGCCTGGCTTGGCGAGGCTTCTGGCTTGAAGCCTGGCTTGGCGAGGCTTCTGGCTTGAAGCCTGGCATGGCTGGGCAGGCTGACTCATGGTGACACGTTACAATCGGCCATTCTGCAACAATTGCTCCCGCAATGGGAACACAGAACCAAATTAGCTCTCTAGTAAATCAATAAGGTCATCGGTCTCTAACTGTTCATCAGAGCTGCTGGCACTGTCAGATACAGGAGCTATACTTCGATAAGGTCGCAAAGAGTCTGCTGAAACTAACCCCATGAAACTTTTATATCCCCTTAACCCCTTAATACTTCTTATCCTGTATCTGTCATTACCAACAACCTTGGTTATAATGTAAGGCCCTGAATAGATGTCATCTAATTTAGTGTTAACCCTAGAAGCACTACTTGTTGGTGCCTGCCTCCATAGTACTAAATCACCCTTCCTATAAATTTTACAATCTTTGCGGCGTTTGTCAAAATTATGCTTCATTTTAGCACTAGCTTTTTCTATACGCTCACTAGCCTTGGCTCGCTTAGACTGGGTTGACTCCGCAACACACCCTGGCATTGATACATCACACACTGACCTACCACTACGAGAGAACATTAAATCATATGGCTTCAGACCAGTTGTGTCATTTAGTGTATTATTTATGCCCCAAACTACATCTGGAAGACAGTTAGCCCAGTTGTTAGCTGCCTCGCTAGGGTCAGTTGCTCGTAAAGCATTGAGAATGGTTCGATTTGTCCGCTCTACCTGACCGTTTGCCCTCGGACATGCAATGGCATTCAGCGTATGTTTAAACTGTTTATCTGTGGCAAACTTCCTAAAATACCTACTAGTGAAGGCCTTTCCATGATCTGTTACTATTCTATCTGGATATCCAAACAAGCCAAAAATCCTCTTAAGAACTCTAATAGTTTCTACTGAATTTACTGTTCGAGTTGGCTCCGCAATGACAAACTTTGAAAATGCATCAGTTATGACCAACATATACTCGTGACCCTTCTTGGTCCTGCAAAAAGGGCCCAAATGATCAACATGGATCATTCGAAAAGGTTCAGTAGGCTTAGGGATTGGATGCAACTTTCCTTCTTTTTTTTCCATGTTCACCTTTTCCGTACGCACAATGCAAACAAGCAGCTACATATTTTCGAATGAACCTAGTCATTTTAGAGAACCAATAGTCATTTTTAATTAATTCCATACAGCGTTTTAGCCCTACGTGCCCTATTTCATCATGGTGCATCTGGACAATTTTCCATCTAGCGGGTCTGGGAACTACAAGACGATTTCCGTTGAGGGTTTTTCGATATAACCTATCATCTAAAAACGCATAATTTTTCGTAATATCAAGTTCGGCTGAACCACTTTTTAACTGGTCGATTATATATTTTAATTTATCATCCTGAGATTGAACAGTATAAAACCAATCAGCAACTTCAAGACGATTTATGTTCATAACATCAATTGGGTTCCTACTTAACGCATCTACATGCCTCATCCGCTCACCTGGTCTATAATCAACACTGATATCATAGTCTTGTATTAATAGCCACCATCTAGCAATACGAGGAATAATATCACGCTTTGTTAGAGTAGCGCACACCGCTGTGCAATCTGTGATGATTTTAACATGTTTTCCTACAACGTAGATACGAAATTTACGCAAAGATTCTACTACTGCTAACGTCTCCAGCTCATAACTATGATACACACTTTCCTGCTTAGAAGTGACCCGACTAAAATACATAACCGGTCGCAAAGTCCCTTCCGCTTGTTGTTGCAATAATAGGTATGCCGGCAATACCCAACTTACATGCGTCTGTATGTATT
Source organism: Plemyria rubiginata (assembly GCA_963576535.1). Lineage (NCBI taxonomy): Eukaryota > Metazoa > Arthropoda > Insecta > Lepidoptera > Geometridae > Plemyria > Plemyria rubiginata. Next base: position 520,177 of record CAUYVL010000003.1, read on the forward strand.
TCTACTCTCAATACAGGATCGTACAATGCTAACACTGGTTTGGAGCACAAACACTTTTTCAGTTCTTCAAAACTAGTTATTTGATCACAATCCCAAACCCATGGAACATTTTTCTTTGTCAAATCAGTAAGAGGACGAGCTATTTGTGCGAATTTGTAAATGAATTTACGAAAGTAACTACACAGACCTTTAAATTGCCGAACCTCATGTACATTTTTTGGCACCGGAAATTGTGAAACAGCTGTCAATTTTGACTCGGCAGGTTGTATGCCATCTTGCGAAATGTCATGTCCTAAATACGTCACTTGACATTGTAAAAATGAACACTTTTTCATATTGAGTTTAAGGTTTTCTGATTGAAATTTTTGCAACACAGTATTTAATATTTTTATACCAGTTTCAACGTCTACAGAGGGTAGCAAAAGATCATCTAGAAAAGCGAGAATTTCATGAGTAGAACTGTCGCTTTCAGACTGACTGTTTTGAATTGAACTAACAATTTTGTTAATGAGCCGCATAAAAACAGAGGGTGAATTAGCCAAAGACCTTGTACCTATAACTAGACTGTGCACAAAAAAATTTTGATTAGCTAAAATGAGATTTATTGTCTTATGTATAGGGTAGCTATTTCCTTAAAAGCGGTAGCGAGCTAAAAACGGTCCTCGTGAGAGGGCTCCTGCTGGGAGTGTGTCCTTGTCTGACGTCTTGCCAGCTCAACTAACCTACCGGTTTGGTAGAAATGGTACATTAAAGTACATACGTTTTGCTTTTTTATGAATTACCAAAACGAACGTTTATAATCTTTGAAACTTTATTAAATATTTCTAGTTCATAAAGTAGGTATAAATAATCATCAATTCGTTGTATTTCATAAATTATCCAATAACACTGAGTATGTAAGAGTAGTAATTAAATGTTTGGGGCTGGTAATACCAAATGCAGATGGCGGTTTGCTCATGTGGTTGTTTGGATGATTCTCGTGCTTCGATTTGTGATAGTGTAAATTTTCATAAAACCTGTTAATTTTAATGAAAAATGGTGAATTCTTGTTGTGTGAAAGGGTGCAAAAATGAGTCTTATCCCGGTAGCCGCTTTTCTTTCCATGGGTAAGTAAAAACAACAATTATGTTCAAGGGTAACCATGAGTTTTGTTGATCAAAGATTTTTTTACAATCTCGTACCTAGTAATAGGTAGGTTGATACGTCTCGACTGTCATAAATTGGAGATTTCGGTGAAAAAAGTGGTTCTCAACGCGTTCTTTGAGTTTGAGACGATGACGTTTGTTGTTAATAACTAATTCTTGTATTGTAGATTTCCAAAGAACGAAAACTAGAAATTGAAGTTGGAAAATAAAGTACCTGGAAAAAACTCAGTCGTCTGTTGTTTGCAGTGCGCATTTTAAATGTGACGACTTTATTCCTGGATATACTAGTAAAATGCTGAAACCTGATGCTGTCCCGTCAATATTTCCTAAGGTAAGAATAAATCATCCGAGTGTGTCCGCCCATTAACAATAACCTTGAAAATTCAAATTTTGCGATGCCTTTTTCACATAGTTTTACTGAGCCGACGTGGTAAATTGAATTTTTAGTTTTGGGTTGTTTGAATTTTTAAGGTAATATTTAATTTAAAGTTAAGTAGGTGTACTAGTAAAGATCAGTACTTGTTTAAATTTTGTTTCGCATGCCAGAATATAAATAATATTTATATTCTGGCATACGTTTAAATAAATAAATAGAACCTCTCATCTGCACTACTCTGCTCCAGTCTACTCTTGTCTACCTACCTACCGTGTCCCATTATATTCAAATATCTTTACAGGTCATGCCCTACAAAAAAACAGTGCATGTTCTACGCAATATCTAGAAGAGGTAGAGGACCAGCACCAAAAAAGGCAAAACTGCAAGAAAGTGCCATAAAGGAGATTACCATTACGGAAAGTGTTTGTACACAAACAGAATCCGCTGCAACTACTGACACGCCACGTAAAAAGAAATTACGTCGAGATGTGAAAGTGTTACAACAACGCCTGAAAGTGTGTTGGTTGAAAAAATTCTTAAATTTAAGACTTAGAAGCTAAGGGAAGTCTAACCCTCAAGTATGTAGTAGATAAGGCTACATTAAAACAAAAATTGCGTAAAACAGTATTGTCCAGCAATGTATAAAACAAATTCAATAAAAATTAATTCCAGAATATTGCATCAGGTTTATATTTTGACCTCCTCTATTTTACTGGTTTAATAATAATAAATACGCTATTATGGTAATATCTCACATTTGACAAACCTAGCTTTTTTTTAACTACGTCTGTAAGGAGCGAATGTTGTTAGGTTTTTGCCAAATTAACGGTAGGTCAGAATGATGATACTTACCTAGTATAAAGGAAAGAAAAAAGTATTTCCGACCCTTAACCCACGTGTAGGGAAAGTGATGTTGATTCCAAAAAAATATACACAAGAGATCTTTTGGTAATTTTTTTTACTTATATAAATATGGTAGCGTAAATAGTCAGGTCATCAATATGTTAGGATACGCATTCGTACAAGCAATTTGTCCCGTGTTCTGTTTGGTTATTCATGGTCACCTCATTAGAAAGGGACACACTCCCACCAGGAGCCCTCTCACGCGGACCGGTTCTTGCGCCTTGGCGCACAGTCTAGTTATAGGTACAAGGTCTTTGGAATTAGCTAACCCGAATGGGACCCGTACATACTCAAATTGACCTTGCTGACAAATAAATGCGCTTTTGTGGGTATCCTCGGGCAGTAATTGTAATTGGTGATAACCTTGGGCCATGTCGAGACAAGTGAAATATTTTTTACCAGCCAACTTAGAAATGTGGTCTTCAATATTAGGCAAAGGGTACCTATCTTTCACTGTTATAGCGTTAAGCGCACGATAATCTACACATAATCTACTATCACCATTTTTTTTCTTGACTAAAATTACAGGAGAGGCGTAGTTGGATTCGGATTCTTTTATTATACCCGCATCTAACAACTCAGTTATTTTGGACTTGACTATTTCCTGCTCCGAGTGTGAGAGCCTATAAGGCTGGCGATAAATAGGTTGGTCAGTGGTAAGCTTTATTTTCATTTGTACCAAATTTGTGCATCCAAGATCTTTGGTACTACTTGCAAAACTGTCTTTATAGTGTAATAATAAATCTATTAATTTACTATGCTCGTTTTGATTTAATTTTCCTATTTTAATATTGGCTAGTGGAACACCACCAATGCTACAGTCAGTAGCTTGACTCATGACTAAGATACTAGATGAGTTCGTGGAGCTATCAGAGTTAATGGCACAAGGCAGATTAGGCTTAGGCAAAATAGCTAGTAATGGCATGGCTTGGCTAACCTGATTAATTGTCGCTGGCTCCTCACAGCTCTCTGCTCGCGCAAGGGTCTGGTCGGCTTTCCATACGACGTTCTGGTCACCGGAGTTGATGACTTTGATGTGTCCCTCTCCACCGCGTAGCAGTGTAGCTGGCAGGGAGTAAGAAACTCCTTCAAACTCGAAGTGACGCGGTGTAGTGCAGACGTCGTTGTCCTCGCGGTTTCCCAGGACTTGGACTTTAATGATTGATGTACCAGGTGGCAGAGTTTCATGGCTTGCTGTGACTACCTTGAATTTTTGGAGATCTACTGCCACATCAAATTGCTTGGTTTCTGGCTCTCGTATTAACGTGGCCGTGCCGTTTCTTACAATTAACGACATGTTTTTGTCGTTGATCACGGGCTGGCCGATCAGCAAATTAATTCCATCCATTTCCAGGTCCGTTACATGTGCTTTACATTCGATTTGGATTTCGTCAACTTCTAGATTAAAATTAACTTTTCCTCGGCTCGTAATCATTCCACCAGAGAATCCTTTTAGTATTGTGCTTGTTGGTACTACGCCAAGTGACAAAAGTCTAGAAATTTGACTGTTAATGACATTGACTTGACTCCCCGAATCAATATACGCCTTGACGTAAACTCCATTGATCTTGGCGACTTTCTTGTAGGCACTACTGTAATTTTGCAGTACTTTGATATCTTTGATATTACTTCTCGCTTCAACGGATGCTGGAACTTTCGACTGTGTGCTCGAACCTGAGCACCGCGTAGCAATGTGGCCCTGTGCCCCACATTTAAAACAGACCCGTTGGTCAGGCAGTGCACAGTTACGCAGCATGTGCCCTGTCTTCTTGCAACGCGGACAAGGATCGGTGTCTGGGTTGATCGACCTTTTTTTCGGGTACCTGCGGCTGTCTTGTGTCCTTGAAAGTTGCACGAACTTCTGGAATCGACCCTCTATAATCATCGAGAGCACAAAGAAAAGCTTCATAAAGTTCATCAGGTCGCTTACATTGAAATGCACGTGCGTTTGGTTGTAGTGAGGAGGGTAGGCCTCTAATAATGCACGAGACACTGGCGCTGTCGCTTAGCTTACAACGGAAGCACATGGAGACTTTATCTTGATAATATTTCGTCATTGTTTCGTTGGGTAACTTTCTTCTCTGCATCATTTCGTCCAAAAGTGCGCTGTAGTCACGATGTTTCGGGAAAGCACGAAGTAGCATTTGCTTCCATTCGTCCCAGGAATAATCGTATTCTTCAAGTCGGTTGTACCATTTACGGGCTTGACCGCGCAGTTTATCTTGTAGGTGGAATGCTTTTATTTTGTCATTCCAATCATGTATGTCCCCAAGTTGATCAATTTTCTTCAACCAAGCTGATACAGTGCAATCTTCTCCCTCCGGGTCGAACTCTGGGATAAGTGATGCGGCTCGGTGATTTTTGATGCCGCCAAGCGATGTGGTATCTTGGTCGAGGTCGCGTATCGCCCTGTTGACTTCGTTTTCTAGCAAGGATTTGAGTAATTTTCTGGCAGGAGGAGTTGAGGAGTCACTATCTTCATCGCTGTCGTTTTGTTCCAAGGAACCCCAGCCTGGTGGGCGAACCCTTTGTCCAGATCCTTCAGGACGATGACGCTTCATCCCACTTTCTGATTAAAACGCCAGGGAATATAAAAGTCAGGTCTCGAACAAAGAATATAATTCAGACTGCCAAGAGTAGGTGTACAATTGAAAAAAATCACAAAATGGGCTCTCCGCCTATATATAGCAAAACCCCACCCGACGTTGGGGAGGTAACATTCCCACCAATGACTAATTATGTCCGACCAATCAGAAGCGGCTCTGTTGTCGATGGTTTGCTTGGCGTGGCTTGGCGCGGTATCAGGCTTGATACCCGGCTTGGCGTGGCTTCTGGCTTGAAGCCTGGCTTGGCGAGGCTTCTGGCTTGAAGCCTGGCTTGGCGAGGCTTCTGGCTTGAAGCCTGGCATGGCTGGGCAGGCTGACTCATGGTGACACGTTACATTACATTTTTTATTGATCCTACTGGCGAATAAATCTACAGTAGGGGTGCCAAATTTATGAACAATGATTTCAAACGCACGGTTAGCCAGTTCCCATTCTATATCTGGATGGCATTTTCTAGATTCTGCATCAGCTGTTATATTTTCACTGGATTTAATATAAGATGCAAAGACAAAGATCCTTTTTGACTCGCACCATTGCCATAGCATTTTTGCAGTATGTGTTAAGTGAGGGAACTGGATACCACCCATTCTGTTAATGTATGATAAGGCAGTGGAATTATCTACACGTAACAAGATTTGACAGTTCTCTAAATGTTTTGTAAATGTCTTAACGGCAAAGTAGGCAGCTAATAATTCAAGCTCGTTGATGTGGAGTTCACATTCTCGTTCAGACCAGGGACCGCTCGCGGTCTCATTACCACATGCGGCGCCCCACCCCGTCTTTGAGGCGTCAGAAAAGATCTCTATTAAAAAACTATTGTCGCGGATTCTGTGGACAGGGTTTTTAATGGCCCGCAGCCACCATTGAAATTCATTTGATAGGGATGGTAGGAGGGTCATGGTTTTGTCAAAGTTGTTGTCAGGTAATAAATTTAGAAATTTTTGACGTTCAAATTCTTTCGTGTATAGCACGCCGTATTCAACAGCTGGACATGTAGATATTAGTAAACCAATAAATTCTGCAAATCTCCTAATTTTGCAACGAGATTTTTTAACAAACCATTCTAGTTCACTTTTGACACGCATTTGTTTATCTTTTGGAAGACCTATTTGCATTGTGTGGGTGTTGATTATGAACCCTAGGAATTTACAAGATGTGGATGGGATTAAATTACTTTTTTGCGAGTTGATTATGATGCCTAGGGCTTTAAGCAGACTAAGAGTAATGTTTACATTATTAACACATTCATTGTATGAACGTCCTATTAGTAAAATATCATCTAAATATATGGTTGATAAATAACCAGCGGATCTCAATAGTTTCATGACGGGTTTCATCAATTTTGTGTATATATAAGGGGCAGTATTTATTCCGAAGGGTAGGACATTAAATTGGTAAGTTTTTTCTCTCCAAATGAACCTTAGGTACTTCTTGGAATCATCGTCCATCTTAATTAAAAAGTATGCATCTTTAATGTCTATTGTAGCTAGAAAAAAGTCGTTGGACACAAGTTTTACAGCAGTTCGTAGGTCTTCAATTTTGAAGTGACTATTATTGATAAATTTGTTAAGATTTTTTAAATTCAATATTAGGCGCATCTTTCCATTAGGTTTTGGTCTCATGAAAATCGAAGAGATGAATTGTCCATTGCAAGGGGCGCATTTTGAGATTGCTCCATTTTGGAGGAGGTTGCTGATAGAATCATCAAAGTGACCTGATTCTATGTCAGAATAGTTACCAGTATTGGGTAAATGGTTTTGAAAGACAGGCTGACAGAATTTAATCTTGTAGCCTTTAATCCAGTCTAAGATTGAAGAATCTGTAGTGATCAGGGACCATTGTTTATGAAATAAAGCCAGTTGACCTGCGTACTTTACCGAATCTACTGGCGGCGGGTCGTCCTCGGCGGAGGCGATGATCTCCGCGATGAGTTGGTGTGCTGGTTGCGGCGATAAGCAGGCCCTCGATTCTTTGTCGCTGGCTGGGGTCCCTGCTGCCTGCGTGCTGGGACCGGCGTCTTCCAGTTTAAATTCTTTCCTGGGTGTGGTTTGGAATTGACCGATGTGGCGGTTTTCTTGAAGTTTCTTTGATTAAATTTTAAGTCAGTTCCTGACTTACTTACGGCTTTTGCTGCTTTCAGAGCCTCGGACAAGTTTTCTCCAAAAAGGGATTTGTCTATTTTGGTATTTGACAGGTGTTCCTTCATTTCTTTCTTCACAGAAAACATGGCAAAATTCCTTCTAGTCTTAGAGTCGGTATGTTGAATGTCACAAAGCATGCGAGTTGTATCCATAAGTTTTTTAAGTAACCCTTGGTTGATCTGCGAGGATGTGAATTGTTCTGTCATCGCAGAGGCCAGGCATGAAATGGCAGTAGCAAGCTGCTTCTGTTTCATTTCAAGGGCTTTGTCTCTCTTAGCCATGTTTTCTGGTAATGCTGCTTTTATTTCTGCATTCAAAATCGGCGCACCCATTCGTGTGCAATTCGATGGAATGAGGTATTTTGCAAACAATTCCTTTCGCTGACTCGTCTCTAAACCATTCGTTGCTATATGTTCAAAGCGGCTGGCTAGGTCTTTATGAATTTCAGGGCCATATTCTATAACGGCTGAAGGGTCTTCTCCTAAGATATCTAATGAGGCTGTCAAGTGCATCATCGCATGTAGCAGGGTCTCTTGAGTTTTCAAGCACCTCGCCCGTACTATTGTCCTGCGTGGTTATAGCCACTGCCGTGGATGAGCCAGCTGCAGTTATGGTTAAGTCCGCCGTAGCTTCAAGTGACCCCTCACCATGGTCCTGCGACAGCAAGTCTTGATCGTTGCTCGCACTTCCTTCTGGGGTGCGAGCGTATTGGTCATCTTCGCCTGAAAGTAGCGATTTCATGCTTGAGCAAATTGTAAGATATAATTCCCAAAGAATTATACGCAAACATGTAGTCGTGTAGACTGTGAGGCATAACTAAATAGTTACGCACAGGTTCTTGATTTATTAAGGTAAGGTATAGCTCTCAAAGAGAAATACGCAAACCAGATTTAATTGCTTGTGTTGAGACAGCCCTAAAAGCTGCTCGAGTTACATAGCAAATTCAGGTGCAATAGAAAGCATTTACGACGTAATAATATAAGACTCAACATACTGATAGGTAGTTACCTATATATTTAAATATTAGGCAAAGCCAAAAAGAAAGACGCTTAGGCATGTAGCTCAATAGGTATGCGCAAGCATTTTATTTAGTGCGGTAAGGTAAAGTTCTCTAGGAAAAATACGCAAACCAGATAAATTGCTTGTAGTGAGACAGCCCTAAAAGCTGCTCGAGTTACATAGCATGTTTAAGTACCTACGTAGTTGTAAAACTAGGTAAGATATAACTCCCACAGAGTTATACGCAAACTGTGGGTATAAATAGTTTTTTTTTTTTTTTTTTTTTTAAGGTAGGAAATAAATACCTTGCGAGTGCTGCGGAGACGGCGACGATTCCCTTGACGACGGCGCTGATGACGAAGAAGATGAATCGATTACACGGATTTTCCTTCTACCTCGACGAGACTTGTCGAGTTCTTGCTCGAGCTTTTTCATCTTTTTCCGAAGGCACTCGAAATCCTTTGTAATCGAGCGTTTCCTTTTAGGCATTTTTATCACTTTTATCCAAAAGCTACGAATAAATCTTCAATCGTAGTCTAGAAAAACACTGAGTTGAATTAAATAAAGTATCGAAACGTTTTTATGTGGGTTAGTGCTGAGCTGTGTTGAGCGGTGAAGCAACGGTGAAGCACTAAAAGACGAATGAAGTCCGAGCATGGCAGCGACTGAGCGACCGACCGACCGACCCGACTGTCGTAAACAGCCAAACGGAACCAACGGGAGCGCCGGAAATTGAGTCATAATCTTTCAAAATAGTGTAAAAGAGCGGTAGTACTTAGGCGTTACTACAATTTGTGAACACTTTAATAAAATATTAATTTTCAGGTTACTAATATTGAGGACGTAGCACGAAATATAATTTATATTCTGCTCTGCTCCAGTCTACTCTTTTCTACCTACCTACCGTTTCCCATTAACTTCAAATATCTTTACAGGTCGTGCCCTACAAAAAAAGAGTGCATGTTTTAAGCAATGTCTGTACCTATAGAAGAGGTAGGACCAGCACCAAAAAAGGCAAAACTGCAAGAAAGTGCCACACATCTCGACGTAATTTCTTTTTACGTGGTGTGTCAGTAGTTGCAGCGGATTTTGTTTGCGTACAAACACTTTCCGTAATGGAGATTACCATTACGGAAAGTGTTTGTACGCAAACAAAATCCGCTGCAACTACTGACACACCACGTAAAAAGAAATTACGTCGAGATGTGAAAGTGTTACAACAACGCCTAAAAGTGTGTTGGTCAAATAATCTTAAATTTAAGACTTAGAAGCTACGGAAAGTCTCTAACCCTCAAGTATGTAGTAGATAAGGCTACATTAAAACAAAAATTGCGTAAAACAGTATTGTCCAGCAATGTATAAAACAAATTCAATAAAAATTAATTCCAGAATATTGCATCAGGTTTATATTTTGACCTCCTCTATTTTACTGGTTTAATAATAATAAATATGATATTATGGTGATATCTCACATTTGACAAACCTAGCTTTTTTTTAACTACCTCTGTAAGGAGTGAATGTTGTTAGGTTTTTGCCAAATTAACGGTAGTTCAGATGATACTTACCTATTATAAAGGGAGGAAAAAAAAAGTATTTCCGACCCTTAACCCACGTGTAGGGAAAGTGATGTAGATTAAAAAAAATATACACACGCGGTGTTTTAGTAATTTTTTTACTTATATAAATATGTTAGCGTAAATAGGTCATCAATATGTTAAGATACGCAATCGTACAAGCAATTTGTCCCGTGTTCTGTATGGTTATTCATGGTCACCTCATTAGAAAGGGACACACTCCCACCAGGAGCCTTCTCACGCGGACCGGTTTTTGCGCCTTGGTGCACAGTCTAGTTATAGGTAAAAGGTCTTTGGCCATGATTATCTTGTTTACCAACTGAGAATATTTTTTTCCTAAAAAAGGAGGACTTGAACGATGTACCTACGCGTTTTTCGCGACACGGTCGGGGATACTGTCTTCGGCCTAAACTTAATCTAGCAGTGGAGGCCCAGAGAGTTCAGAGAAAGGTGGGATACGCTTGTTGAACTCTCCGAAGAGGACTTCAGAGGGAGGTACCAATTCTCAAAAGAAAATATGCTGAGGATCATTGAAATTCTTCGCCATGACTTGACCGAAGACAGCCTTGGAGGAGACATACCGGTTGAAATACAAGTCATGGTGGTTATAAGATACTGGGGCGACATAAGATACAACAAGACCGCGCAGATCAGATATTCATGGCATGAGCCAGCAAGCAATAACACGCCTGGCCATCGCACCGGCATCACAATGCTCCATCATTACATCAACAATGCGGGAGAAAACAGAAGCTGCAGAGTGATTTTCTAAAAAGTGTACGCTTTAACTTTTCATAGAGTAAGGAAGACCAACATATTTTAGTCTATACAAAATGACTGTGTCACTTCCTCTTGTCAAAATTCAATAATGCTGTGAACACGTTCCTAAATTTATTTGATATAGGTACCTGATATATACCTGATATACCTGATATATTCTAATTTAATCTTATCCTTATGTAATTGACGATGCAATAATGTACTATTGTAATATACTTTGTTGATACAAGTAATAGAAGAATAGCTACCGTTGCAGTTTGGAGTTTTATTCCTTGTGTGTGAGTAATAGTCACCCATCCCCTGCAGGCACCCTAGAGCACTCCAGCACGACCACGCCTTATGCATGCTGGCTAGATCTGCGTAAACTGCTCTGTTCAGCTAGTCCGTACTAACAAAAGTAAGCTACTCAAAGCTTGTGTTATGGGTTCTCGATGACTGATATATTAAATACATTATATACTTACATAGATAGATATTTTTGATTATACTCGTGCTTCGTTCTCGAGATGAGTAACCTGTAAGATTGTTTTATTAATATAAAATAGGTATGTAACTTGTAGTAGTAGGTCCAGTTATCATCACTCCACTTACTTTGAGGGTATTTGTGATTTTTTTATAGCCTGCCTACGGCCGTCGCCCGCTCTGTTCGTCATTCGTAATTTCAGTGTCAATCACTCCGCACGTGCTTAAAATATTTTACATTTTATTTCCATTTCGGTCAAATATCGTGACGAAATGCCTAAAAGGAAGCACGACGAGGAAGATAATAATAGTGTATCAAAAAAGTTGCGTAAAATAGAAAAGTTTTTAAAGAAATGTAAAAATCGCAGAAGGATTATGTCGTCATCTTCGGAAGACTCCTTGCAGTCCCCTGAAAAACAAAACGGTACGTACATGCATATTTTTACCTAACCGTCTAAACCTCAGACTCATTATAAAGGTAAACGCACAAGGACGCCTGCGGGGCTATCCGAGCGTAACCTACCATGAGATCATAAATACCTTCATAATAATTTATAAAAAAATGTTGAGCTTGCTCGACGTAATGGACAACGCACATGGACGTCTGCGGGACTATCCGAGCGTATGCCATCGAACATATTGCCTCTGTTGATCGATTATCTAAAAGATAAATTAACGCAAAAGGACGTCTGCGGGACCATCCGAGCGTATAATATATACCTAGTCAGAGACCTGCAACATGTTTTAATAAGAAGATCAATTCTGTCATAATGGTACTTACCTACCCCCCATAAAAGTGTATCGTATACCTATGACACAAATGGGTTCACACAAAGTCCGTCTAAATATTTTCAGACGGGGTAATTCGGAGCCCACCGAGAGATAGCACGGATATAGATTCTATTCTTCTTCCGTATGAAGGCCAACAACGTGAAAACTTCACGAGGCCGCCGACACCGACACCGCCGACTGCACCTTCGCCGCCGCCTCCGCCGCCGCCTCCGCCGCCGCCTCCGCCACCGCCAGCGCCGTCTACTTCACAAGAAGGGCAATCAAATCAGCTAGAGGATGATGCAGTGTCGCCGTTAGAAGGTAATTCGGAAGAATCAGGATTCGACAACGAAATCCTAGAAATTCTAGGCGATGACCCGACGGCTACAGTAGAATATGGAAAAAATATCCGACCCGAACTGGCAGCACGTTTTAACCACATCGCTACCAACGGCTTAAACAAAGATAATCGCAAGGAACTTTGTGACAAATACCTAATCCCAGGCAATTGTACGTTGATCGGAGCACCGGCCCTAAACGCAGAAATTAAAGTTGCTTTAAATGAGAATACCGTGAAACGTGATAAACTCATCGAATCTCGTCAAAAGCGAATCGCTGCGGCTATATCCTGTATAGGAGAAGCGATTTCTCATGCTCTGGAGGCCAAAGAAAGAGATAATGCTCAAATTAAACGCCTTATGGACACTGCTCGACTCATATGCGATGCCCAATATAATGACTCCGTGTCACGAAGAAACCTCGCCGTTTACTCGCTTAAAAAAGAAATGAAAGAACCTTTGCTCGATACAAAGATCGACAAGTCTTTATTCGGAGAAAACCTGACCGACTCCTTGAAGACGGCTAAAGCTGTAACAAAATCAGGCACCGAGCTTAAAACTCAGTACAAGCCGCAGACAAAAAACTGGAAAACCCCAGTCGCTGGTCGCAGGCAACCGGCGACGTCGCGGCGATACACGCCTGCGACTCCGACGACGCCGGCGCAACCAGCGCGGCCGCCGCCGGCGACTCCGGAGCCGCGCGCCGCACGCACGTACTCGTCGCGCAAGCCGCCGCCGCACAGTGGGTGAAAATTCGTAGTTGCCTTTCATAGGATTTTTGAAAAAAAATCTTCCTTAATTGCGGGATTTAAGTAAACAGATTTGTTACAAAACTCAAAACATTACATAATTTTGTCGTTACGCGACTTTTTTGCGGTTAAACACCATGTAATACGAGTTTGTGTGTTTCAAATGTATGAAAACGAAATTTGTTTTCATCATAACTTTTTTTTGTATTCGAATGTAAAGCTGATACTTTTAGGTATTATAGTAGAACTTGTAACAAAGCTATAAAGCTTTCGATCTTAATCTGGAACGGACCGCTTCAAAAGATATGATTTTTACAAAAATGCCAGTTTTAGTGGTATTCATGTATGGGGTAATGTTCTACTAAGTTCGAGTTTGATCAAAAATTATGGTCATTATTATTATTTGATAGGTATCTAATCGCTTTTTAATGACTTTTGACCTTTTATCTAACCGATAAATAACAAAACTATTCAAATATAATTATGCAAAAGTGATATTTTGAATTACGATCATAGTTTTTACTTTTTCGATCACTTACGTACTATCTTGTTATTGATTCCCCTTTATTTATGTAGAGCCTTACCTAGAGACCACCATTACTGTCCCTGTCTTCAATACGCATTGTGTGGTAAATTATTTTTGAGTTACTCGTTCGGGTGATTAGGGTCAGTGCTTGACAAAACAGGTAATTTGAATGATTAGGCTCTTTGTTTATTGAGTGAAGGTACTATTTTTAGGTACCTAGATGGCTTTTACAGGTACCATGGGTTCTTGTTATGGAATACTAATTAATGATTCCTGATAACGCATTATTAGATTTTAGTTTTAAAACTAAAATTATGTTTTAGACTATAAATACTGAGAGTTCCTAAATTTCATTTCACTTTTGGCTACCAATTAGTACCGAAACGTTCTCTTTACCTTAATTCTAATTTGCTCAGTATGGAAGGACTAGTGTCAAATCTTGACATTTTTGCACTTATGAGGCAAAATTCATTCAGTGCACACGTTTTGTTTGAAAAAGTGTTAGCTTCAACTCTTAGCAGCAACTCAACATTCAACAATTTCGAAGTGAACAACTCTCATGTCCTCGAGATAGACATGAAGAAGTCTCGGTAAGTGAATGTATAGTAACAACACCAAAAAAATTTATGGAATTTACTGTGCCTGAAAGTGTATCTGTGTCGACATCAACCTCTACATTTACTCCACGAAAAGAATTTGTTGACTTACATCCATTACAAAAAAGAAGGAGAACTGAAGATGTTCTCGCCAATTATGACTTTGACACTCTTTACTTCGCTTTAACCAAGAAAGCTGAAATAGAAAAAAAAATGACTTAGCTGAATTATTAAAGCATTTACACAAACACCCTGAGAATGCATCAATCTTTCGATCTTGCATTAAGTCGAACAACCGAACCTGCTCTGCAGATAAGGCACTGGGCTTGACAACATCACTGAAGTTATCAAAATGGCAATAGGTACATCACTTTAAAGCAAACAACAAGAGATATGGGAAGTGATATTTTTCCATCTTATGATGCTCTAAAGACCGAGAAAATAGAGTGCTATGTAAAAAAAGAAGACATGGTTATAACTGACACCGAAGTTAAACTCAAACTGCAATATATTTTAGATAAAACTGTCAACAGACTTTGTAAAACGGTGGAAACTGAATCTGGCAGTAATTACACTGTGGTCAGTAAGTGAGGATTTGATGGCGCCTCTGGACATAGCAACTACAAACAAAAAATAGAAGGCGATGATTCAAGTATTTTCATGTGTTCATTTGTACCATTAAGACTACTGAAAGAAAACACTGATGACGTTGTTTGGGAAAATCCTAAAGCATCCTCAACATTATATTGTCGGCCAATATATTTTAAATTTGCCAAGGAAAATGATTTAAATATAAAAGAAGAAATGGCGTCAATAGAAAGCGAAATTACTGTTCTACAGCCGAGTGTTGTTGATAATGCCAGCATTAAACACAAACTTCACATGACTATGATCGATGGCAAGATAACATCTCATCTTTCTGATACATCAACATCGACATGTGATATCTGCAAAGCTAAACCCACAGAAATGAATGACATCACAATGGTATCACAGAGACACCAATCTGTCGATATCTTTAAGTTTGGCCTTTCTACTCTACATGCACGTATTAGATGCATGGAATGTATTTTGCATATAGCTTACCGTCTTGACTTCAAGAAATGGCAAGCAAAAGGAGACGACAAGAAAAAACAATTGGCCGATAGGAAAAAGGATATCCAAGACAAATTTCGGGAGGAAATGGGGCTACTTGTGGATGTTGTGAAACAAGGTGCAGGCACTACCAACGATGGAAATACTGCTAGAAGATTTTTCGCAAATCCGGATATTACTGCGCGAATCACGGGTGTAGATATAGAGTTAATTAAAAGCTTAGGCGTAATTCTTCAGGTAATATCTTGCGGAGAGTTTGTTGATGTGGAAAAGTTCCGACAATATTGTGCTTCAACAGCTCAAAGATATGTTGAGCTCTATGCATGGTACTATATGCATTCAAGCGTGCATAAATTACTCATACATGGAGCGGACATAATTGAACACAATAACTTTATACTATCTCTGAAGAGGCATCTGAGGCTCGAAACAAAGATTTTAAGCATTCCAGAGTGTTTCAGTCACGTAAAATTAGTAGAATTGCAACAAATGAGGATATTATCCATCATTTAATGATATCATCTGATCCCTATATCTCTAGTTTTAGGCCTAAAATAAACAAACTTCGTTTACCTATTTCAGATGAAGCTAAATTGTTATTGATATTAACTTCTAGGGTAGATTAAAGAAAATATAGAATTTGTAGATAGTAGGAAACTTGTGTGACTCCGACCACTCCTTGTCTTTTCTTTGTAAAGCATCAAATCATTTGTTTATTAAATCGTTGTTATATTTAGTTGTTTCTGTTGTAAGTTACTTATATAGGTAGTTAGTATTTCTGTGATAGTTGGTAAAGTTGTGAATTGCATGTCGCTTATTGGTGCTTTTGTTTTATTTATTGTATATATATTAGAGTTATAAGATTAATAATAAGTCCGCTTCATTGTATATAGCAGTTGTAAATAAAATATTACTTTTTTAAATAGTTTTTTTTTCGATATAATATGACCTTGATCACCCTAATTAATTAAACCAAATATTTTGTCATACCTAGTGGAACAATAATGAGTAGGTTTTGAATACAGTTATAGGTTTAAGTGTAGTTGTTAGTCGTAATTCAAAATATCACTTTTGCATAATTGTATTTGAATAGTTTTGTTATTTATCGGTTAGATAAAAGGTCAAAAGTCATTAAAAAGCGATTAGATACCTATCAAATAATAATAATGACCATAATTTTTGATCAAACTCGAACTTAGTAGAACATTACCCCATACATGAATACCACTAAAACTGGCATTTTTGTAAAAATCATATCTTTTGAAGCGGTCCGTTCCAGATTAAGATCGAAAGCTTTATAGCTTTGTTACAAGTTCTACTATAATACCTAAAAGTATCAGCTTTACATTCGAATACAAAAAAAAGTTATGATGAAAACAAATTTCGTTTTCATACATTTGAAACACACAAACTCGTATTACATGGTGTTTAACCGCAAAAAAGTCGCGTAATGAAAAAATTATGTAATGTTTTGAGTTTTGTAACAAATCTGTTTACTTAAATCCCCCGATTAAGGAAGATTTTTTTTCAAAAATCCTATGAAAGGCAACTACGAATTTTCACCCACTGTGCGCCGCCGCCGCCGAGGTCCGCTCGCAGGCGATACTAGACGAGGTAAAATACGCAGGTCAATTGTCTTATTTCTATAAAGCCTGGTCTCTGATCACAAACGATCGCACGATACTTTCGTGGATCGATGAAGGATACAAAATCATTTTTTCCAAGCCTGTCACTCAATTGTGTCCACCGCCGATTCATAATTACTCTGACTCTGATAGGGTACTAATAGTCGAAGCCATTCACAAACTAGAGTCATATGGAGCAATATCAGAATGTAAACCATGTAGAAACCAATTCATATCGAATGTTTTCTTGCGACCGAAGCCGAATGGTAAAATGAGGTTCATACTCAACTTGAAACAATTAAATAAATTTATAGATGCCCCACATTTCAAGATTGAGGACTTTCGCACGACTTTGAAATTAATGTCTCGAAACTGTTATATGGCAACACTAGACATTAAAGATGCTTATCATTTTATCAAAGTTCATCCGGAAAGCAGAAAATATTTAAGATTTGTATGGAATAATAAATTGTATGAGTTTAACGTTTTAGCATTCGGCTTGAGTACAGCCCCCTACGTGTTTACAAAAATAACGAAACCAATCGTTAAGCTTTTAAGATCTGGCGGCTTCGTGTCTACAATATATCTAGATGATATCAATTTGATAGGTTATTCTTATCAAGAGTGCCTTAACAATATTAGAACTACAAAGCAGTTACTATGCTCTTTAGGCTTTATAATTAACAAAGAAAAAAGCAATCTTCAACCATCTAACAAGTGTAAATACCTGGGTTTTATCCTTGACTCTCATAGATTCGAAGTCTCGTTGCCCCAAGAAAAAAGAAAACGCATAAAAGAAGAATTACTAAAATTTATTCATCTCAAAATATGTACAGTTAGGCAGTTTGCACAGATCATTGGACTACTGGTCTCAGCGTGTCCAGCCGTAGAATATGGCTGGCTCTACACCAAAGATTTAGAGAGATGTAAATATTTAAATTTGGCTAACGATGATAACTACGAAAGGTTAATAAATATACCAAATTATGTACAAAAAGAATTCCTGTGGTGGCTTAATACAGTGGAAAATTCAAAACATCGTATTTTAGAAGACAGATATGACATCGAAATATTCTCTGACGCCTCAACGACGGGGTGGGGCGCAGCATGCGGTGACGAGACTGCCAGTGGCCAGTGGTCCAATGAAGAATGCAAAAAACATATTAATTACCTTGAACTGCTCGCCACCTTCATTGCGGTTAAGATTTTTGCCAAAAATTATTCAAATTGCCAAATACTTCTCAGAATCGACAATTCCACAGCAGTGTCGTATGTCAACAGAATGGGAGGAGTACAGTTCCCACATCTTACAAAAATCACCAAAGATATCTGGCAATGGTGTGAATCACGAAAAATTTTCATTTATGCGTCTTATATCCGATCAGAAGATAACACAATAGCAGATGCTGAGTCGAGGCGCACCCATCCAGATATCGAGTGGGAACTGTCAAAATCTGCGTTTCAAAGGTTAACCACTATCTTTGGTCAGCCCCAAGTCGATCTATTCGCTAGTCGAATAAATAAAAAATGCCTTAAATACGTCTCATGGCATAAAGATCCAGATGCCTTCGCAATAAACGCATTTACCATCGACTGGTCAGAGTTCTTCTTTTATTCGTTTCCACCTATCTCGGTAATATTAAAAACCTTGAGAAAAATTATTTTAGATAAAGCAACGGGAATACTCGTTGTCCCTTTATGGGAGACACAACCATGGTTTCCAGTTTTCTTGCGCTTGCTGATTAGTAATACTATAACGTTTAAGCCCTGTGAAAACGTTCTCGTCTCTCATTTCAGTCGAGACAACATCAAGTCGAGTCTTACCCTGGTTGCCGGGGTGCTCTGCGGGCGGCGCTACTGCGAAGAGGCGCTCCCACAGATTCAATAGATATTATGCTGGCTTCTTTGTCCACCAACTCCACCAAACAATACAATGTCTGCCTTAAGCGTTGGTTTAGTTATGCTCAAGAAAATGGACTTGATTTTTACGAAGCGTCTATTCCTTCGATTCTTTCTTTTTTTACATATCTGTTTAATTCAGGCTCTCAATATGGATCCCTAAATACTTACAAATCTGCGTTAGCTATATTGATCGGATCTAATGTGTCTCAAGACGATAGAATAAAACGTTTCTTCAAGGGGGTGTTTCGACTAAAGCCTCCTACCCCAAAATATGACGTTACTTGGGACCCGTCGCTCGTACTAGAAGCACTTGCAACACGATACCCAAACGAGGGTTTATCACTGGAGCAATTGTCTAAAAAATGTGCAATATTGCTGGCATTAACAACAGCACATCGCGTACAAACACTTTCAAAAATAGATATACAAAATATAAGCCAAACAAATTTACAAATAGATATTAAAATTCCAGACATAATAAAAACCTCGCGGGTTGGCTGTAATCAGCCAACCTTACACTTGCCATTTTTTAGACAAAAGCCAGAAATATGCCCTGCAAATACGCTCCTTTCTTATTTAGAAAGAACTAGAGAGCTAAGAGGTAACTGTCGCTATCTTTTTATTAGCTACAGAAAACCGCACGCGATTGTTAGTTCACAATCGATTAGCCGTTGGATAAAGTCGACTTTAAAAGAATGTGGGATAGATGTATCGATATTTAGCGCGCATAGCACTCGCCACGCGAGCACCTCTCGTGCACGCCGCCTCGGCCTCAGTGTAGATACAATCCGTAAAACTGCTGGCTGGAGCGGTACGTCTAACACATTCGCTAGGTTCTACGATAAAACTGTAATCTGTGATCAAAGCGATTCCTTGGCCAGGTTGATTATAGATAACTAATTTTTATTTTTTGTTAAAATTTGATAAACAAAATATATATAAGTTTCATGATCAAAAATGTTAACTATGTGTTAATTAACTAGTTAAATTATATTTGAACTGTTTATTAAGAAATAAATAGATAAAAGTATGATTAGATAGCTGTACATTAATAATTACCTAATGATAATTATGTAGGTACCTATAAATGGTGTAGACAAATAAATATTGCATTTAAGGAATGAATTTTATTGATATTTCCTTCAAGTAACCTAATGGTGTCCTCTCAAAGTCTACAAGTTACATACCTATTTTATATTAATAAAACAATCTTACAGGTTACTCATCTCGAGAACGAAGCACGAGTATAATTTATGATTAAACGAACTTACTTGTACGTGAAGTTCTATCATAATTATACGAAGTGCTTCGTTCGAAGAGATGAGTAACCAACACCCACCCGGCCCAATTGTCGCATGAGCGCAACCCGACTTTTCGGAAATATCGTCTTATGAGGAGTGATTGGTTGACTCCAAACTAAATGACGAACAGAGCGGGCGACGGCCGTAGGCAGGCTATAAAAAAATCACAAATACCCTCAAAGTAAGTGGAGTGATGATAACTGGACCTACTACTACAAGTTACATACCTATTTTATATTAATAAAACAATCTTACAGGTTACTCATCTCTTCGAACGAAGCACTTCGTATAATTATGATAGAACTTCACGTACAAGTAAGTTCGTTTAATCATAAATTATACATGTACACCCAGACCAACGGAACAAATTTCTGCAGAGAGAAAACAAAGCTACAAAGAGAAGTTTTTAATAAAAATATTGGATTTAGGTAGTAGGTACATATGTACCTACTACCTAAATCCAATATTATATAATCCAAGATAATAATATATATATTATCCAATATTTTTAATAAAAACTTCTATGCTGTACTAAGTAGGTACAACCCGGTCACAATATCTGTGCACCTGACTTCGTGACGTCATATCGGCAGTCTGGGTACGGTGTGAAAAAAAGTTTTTTCGAGAAATGTGGACGTAAAAAAAAATTACTAACCTTTTCAAATCAATTTATTATTGATGAAGGGTTTGTTATTAAAAAACAATAATTTTGATTACAAAAACATTTATTATTAAACTCAGTCAAGATTAAATTTCTTGATTCGCTGTGTATTGTTTTTCCCATGACTTCAGTTTAACAGCTACAACAATTTTAATAACAACCAAACCAGTCCAAACTTAACAGTAAACAGTCTAAACTTAACAATAAATTAAAAAAAAACAAAACAACAACAAAGCGAAAATATCAAAATTATCAGGACGTGTATCGCCAACGAAGATGCTAACCGTACAGTCGCCCCGGGGAGTGCGCGGAGAGGTGACAGGGGAAGCGGGAGAGGCGCCGCATTCCAGCGAGGTGCACAGATATTCTGACCGGGTTGTAGGTACTTATTTTGTTAGTTAGTCCGTAAGGATATAATGTGTTCTGTGGTCCCGCCTCTTCTCGTAGTTTACATTCTCTTTGATGGAAACCCCATCTATAGGGGGGGCTAGGTATTTTATTACCCTGATTGATGATTATTCAAGAAAAGTTTTTATTTATTTTCTAAAAAATAAAACTGATATAAAATCAGTATTTGAAAACTTTAAAAACAGAGTGGAAAATCAGTTGGACCATAAAATTAAAACAATAAGAACAGATAATGGAAAAGAATATGTTAATAATGATTTCAGAAATTTTCTAGCCAAGGCTGGTATCCAACATCAGCTGAGTAACCCATATACAAGCGAGCAGAATGGACTTGCTGAGCATATGAACCGGACTTTGGTGGAGAGAGCTAGATGCATGTTGTTTGATGCCGAGCTACACAAAGGTTTTTGAGCTGAAGCAGTGGCCACAGCAGCATATATAGTCAACAGGTCTCCATCAAGAGTCATTTCAGACCTGAGGAAGTATGGACAGGAAAAATGCCTAACATTTCTCACATGAAAATCTTTGGTTCAAAGGCCATGGTTCATATTCCAAAGGAAAAACGCTCAAAATGGGATAAAAAATCAAATGGAATGATATTTCTAGGCTATAGTGAACATTCCAAAGGCTACAGGTTGTATAATTTAAAGAATAAAAAAGTAGAAATAAGTAGAGATGTCATATTCATAGAAAACTGTAATGATATGAAAGAAACTTTAAATGATGAAAATAAACCTCAGCTTACATCAATTGAATTGACATCAAATAGCACAGAGGAGGTAATCAGTTTAGATAATAGTTACCAAACAGAAAATGATGATAATATGTCACGAAGTGAAAATGATGTTACCTTGTCACCGCAGAGCACATCATCTTTTGAAAGCTGCAGGGATGAAACTTATTACCCAAGTACTAGTAATTTTGAAGACAGTGAATCAAATGTAACTCTGAGACCTCATCAGAAACAAAAAAATGAAAATCAGGTTAGAAATTACATGTGTGTCACACAAATTACAGATCCAGTAACTGTGGAAGAAGCATTGTCAAGCCCTGATGCAAGTTCCTGGAGAGCAGCCATGGATGATGAATATAAGTCTCTGATAACAAATGGTACCTGGGAACTCACTGATTTACCAAGTAAGAAACATGCTATACCATGTAAATGGGTTTTTAAAACAAAACTTGATGAAAAGGGTGAAATTGCTAAATATAAAGCGCGCCTAGTAATAAAAGGCTGTGCACAGAAGAAAGTTGTGAGACTAACCTCACTTAGATACTTATTTGCACTGGCAGCTAAGTATGACTTAGATATCCATCAAATGGATGCTGTGTCTGCATTTCTTCAGGGGTACATAGAAGAAGAAATATACATGAACCAACCACCTATGTATGAGACTGACAATCGTGTGTTTATTGAAAAAATCATTGTATGGACTAAAACAAGCCAGTCGACAATGGAATAAAAGGTTGGACTCTACATTGAAAGAGTTGGGAATGTCTCGTTCAAGTCTAGATCCCTGCATTTATTACAGAATATCAGATAATAAAGATATACTATTTATTGCAGTTTACGTCGATGATTTGATTATTTTCAGTAACTGTAAAAATACACATGAAGACATAATGAAGAAATTATGTGAAAAATTCAAAATGAAAGTTATTGGAGAATTAAAATATTGTATTGGTTTGCATATGAAGAGAGACAAACAAAATTGTATTATTTATTTGGATCAGAAAAAGTATATACAAGAAGTCTTGAACAAGTTTGGCATGATGGAATGTAAATCAGTAAAAACTCCAATAGATGTAAATGAAAAGCTACAACCCACTGAAGATGAGTCACAAATATTAAAAAATGTACCCTATCAAGAAGTTATTGGTTGTTTATTATATTTGTCTCAAGGGACGAGACCAGATATTAGTTTTGTGGTCAACATGCTTAGTAAATACAACAACAAACCACAAATACAACATTGGACTGCTGTAAAACAAGTCTTGAGATATTTAAAAGGAACACAGAACTACAGATTATGTTATAAGAAAAATCCAGATGAGGATATGGCTCATGGATATTGTGACTCTGATTGGGCAAGCTCAGAAGATGACCGGCGCTCATGTACTGGCTATGTCTTTCTTTTTCAGGGAGGTTCAATCTGCTGGAACTCCAGAAGGCAACCAACTGTTGCATTATCTACAACAGAGGCAGAATACATGTCTCTGTCCTCTTGTGTGCAAGAAGCAATGTGGCTCAAACAATACCATGAAGAGTTTTGGCCATTGTTAAAAAAACTAAAAATGTCAATATATTGTGATAATCAGAGTTGTATAAAACTTTCAGGTACTGATGGTTATCATAGCAGGACAAAGCACATTGATGTAAGACACCATTATGTCCGTGGTAAAGTGTCTGAAGGGGCCATAGAAGTACAATACATTCCAACAGGAGAAATGGTCGCTGACCTATTAACCAAGGCTACTCCATACATCAAGCTGGAATACTGTGCCACAAACATGGGTTTATGTTTAAGGAAGGGACGATGTTGAAGAGTAAACAACACTATGTATGTGCCACCTGCTGCAGTCCTAAGTCAATGTCACTGTCAATGTTGATTATGACAGTTCAGAGGTTTTGCCGCTCTCTCTACTCTCTGCTCCGTTGATGAAATGTTTGTCGTAGTGCCTCCATTAATTTGGGTGCCAGGAAAGCGCAGCCACGGAATGTACAACCCGGGATTACACGACCCCGGAATTTGCGACCATTTTGGTTGCAAATTCCATGGTTGTGTTTTCCGTGGCTGTGTTTTCCAGGCCGTACAAAACTATACGAAATACGATCCCCCGGAATACGATGCCAAGAATTTGCAACCAAAATGGTCGCAAATTCCAGGGTCGTGTAATCCATGGTTGCGTATTCCGTGGTTGCGTTTTCCTGACACGTGTCAGGAATACGATGCCAAGTATTTTGAAGCCATGACGTCACACATCGTACACGCCCATCATATGCTTCGTTTAGCGTATGCTCGAAAGAATCTTGTACAAGTGGAAAAGAATGTCACTGTCACAATTAAATACATATACTTTACAGCCCTTGGACTTAGTGAACTTGAACACTGACTTGCTTGTTTTGTTTAGTACCTAATTATTATTGTCTGTTCTCTCTGAATGTCAGACAACGCAACGTAAATAAACAATCCATTAATTTGTATTAATTTTCTTTCATGAACAAACGTAATGATTATATTCGTTAGCATCTTTGTAGCCCAGCATTCGACCATCGGCTGACACTACAGCGACACAGGAAGAATAATTGATAAATATTTTTTGCCGTAATTGTTATAGTGTGTATTTTAGAGATCTGGCTAAGTGTTCTTGTTACAGAAAAATAACGGCAAGATCGGTAGTAGGTTTAGTTTCTTTGGATTGTTGAGTTTTGTGAATGCGTGCCTATGATATATCATTAAGACATTTATCAGAATTTCATCTCTAACTTTCAGGTAACCTAAGTAGCAGCTGAACTTGATCAAAGCAACTCTTCATATTGTGGCATAATGCCTACCTATAATCAAGTTGTTGTAAAATACCTACTTTTTCCGATGTCACAAAGTCCGTGAACTAAGTAGTCCAGAACATGAGTGGATACAATACCTATTTATTATTTTATTTTGAGTCAGATGTGTCTCACTGCTGGGAAAGGTCTCCCTTTGTTCTCTCCAGTCACCGTGGGGAAACCTTGGAGATGCCTCTACTTTTTCTCTCCATCTTCATTGTGGGCTACAGAGAAGTAGTTTCCCGTTCAGAGCCGTCCATTCTGTGGTGGCTTTAGTCCATAATGCATCTGGCATGCGGCAACAATGTCACACAATAAACCTTGTTATTTCAGTAACAACACCTTTATTTGTATTGTATTATAATTACTTTCGTATTAAAAATTGTTAATAAAAAATGTTCAGATAGCATAATATTATTTTTATAACAAGAGTCAGAACCATGTACCTACCTAATCAATCAACCTAAATCAAACTAGTTCAATCTATGCATCTAACCAATAACATAACAAAGGTTACCACCAACAGTTACCTGAAATTAATAGCGGACAGACTGGATGTGGACACAGTATTCATGAAGCACTGAACTCAGGTGCACACTGTGCATTCATAAGTGCTGTTTTGAAAATAATAATGTAAGTCAATTAAGTGTGCCTACATATTATGTACTAAGGCCCTTATTCACATAGGCTCTCTAGCACTCCGCTAGCTTAGCAGGCCGCTAAGTCTGTTGCCATCTCTATTTGTTGATATTAAAGTGACTGACAAGAACACTAGCAAGCCACTAAAAATTGATAGGGATTATGAATAAGGGGCTATTTTAGGCTGTAAATACCTCATGTGTGTGAAAGCTGCAATAAAAAGATTTGATTTGAAAGGTAAGTAGTCCAAATCTACATAATCTAGGCTTTTCTGAACAATAAAGTTTGAAATCATCTTTCAAAAACAGATTCTTTGCTTAGGTACCTAATACATTACATAGATAGATATTTTTTATTATACATAGAAAACGGACAACCAGAACACCCTGAACAAATATTGGCAGAACGTGCAAACATTTGTCCAGAGGCGGGAATCGAACCCGCAACCCCTGCGTCGCAGGCGGACCTTCGCCCACCGCGCCACAGATGTCATCACTTGGTAAGATTGAGAGCCCAAGTGCTGCCTGACCTCTTACTTACCAACAACATCCTACCAACATAGTGCACAACCATTCAATGAAACAAGATACTTTCTTATTTATACTTTATTACCAGTTACCTACATAATTACAGTAGAATTAAGTTTCGGAGTAAATCTGATTTGGCAGCAATGAACTAGTGAACTAGGAACTGGTAGAGACCAAAGACAAACCAGTCTATTACAGCACCATCTGTATTTATATTATTGAGTGTTAGGTACCTACTAGGCTCTATATTATATTCAAAACTTATTAAAATGTTTCATAGCGCCTTCCTCCTTTTTTCGGGCTTAGGACCGACACATTGTAGCCTGCGAATTATAGGTCGCGTCACGGTTTAATAGCGCTAACCTTGAATGCACAGAACTTATTTTTGGTGTGTAGTGGATGGAGATTTTTTTTTGTGCCCATATCCCCACTTTTTTCGCTCAGTGCTATTAAGGCTTAGGGGAGGCGAAGGATTTCCATACAAACCTAATACCAACATGGTTTCTGATTCAAGCATATTTCCCTTATATTATTGTATTATTTGTATTCGAATAGTATTTATGTGTGTCACTACATAGT
Source organism: Plemyria rubiginata (assembly GCA_963576535.1). Lineage (NCBI taxonomy): Eukaryota > Metazoa > Arthropoda > Insecta > Lepidoptera > Geometridae > Plemyria > Plemyria rubiginata. The sequence goes on from CAUYVL010000003.1 coordinate 546,427, forward strand.
TATTTTTTCAAATAATTTCCCTGAAATGAAATAAAAGCCAATCGCATTTTGCACTGTTTTATGCTAAAATTTACAAGTTTTCTTCCTACTTATTTCGAATCAAAAACAACAATATCTGACATATTGATTCTAAAGGAACATAGCTTACATTGTCTAGTTACAGAAAAAAAATACTATGTGAAGAATACAAAAAGTTTTCAGTCATCATTTTTGGTATTAAGGAATACAACCAAAATCACGCCAATTTCAAACCTCTCTCCGGGACCGTTCACTCTAGAATATATGAATTAATTAAAAATGCGCATTTGGGCCATATTACCATGCGGGGTAAATGTTTTTTTTATATTACGCAACTTGTACAAATAACTTGAGAACCGTTTATCCGATCTGCATGAAATTTGGTAAGTCGATAGCTTGTACTTGAGAAATTTACTGGTAAGTATATGAGTAAAATCGGAGGAAGGGATAACCCCTCATCCGGTTTATAATCCCTTAAAAAAGCCTATATTTTAATAATAAATAAATATGATATAAATATTTTTTTGATAAATAAATATGTTTTTTTTCTTTCATAATGAAGTCCATCCCAACTGTTGTATTTATAATAACTATTAGTAAACTGAAACTGAAACAGCTTCACGACTTTGATCCCCAGGCACGGTAGATATCTCTTCAGATCTCCCAGTATCAAGTAGGTACTAATTCAAGATTCTTTGAGGATGTCTAAGGGGGGTAGTCAGAGGTACGTCCAAACATTACATTTGGCACATACCCACATTTTGCAGTAGTTAGTATTCCATACGTGACAGGTTGCAAGCCCATCGCCGCTGTTAGAATACTAACTGGTTTCCTCACGATGTTTTCCTTCACCGTTTAAGAGCACTGGCATTGCGCACATAAATTTTTCGATAGAAAAATCCATTGGTGCACGACCGGATTTGAACCTGCGACCTTACGATCGGAAGGCGGGGTCACTCCCACTAGACCACCGGTGCTCTTAGTAACTATTAGTGTCTAATTCTAATTCGTGGTGGGGGAATGAGATCTGCACGGACGTCCCGCAATGGGGTGTATTGTGCATTGTCCCCCTGCTAACCTCACCCCAGCCAGCCCAACTCCTTAAAATAGCGGAGAAGGACCTTGGGTTGGTGGTAGCAGTGTTTGAGCATCCCTGGTGACAATTCGGATGCAGATGAGAATGAGAAAGACCCGATCAGCTTCTGCAGTCCAGTTTTGGATCTGACTTCGCTAGTTGCGGAGCAGTGCAGTACCACATGCTCCACCGTTTCTTTTTCCTGAAGACATCCACGACATAGGTCGCTGTCTGTCGCTCCGATCTTAAAAAGATGGTAGTTGAGGTCGCAGTGGCCCGTGATGATTCCGACCATCAGCTTTAGGTCTTCGCGTCTCAGCTTTAACACGATGGTTGTCAAGTGCCTGTTTGTGGCTGAAAGTATTGTCTTCGTATGTTTGCAGTCTGATCTGCGCTCCCATTGCTTTTGATGTTCCTTCTGGGAATGCATCTTCAGGCTATTTTTTATCTCCACCGATGTTGGTTTACATAGGCCTATGTTATTTATGGTCGGTGGCCGTTTCGCACCCTCTCTTGCTAGAGAGTCGGCCTCGTTGTTGCCTGCACATGAGTCGTGACTCTTTGTCCATCTTATTTTAACACTGTGAGTGTCAGATAGATTTTGAAGCGCAATGTGGCACTGTGCAAGGGAAGCTGATCTTGTGTGAGATCTTCTCAATGCGTTAATTAGTGCTGCGCTGTCTGTTGTGAAAATAATTGTTGTCTGTTCGTTTGCAGTGGCTGCAGCCGTCCTAGACTTTACTGATGAGAGCATTTCTTCTGTTGCCAGAAGAAGCCCAAGGGTTTCCGCCTGAAGGGCGGTCGTTGAATTACTGAGAGGTTGCGCTCAGGAGATCCCTGTTTCAGGACAGTAGAAGCCACAACCCGCCCCTTGTTTTTGCTTCGAGCCATCAGTGAAGACGTGAATGACGTTGGGGGCCGGATTCGGATCCTTAGTCTTTTCTCCATTTTCTAGTTGGTACTTTTTGTTCACGATGTATGTTGTGGCTATCCTGTCGGTGCCGTTTCGGGCCTCCGGGATGGCTTGGATAGCCTTGTCCAGAATCCTGCCGTGAGCTGTTATCTTTCCACTGCCATTCCATTGGTTTGTGGATTTTATTCTTAATGCTGCTGCCATCGCCTCTTGTTGTATATAAATATGAAGGGGCGTTAGGCCTAGTATTATGTCCAATGCTGCTGATGGCGTGGATTTTGAGCAGCCGCTGATCAGGGAGCACGCGAGCCTTTGTACCTGTTGCAGCTTGTTGATTGTTGTGACTAAGTTTGTTCTTGGCCATCATACCACGGCGCACAGACAGGTATTTGGTCCTAAAAGTTGGCCAAAAATATTTGATTGTCCTAATGATTGCCTAGCAAAGTTTATTTCTATTTTTAGCTTGGTTAAGGTAAAACAAAGGAAAACATAATAGATAAAAGCATTTATTCATCATTTTCGTCGTCATCTTCAAAACTTGCATTTAAAATATCACTTTCTTGTAATAAATTTAACACATCAGCCGAAAGTGGCAGTTTTTTTTTATTCTTCCTCTTCCTCATGCCCGCCAGGACAGGATCGGAGGTTAAGAGGAGCCTATTTAAGACATCTTGGTTGCAAGCTACTCGGGAAAACTTTCGAGCGTAGTTGAGCCGGAACATTCTAATATGTTTGTTGCGGGCTTCTGCCGCTTCTTCGGATAATTGTCCAATGGGAAGAATCGCTTCCGCAATCACTTCAGCCCCATGACGCAATACTTTATGTAATGTCGGAGACATTGGGTAAAAGTTATATAAAGTAACGTATAACTTAGCCGTTTCTTGGCAATATCTTTCAAACGCCTCCACTTTTATTTTGAGACTACAGCACAAAGTGTCCAAAATGACTTTCAATCGATAAATCAAATTTGGTTCTATCCCAGTAATTTCCGCCGATATTTCGAAGTTCTCAAAGAAGCGTCTACTGGTGTTTCCGTCATTGGTACTTCCGAAATTTGCTTTAGGTATATCTACCAACAGGCCAAGTTGCTCCCGGAACTTCGCTTGGATTTCTTTTTTTTTATTCTCCACTACTTGCTTTTCCTCGGCAGTAAGACGAACATTCCATTTTCTCACGGGCAATCTATAGGCCACATGTAAAATGCTCTCAAAAAATCTTATACGAGCATGCAACAGAGATAAGCCGAATTTCATGTGTTCTTTATTGCATGGCATCACCTTATCCAAATCATTAAACTGTGATGATGTGGCGCCACATAAATAGCATTTCATGGTAGATGTAGTATGTGTAGCAGCATTGCATACTTTTCCATCGAGCATAGTGAAAAGCATTTCATGCTTGATGGAAAACCCATTGATTTCGGTTTTAGTGAGCGCTGCTATTTGAGCTTGAATGTAATCAACTTCTTTGTTTGTTACGTCTGTGGTTTCTTTTATAAATTGCATCCTTATTGGCCGACAATACCGCGGTGAAGAAGGAGTGGGGTTTTGCCACAGAATTTTTTTTTCCGGTCCGTAAACCAATTGAAGCGGTACCATGGAACTTTGGAATATGTTTGCGTCAGAATCGGCTTCATTTACAAATTTCATTTTGTACTGCATCTGTTGAGATCCATCGCAGCCCCATTTGCTTATTAATACTAAAGATGGTTTTTCTAATTCAGTCACTTGTTCCACTGCTTCACCGAGATGTAAAATCAGTCGTTGTGCTGTGTGATCCATGAGATGTTGAACCCTTACTTCAGCGCATGTTTCCGTTATTAGGTGGGTTTCAGGATAGCACTCTTTCTTTAAGCTTTGTAATATTGAATAGCACGGATAAAAGCTTGGATTTGTATCTCGCACTACCTCATATTGGTCTCGTGTTAGTCCCGCTTCAGTGAACATGAACAAGGCACGTAAATGTTTTAATTTGATTGTTTTGCCCTGTTCTTCTTCAGCAGTACTTTTTTTCATCGCTGCCACTGCTGCTGTATCTGCTCTTCTGGGACTTTTTGTCAAATCTTTCACAATTTTTGACGCGTCTACTTTGCCGGTCTCCCGCAATTTCATTTGTGTTGCATACGTTAATTCATCTGTGTCGGACAATCTGAGTTCTTCAGTTTTTCGTCTTTTGCTTCTTTCACTTAAGTCTAAAAACGACTTTTGAGGTCGTCCGGGACTTACTCCTGTAACAAAAAGAAAATAAATGTAGGTAGGTACTCAAACACATAATTTACATTCTACCTACACCTACCTCTAAAAAGTATTAAGTACACCATATAATTATATTGCGTGTCAACAAAATGGTTCAAAGCATAACACACAATAGAAATAATGGAATTTGGTTAGGTATCTCTTACCTGCTTTCGGAAGCGATAAACATCCTTTAAGCCACTCGTTATTGTGTTCTAAGAATCTGGCCTTTGTGTTGCGAGCAGCTGACCACCTTTGTTTTAACTGATGCTTGATAATCGACAGTTTTTGCTTTACTTCAACAATAATCGGGTCATTTTCGGCGTATTGATTGAGCATTTCCCGCTCCATAAATTGTAATTTTTCATTAAAAGTTGAGGCATTTGAGCGTTCCATTATTAGGAACAAATCATTTCGAGTCATAACCCTCATTCCAGAAGAGCCTATAACAAAAATTCACAAAATATAAAAAAAACATCATTTACTGAGTATCGAATGTGCCTACGAAAAAAAATCACCAAAAAAAGCGGTGTACATTGGGGTGGCTGTTTTGTGCTTAATTACACCCTCTAAAGTCTACTTTATAACGAACAATTTAAATTTAAGCGAAATAATGGTGAGAAATATAAGTAAACTCTCTTTGTTCTTTCAAAATGTGGGATTTTATAGAAGTTTTTCTGGTGTTTACATCTCAAGGGTAAAGATGAAGAGAGACTACAGATTTTTTGTTAAAATTAAGTGTCAAATAAAGGACATACCTGGTTGAGCACGGTCCATATTGAAATCCAACTCACAAACGTTCCTTCACAAGACAGAAAAATTTTCAAAACAATTAAATTTAGGCGCATCGAATAATCACACTTACACTGTAGGCGAACGGTAACATCCGACTGAGGCTCGGAGCGCGTTGGGTGGCGCTAGCGCTGTATGTTTTTTGTTATTAGTTGGAGCGGTTATTCTAGTTTATAGAAACAATGGCTTAAGGGAGGTAGGACTAAAATAAAAAAAAGTGATTTTGGCCAACTTTTAGGGTCAAATACCTGTATGTGCGGCGCCATAGGTTAGTACTGGCCGAACCATGACAGTGTACATCCACAGGCAAAGCTTGGGTTTTAGTCCCCAATCCTTGCCGACGGCGCGTCGGCACTGCCATAGCACATTTGTGGCTTTCGTCGTGATATGTTCTAGTTGTTTACCCCATAGGAGTTTGCTGTCTAGCCATATTCCGAGATATTTGACCTCCTTGCTGAGGGCTAGTTTTGTTCCAAACAGAGATGGTAGGTTCAGATTCGGCAGCTTCAGCTTACGAGTGAAGAGTACAAGTTCTGTTTTACTGGGTGCTATTTGTGTGATTGACGGTACGAATTATAAATAAATGGTAGGTTGGTAACACGTTGGTAACTTTCTGAACACGACAGAGAAATACAAAGCAAATAAAGTTGGCGCAAGCACGCAACCTTGCTTCACTCCACAGGTGACGGAGAACTTCCGGCACGGCTTTCTTTCGTTGCCGGCGGCAGTTTGCTTGCGGCTTCGATACGGAGTGGTTGTGTTGTCGTATTCATATATAACATCATTTCATATAAATAACGAAATGATAGAATTTAACTGGGATGATAGTGCAGTACTTTTATTTTTTACTTTTATTTTATAAGTCACAACACTACTGCGAAAATTGCAACCGCATCTGCTGGCCGCCGGTAAAGCCGGCGGCAGGGCGGGCTGAAAGCCGGCGGCATGTGTGGATGCGCCATTAGCGATGAGTGCGACGCATATTTTTATCGAAATTTCATAATCTTTGCGCTATTTTGGTAACACAATACGTGCGGGTGAAAGCGCGGGGCGCAGCTAGTCATATCATAATTTCATAATAATAGGTAGGTAGGTACACTAGGTACCTACCTACTCGTATTTTATATAATCCTATTTTAGAAGCAGATCCTAATTTGACGAATTATGATGAACCTACCTAGGTAGGTACAGTTCAGCCAAATTCGGCTAGTTTACAAAAATGTCCCACCGAATTTGGCTGGACTAGAGGTAGGTTAGGTACCTACCTACATGGGTAATACCTATTTCCTGATAGATTGATAGGTTTCTTGAGATAGGTATAAGTGCGTAGGCCTTGTCAAATACCTAACTTGAAGAAAAAAAAGCAAACTATAGGTAGGTATTCACTTTTATATTTTTTAAAAATAGGTAGGTAGGTAGATGTAGGTACCAAACATGCACAGTGCACTTTTCTAAATGTAAGCACCTACCTACCTATGAAACGCAAAAGGTAAGCAGTATAAACATACTACACACATGACATGCCCAAAGAAATAGTTACCATGGTGAGTGAGTAGGTACCTAACGTACCGCTTTCGAATTGTTATCAATGGCAGAGGTTTATGGTACCTACCTACTTTACACCTTTCGTAGGAAAAATAGTACAACCGTAGCGTTGCTTAAGGGCGTCCGCTGCCTTACGCGGGTTCCCGTCGCGGGCACCCGCGTGGCGTGCTGTTTCATGTAATCTCATAGATCAGCGCTGCGTGCAGCGGGTCGCCCGTCACACGCGACGCGGGTGGCGGGACCCGCCCCGCGGGCGACGGGTGTCCGCGACGGAGCACGCGTGCGGAGATGTTTCTAGGAAATTAGTGAGCGCCAGTGCTGCCATAAGTACGGTAATTACCGTTTCATACGGTAATTAGGCCTCCAAATTGCACAACATACGGTATACGGTCAAGTGGTTACTACCGTACGCTATAATACGGTAATTTCATCACATCAAATTCTCCACACAACAATCTAGACGTGACATATGGGCTGATTGGCTGTCGCTCTTGTCTACGTCGTCTTTTGGCTAGGTAGTATATCAACAAATAATCCATGATATCGACTGTACACCCGCGCGATCAAAATTGTACTGGCGGCGCTGCGTGAGGCGGGAGTCCGACGCGGGCGTCCGCGACGGGTTAAATTTGCCCGCGACGGAGCACGGCGCGGGTCCCCGCAACGGACACCCGCGACGGGAACCCGCGTAAGGCAGCGGACGCCCTGAGTGTGTGCGTGTATACGTAGTACCTCGTCCCTGCCCCACACGCGCTTGCACCAGTTAAACAGAGATAGCTATACACGGATCGATTTTTGGACTCGTCTCAAATTGAAATTGCGAGCTGTGGTCACCGGACTCTTAAACCGTGATGCTACCTAAAATATTAAAGGTAGTGTTTAGAGGTACCGAATGTGGCGGAGGCGGAGTTACGCTGGAAACAATAATAATCATACATGCCTTTTATAAGAGTACCTACCTACCTACAGTTAAATGGGAGCCTACAATAAAAAGAAGCGGATGTTTTCCGTAATGACCTGCCTACAGAACGGGCAGGTTTGACCTACACGCTCACGACAATCCGAACACATACCTAACGTGTCCGCATGGTCGGAGAACCAAAGTTGGTGGATTCTCGAGGCAGACTTGGCATTGAATCGGTTGTGGCCGAGGTCTTCCAGCCTCAACCACAGCCGGTTCCTGTACCGGGAGCGGCTGTGGTTGTGGCTGAGGTCTTTCAGCTACAACTGGGAGCGGCGCAGCTGGGATAGCCTGATGTTCCTGAGGTATCTCAAGAACAACTTCCGGCTCTTCCAGAGCGCGACCATCCGCGCCAAGAACTATTTCCTCGGCAGCGTCCGGTACATCCTATTCCTATTCCATCATCTACTTGCAACAGTCGACTAGTTGCGACTAAGTACCTACTCTCTGAGGGTGATCAACCATCATGCTGAAGATCCTTATCAGCTCTTCGCCAAACTTTTATGAGACCAACTTATAGTTTACTACCTTTCAAATAAAAAAAGAATAATCGAAATCGGATCTCATTTGGTGGAGATATCCAGTACCTATATCTCCACCAAATGAGATCCGATTTCGATTTGAGAAAATGGTTATATAGGTAGGTATATATGTTCGGTACTTACCTAGTTAAGTATATATAAGATTTAATTGTTTTATAAATCTAATTTCTTGTGATTATAACTTACCTAGGTACCTACCTAATTATAATTATTTTCCCATTATTGTACGTCCGCAACTGACAAACTGTAATAACTTGTAGATACCTACTGATACCTACCAACTAGGTACCTTACCTACCTGTAGTGTTCGCTTGGTATCTATATTAGTAGATACAATACTCTGTCTCATCTGCACAAGCGGTTGTTAGCCTCCTGTCAGTGTCAAGCTCGCTCCTCGCCTGTCAATGTCCAGTCAATGTCAGAGAGATACTGGTTGGCGGGAAGAGTATGTACCTACGGCATCTGAGGGTCACGGAGTGTGGATTATGGTAGGGAGAAGACAGTGGAAGACCTGGACAGGAGACCGGCTTGGTGTATTGTGTGAGCCAGGGTTCTTAGAAAAATACAGGATTTTACAGTGGCGACGAGGATAAAGGTCAGTTCGTTCCATATTTTTACAAAAGAAATGAAAGGAACCTACATAGGGCTTCTCGCTTTGTTTGTAAACTATGGTTTTGTTAGAGGTTGTGAAACTTATAACGGCATGCGTGTAAATGTCGTGAGCGTAGACTTGAAAATATAAACTTCGGTTCCGAGTATGATGTCGTATATTTTTATTAGAATGAATAGATCAATTATGGTGTCAATTATAATAAAGATTACTTAAGATTTCTAATAAGATGGACAACACAAAATACATGTCAGACAGGGGACGAGGCGAATAAAAAAGAGAGCGAACCCCAGGATGCACAGATAACCTCTTTGTTCAATGTAATGCATAGACTATATTTCTAACACTCCTCCTTATGCATTACATGAGATAACAAAGTAACTATTAATTTTACATTGGCTCTACATGCTTTAAACCAAGACTCTATTCAGTGAAAAACAACTCTACATTCTTATTTAGTATGACTCTATCTATACTTTTGAATAAGGGACTCTACCTAAGAATAAATCCTACTCTACCACAAGGATAAAAAGGTAACATAATTTAAACAATGTACCTTAACTCTAGATTACTGACAAAGTTTCCATGCTTTTGACCACACAGTGGTTTGGTTAACACATCAGCAATCATCTGATCAGTAGGCAGGTATTTAACATTAATTTGTTTTTCCTGTATTAAGTCTTTTACATAATGGTACCGCAAATCTATGTGCTTAGTTCTTTTATGGGAGTATTCTTTAACAAGTAAAAGCTTTTGAGCACTTTGGTTATCGTTAAATACAGTTACATCAAAATTTTTGTCAACAATTTCTGTCAAGAAATTCCTAACAAAAGAGATGTCCTTGCATACATCACAAATAGCAAGATATTCTGCCTCTGTGCTAGATAAAGCTGTACAACGTTGCTTTCTAGCCTCCCAATTGATGACATTTTCACCAATTTTTACAACAAATCCAGTATATGATTTGCGGTCTGATAAATCATTGGCCCAATCTGCATCAGCATAAGCAACAATATTATAGTCATTGCTTTTAAAAAAATGAAGACCATAATTAATGGTTCCTGCAAGATAGCGTAATACTCGCTTAGCAGTGCGCCAATGACTCATATCAAAACATGTACTGTATTGACTTAATTGACTACATGCATATGAGATATCTGGACGTGTACAGACAGATAGGTACATAAGTGACCCTAACAATTGCCTATACTGATAAACATTATCATCTAAACAATCTTTGTCTGACTTATCCAGCTTACAGTTCACTGGTAGTGGGGTGGATACAGTTTTGCATTCAGTCATATTGTACTTAGCCAATAATCGCCTTATGTAATTAGATTGATCAAGAATAGTTACACCTTTTTTAATTGAAACATTCATGCCTAAACAATTTTTCAATGTTCCTAAGTGACGAATTTCAAAATGTTTTTTAAATAGCAAAAGAATATCATCTATACACCCATTATGAAAAACATATATATCATCAACATATAAGGCTAATATTATAAACACATCCTTGGTCTTTTTACAATATACACAAGGTTCACATTTACTCTGTATAAACCCATCCTTAGACAAAACCTGATGAATTTTATTATTCCACATTCGACTAGCTTGTTTCAAGCCATAAATGCTCTTTTTCAGTAAACAAACTTTATTATTATTAGCATCAGATTTAAAACCAGCTGGCTCCTCCATATAGATAACTTCATCTAACTCACCATTTAAAAAGGCTGTGGTGACATCTATGTGATCCATACTCAGATCCAATTGATTTGAAATGCTGAATAATATTCTAAGAGTTGAATGTCTAACGACAGGCGAAAAAGTATCAGCATAATCAATGCCCTGCTTTTGACTATAACCACAGGCAACAAGTCTAGCTTTATATTTTATGAATTCACCCGTAGCATCAAACTTTTTCTTAAAGACCCATTTATTTTTGACTACATTTATACCCTTAGGGCGATCAACCAACTCCCATACATTATTTTTGATCATGGAGTTATACTCACCCTTCATAGCTTCGTACCATTCATCCTTCTCAGGTGAATTTATAGCATCACAAAGCTTTTGTGGTTCGTCTAATGAACTTTCAGCTGCTAATAATGATGACAAATCATAGTCCTTTAATTTCATGGGTACAATACCTCGAGTACTACGAACAGGACGAGAGATAGACGCGTCGGACCTTTCCAACGTAATCAGCTCTCCTCCTCGAGATGAAGAGGCCGGCAGAGAAGACACAGCCCAACAAGGGTCACATCATCACCGTCAACATCCTCAGAGACATCTTCAGTAGTACGGTACAGATCAGACAGTGGTGAACCCGTTGGTGGTGTATTACCCACATCTGAAACTGAGAAATTCCCATTTGAAATATCTGTGGACTTAACAGTATCACAAACAGTATCATTAAAGTTAATATCACAGTGTACATTGTCATCATTAGCAATCAACATTTCATTATTGTTATTATTAAAATTTTCAATAGAACCATTCTGAATATTATCATTATTAATAAAATTTATTTGGTCATGAAAAATAAAATGCTCTTCGCCCCTTTCACCCTTTGTCTCATTTCCTATAAACTTGTCCTCAAGAAAGGTAACAGTCCTAGAATAAACAGCCTTTCGAGGATCAAGTGGATCGATAAATCGGTACCCCTTGCATGTTTCACTATACCCTACAAAAATAAGCTTTTGAGCCTTGGCATCAAACTTGCGTCTTCGTTGTGAAGGTATGAAAGAATAAGCCACACAGCCAAAAACGCGCAGATGACTGAGGTCAATATTTGACCCAGTCCACTCACACTCAGGTATTCTATCTGATAATGCAGAAGTAGGGGACCTATTTTTTAAGTAAATAGCCGTCATCACAGCTTCACCCCAAAAGCGATTACTCAGACACGATTCCTGCAACATGGCTCTAGCTTTTTCAATAACTGTACGATTGACGCGCTCTGATACGCCATTTTGTTGAGGGCAATAAGGTACAGATACCTCGTGAATAATGCCTTCCTTTTTCAAGAAGTGGGTTAAATTGTTATTACAATATTCAGTACCATTATCAGTACGTAAGATTTTAATTTGGAAACCAGTCTGTTTTTCTACCACGTTTTTAAAGGTAACAAAATGGGAACTAACCTCCGATTTATTCTTCATAAGGAAGCCAAACGTCTTCCTTGTTTTGTCATCGGTAAAAGTTAGCAAGTAGCGCGCTCCGCCCCAGCTGCTCACTTGCATCGGGCCACAGACATCAGAGTGGACCAGCTCCAGTGGATTTGCAGCACGCCTCGTAGATGTCCGGGGAAACGATGACTCATGCATCTTCCCCGTCAGACATGAGACACAGCTGCTTGGCACGTCGTCCTCCTGAAAAACGACACCAACACACTGCTGCCCTCCACCAAGTACAGACATACCTTTCTGACTAAGATGCCCGAGTCGCTTGTGCCATACACTCATAGGTATGCACCCAGCAGCATTGGCACTCTCTGTTCCCTGCATATATGGAAGGGAAGGAGAATTACCTACTCCGGAGGCGGGCCGACCTTGCACTTTAAATTTAAATAGCCCATTACTTTTCCTAGCGGACAAAACCTGGTTGCCTGTGATTTTACAATCACTATAAATCTTACAAACATTTTTATCAAAGGTAACAACATAACCTTTAGCAGTCATTGCACTTACTGACATTAAATTATTAGAGAGAGAGGGAACAAACAATACATTTTCTAAATTGATATTAGACATAAGAGGAACCTTACCAATACTTTCACTCATTAAATGCTGTCCATTAGCAACAGAAATAGTGCACTTATTCTGTTTAGCGTTCTGAACCAGCCTAGAGTCTACACACATATGAGCCGTAGCACCGCTGTCCACAATAAACTCATCAGAACTACAGGCTGAGTAGGCTGAAGCAAACAATGAACGTTCTTCTTGTTTCTCTCCTTTCTCTTCCCGTTTTTCTTCTCGTTTCTTCTTGAAGCATCGCTTGGCAATGTGACCACTCTTCTTACAATATGAGCAGATAGTCTTGTTTGGTTTCCTCGGGTTGGCTAGGTAAGCCGAACTGTCTGTGTTATTACTATTACGACGATGATCCTCTTGTAGTAGTCGAGTGCGTACCACTTCACTGGTTAAATTGTTTGTCAAACTCGCAGTTTCAAGACTCGAGACGAGCACATCGAATAGTTCTGGCAGGCCAGAAAGTAATATCTCCGCTATTTCACCATCTTCAATGACTTTTCCAATGTCAGATAGTTGTGTGACAAGGCTCATGACACCTTCGATGTAGTCTGACATATTTGCGTATTGATTGTACTCAGTCCTGTGAAGCTGCCTTAGAAGCAATACTTTCCTGTAAAGGCCTTTATCCTCGAACGTATCAGACAAACTTTTCCAAGCATCTTTTGAAGTTTTAGCGTCACGGACAAACTGATAGAGGTTTGGTTGTATGGATAGACAAATGCGCGCCAGCGCACGACCGTCGCGCGCAGCATCAGTTTCTGTGCCTTCAACACATTTCCACACACCATCCAGCGTAAGTAACATACGTATAGAAAACTTCCAGTTCAAGTAGTTTGTTATCCCTTGCAATTTCTCAATATTATTGTAGGTTATGTTGTTGGAACTTGTGCTGCCATCCAATACATCACTCCGACGATTCTCATTAGCAAGCGACATTTTGGAGCTCAGAATAAATGACCCTTCTTGGGATTATATTCCACTCGCACTCTGGGACCAGAACCTGTTAGAGGTTGTGAAACTTATAACGGCATGCGTGTAAATGTCGTGAGCGTAGACTTGAAAATATAAACTTCGGTTCCGAGTATGATGTCGTATATTTTTATTAGAATGAATACATCAATTATGGTGTCAATTATAATAAAGATTACTTAAGATTTCTAATAAGATGGACAACACAAAATACATGTCAGACAGGGGACGAGGCGAATAAAAAAGAGAGCGAACCCCAGGATGCACAGATAACCTCTTTGTTCAATGTAATGCATAGACTATATTTCTAACAGGTTTTGACCGTGGCTGGCGTGAACCGTACTCAATTCGACGACCTGTGACAAGGAGCAATAACACTGGTATATACCTAAGAGTATCACGTGTATAGGTACACAGTTAATAAGAGTTTTGCCCTTGTAATAGAGTTTCGTTTTTATACTCTGGTTCTGTTATGGTTGACTTCAGAGGTCAATGACCTTAACAAAAGATACCCCTCTATAAACCCCCTACAGGATGCAATCATAAAATTGGAGGCTTATATACATACATTTTTCTTCAAAAAATTTCAAGTTTTTTTTATCGGAATTTCGGCAGTCTTTTTCCTAGTACTGCACACCCTTTGCTGTACTCTGACCGATGGATCCCTAACATAAATATAGCCAAATATTAGTTGTGTTATTGTACTAAATTAGTTGCACTGTCAAGTGTTTATGAAGGTTTGATTACCCAACTTAGGTACACTATTTTGCTGTGATCGTGTGATTCAGTCTTAGATTCAGTCATTGTGAGATTGTGTGGTACTGATAATATTAGGCATTTTGAGATTTAGTTGTAATTAACGGAGGGGCAGCTGCAGGTATAGTGTTGTGGTGACTGCCTAGGTACCTATCTACTCATGAGGTCCCATTTAAATGGACAACTGGATGTATAAGGATTTTTAGTTTTGCATTATACCTACCTACCTGATATAATTTCAGTTTCAGTACCTACTAAGTATTAGATGAGTACTTAGCTAAGTCTAGCACGCATGAGAATGGTTAGTTACCTAATCTGTAACAAATAAAACTTACCAAATAATCTACTAGATAGGTATACATGTATAACAAAAAAAATTTAATAATTTAACTGTATTAATGATACTAATCATCTTCTATGTACATTCTACTGCTATAGTCAAATCAAAAAAAAAAATAGAAAGAAAAAAGAGATAGTAACCAGCTAAGAAGTTAGTTAGCAACAAGCCAAAGTTTTATTATGCATAGCAATGTATTGTTATTGTGTTTAATCTTTGTCAATAAATGATTCTGATTCTTTTAGGTATGTACATACCTAATAATTAAAAAAAAAAATAGTTAATCAGTGCATTGAGATATGTACTAACAGCAAATAGATGAATCGGAGACAATTTTGTTTGTATGTTACACTAAATGTAAACCCGGTACCTACAATTAAATCCAATAGTAAAAAGTTAGCAAAGAATATTTGAACTTTTAAATGGATAATAACATCTTTAAATTATATGTTTACATAGATCAATAAATAATTGGTTGATAATAATTACTTGGTCTTGGTCATATTACTGGGTGAGCAGTTAACAGTCATGGATCACTCACCCACTGCAATGAATGGGTTCTAGGTTCAAGTAGCATTCAACGGGTTGAATAATAATACCTTTACCTTTTACCTACCTTTTGGCTGCTGTACCTGTTTAATAACCTCACAGCACCTCAATCGTTCAGAAGAAGAATATGATTTTAAAAAATCCGAATATGTCCCAACGCCCAATGGATACAGGAATTATGTAATAATTATATTTTATAGAACGATTGTACATTGCCATACGAATAAATAAATAATAATAATAATTGGTTGGTCAAGGGTTTACTATTAAATTGGTTGCGGAAGGCTGACCATTAAAATGGTTGCTGAAAGCTGACCATTAAATTGGTTGTGGAAGGCTGACCATTAAATTGGTTGCGGAAGGCTGACCATTAGATTGGTTGCAGATGGCTGACCATTAGATTGGTTGTGGAAGGCTGACCATTAGATTGGTTGCGGAAGGCTGACCATTAGATTGGTTGCGGAAGGCTTAAATTGGGTGTACACTTGTGATCAAGGTTGCCATTAAATTGGTTGGTTATTATTATTTATTTATTTAAAGGGCTTTGTCGCTGGGCGAGTTGGTTATGTAGGAACTTTAGAATGATGGATCAAATACCTTCACTGGATAAATTTGATGTAGCTGGAGAGTGAGATGGGTAAAAATGGAAAAGATCCTTACTATGAAAAAGAAGTTTACTATAAAGTTGCTGCCATAAAATCGACAAAACAAAAAAAACAGCAAGAGTACCCTTACCCTTAAGAGGAACAGGAGTACAATACCTACAATAAAATATATTAAAAAAGAGATTATTTCCATCAAATAGGTCAAGGAGAATGGAAACTTTGAAAATTTTATGACTAAACTATGATATTATACCAAGCTTTGAAATGCAAGTTTGACAAACTAGATGAACATTGAATCAAATACTTAATAGAAACATATACTTCAACTTGACTACTGAAAAAGATTTTAACCATGGGTAATGAACTAATGAAGCAACACTAAGTAAGTAATACTAAGTTTTAGATAAGAAACTATGAAAATAATAGAACATGAGGTAAATTCTATGACAGCAAGGAAAAATATTGATGATAGATGACTGATGTGGAAGATGCGGCTGCCTAGGGCATAGCTCCACAGCCACGAGCTGCCCTTCAACAGTAGAAAATGTAGGGGATGTGGTAAAATTGGACACTGTCTGCTGTAAAAAGCATGAGCAACAACTCAAACGGAAGATGGAAGTCAGGCAAGATAATAAATATAAGAGCTACAAAAGACAGGTAGAAGATGAGGAATTCCACTATGTTTTGAATGTCATTTCAGGTACAAGTTTTGAGTGTAACATAGAGAGTCCCGGAGTCAAATTCAAAATGTTAATAGCCTGATGCAAGTAAAATTTAAAATCTATTCAAGCATGGGAATAAGGAAAATACAAAAGAGCGATAGATACCAAGCAGAGTTTATTGCCCGTTCTTCTCGGTGTTGGTCGCGCGGAACTGGCACTAGAGTCTCCTGGTTTTAAGACGTTTCAAGATGGTTTTTGTGTTTTTATTGAATAAACATATTTTGACTGTGACTTTGAACCAAGCAGTGTTCTAAAACCTTCAGGTTCTTGAGGCAATCAAGAAAACTTTTATGGCACAACTAGTTGCGCCCGTGGTTTCACCCGCGTGGTTTTGGGTCCCGGTGTTCCCACGAGATGAAGGGTGGCCTGTGTGCTGTTGTCTGCCTGTGTGCCGGATTTCATCGAAATCTGGTCTGCTGTGATTTAGTAACAGACAACCAACCATCCATCCGAACTTTCACACTCATGATATCAGAGGGATAATGATTTTATTTTATTTTATTTTATTATTCTTAGGAAAACTTACAGCTATGCACATTGATAATATCTTAATTTGCTATATGTGCGAAGCACATATTACATTGAAGGCCAATTACAAGTTTCCACATCTATGTAGAAAAAGTAAACTTATAAGTAAAACAATCGTAGACAACATAAAAGAAAACATGTGAACTAACAAAATTTAGACACTAAACTAAAATAAACAATTAACTTTAAAATAAATAATCAACTATCGAAGAATCTGCCACTGAGAAGGCGTTTTAGATTGCCTACAGATGAGTAGAAGAGGTCTAAATCTACGTTTGCCTTGGCCAAAGTGTTAAACGAGGAGCATGCTCTAATAATAAATGAGTTCTGCCTATAATTAGTTTTTGCTTGCGGAACGTGAAGAATTTTAGAATTTCTCAACCCAGCCACAGTGCGCAGTCCCACGAGCTCCAACAGCTCCGGACAGTCCACCGAACCATTTACTATGCCCATGAGGTATGACAGATCTGAGATACGTCTACGTTCGTAAAGAGGAAGAAAATGAAATTTGCGACACCTTGTGTTATAGTCTGGGAGGTAGATTTTGGCACGAAACTGCAAGTAACGCAAAAACCTCTTTTGGATACTCTCCAGCCTAGTAACATAAGTATCGTAGCAAGGGTTCCAAACCTGGGAAGCGTATTCGAGATGACTACGAACGTACGCACAGTAAAGAATTTTGAAAGTTTTTACGTTAGTGAATTCGGAAGACATCCGAAGAACGAAACCAAGTGCACGAGATGCCTTAGATATGATACAATCAATATGGTCGTCGAAGAGGAGTTTGCTGTCAAAAGAGACTCCTAGATCTTTGATGGTGTTCAGTCGTGTTATTAATGTATTATGTAAACTATAATTAAATTTTAATGGAGTCTGTTTGCGCGTGTAAGAGCATACGTAGCATTTAGAAACATTAAGGTCCAGCTTATTCTGGGCACAATAGGTTTGGAACCTGATTAGGTCATCCTGCAGAAGCTGTGCATCACTAGTAGACTTTATTTGGAATAGAATCTTCATGTCGTCAGCATACAGAAGTATTTTTGCGTGATGAAAGCAAGAAATTATGTCATTGACAAACAATGTAAAAAGCAGAGGACCTAATAAAGAACCCTGGGGAACTCCTGAGGGAATAAACATGGGTGACGAGGAGTATCCATTCAACACGACGGTCTGACATCTGTTATTGACATAAGAAATAAACCATCTGAAGAGATTACCTCGAATGCCTGCCCGTTGTAACTTCTTTAGTAAGATTTGGTGATCGATGCGATCGAAGCACTTACTATAGTCGGTGTAGATAATATCGACTTGCGATGGTTCAGACATTATACTAGTTAGGTACTCGGAACAAAGCAGAAGATTTGATGTGGTGGACCGACCTCTAAGAAAGCCATGCTGCTGCGGTATGAGGTTCTGTTTTACCGCGGGAAATAATTGTGAGTAAACTATTCTTTCCAGGACTTTTGCAAATAGACATAGTTTTGAGATAGGTCTGTAGTTTTCCACGGCGTTCTTAGGTCCTTTTTTATGAACAGGAGTAACATAAGCCGACTTCCAGATCACAGGCACCACGCCTTCCATCAAAGAGCGGCGAAATAGTATGGAAAGTGGCGACACTAAACTTTTAGCACACCTAACTATAAAAAGAGCGGGAACATTGTCCGGCCCTGCCGACTTGTTTAGGTTAAGAGATTTAAACAGACGAAAAACCTCCTCCTCGACCACTTCAATCATGCAAATATCACCACACGTAGGGGGGGAGATATCTACGTTTTGCACCTGGGTTTGTGAGAATTCAAGAAAGGTTGAGTGGAAATATTCAGCAAACATGTTACTTATAACATCACCTTGATCCGATGAGGTTGTACCGAATTGCATTACAGATGGGTAAGCGTTCGATTGATTCTTGCTCTTCACATAGGACCAGAATGCTCGAGGGTTTTTTTTTATGAGTGTTTCAGTTTCATTTATGTAGGTTTTATACATATCCGATTCCATAGCGCGGGCTCTGTCTCGCAGGATGATAAATGAGTCACGATCAGATGTATTGCCGTATGTTTTAAATTTTCTGTGATATTTATATTTTTCTTTAAGCAATTTTATGAGAGGCTGTTTGTACCATAAAGGATATCTACGCGAGGGTGTGACAATTTTTGAAGTAATGAAACTATCACGCAATTTATAAATGATGCTGTACATAAAGGTTACAGCTTCGTCAATGGTCTTGTCACTAAATTCAGAAACCCAATTAATACTATCAAGTTCAGCGCAAATTGAATCATAATCACCATTCTGATAATAATACTTAGTATAAGGAAGTGGCTTAATTGCATGGAGCTGCACAAAGTCAGCAGAAACGACTATAGAAGGGTGGTGAGCATCTAAGGGTACTAAGGGAGAATCACATGCGCGGACCGACACATCGCTATTGGAGAATACTAGATCAAGCAAACGGCGATGACTAATATTTAAAATCGAGTTGTATTGCAGAAGATTACACGTACTAATGGTATCAATAAAATTAATTTGATGCGGCCCTTGCAAATTACTCGGTGACAAAGAGATTTTATCACCACCTAGTGTCCAGGAGACGAGGGGCATATTGAAATCGCCAAGTACAATAAATTTATCCAACGGATTATCTAAAATGACACTAGTCAATTTATCAGCGAAATTAGACAGCTGCAACTCCATTGAATGACCTAGATTCTCAGCACAAATATACACCACGCATATATGCATTTTGTACGTGGATTTTGGGTTATTATTTCGTATAGTTAAAGTTACCCACAGATCCTCAGCGGTTGAAGACCACTCACTACGACATTCTGCCGCGATTTCACGGCGAACAGCAATCATAACCCCACCCCCTTTATCCTGCTTTGTCAACTTATAATCACGATCACGTCTCCATATTAGGTACCGATCGTCAAACAACTCACTATTATTGATACCGTCCAGGAGCCACGACTCCGTAATGCAAATAACGTCATAGAAATTTAAACAAACATTTTGATAAAAAAGAGCTGTCTTCGTGCGTAAACCACGTACGTTTTGGTAATATACATTAATTGGAGCCATTATTAACACAGACAATTATTATTCTCGGCATAGTCACAGAAAAGCGCACTACACAGAAAAGCGCACTACAATAATTAATCAGCATAAAAACATCGGGATTTTGTGGCAGGACAGACACAATAAAATGTCTAGCAATAAAAAATAGCTTTGCAAGAAATAGTATAGCAAGTGAGCAAGCAAGGCTTAGGCAATTAATAAGACAATAGCAAATGGTCAGCAGACATACCTTTGCGGGTAGCGATAAGCGGACGTTTTTTGTATGCATTGTAGCGAATGAACACAATGGATAAGTTAAGAAGGCAGCGATCGTCAACGATTGGAGACAAACATGTTTATTATTTAAAGTTTGAACAAAATTGACCAGAAGCAAACCGACCGGGCACACTACAACTTTTTGAGGTCGTCCTCGGTTTTGATGATGAGGCACGGTGAGTTTGGGTTTTTTCGAACGAATATTTTGCATCCTCTGACCCATGCAAATGCAAACCCCCGTTCCTTTGCCAGTGCTTTAGTTTTATTAAGCAGCATTTTATTATCGACTGTCAAATGCTCATTAACGAATACTCTGCTACTATTCGCCATCCCCAGATCCGCCGCAGTGATGGTAATTTTTTTCGCAGCCGCAATAAATTCGTCCTTTATGTATCTACTATGCACAGCAACAACGATTGTTTTACTGTCATTGCTATTGCGCATAGGTATCCGGGCGACATAATTGATCTGCTCCTTTAGGATCGGGTACTTGATGTGCGTACCAATCTTGGCAATGATATCAAAGAGATTTTCGGAGCTTGACACTGGTACACCTTTAATTTCCAGATTATTGAGACGCGATCTCTGCTCATTCTCCCGAATGTGGAGTTCCAGTTTAGCCACGCGCAACTGCAGATAATCAACTTCATGCTTAGTTTTCTGCAAGGTTTTAATGTCTTTCTCCATGTCCAAAATTTTATCAGATAAAGACTCGATTTTGCGGTCAACGAAGTCGATGGAGGATTTTATATCCGCAAGTTCCGGCTTGATGGTTTTCAATGAAGTGATTTCTGCTTTTATGTTTTGAAGAGCAGTGTCCAGTCCAGGCAGAAGTGCGACTTGAAGCGAAAGGCGTTTCAGCTCACAAAGTACGGCATCCATATCGGCTGGTACCGGCGACTTGGCGGCTGATGACGGGTTAACCGGGGGTGGTAAAGGGCTCGCCGACCTAGAATTCTTACAAGAAGAACACTTCCAGGTTGATTTCCGGTTTTCACCCAGCCGCCGAAAGCCAGTTTCAGTGACGCCGGC
Source organism: Plemyria rubiginata (assembly GCA_963576535.1). Taxonomy (NCBI): domain Eukaryota; kingdom Metazoa; phylum Arthropoda; class Insecta; order Lepidoptera; family Geometridae; genus Plemyria; species Plemyria rubiginata. The sequence continues at coordinate 567,703 of CAUYVL010000003.1, forward strand.
ACAGGCGAAGTCAAATTGACCCAAGCAAACTGAGCACTGCGCGCCATCTCTAAACTCTTCTGAACAGTTAGCGCACTTAAACATTGCTTTAATTTGCGAGAAACGATCCGAAATATAAAAGGTTTACAATCCCTGATGTTAGGGACGAGAGTGGAACCGGTCGGTATAGGCGTACGCACTGATCGCCGTCTACGATCGAACTGATAGCAAACCTATAGGTATAAGAATACCTACTACCTATGTCATGTTGTAATGGATGGATAGATCCAGAGATGTTAATATCTAGGTATCTTAGCTGTGCTTAGATTCAGCAAAATGTTAAGGAGTATTGAAACTTAAAATCAATGACAACCAGAAAAAAAAACAGAAGCCTTTTTCTAAACTGAAGAACGTCCCAGTAGAAATCCCGACAAACGACGAAGTCAAACCAGTCTTGCACCCTCACATAAAACTACCAACAAATCGAAGAAGAAATAAACAAGAAGAGCTGAAAGTGCTTTTAGAAATCTAACATTAATGCACTTCCTGCAGGAACCATCAGCGTGGGTTTAGCCATAGTGCCAGATGTTTAACAAACTACAAAGTAAAATGGGCGGTCTTGTCGCTAAATATCGATCTCAGCCAAACAACCATTGGAGGAAGTGGAATCATGAAATTTAGAAGGGGTGCTTGTGTGTGGGTTTAAAAAATATAATTTCTAAATGAAAAATAGATGTTTCGCTACTACTTAAGGTTCTAACAAAATATAAGGAATTAGAAACAAATATTTAAAAAATATCATATCCACATATGTAGCGCGTCAATATAGCAATACTCGGTAAGTACTTGCACTGAAGGAGTAAAACCATGGGCTGTGTTCATAGAGAGTATCTCTGAATTTGGATTATGTCTCCTTCACTCTCAGAGAATGTTTACTAATGTAGTATATGCAGATACGACCCAGCATTCGCACAATGTTTAGAGGTAGACAGAGAAAGCAAAACACTTCCATGTACTGTCTCACCTCTCGCCAGACTCATTCTTGTTCGTGCGCGCACGGCGTTCGCACAGGTGTATCATTGTTTTTACTTCGATCGAGCGATGGCGATTTTCCGAAAAAAAAAAGACGTGAAGAAACCAAAGAAGATAGATGGATGGGAGGAAAATTATTGAAAGAAGTTTCGTGCAACTATTGACCTCTTTTCTTTTATATTATCCATTGTATTCTTCGGATATCCTCGATGCATTCATCGAGCGGTGCATTATTTGCAAGTACCGGCCTTTTACTCTTATAGTTTTTTACATATCCGCTGTATTCTTCGGATATCTCGATGCATTCATCAGCGGTGCACTATTTGCAACTAACATGCAACTACCGACCTTTTTACTTTTATAGTTTTTTTTACATATCCGTTGTATTCTTCGGATAATCCTCGATGCATTCATCGAGCGGTGGCGTGCACTATAATACATATTTTGTACCTAGTGGGTACCTAGTGTTTCGTTGCATTCAACGATAACACATATTTTTATCTTTACTTATGCACCTACCCACATATACTATGCTATGTGCCTATCAGCTCCTTGAATTCTTGGGATGTATCAAATTTATAGTTATTTCGTTGTATTCTTCGAATAACCGAATTTTGTGAGAAACATGTACTGTACTATCAAAATTATATTTGGCTAGCAGCAGCACCCGTTCGGTTTAACCCTTCTACTGCAGCTGTACATTTTATCTTTTAAGGATATTAATTCTGTTTAACAGACCATTTTGTTGACTGTTCATTTCCTACGGATATCGAGGTAGGTATACCTATGATATTGTTGCTATTTCCAGCGCTGGATGGTATATTATATACTGGAGCTGATCTAAAGTACAGCTCTCGACGTTCTTGCGACATTAGAAGTTTATATTTACTGAATAGTGGCCATTATTGGCTTCAAGCCGGTAAAAGCTTAAGCCGGCAGCTTCAAAAGCTCACTTTGTGGAGTATGGTGATAATTTTCAAGCCGATTTGGCCTGTATATTCTACTAGAACTTTTTTTCTTCAAAAAGAAACGAATATTAAATTTAAGAAATAATCTGAATTCTAAAATATTATCACTTGCTATTAGTCTACTCTAAACTTGGAAATTGGCACTATGCTGGTCGATACCTGCAGATTTTTGTTAATAGATAAGCAAATACAAAACAAGGTCAGCTTGGCAAAGTATGTACTTTTAGCCCGAGGCAATGTCATTATACAGGGTTACAGGAAAAATCGTGCTAGATCCGTGAAGGGCGTGGAGTACCCATCATTTCTGACTTATTTCACTATGAAACACCCTACCCTAAACTTAGCCCTTTTCGAGATATTCGACTTTTAATTTTTTTATTGAAAATTGCCGATTTTTAGGCTACTAAATTTATTTTTGTTTATTTTGTGTATCTTATTATTATTATTATTGCATTTTTACATGTGTAATAAGATGCTTTAGGACGTCTATCATTAAAATAGTGCATAAGTTAATTGAATAGACCGTAGTAGACAAGTGAAAGTTAAGAAATAAAAAAAAATATTAGAAAGTTTATTTTTCTCTAAGGGATATCTAAAAAAAATATTATGGCAATGGTTCGGCAGATGTTTTTTAAAATATCTACGTTTCATCAGCTATCTAACGAGGTATAACAATCTAGGGTTTGTATTACATTTCGTGGAAAAAAAGTAGTTGGGACGCTCCAGGTAGCAGTTTTAACGGTCCCGCGCCTATTGTCCTTCAAGTTAAGACGCACCGTGCGAGCGAGACAAGTGATGATTTATGTAAGTGCGAATGAAAGAAAAAATGTGTAGAGACCGGTTAGGGCTGGGATACAACAGGGGGTACAACAGTTTTGGTTGTCAGTCTGCTTTTGTGCTTCGTACATAGTAGATGTGATATCGTTTTGCTCTTTTTCTCGACTTGGCTGTGATTCTGGACTATTTCTTCTGATTTGTGACTACTGTGCTTGCTAACCGGACTCTGATTTGTACCTGTGATACGGAAGTGTTGAAGATGACGTCCTACACACCTGAGGAATATGCTGATATGCTTATTTGTTACGGATACTGCGATTGTGTGTCTGCGCAAGCTCGCAACGAATACATAACTCGCTACCCCGGTCGTCGAGTGCCGGATGTGGCCGTTTTTGACAGAGTCTATCGAAGACTTCGAGAAACTGGCTCTGTTTTGAGACGAAATACAGACATGGGAAGACCACGAATTGATGACGAAGAACAGGACAATGAGATAGTGCAACGCTTTCGAGCGGATCCGACTACTTCCACTAATATTGTTGCCCGTGATCTGGGACTTTCGCAATGGAGAGTGTGGTTTACAGTGCATACTGCTGGCCTATACCCGTACCATTACACGCCGGTACACGTTATTGAAGAAGGAGACCCCGCGAGAAGATTGGACTTTTGCAGATTTATGCTAAATGCTGACGTAGAAGACCCAGATTTTCTAAGAAATATCTTGTGGACGGATGAGTCCAAATTTGATAAAGATGGCATAACTAACTATCACAACGCCCATTACTGGGCCCCAAAAGAGCTAAGGAATCCCAATAAGAAAAGAGTGAAGGGGTCCCAACGAAGATTCAGCGTGAATGTGTGGATGGGCATTATCTCCAATCATTTGATTGGACCTTACTTTCTCCCGGATAATCTAAATGGGGAAAGCTACGAAAATTTCCTGAGAGCAGACTTAAGTGATTTGCTGGATGATCTGCCACTCAACCTGATCAGGGACATGTGGTTCCAACACGATGGCTGCCCTGCCCATTTCAGGAGAAGTGTCAGAGACTGGCTGGACACAAATTATCCAAACAAATGGATAGGACGAGGTGGACCGTTGCCATGGCCAGCAAGAAGTCCGGACCTAACGCCCATGGATTTTCACGTGTGGGGGTGCATGAAAAGTCTTGTGTACAGCGAGCCGAATCCAGTTTCGTCTGTGGAAGACTTACGAGAAAGGATTGTGGATGCAGCCAATAAAATGAGGACCACGTTAACCACTGGAGTAGTAAAGACTGGTCTCCGTAGAAGGATGCGACAATGTATCAGAAATAGAGGCGGCCATGTTGAACATGAACTGTAGAATAAGAAAAAGTTGTGTGAAAATCTTTAATAAATGACATTTCATGCTTACCTATTATTTTATTTTACTTTTTAGGGCTAGGTATAAATTTTCTTCTCCACTGTCGCCTATAAAACTAAATTTTTTTCAATGCATTTGAATAAAACCCTAGATTATTATACCTCGTTAGATAGCTGATGAAACGTAGATATTTTAAAAAACATCTGCCGAACAATTGCCATAATATTTTTTTTAGATATCCCTTAGAGAAAAATAAACTTTCTAATATTTTTTTTATTTCTTAACTTTCACTTGTCTACTACGGTCTATTCAATTAACTTATGCACTATTTTAATGATAGACGTCCTAAAGCATCTTATTACACATGTAAAAATGCAATAATAATAATAATAAGATACACAAAATAAACAAAAATAAATTTAGTAACCTAAAAATCGGCAATTTTCAATAAAAAAATTAAAAGTCGAATATCTCGAAAAGGGTTAAGTTTAGGGTAGGGTGTTTCATAGTGAAATAAGTCAGAAATGATGGGTACTCCACGCCCTTCACGGATCTAGCACGATTTTTCCTGTAACCCTGTATGTATTGAAAATAATTTTGATATTCCGGATGTCATCCGCACGCTAAGTGATGCGGCTAGGGTAGTAGCTGATTCTGATGACGTATTAATGGACACTTGATAATCCCTGATTATGCCACTTGTCGATATATCTTTGTTAAAACCATTCAAAGATAGAAAGATTAAAAAATACAGCTGATTCAAGCAGCTGTTTCTCCTAATAGAAATTTATACGTGAGACGCTCATCGTCTTGCGGTGCGAGGAACCAGCGTGGACGGTAAGCAGAGTCGGACGGCGTCATACCTGACGAACCTTCGGCGTACCCGCCACAGAACGCGGTGCACCCACCGCCCGCCGTTCGTTGCAATGCTAGCCCGCGCCACACGAGCCGGCCTGTGCGGCGCCACCTGGGCAGCTAGCGAAGTAGGTACATCGGTAGGTAGGTACCTACCTACCTACCTACCGATACGCTATCTTAGACTCGCCTCGCCGCTACTGCAAGTACACGCAAGTCGTCTGAAGTTCTTTCGAACGAATGATCGCACCTATCACTAAGTGCTTTGTTTTATGATACTTTTTATGAATAGCGGCATAAGTATTCCGAATTTGCAATTGCAGCGATACAAAAAGAAGTAAAGTATATTTAGAATACCTATACTCAGACTATTGGAAGGTGCAATCCAATTGTAGGACAATCTAAAAAAAAAAAAAACTGGTCAATTTATTTTATACCTATTTTAAAACAATTTTAAAAGTACGTATATTAAACGGAACATTTTACGATGAGAGGCACAGAAATGCTTCTAAACTCGTACTCAAGGATCCCGTATGTCTAATTCAATAAATAAAATAAAAGAAAAAAGATATATTTTCAAGGGCTTATAACGAGTAAAAGCGAAATATTTTCGTAAGGGCAATGTGCCGTTAACATTAAAATTTGTGAATTTTCTACAAAGCACTTTCTAGCGCCAAACTGGGAACCAGATATTGGGAAATTAATTGCTTATTAATTAATTGAACAATAGTGCTTAATAAAAGCTACTTGCTAGTTTTTAAGCATCCTAATTTGATACTGAGATTATTATACCTAATGTTTTTACACCTACTTAACTCGAAAAGTCTTGAAATTATTCTAATGAGCTTAAAAATAATTCAGATAAGAGCATTTCCGTGATTGGTATTTAGAATATTTAACTACGGCATGTCCAGCTATATGGCTAGTGGTTTACGAAATCCTTCTAAAGGGTTACGTTGGCCCTACTTAAAAATAACGTTAGCTATGAAATATTTCCGTAACTGTTATCGTGCGTGATGACCTGATTTGGAGACACAAAAACATTTCCTTTCTGCTACAGAAGTTCTATTCCCAACATGATCTGATATGATTGGGAAGTTTTTTTTTTTGTTACTGATGCTTCGAACACTAATAATAATTGGGGGTGTGTTCTGTGGCTCTGAACGGGTTGGGGGATGTGGGTCCACCACGTAACAATCCAATTATAATAAATTACCAACCTGGAACTGGTGCAAATTATTTTTGGGAATAAAGGAGTTGCAGAAGATAAAAGAGATTGTGATATCCTACGCGTGGACAATAGTTACCTACAATTACTTGGTATAATTCTTGCTACTGCCCAGTATCCACGTTTTACCTAAAACAGTAATTAACACGATTTGGAAATGGTGTGAGTCACACATGTCGACTATTTTGTGTTCAAGTCGTATATTCTTTCTGCTGAAAATATATAAGCAGACGCAAAATCTAGGACGCTTCATATTGATAAGGAGTACGAATTAGATTTTTATGAGTTAAAACATTTTCATAAACCAAATATTGACTTATTTGCGTCACGTATCTACGAGACATTTGTTTAAAAAAAAAAAAAAAATGCTTGGTTTGATGTTTTCAAAATTAAATTAATTTCCATGCGTTCCTGACGTTTGACATAACAATAATAATAAAAATAAAAAGGTTCTTATCAGTCAACTGGTATTGTTTGTACCAGTTGGTATTGGTTGGTATAAGTTCTGAACGTCTCAACCGTACCCTTGGTATATGTATTGAAGAGATATTGGTTCTCTCACCGAGTAAATATCTTCTTCTCTCTCCTTGCATATCAATAACCCGTTTCATCAAAAAATCTCCCTGGTAGTATGTCTCATCAAAAAGGCTTTCCACAGCCAATCTGTCCTGGAATTAGCATTTGGCGTTTCCAGCTATTTCTGTTTTTTCACAGGATGCTAGATCACAATACCTACAATGTGTTATGCTTTGGTGGAAGTTTTGTGTAGGTATCTACAAAATAATAATGTTTTTCTTGAATGAAAAAAAGATCACCTTTATTAAAGTTTCTTACAACTTGTTTCAAGTATAATCATCTTTAGTATATTTTTTGAATAATCATACATATTTCTTTGATATCATTAAAAAAAAAAAAAAAAAGTTTAGATATGAAAGTAAAAGATAACTTTCCTTCAAAAACATTTTTTTACAAAGATAACATTCCCATGTTATTTTATTATTGAAATCCGAGTATAGTACGGTTTATATTAGATTTTGTAGTTTTAGAAAACTACAGATTGGTTCATTTAATTTCGAATTTTATCAAAAATTTGTCATGCTGTTCGTGCTATCAACTGGCCGTAGAAAACAAACATTTTGTTCGATTCAGATTCAGATAATATCAAATCTTTCGATCAAGCTTCCGGGATTGACTGACAGAATGCAACCTTCTTTAATCGGCAACATCCATAATTAGGAAGATGATAATTGACGTCTTGTTCTGACCGAACAATCCATTGAACACTGGATTCAACAAACGCTTGCTGATAGTGGCATCGATATTTCTACTGGTAACTCACAGCCTCTACTTTAGCCACTTCTCGGGCTAGATTCAGTTTCGACGTCATTTCATGAGTTGGTTTTTTTTAGGCCGATTTTTTGTGTGTACATAATATTATTTGAGTTGTACCACCTTATAACTTTTACGATTATGGTTCTGGTGATCAAGATTTTTTCGCATTCAATTTTTTAATTTTGAGTATTTTGTTTCGTGCTTTTTTAAAGTTCTATTTATTTTATTTTGCGTTATTTTATAATGCTTTAGTCTTCTGTAATTATTCGTTAATAATTTAAATAAGTACCTACTCAAGCAAGCTTTTACGATTATTTTTTTTGCAAAGTTTAACCTATTGCTTCTTTTATTTCATCAATAATTTTTTTCTCTACCCATAGATAATCAAAGAATATCTTGGTGCATCATTGATCTTGTTCTCTAAACATCTACATTAGTAAACATTCTCTGAGAGTGAAGGAGACATAATTGAATGATCAAGCGAGCTTACCTGAAGCGAAGCTCGATCTTAATTATGTCTCCTTCACCGAAGAGAAGCAAGGTCCCTCCCTTCCCTAGAAAAGTTCCCCTGAAGATCAATGTTGCTGTAACACTACTCTGAAGATAATGAGTCTGGCGAGAGGTGAGACAGTACATGGAAGTGTTTTGCTTTCTCTGTCTACCTCTAAACATTGTGCGAATGCTGGGTCGTATCTGCATATACTACATTAGTAAACATTCTCTTCGGTGAAGGAGACATAATTAAGATCGAGCTTCGCTTCAGGTAAGCTCGCTTGATCATTCAATTAGGTACCAAAAGCTATAGAAGCAAGGCTTTTTGGTCTCGTCATTATTACGATAAGTTTTCAAAAAAGACGCGAAGTTTCGTTAAAAGGCCTAATTGAGCCTAGATTCCTATTGATGAATGTTATTATGATGCAATCTAACTTTGTGTTTTGCAAATTATTGGGAACGTAAAACCGTATGTTTGCTTTGAAGTTTATCGTGCGACCTAGGTGACAGATATGTACCTACCTTGAAAGAAAATAGATGGAAGGATGCTATTTTGATGCATCGTTTTATGGTTTTGGAAAGCATTAACTACTTTATTTATTGTTACTTAGCAAGAAATAATAACAGATAAGTAGCAGAAGGAAAAGGGGAAGGAATGCGGGGACCGGAAAGAAGAGCCGCAGATTCAGATTTAGTGGAATGATATGAGTTTTATATGTTAAGGATGGAAAGGGCAAATGAGCTATCATTAAATATTAATCACGTTGTTGAAAATGCTGTCGCCGGGAATATAGCGGTAAGGAACCCGGAAAATGGGCTGAAGATTGAGAACGATTATTCACTTCAAAGAAGTTGGTCAATGGACCTCGGTAACACATGGAGGAGACATGAGACGATAGCCCCGTATATTATATTGTGTGCAGGAGTAATTTAAAGTAGATGAAATTGTAAGATTCTGTGTGGGCCATTAAGAGTATTATTCAGGTCAATTCATTGAATGAAAAATATTTAATAAGAAAGGGGTTGTAGTGTTCGCTTGGTATCTATATTAGTACATACAATACTCTGTCTCATCTGCACAAGCAGTTGTTAGCCTCCTGTCAGTGTCAAGCTCGCTCCTCGCCTGTCAATGTCCAGTCAATGTCAGAGAGATACTGGTTGGCGGGAAGAGTATGTACCTACGGCATCTGAGGGTCACGGAGTGTGGATTATGGTAGGGAGAAGACAGTGGAAGACCTGGACAGGAGACCGGCTTGGTGTATTGTGTGAGCCAGGGTTCTTAGAAAAATACAGGATTTTACACTACCTATAAGATCTGTAGGTGTAATTCCAACAGTTATCAATAAATGTTTCTGATTTCAGTCTAAAAGAAATACACTTTCCAAACACGTTTCTACGTAGGGTACCTACCTACCTACCTAAGATTACCTACGTACTAACTCTGTAGGTAGGTACCTAATCTTAGTTCAATAGATCGGGTTACAAGAATTTTGCCTATAGTAAGTATGTACTAATCTGTATTGACAAATCTAAGAAGTCAATTTTAACCTACTTTTAATTATCGTATCGATTTGAAACTTTGCATTTGTATGCTAAACGGATGACAGTAAAATAATGTGATACCATTTAGCTGATCTGATGATGGAGTCAAGAGTTGTATGGGTAGGTACCTATCTACTTAGTGAAACTCTTCAATGCCTAATAAGTAGTTAGGGTGTGATGTGATGATGGAGTCTGGAGTTGTACCTACCTCGTATTAGGTCCTCATCATCATCATCAGCCCTCATCATCCACCGACTTTCCGCGATCTTACAATGTCGTCGATCCATCGGGCGGGGCGTCGTCCTAACTCCTAACGTACCTCTACCTAGGCTCAGACCAAGTAAAAACTAGTTACCTAGTTAGTTCTTATTTGGTCTGAGTACCTAGGTACCTTCGTTTCGTCTTCTTGCTCATACTCCGAGCTATTTCGATCGGCCCGTCTTATCCACTGAGCACTTTGGCCACTTTCGAGAAAATCATTAGAGGTAGGTAGGTACGTAATATCTTCTTATATCTGCTATTCTGTGGTAGAGGTACATTACCACCTATACCTAGGTACCTACCTACCTATCGTCTAAATGTCGCGTCGTATGTATGGTTTTATAACTTACTAGCGACCCGCCCCGGCTTCGCACGGGTGCAAAGTGTTTCTCTGCTATATTATGCATGTATTATACATACATACCTATAAACCTTCCTCTTGAATCACTATCTATTAAAAAAACCGCATCAAAATCCGTTGCGTAGTTTTAAAGATTTAAGCATACCTACATAGGGATATAGGGACAGAGAATGCGACTTTGTTTTATACCTACTACCTATGTAGTGATAGTGAAGTCTAGACTCTAGCTAGACTATCTATCTAAATACCTATGTACCACTGTATGCAGTGGTGCGGTCAGCAACAAAAGATCAGAAACACTCGTTCGATCGATGCGTCGGGCGAGCGCAGAAATCCTGACGTAATTTTTTACGGCCGTAAAATGCGGAAATACCTACCTAATCATAAAGCGTTTAATGAAGACCTTTTGCATTAGGCGCTGGAAACAGGTAGGTACCTATGATGGATAAACCTAAAGTATCTATAAAGCCTCCATAACTAGCCCGATTTTCTTTTATTGACAATCTAAGTAAAAATAAACAATTATATATAATTATATAGGTACCTACCTATAGAAGTTTTTTGTAAGTAGGTAGGTAGGTAAGCAAGCATCTAAACAAGTAGGTAGGTATAAAATTACCTAGGTACATTATTAAATATATAATAAATAAATATTGCTGGACTTTCCACACAGCACTATCTAGCCCCAAACTAAGCAAAAATAAAAAATGCTGAACAATCCACACAGCACCATCTAGCTATACTTACATTAAATATATATTTTTTTATTATATATAGAAAACACCCAGACCAACGGAACAAATTTCTGCAGATCGTACAGAAATTTGTTCCGAGACGGAAATCGAACCCGCAACCTCTTGCGTCGCAGGCGATCTCTCGCCTACTGAGGTCGTCAAAGCCAAAGCTTGTGGTATGGTAACCAGATAGCTGATATGATATATAGATATGATAGATGCATGGATGGATGGATGTTTGTTACTCTTTCACGCCGGAATGGCTGAACGGATCTGGATGAAACTTGGCAGAGACATAGATTATAGTCTGGAATAGCACATTGGCTACTTTTTACAGTTACGGATGTATCTCCGACCGACATACCTACGTAACTCCGTCTTTGAGTATATAAAACAAATTCATAAATAATACACCCTTCAGGTAAAGAGACGCATGATGTTATGTAGGGTAAAATATCACTCCATCTGAAGTAAGTACTAAGTACTAACACAATATTTTATTTCAATCTAATATGAAGTTGCCTTACGCTAGTGTACTGTGTGTACAGTTCTAATCGAATTGTCATTGTTCCAAGCTGGTTCTGGATTGAAGGCATAGATGGCGCTTCTAGGTTACCTATAGAAACGCCTTCTTTGATTGGCATCATTCGAAGATTCGCTGTAATGTAACGTATTTCCCGCATTTTGAAACAGATGGCGGTCATTTGTGGCTGAATGTTAGAATTGCGTTTTAGGGGTACTTTATGAGGAAGTGCCGTGGGAAACTGAAATACATTGAGCCGTATATTGCCCCTTAACGTACACTAATTACTACCTCCATATTAGGTTAGCTAAGTAGCTGTTTGCCATTTCTGGAAGTGTGAATAAAACACTGGTTGAGTTTTGTATTCTTTTTTATTTTTACTAAACTTATTTGTGCCTTTTAAAGCACCTATTCAACTTATTGGCTTTTACTGCTAGACTACTCTCATCATCACAGTCAATGGTTCTAGACCCAGCCAATATTTGATTAATATATTTACAATAATTAAACATGAGGCAACGAATCTCGATGTTAATGAGATAATCAATTAATTTATTTTTATGTTCACTAAATTTAATGAATTTAAAATCGACCATAATAATTATTGCTGTTTTAATATATTCTTTTAAATTTTCTTTATCAATACTTTCTTTTATAATGTTATTTATTATGTCTTGCATATTTTATAATATTACTCTTACTAAATCATTGCTGGGGTTGCACAACCATCGCCGACCTTCAGTCTCTGTAACTTAAATATTCTTTTTCTTCATTACATTATAAATTGCTATTACATTCTTTACAACTTATGTATACATTTGTTTTTGCTTTTTTTTTAAATATCCGCTGATGTATTGTAGAGGTGCGATAATGCGGGGGTCTTTTTCTTTTTCTTCAATTGGTGTGAAATTCATTTCTAATAAATTCTTAAAATCAAATGTATGTGTACAGGTCGACGTTGTTTCTGCATCAATGATGAGAGTATGTAAAGCATTACAGAAATCAGCTTCACAGTTCTTTTTACCTCAGGAGTGGACGCTGCTCAAATTATAAATAATTAGACTTGCAAACGCAGATTCAAATTGACCACATGTTGGGTTAATGTTACGGCACCCATGACTCCTCACAGCCCCAAAAAAATTCTCAAGGGGATCTTGGTTCAGGTGGCGCAACCATACAGATGAAATTGAATATTCATCAAGTAGTTTTTTTAACAACACTTTTATTCTTTTCAGCATGCACACCCAATTCATTACTGTGGGAACTACTTCCAACCTTCCACCAGGAGTGATAAATTTCATTGTTTCAAATAATTGTATTGCTTCTTCCCATGTTTTGTGATGGCTCGATGTGGGTGTCGCAGGACCAAGCAATGGCTTCGCATGTTTGGTTTTGGTGTAGCTGCCGTTCACGGAATCAAAAATGTTATCTATTAACAGCAGCAGATCCGCAGTTTCTTTACATTCCGCTGGAAGAATCTTTTTATCTGAAAATGAAACATTTAACATTCATTAATTTTTGTGTAGCTTATTTTGGGGCTAGATGGTGCTGTGTGGATTGTTAATAGGTAAAGATTATGCATTTTTATCATTTTTAGTGATCCAATATTTAATAACTAAGTGGGATTTGAACCCATGACCTTCCCATTGAAATGGGGCTTCACTCAAGATGTGGTTTTCAAAACCTTTCTTATTATTTTCGGGATATAAAGTAGCCTACAAACTAATCTGGGTTACCAATCATCCTTGTTTATAATTGCATCTGAATCGGTCCAGTACTCAGCGTGATTTAGTGGTTCAATCACACTGAGTACTGGACCGAACATCCTAAAAAAAAACTTTCAATTTAAAATTTGTAGTATTAGATTAGTATGATTCACATTTTAATATCAATATTTACATGGATGTCTAATATAAATATGGATTTTATCCAAACTAAAGTTGAAAGCATTATAGAGCCTAAAAGTAATTATGATAGTAGAGTACTAAAATACAATACATTATATATGTTAAATAATAAGTTTCAGGGATGGCATAAAGTTTATACAGATGGATCTCTTACCAAAAATGGTGGTGGTGCATCGGTCTATGATCCTGTACTTAATGTGAAGGAAAGTTATAAAATTGTCAACTCCGCATATAACTGTGTCATGTCATTGGAGCTGTTCGCTATCTCGGAGGCGCTGTCTCATATAGCTGGTGCAGGACTCAAAAGGGCTATTATTCTGACAGACAGCAGAAGTGCCTTACAGCATGTGGCTCGCTGTGCCTCTGGCCACAGAGGCTCAGCGATTGCTTACGATATTTTAAATAAAGTCCTGGTGCTGATGTATGGGGGGGCATCCCTGAGAATGCAATGGATACCATCACATGTTGGCATAGCTGGTAATGAGGTGGCAGATACATTAGCGAGGGAAGGTATATTGGCTGGTACCGAAGTATATTTGAAATCAGAGTACTCAGAAATACTTTTTAAGTATAAAAGCCGCATAAGATCTAAGTGGAAAGAATATTTTAATGTTACTTCTCTAGAAAAAGGCATCTGGTACAAGACGATCCAAAGTGAGCCACCTCATGTACCTTGGTTTGTCAACATTAGGTTAAAAAGAAAATTTATTGTTGTAGCACATAGACTTCGTTCCGGGCACATTCCGTTAAATAGTTTTAAATTCTTGCTTAACATAAAAGATAGTCCCAATTGCGAAACCTGTGGGGTGAAGGAGAATGTATACCACCTTTTGACGGAGTGTGTCCGGACGGACATTATGAGAGCAGAGTTGTTACGAGAGATAAAGGGCAGCCGGCTCGATATGGGCCTGTTTCAGAGTGTGTTAGCCATGCCAACATCTGACGTGGCTAACAGGCTCTACAGGTCCATATACGAGTTGGTCTATGATTGAGCCTGTAAAGGAGAGGATACGATGGAGCTGACATCGTCATGGCAATGACGCAAGTTCCTTAAAAAATAGATTAAAAAAAAAAAAAAAAAAAAAAAAAAAAAAAATATCAATATTATTACCTGCTAGGTACCCCATGTTAGAAGCAACCGTGCAACTAAATATTTGAGCAGCATATTTTACTTTCATTTTATCAGGGTTCACATGATTTTCTGTTAATTTTGGTATTAATCTAATTCCTTTATAGCCTGGGTTTTCTTTATACAACTGTTGTAGATGTGACCATTTTGCTACTTTTTCCACACCATCTTTAACATACTTTAAATTTTTGGTCAACAGATTGTATCTTATTCCTTTCAGAAGGTGTGGTGGGTCATAGATTGGAATAATTTCTTGATTGTTAATGAGAATGACATTTTCTTTAGGTTCTTCTCCTTTTCTTAAATATATTCCTTTGGTCTCATTTGTTAGCATTTTCAAAGCTTGATGGTTGTTGGTCTCCTGGTCACATATGGTTGCTACAACTATCAATCCTGCTTTTTGGACCTCTGAAATTACTTCCTTTATCTGGATGAATAGCTTGGGTCCTTTGGTAGCATTTGTAGCAAAAGTATATGATATAGCCTGCTTATAGTTTTGAAATAGGCCACGCAGCATAAAAACATGTGCATGGTTGGCAAGTTCAGGCTTTCTATCACGTCCATTGTCAACGAGTCCCGCGATTTTATCTTTTCTTTCTTGATATGTGATCGAGGCTTTGAGGGACACTTCATCAAACAACAATATGCCTAACTTTTCTTCCATTTTCATAGTTTCCACTTTTTTTTCAATTGTGTGAAAATGTTTTTGTTAACACCAGGCTTCAGATCACACATTTGTATTAACTTGATTATTGTTTGTGATGCAGACAAAATAAACATTTTTCTTAAAAACCTATAAGCCTTTGGACTTGTTTCATTATGGACCGAGCAACGATATTTTCTTCTAAAGAGTCGTCGTTCTAAAGAGAGTGGCTAAAGACTTGAGCAGCCAATCGAACCTTCATTTTCTGTTTGCCAGTTGGTTGCTGGTGCTGCTCGTTTGCAGGTCTTGCTCTTGTTTACTTTTTTGAACTTTCTCCTAAGTCTCAAGATTTCTACAAGATTTTGTCTGCATCTTTTGTACAACTTTTGTTTCTTAGGCATCAATTCCGTCAGTGCCTTTGCCTCTATCTCCTTCAACAAGCCTTTGCTTTTATAAGATTCCTGTAAACAAAAATAGGTAATCGTTAATTTTAATAATTAATGGAAAACTATCCGCACAGAATCATGTAAGTCGATTAGGTATCTTATTGATGTAACTAACAAGAACATTAGGGCTCTCAAGTCATTAAAAGAACCCATTGAGCACTGGGACACGATTATCATTTATATGATGTCCACTAAGCTGGATAGTGTGACGGGTCGTGAGTGGGAAGAACATAGGAACACATTGGATTTGTCCCCAACCCTAGCACAGTTTATAACATTTTTAAATAACAGAGCGGACTTATTAGAAACTTTAGAAGAAAATAAAAATATAAATAAACCGAAAATAGAGTCTTCTAAAACTAAAAGTTTAGTAATAAATAAAAGCACAGATGATGATAATTCACAAAAAACTTTCAAACGTAAACAATGTCCATTGTGTAATCATGAGTCACACCAGCTGTTTAATTGTGAATCGTTTCGAAGCCTACCGCTTGAATCCCGCACTTTGAAAGCAAAAGAGTACAAAGTGTGCTTGAACTGCTTGCGTTTTGGTCATACAGCAAAGAAATGTTTCTTGTCACATTGCAAATATTGCAAAGAAAAACATAACCCGGTCACAATATCTGTGCACCTGACTTCGTGACGTCATATCGGCAGTCTGGGTACGGTGTGAAAAAAAGTTTTTTCGAGAAATGTGGACGTAAAAAAAAATTACTAACCTTTTCAAATCAATTTATTATTGATGAAGGGTTTGTTATTAAAAAACAATAATTTTGATTACAAAAACATTTATTATTAAACTCAGTCAAGATTAAATTTCTTGATTCGCTGTGTATTGTTTTTCCCATGACTTTAGTTTAACAGCTACAACAATTTTAATAACAACCAAACCAGTCCAAACTTAACAGTAAACAGTCTAAACTTAACAATAAATTAAAAAAAAACAAAACAACAACAAAGCGAAAATATCAAAATTATCAGGACGTGTATCGCCAACGAAGATGCTAACCGTACAGTCGCCCCGGGGAGTGCGCGGAGAGGTGACAGGGGAAGCGGGAGAGGCGCCGCATTCCAGCGAGGTGCACAGATATTCTGACCGGGTTGTAGGTACTTATTTTGTTAGTTAGTCCGTAAGGATATAATGTGTTCTGTGGTCCCGCCTCTTCTCGTAGTTTACATTCTCTTTGATGGAAACCCCATCTATAGGGGGGGCTAGGTATTTTATTACCCTGATTGATGATTATTCAAGAAAAGTTTTTATTTATTTTCTAAAAAATAAAACTGATATAAAATCAGTATTTGAAAACTTTAAAAACAGAGTGGAAAATCAGTTGGACCATAAAATTAAAACAATAAGAACAGATAATGGAAAAGAATATGTTAATAATGATTTCAGAAATTTTCTAGCCAAGGCTGGTATCCAACATCAGCTGAGTAACCCATATACAAGCGAGCAGAATGGACTTGCTGAGCATATGAACCGGACTTTGGTGGAGAGAGCTAGATGCATGTTGTTTGATGCCGAGCTACACAAAGGTTTTTGGGCTGAAGCAGTGGCCACAGCAGCATATATAGTCAACAGGTCTCCATCAAGAGTCATTTCAGACCTGAGGAAGTATGGACAGGAAAAATGCCTAACATTTCTCACATGAAAATCTTTGGTTCAAAGGCCATGGTTCATATTCCAAAGGAAAAACGCTCAAAATGGGATAAAAAATCAAATGGAATGATATTTCTAGGCTATAGTGAACATTCCAAAGGCTACAGGTTGTATAATTTAAAGAATAAAAAAGTAGAAATAAGTAGAGATGTCATATTCATAGAAAACTGTAATGATATGAAAGAAACTTTAAATGATGAAAATAAGCCTCAGCTTACATCAATTGAATTGACATCAAATAGCACAGAGGAGGTAATCAGTTTAGATAATAGTTACCAAACAGAAAATGATGATAATATGTCACGAAGTGAAAATGATGTTACCTTGTCACCGCAGAGCACATCATCTTTTGAAAGCTGCAGGGATGAAACTTATTACCCAAGTACTAGTAATTTTGAAGACAGTGAATCAAATGTAACTCTGAGACCTCATCAGAAACAAAAAAATGAAAATCAGGTTAGAAATTACATGTGTGTCACACAAATTACAGATCCAGTAACTGTGGAAGAAGCATTGTCAAGCCCTGATGCAAGTTCCTGGAGAGCAGCCATGGATGATGAATATAAGTCTCTGATAACAAATGGTACCTGGGAACTCACTGATTTACCAAGTAAGAAACATGCTATACCATGTAAATGGGTTTTTAAAACAAAACTTGATGAAAAGGGTGAAATTGCTAAATATAAAGCGCGCCTAGTAATAAAAGGCTGTGCACAGAAGAAAGTTGTGAGACTAACCTCACTTAGATACTTATTTGCACTGGCAGCTAAGTATGACTTAGATATCCATCAAATGGATGCTGTGTCTGCATTTCTTCAGGGGTACATAGAAGAAGAAATATACATGAACCAACCACCTATGTATGAGACTGACAATCGTGTGTTTATTGAAAAAATCATTGTATGGACTAAAACAAGCCAGTCGACAATGGAATAAAAGGTTGGACTCTACATTGAAAGAGTTGGGAATGTCTCGTTCAAGTCTAGATCCCTGCATTTATTACAGAATATCAGATAATAAAGATATACTATTTATTGCAGTTTACGTCGATGATTTGATTATTTTCAGTAACTGTAAAAATACACATGAAGACATAATGAAGAAATTATGTGAAAAATTCAAAATGAAAGTTATTGGAGAATTAAAATATTGTATTGGTTTGCATATGAAGAGAGACAAACAAAATTGTATTATTTATTTGGATCAGAAAAAGTATATACAAGAAGTCTTGAACAAGTTTGGCATGATGGAATGTAAATCAGTAAAAACTCCAATAGATGTAAATGAAAAGCTACAACCCACTGAAGATGAGTCACAAATATTAAAAAATGTACCCTATCAAGAAGTTATTGGTTGTTTATTATATTTGTCTCAAGGGACGAGACCAGATATTAGTTTTGTGGTCAACATGCTTAGTAAATACAACAACAAACCACAAATACAACATTGGACTGCTGTAAAACAAGTCTTGAGATATTTAAAAGGAACACAGAACTACAGATTATGTTATAAGAAAAATCCAGATGAGGATATGGCTCATGGATATTGTGACTCTGATTGGGCAAGCTCAGAAGATGACCGGCGCTCATGTACTGGCTATGTCTTTCTTTTTCAGGGAGGTTCAATCTGCTGGAACTCCAGAAGGCAACCAACTGTTGCATTATCTACAACAGAGGCAGAATACATGTCTCTGTCCTCTTGTGTGCAAGAAGCAATGTGGCTCAAACAATACCATGAAGAGTTTTGGCCATTGTTAAAAAAACTAAAAATGTCAATATATTGTGATAATCAGAGTTGTATAAAACTTTCAGGTACTGATGGTTATCATAGCAGGACAAAGCACATTGATGTAAGACACCATTATGTCCGTGGTAAAGTGTCTGAAGGGGCCATAGAAGTACAATACATTCCAACAGGAGAAATGGTCGCTGACCTATTAACCAAGGCTACTCCATACATCAAGCTGGAATACTGTGCCACAAACATGGGTTTATGTTTAAGGAAGGGACGATGTTGAAGAGTAAACAACACTATGTATGTGCCACCTGCTGCAGTCCTAAGTCAATGTCACTGTCAATGTTGATTATGACAGTTCAGAGGTTTTGCCGCTCTCTCTACTCTCTGCTCCGTTGATGAAATGTTTGTCGTAGTGCCTCCATTAATTTGGGTGCCAGGAAAGCGCAGCCACGGAATGTACAACCCGGGATTACACGACCCCGGAATTTGCGACCATTTTGGTTGCAAATTCCATGGTTGTGTTTTCCGTGGCTGTGTTTTCCAGGCCGTACAAAACTATACGAAATACGATCCCCCGGAATACGATGCCAAGAATTTGCAACCAAAATGGTCGCAAATTCCAGGGTCGTGTAATCCATGGTTGCGTATTCCGTGGTTGCGTTTTCCTGACACGTGTCAGGAATACGATGCCAAGTATTTTGAAGCCATGACGTCACACATCGTACACGCCCATCATATGCTTCGTTTAGCGTATGCTCGAAAGAATCTTGTACAAGTGGAAAAGAATGTCACTGTCACAATTAAATACATATACTTTACAGCCCTTGGACTTAGTGAACTTGAACACTGACTTGCTTGTTTTGTTTAGTACCTAATTATTATTGTCTGTTCTCTCTGAATGTCAGACAACGCAACGTAAATAAACAATCCATTAATTTGTATTAATTTTCTTTCATGAACAAACGTAATGATTATATTCGTTAGCATCTTTGTAGCCCAGCATTCGACCATCGGCTGACACTACAGCGACACAGGAAGAATAATTGATAAATATTTTTTGCCGTAATTGTTATAGTGTGTATTTTAGAGATCTGGCTAAGTGTTCTTGTTACAGAAAAATAACGGCAAGATCGGTAGTAGGTTTAGTTTCTTTGGATTGTTGAGTTTTGTGAATGCGTGCCTATGATATATCATTAAGACATTTATCAGAATTTCATCTCTAACTTTCAGGTAACCTAAGTAGCAGCTGAACTTGATCAAAGCAACTCTTCATATTGTGGGATAATGCCTACCTATAATCAAGTTGTTGTAAAATACCTACTTTTTCCGATGTCACAAAGTCCGTGAACTAAGTAGTCCAGAACATGAGTGGATACAATACCTATTTATTATTTTATTTTGAGTCAGATGTGTCTCACTGCTGGGAAAGGTCTCCCTTTGTTCTCTCCAGTCACCGTGGGGAAACCTTGGAGATGCCTCTACTTTTTCTCTCCATCTTCATTGTGGGCTACAGAGAAGTAGTTTCCCGTTCAGAGCCGTCCATTCTGTGGTGGCTTTAGTCCATAATGCATCTGGCATGCGGCAACAATGTCACACAATAAACCTTGTTATTTCAGTAACAACACCTTTATTTGTATTGTATTATAATTACTTTCGTATTAAAAATTGTTAATAAAAAATGTTCAGATAGCATAATATTATTTTTATAACAAGAGTCAGAACCATGTACCTACCTAATCAATCAACCTAAATCAAACTAGTTCAATCTATTCATATCTAACCAATAACATAACAAAGGTTACCACCAACAGTTACCTGAAATTAATAGCGGACAGACTGGATGTGGACACAGTATTCATGAAGCACTGAACTCAGGTGCACACTGTGCATTCATAAGTGCTGTTTTGAAAATAATAATGTAAGTCAATTAAGTGTGCCTACATATTATGTACTAAGGCCCTTATTCACATAGGCTCTCTAGCACTCCGCTAGCTTAGCAGGCCGCTAAGTCTGTTGCCATCTCTATTTGTTGATATGAAAGTGACTGACAAGAACACTAGCAAGCCACTAAAAATTGATAGGGATTATGAATAAGGGGCTATTTTAGGCTGTAAATACCTCATGTGTGTGAAAGCTGCAATAAAAAGATTTGATTTGAAAGGTAAGTAGTCCAAATCTACATAATCTAGGCTTTTCTGAACAATAAAGTTTGAAATCATCTTTCAAAAACAGATTCTTTGCTTAGGTACCTAATACAATACATTACATAGATAGATATTTTTTATTATACATAGAAAACGGACAACCAGAACACCCTGAACAAATATTGGCAGAACGTGCAAACATTTGTCCAGAGGCGGGAATCGAACCCGCAACCCCTGCGTCGCAGGCGGACCTTCGCCCACCGCGCCACAGATGTCATCACTTGGTAAGATTGAGAGCCCAAGTGCTGCCTGACCTCTTACTTACCAACAACATCCTACCAACATAGTGCACAACCATTCAATGAAACAAGATACTTTCTTATTTATACTTTATTACCAGTTACCTACATAATTACAGTAGAATTAAGTTTCGGAGTAAATCTGATTTGGCAGCAATGAACTAGTGAACTAGGAACTGGTAGAGACCAAAGACAAACCAGTCTATTACAGCACCATCTGTATTTATATTATTGAGTGTTAGGTACCTACTAGGCTCTATATTATATTCAAAACTTATTAAAATGTTTCATAGCGCCTTCCTCCTTTTTTCGGGCTTAGGACCGACACATTGTAGCCTGCGAATTATAGGTCGCGTCACGGTTTAATAGCGCTAACCTTGAATGCACAGAACTTATTTTTGGTGTATAGTGGATGGAGATTTTTTTTTGTGCCCATATCCCCACTTTTTTCGCTCAGTGCTATTAAGGCTTAGGGGAGGCGAAGGATTTCCATACAAACCTAATACCAACATGGTTTCTGATTCAAGCATATTTCCCTTATATTATTGTATTATTTGTATTCGAATAGTATTTATGTGTGTCACTACATAGTTATTTTTTCAAATAATTTCCCTGAAATGAAATAAAAGCCAATCGCATTTTGCACTGTTTTATGCTAAAATTTACAAGTTTTCTTCCTACTTATTTCGAATCAAAAACAACAATATCTGACATATTGATTCTAAAGGAACATAGCTTACATTGTCTAGTTACAGAAAAAAAATACTATGTGAAGAATACAAAAAGTTTTCAGTCATCATTTTTGGTATTAAGGAATACAACCAAAATCACGCCAATTTCAAACCTCTCTCCGGGACCGTTCACTCTAGAAGATATGAATTAATTAAAAATGCGCATTTGGGCCATATTACCATGCGGGGTAAATGTTTTTTTTATATTACGCAACTTGTACAAATAACTTGAGAACCGTTTATCCGATCTGCATGAAATTTGGTAAGTCGATAGCTTGTACTTGAGAAATTTACTGGTAAGTATATGAGTAAAATCGGAGGAAGGGATAACCCCTCATCCGGTTTATAATCCCTTAAAAAAGCCTATATATTAATAATAAATAAATATGATATAAATATTTTTTTGATAAATAAATATGTTTTTTTTCTTTCATAATGAAGTCCATCCCAACTGTTGTATTTATAATAACTATTAGTGTCTAATTCTAATTCTAATTCGTGGTGGGGGAATGAGATCTGCACGGACGTCCCGCAATGGGGTGTATTGTGCATTGTCCCCCTGCTAACCTCACCCCAGCCAGCCCAACTCCTTAAAATAGCGGAGAAGGACCTTGGGTTGATGGTAGCAGTGTTTGAGCATCCCTGGTGACAATTCGGATGCAGATGAGAATGAGAAAGACCCGATCAGCTTCTGCAGTCCAGTTTTGGATCTGACTTCGCTAGTTGCGGAGCAGTGCAGTACCACATGCTCCACCGTTTCTTTTTCCTGAAGACATCCACGACATAGGTCGCTGTCTGTCGCTCCGATCTTAAAAAGATGGTAGTTGAGGTCGCAGTGGCCCGTGATGATTCCGACCATCAGCTTTAGGTCTTCGCGTCTCAGCTTTAACACGATGGTTGTCAAGTGCCTGTTTGTGGCTGAAAGTATTGTCTTCGTATGTTTGCAGTCTGATCTGCGCTCCCATTGCTTTTGATGTTCCTTCTGGGAATGCATCTTCAGGCTATTTTTTATCTCCACCGATGTTGGTTTACATAGGCCTATGTTATTTATGGTCGGTGGCCGTTTCGCACCCTCTCTTGCTAGAGAGTCGGCCTCGTTGTTGCCTGCACATGAGTCGTGACTCTTTGTCCATCTTATTTTAACACTGTGAGTGTCAGATAGATTTTGAAGCGCAATGTGGCACTGTGCAAGGGAAGCTGATCTTGTGTGAGATCTTCTCAATGCGTTAATTAGTGCTGCGCTGTCTGTTGTGAAAATAATTGTTGTCTGTTCGTTTGCAGTGGCTGCAGCCGTCCTAGACTTTACTGATGAGAGCATTTCTTCTGTTGCCAGAAGAAGCCCAAGGGTTTCCGCCTGAAGGGCGGTCGTTGAATTACTGAGAGGTTGCGCTCAGGAGATCCCTGTTTCAGGACAGTAGAAGCCACAACCCGCCCCTTGTTTTTGCTTCGAGCCATCAGTGAAGACGTGAATGACGTTGGGGGCCGGATTCGGATCCTTAGTCTTTTCTCCATTTTCTAGTTGGTACTTTTTGTTCACGATGTATGTTGTGGCTATCCTGTCGGTGCCGTTTCGGGCCTCCGGGATGGCTTGGATAGCCTTGTCCAGAATCCTGCCGTGAGCTGTTATCTTTCCACTGCCATTCCATTGGTTTGTGGATTTTATTCTTAATGCTGCTGCCATCGCCTCTTGTTGTATATAAATATGAAGGGGCGTTAGGCCTAGTATTATGTCCAATGCTGCTGATGGCGTGGATTTTGAGCAGCCGCTGATCAGGGAGCACGCGAGCCTTTGTACCTGTTGCAGCTTGTTGATTGTTGTGACTAAGTTTGTTCTTGGCCATCATACCACGGCGCCATAGGTTAGTACTGGCCGAACCATGACAGTTTACATCCACAGGCAAAGCTTGGGTTTTAGTCCCCAATCCTTGCCGACGGCGCGTCGGCACTGCCATAGCACATTTGTGGCTTTCGTCGTGATATGTTCTAGTTGTTTACCCCATAGGAGTTTGCTGTCTAGCCATATTCCGAGATATTTGACCTCCTTGCTGAGGGCTAGTTTTGTTCCAAACAGAGATGGTAGGTTCAGATTCGGCAGCTTCAGCTTACGAGTGAAGAGTACAAGTTCTGTTTTACTGGGTGCTATTTGTGTGATTGACGGTACGAATTATAAATAAATGGTAGGTTGGTAACACGTTGGTAACTTTCTGAACACGACAGAGAAATACAAAGCAAATAAAGTTGGCGCAAGCACGCAACCTTGCTTCACTCCACAGGTGACGGAGAACTTCCGGCACGGCTTTCTTTCGTTGCCGGCGGCAGTTTGCTTGCGGCTTCGATACGGAGTGGTTGTGTTGTCGTATTCATATATAACATCATTTCATATAAATAACGAAATGATAGAATTTAACTGGGATGATAGTGCAGTACTTTTATTTTTTACTTTTATTTTATAAGTCACAACACTACTGCGAAAATTGAAACCGCATTTGCTGGCCGCCGGTAAAGCCGGCGGCAGGGCGGGCTGAAAGCCGGCGGCATGTGTGGATGCGCCATTAGCGATGAGTGCGACGCATATTTTTATCGAAATTTCATAATCTTTGCGCTATTTTGGTAACACAATACGTGCGGGTGAAAGCGCGGGGCGCAGCTAGTCATATCATAATTCCATAATAATAGGTAGGTAGGTACACTAGGTACCTACCTACTCGTATTTTATATAATCCTATTTTAGAAGCAGATCCTAATTTGACGAATTATGATGAACCTACCTAGGTAGGTACAGTTCAGCCAAATTCGGCTAGTTTACAAAAATGTCCCACCGAATTTGGCTGGACTAGAGGTAGGTTAGGTACCTACCTACATGGGTAATACCTATTTCCTGATAGATTGATAGGTTTCTTGAGATAGGTATAAGTGCGTAGGCCTTGTCAAATACCTAACTTGAAGAAAAAAAAGCAAACTATAGGTAGGTATTCACTTTTATATTTTTTAAAAATAGGTAGGTAGGTAGATGTAGGTACCAAACATGCACAGTGCACTTTTCTAAATGTAAGCACCTACCTACCTATGAAACGCAAAAGGTAAGCAGTATAAACATACTACACACATGACATGCCCAAAGAAATAGTTACCATGGTGAGTGAGTAGGTACCTAACGTACCGCTTTCGAATTGTTATCAATGGCAGAGGTTTATGGTACCTACCTACTTTACACCTTTCGTAGGAAAAATAGTACAACCGTAGCGTTGCTTAAGGGCGTCCGCTGCCTTACGCGGGTTCCCGTCGCGGGCACCCGCGTGGCGTGCTGTTTCATGTAATCTCATAGATCAGCGCTGCGTGTAGCGGGTCGCCCGTCACACGCGACGCGGGTGGCGGGACCCGCCCCGCGGGCGACGGGTGTCCGCGACGGAGCACGCGTGCGGAGATGTTTCTAGGAAATTAGTGAGCGCCAGTGCTGCCATAAGTACGGTAATTACCGTTTCATACGGTAATTAGGCCTCCAAATTGCACAACATACGGTATACGGTCAAGTGGTTACTACCGTACGCTATAATACGGTAATTTCATCACATCAAATTCTCCACACAACAATCTAGACGTGACATATGGGCTGATTGGCTGTCGCTCTTGTCTACGTCGTCTTTTGGCTAGGTAGTATATCAACAAATAATCCATGATATCGACTGTACACCCGCGCGATCAAAATTGTACTGGCGGCGCTGCGTGAGGCGGGAGTCCGACGCGGGCGTCCGCGACGGGTTAAATTTGCCCGCGACGGAGCACGGCGCGGGTCCCCGCAACGGACACCCGCGACGGGAACCCGCGTAAGGCAGCGGACGCCCTGAGTGTGTGCGTGTATACGTAGTACCTCGTCCCTGCCCCACACGCGCTTGCACCAGTTAAACAGAGATAGCTATACACGGATCGATTTTTGGACTCGTCTCAAATTGAAATTGCGAGCTGTGGTCACCGGACTCTTAAACCGTGATGCTACCTAAAATATTAAAGGTAGTGTTTAGAGGTACCGAATGTGGCGGAGGCGGAGTTACGCTGGAAACAATAATAATCATACATGCCTTTTATAAGAGTACATACCTACCTACAGTTAAATGGGAGCCTACAATAAAAAGAAGCGGATGTTTTCCGTAATGACCTGCCTACAGAACGGGCAGGTTTGACCTACACGCTCACGACAATCCGAACACATACCTAACGTGTCCGCATGGTCGGAGAACCAAAGTTGGTGGATTCTCGAGGCAGACTTGGCATTGAATCGGTTGTGGCCGAGGTCTTCCAGCCTCAACCACAGCCGGTTCCTGTACCGGGAGCGGCTGTGGTTGTGGCTGAGGTCTTTCAGCTACAACTGGGAGCGGCGCAGCTGGGATAGCCTGATGTTCCTGAGGTATCTCAAGAACAACTTCCGGCTCTTCCAGAGCGCGACCATCCGCGCCAAGAACTATTTCCTCGGCAGCGTCCGGTACATCCTATTCCTATTCCATCATCTACTTGCAACAGTCGACTAGTTGCGACTAAGTACCTACTCTCTGAGGGTGATCAACCATCATGCTGAAGATCCTTATCAGCTCTTCGCCAAACTTTTATGAGACCAACTTATAGTTTACTACCTTTCAAATAAAAAAAGAATAATCGAAATCGGATCTCATTTGGTGGGGATATCCAGTACCTATATCTCCACCAAATGAGATCCGATTTCGATTTGAGAAAATGGTTATATAGGTAGGTATATATGTTCGGTACTTACCTAGTTAAGTATATATAAGATTTAATTGTTTTATAAATCTAATTTCTTGTGATTATAACTTACCTAGGTACCTACCTAATTATAATTATTTTCCCATTATTGTACGTCCGCAACTGACAAACTGTAATAACTTGTAGATACCTACTGATACCTACCAACTAGGTACCTTACCTACCTATAAGATCTGTAGGTGTAATTCCAACAGTTATCAATAAATGTTTCTGATTTCAGTCTAAAAGAAATACACTTTCCAAACACGTTTCTACGTAGGGTACCTACCTACCTACCTAAGATTACCTACGTACTAACTCTGTAGGTAGGTACCTAATCTTAGTTCAATAGATCGGGTTACAAGAATTTTGCCTATAGTAAGTATGTACTAATCTGTATTGACAAATCTAAGAAGTCAATTTTAACCTACTTTTAATTATCGTATCGATTTGAAACTTTGCATTTGTATGCTAAACGGATGACAGTAAAATAATGTGATACCATTTAGCTGATCTGATGATGGAGTCAAGAGTTGTATGGGTAGGTACCTATCTACTTAGTGAAACTCTTCAATGCCTAATAAGTAGTTGTTGAAACGTGTATAGTACGCTTTAACTTTTCATAGAGTAAGGAAGACCAACATATTTTAGTCTATACAAAATGACTGTGTCACTTCCTCTTGTCAAAATTCAATAATGCTGTGAGCACGTTCCTAAATTTATTTAACCTGATATATTCTAATTTAATCTTATCCTTATGTAATTCACGATGCAATAATGTACTATTGTAATATACTTTGTTGATACAAGTAATAGAAGAATAGCTACCGTTGCAGTTTGGAGTTTTATTCCTTGTGAGTAATAGTCACCCATCCCCTGCAGGCACCCTAGAGCACTCCAGCACGACCACGCCTTATGCTGGCTAGATCTGCGTAAACTGCTCTGTTCAGCTAGTCCGTACTAACAGGTGATGTGCCCAGAGATTTTATAAGGAGAGTTGTTAACGCGTGCTGGATAACCTAGAAACTAACCTCAGTGAGTTGCTACGTGGTGCGGTGGTTTGTGACACGTGCTTCGATATGGCTACGCCTGGCCGTCAAGAATCGAGCAATGGGAATTCTACTTTGCAAGGCTTGGCATCGTCAATAGAAAAGTTGGAAGGTGTATCCAACTATTTGAATTGGAAATTTGCAATAAAGATGCTGCTTACCATGGATGGCTTGTGGGACACAATCGAAGGCTCTGAGCCTGATCCTGTGAAAGATCAGCGTGCCTTGGCGCGAATAGCTTTGTGCATCAAGCCGGCGCTTTATCAATATATCAGAAATGCTACTACGGCTAAAGGAGCATGGAAAAGCTTGGCTGATATTTTTGAAAATAAGGGCTTACTAAGGCGTGTGCTGCTTTTGAGAGAACTACACAGAATAGATTATACTCAATTTTCATGTATGTCTGAATACATACAGGGTGTGATGACCCTTGTACAGCAGCTCACGGATATTGGCCGGAAGACGGATGATGCTGAAGTCGCAGAGATCTTATTGAGTGGTCTACCTCAGGAGTTTGAATACTTGGTATCTAATCTGGAGACAGTATGTTTAACCAGTAATCTCACCAGCGAGATTGTACGATGTCGACTTCTACAAGAAGAGCTGCGAAGGAGTGATGGTGTATTGAATAATAACAACACAGCTTTGGCTGCGAAGAACTCTTCAAAGAAAAAGACTGTGATCTGTCATTACTGCAGTAAGCCTGGACATGTGAAGGCTAAATGCTACAAGATGAAGAATGACCAGAAGAAGAGTGACCAGACAGATTCTACAAGCTTCGCTTCGGCTCTGTTTGTTCATCAAAATGATGCTTGGTTCATCGACTCCGGTTGTACATCTCATATGACAAATTGTAAAGACAATCTAGTGAATTTTAAAGACTTTAATTGTAATGCTAAACACACTACTGTTGCTGTAGCAAATAATGAAAAATTAAAATGTAGTGGTGTAGGAGATTTATTGGTAAACTTTGGAAATGAGGTAAGACAACTCAAAAATGTTTTATTTGTGCCACAGATAGCCACTAATTTAATATCAGTGAGTAAATTAGTAGAAATTGGGTTTACTGTTGAATTTAGTAGCCATGGGTGCAGCATTTATGATAGTAAAGTCTCTGGCAACCGTTTAGCTCTTGTGGGATGTGAAAGTGGGATTTATAAGTTAAATTGTAAAATTGAAAAACCTTTGCACAGTAAGCTGGTGTATTCTTCCAAACTTTTGAGTAATGGGCAAAAGACAGAGAGTACTGCAGTAGCTGTTTCTACTGAGCTATGGCATCGCAGGTTGGGACATTTAGGTCTAAGGAATATGTGTACTCTAAAAGGTCATGTGTCTGGTGTTAAGTTTCAGGATGACCAGAACAAATTGAAGGACTGCATACCCTGCCTTGGGGGGAAGCTGTCAACACAGCCGTTTCCCAAAGGAGAGGGCAAGCGGGCCGAGCGACCATTGGAGTTGATACATTCTGACGTCTGTGGGCCAATGAGTGAGAGCAGCTTGGGAGGTGCAAAGTATCTGGTTACATTTACAGATGATCACACAAGGAAATCATTTGGATACCTAATGAAATGTAAATCCGAGGTAATGTCCAAGTTTATTATATTCAAGGCTATGGTTGAGAGACAAACTGGATTGAAGATTAAATGCTTACGTTCGGACAATGGTGGAGAGTATGTCAATCATAGATTTTCTGGATTCTTATGTAAAGAAGGTATTGTACATCAAACTACAGTTCCTTACTCGGCTCAACAAAATGGTGTTTCAGAGCGCCTTAACCGGACGCTCATTGAAAAAGCGCGTTGCATGCTGCAGGAATCAGGTCTTGGTAAGAGTTATTGGGGAGAGGCGGTTAATACTGCAATTTATTTAAAAAATAGGTCCCCTACTAAAGCTTTAGATGGACAGATTCCTGAGCACCTGTGGTCGGGATCTAGAGTTGATCTGAGTCACTTAAAGGTTTTCGGTTGCATTGCTTATTCGTTGGAGCCTAAGCATAAGCGTGGTAAGCTTGATGCTAAGAGTAAAATGTACATCTTTGTGGGATACAGTGAGACCTGTAAGGGGTATAGGCTGTCTGATCCTATGAATCCTAGAAACATTTTATTGTCAAGGAATGTTGCATTTTTGGAAGACAGGTTTTATAATAAAGATATCAATGAAAAGGAACGTAAAGAACTTGATGAAGTTATGTTGCATAGTAATTATTTTGACATGAGCACTGAATTGGTTTTAAATAATGATAATTTGATTAATAATAATAATACTAATGGAATCCATTCTAGTCTAATAGATTTAGGTAAAAATAGTAATTTAGACAGTATTAATAATGAAACCAATTCTTTAGAAATAAATGATGGTTCTCACATTACAGATACCACAGATGAGGAGCATTACTGCACAGGCAGTGAGGATGAGTCCCGCTGTGCAAACTCATCGTCGGCGAGCAACGAGTCTGTGACTTCGTCATCACCGGACGCGTCTGTTCGAGGGGAAGGAGTGACGAGTGTAGAGGTACCCCGGGCCGCGGCTAATACCCGCCCTGTACGAAGTACTCGATCAATTCCACCATTGAGGTATTGTGATTATGACATTTCAATGTATGTTGGTAATATTGAGGAACCATCTAGTTACGAAGAGGCTATCTCTTGTACAGATGCCACTGAATGGCATGCTGCAATGCAGAGTGAGTATGACTCATTAATCGCGAATGAAGTTTGGAAGATCGTCGATAGACCTATAGGGCAAAATGTCATTAAAACTAAATGGGTTTTTAAGCGTAAGCACGATGCTTCCGGTAACTTTAGCAAGTACAAAGCGCGATTAGTTGCCAGGGGGTTTACACAAAAACACGGGGTAGATTATAATGATACATTCTCCCCTGTGGTTAGGCATTCCACTATGAGAATTTTGTTTTCTTTAGCGAATGATTTAAATCTCAATATAGATCACATAGATGTGGCTTGTGCTTTCTTAAATGGAAACTTAAATGAAACAATATTTATGGAACAGCCTATTGGTTTTGATAATGGGGATAATTCTAAGGTTTGTTTGTTGAATAAGAGTATTTATGGCCTAAAACAAGCTAGTAAAATGTGGAATAGCAAAATTCATGATTTGTTAAATAATAATGGTTATGTACAAAGTCTGTGTGAACCATGTGTATATATAAAGAAAGAGAAGCATGATTTAACCATCATAGCATTGTATGTAGATGATTTCTTCATATTTTATACTGAGAGAAGTGCTATTCAAAAAGATTTGGTAAATCTGTTACAAAAAGATTTTAATGTAAAGAACCTTGGTCCATTAAAAAGCTGTCTTGGCATAAATGTAACGAGAGATAGATCAAAATGTATTTTAAAATTGGACCAGACTGATTATATTAAGAAATTATTGTTGCGGTTTGGTATGGGTAATTGTAAAACTGTATCTACACCCATGCCATTAAATTGTAAATTACTAAAAGCTGAAAATGTAAATGTAAGCGAGAGCAATGATAATTTTAGGCAATTGTTAGGTTCATTAATGTACTTAGCTGTATGTACAAGGCCTGATATTGCTTATGTTTGTAGCCAGTTGAGTCAATTTAATAACTGTCACGATAACAGTCATTGGCAAGCTGCTAAACGTGTTTTACGTTATTTAGCGGGGACAATTGATTATAGCTTACTATTCGTAAGAAGTAATAAATTGAGTTTAGTCGCTTATACTGATGCAGACTGGGCTAATGATGTAACTGATCGTAAGTCTTATACTGGATATGTCGTGAAGCTAGGTAATAATGAAATAAATTGGGAGTCACGTAAGCAACGCTGTGTTGCTCTATCCACTACAGAAGCGGAATATCTTTCGATTTGTGATGTTTGTAAAGATATAAGTTTTATTAAGAGTCTGTTATCTGAGATCTTTTGCTTGGATCTAGAGTCAGTTGTTTATAATGACAATCAAAGTGCAATTAAGTTGTTAGAATGTAAAGAGTTTTGTCATAAACGAACTAAACACATTGACCTCAGATACCATTATGTAAAGGATCTAATAAAAAATAATGTTGTAACTGTAAAGTATTTACAAACTGAAAAGATGATAGCAGATGTACTAACCAAACCGCTTAGCTCTAAGAAACATGTAGATTTTATTAAGAAAATGAATGTATGTGTTGTGTAGCATGACTATGTATGTACTAAATTGTAGAGACATAATAGAGTCATTCAATATTGAAGAGTTATGATTAATATTGTAGAGTCATATAGATATAAGTTATATGTAGTTGTCTGTATGTCTCTAAGCATGTTTTTATTGACTTTATTATGTAAAGTAATGATGTAAAGCGTAAGGGGAAGTGTTGAAACGTGTATAGTACGCTTTAACTTTTCATAGAGTAAGGAAGACCAACATATTTTAGTCTATACAAAATGACTGTGTCACTTCCTCTTGTCAAAATTCAATAATGCTGTGAGCACGTTCCTAAATTTATTTAACCTGATATATTCTAATTTAATCTTATCCTTATGTAATTCACGATGCAATAATGTACTATTGTAATATACTTTGTTGATACAAGTAATAGAAGAATAGCTACCGTTGCAGTTTGGAGTTTTATTCCTTGTGAGTAATAGTCACCCATCCCCTGCAGGCACCCTAGAGCACTCCAGCACGACCACGCCTTATGCTGGCTAGATCTGCGTAAACTGCTCTGTTCAGCTAGTCCGTACTAACAGTAGTTAGGGTGTGATGTGATGATGGAGTCTGGAGTTGTACCTACCTCGTATTAGGTCCTCATCATCATCATCAGCCCTCATCATCCACCGACTTTCCGCGATCTTACAATGTCGTCGATCCATCGGGCGGGGCGTCGTCCTAACTCCTAACGTACCTCTACCTAGGCTCAGACCAAGTAAAAACTAGTTACCTAGTTAGTTCTTATTTGGTCTGAGTACCTAGGTACCTTCGTTTCGTCTTCTTGCTCATACTCCGAGCTATTTCGATCGGCCCGTCTTATCCACTGAGCACTTTGGCCACTTTCGAGAAAATCATTAGAGGTAGGTAGGTACGTAATATCTTCTTATATCTGCTATTCTGTGGTAGAGGTACATTACCACCTATACCTAGGTACCTACCTACCTATCGTCTAAATGTCGCGTCGTAGGTATGTATGGTTTTATAACTTACTAGCGACCCGCCCCGGCTTCGCACGGGTGCAAAGTGTTTCTCTGCTATATTATGCATGTATTATACATACATACCTATAAACCTTCCTCTTGAATCACTATCTATTAAAAAAACCGCATCAAAATCCGTTGCGTAGTTTTAAAGATTTAAGCATACCTACATAGGGATATAGGGACAGAGAATGCGACTTTGTTTTATACCTACTACCTATGTAGTGATAGTGAAGTCTAGACTCTAGCTAGACTATCTATCTAAATACCTATGTACCACTGTATGCAGTGGTGCGGTCAGCAACAAAAGATCAGAAACACTCGTTCGATCGATGCGTCGGGCGAGCGCAGAAATCCTGACGTAATTTTTTACGGCCGTAAAATGCGGAAATACCTACCTAATCATAAAGCGTTTAATGAAGACCTTTTGCATTAGGCGCTGGAAACAGGTAGGTACCTACCTATGATGGATAAACCTAAAGTATCTATAAAGCCTCCATAACTAGCCCGATTTTCTTTTATTGACAATCTAAGTAAAAATAAACAATTATATATAATTATATAGGTACCTACCTATAGAAGTTTTTTGTAAGTAGGTAGGTAGGTAAGCAAGCATCTAAACAAGTAGGTAGGTATAAAATTACCTAGGTACATTATTAAATATATAATAAATAAATATTGCTGGACTTTCCACACAGCACTATCTAGCCCCAAACTAAGCAAAAATAAAAAATGCTGAACAATCCACACAGCACCATCTAGCTATACTTACATTAAATATATATATTTTTATTATATATAGAAAACACCCAGACCAACGGAACAAAAGAGTTGTTCAAATTTTTCATGGAGGTTGGTATAAAAATAAACTTGAGCTTGAAGCAAGACTGTGTGCTATTTTAGTGAAATAGCATATTATTTAAATAATATTACGGATATTAAAAAAAATCTAGAACCCTCCGTTTTTTTTTAAACATAAGTAGAACCAAGATGTTCTTGCAACATTAAAGAAGGCCTGGCAACCCTTTATGAAAAGTATTTTGCAAACATCGTGACGCGAATACCCTGGAACGCACCGTATGAAAGAGATAGTGCCTTACGTTTTAGAGTTTGTGTCTCACTCTAACTTGGAGCATAAAGTAGGAATAATTTTTTAGTGTCGTGGAACAAATTCAATACGTTGAATTGAAATAGCGAGAGTTGATTTTTTTTGCTTGATTTGAAAATCACACGGTGTTTCGACTTCGTTTCGCGTTGTTTGTAATTTCGTTGTGCTTCGTGTGTTTTGTTGTTCTGCCATTGACGTGATCTCATAAATATTTTGACTTTTGAGTTGGTGTTTATTACTTGTATTCAAATTCCTTGGTTTATTCCGAGTTGTCACATCACTTTGAAGTAACGAGAATGTCAAGTCATCCTGACAGTGAATGTTTTTTTGTTATTAGTGTTGCCGTGCTGGCTTCTTTACATGTTTTTCTCCCTCAAAACATTTTTATAATTTTTACGAAAATGGAGGCTCTTAAAAATTTGAGTTTGGTCTAATCAAGTAGTCTAATTTATTTGCTTTCTACTTGGGTATTTTTCATACTTGATCAAATTACTGGGGAATAAAATACCACTACTGACCGTATCCTTTCTGCAGATCGTACAGAAATTTGTTCCGAGACGGAAATCGAACCCGCAACCTCTTGCGTCGCAGGCGATCTCTCGCCTACTGAGGTCGTCAAAGCCAAAGCTTGTGGTATGGTAACCAGATAGCTGATATGATACCTATATAGATATGATAGATGCATGGATGGATGGATGTTTGTTACTCTTTCACGCCGGAATGGCTGAACGGATCTGGATGAAACTTGGCAGAGACATAGATTATAGTCTGGAATAGCACATTGGCTACTTTTTATAGTTACGGATGTATCTCCGACCGACATACCTACGTAACTCCGTCTTTGAGTATATAAAACAAATTCATAAATAATACACCCTTCAGGTAAAGAGACGCATGATGTTATGTAGGGTAAAATATCACTCCATCTGAAGTAAGTACTAAGTACTAACACAATATTTTATTTCAATCTAATATGAAGTTGCCTTACGCTAGTGTACTGTGTGTACAGTTCTAATCGAATTGTCATTGTTCCAAGCTGGTTCTGGATTGAAGGCATAGATGGCGCTTCTAGGTTACCTATAGAAACGCCTTCTTTGATTGGCATCATTCGAAGATTCGCTGTAATGTAACGTATTTCCCGCATTTTGAAACAGATGGCGGTCATTTGTGGCTGAATGTTAGAATTGCGTTTTAGGGGTACTTTATGAGGAAGTGCCGTGGGAAACTGAAATACATTGAGCCGTATATTGCCCCTTAACGTACACTAATTACTACCTCCATATTAGGTTAGCTAAGTAGCTGTTTGCCATTTCTGGAAGTGTGAATAAAACACTGGTTGAGTTTTGTATTCTTTTTTATTTTTACTAAACTTATTTGTGCCTTTTAAAGCACCTATTCAACTTATTGGCTTTTACTGCTAGACTACTCTCATCATCACAGTCAATGGTTCTAGACCCAGCCAATATTTGATTAATATATTTACAATAATTAAACATGAGGCAACGAATCTCGATGTTAATGAGATAATCAATTAATTTATTTTTATGTTCACTAAATTTAATGAATTTAAAATCGACCATAATAATTATTGCTGTTTTAATATATTCTTTTAAATTTTCTTTATCAATACTTTCTTTTATAATGTTATTTATTATGTCTTGCATATTTTATAATATTACTCTTACTAAATCATTGCTGGGGTTGCACAACCATCGCCGACCTTCAGTCTCTGTAACTTAAATATTCTTTTTCTTCATTACATTATAAATTGCTATTACATTCTTTACAACTTATGTATACATTTGTTTTTGCTTTTTTTTTAAATATCCGCTGATGTATTGTAGAGGTGCGATAATGCGGGGGTCTTTTTCTTTTTCTTCAATTGGTGTGAAATTCATTTCTAATAAATTCTTAAAATCAAATGTATGTGTACAGGTCGACGTTGTTTCTGCATCAATGATGAGAGTATGTAAAGCATTACAGAAATCAGCTTCACAGTTCTTTTTACCTCAGGAGTGGACGCTGCTCAAATTATAAATAATTAGACTTGCAAACGCAGATTCAAATTGACCACATGTTGGGTTAATGTTACGGCACCCATGACTCCTCACAGCCCCAAAAAAATTCTCAAGGGGATCTTGGTTCAGGTGGCGCAACCATACAGATGAAATTGAATATTCATCAAGTAGTTTTTTTAACAACACTTTTATTCTTTTCAGCATGCACACCCAATTCATTACTGTGGGAACTACTTCCAACCTTCCACCAGGAGTGATAAATTTCATTGTTTCAAATAATTGTATTGCTTCTTCCCATGTTTTGTGATGGCTCGATGTGGGTGTCGCAGGACCAAGCAATGGCTTCGCATGTTTGGTTTTGGTGTAGCTGCCGTTCACGGAATCAAAAATGTTATCTATTAACAGCAGCAGATCCGCAGTTTCTTTACATTCCGCTGGAAGAATCTTTTTATCTGAAAATGAAACATTTAACATTCATTAATTTTTGTGTAGCTTATTTTGGGGCTAGATGGTGCTGTGTGGATTGTTAATAGGTAAAGATTATGCATTTTTATCATTTTTAGTGATCCAATATTTAATAACTAAGTGGGATTTGAACCCATGACCTTCCCATTGAAATGGGGCTTCACTCAAGATGTGGTTTTCAAAACCTTTCTTATTATTTTCGGGATATAAAGTAGCCTACAAACTAATCTGGGTTACCAATCATCCTTGTTTATAATTGCATCTGAATCGGTCCAGTACTCAGCGTGATTTAGTGGTTCAATCACACTGAGTACTGGACCGAACATCCTAAAAAAAAACTTTCACTTTAAAATTTGTAGTATTAGATTAGTATGATTCACATTTTAATATCAATATTATTACCTGCTAGGTACCCCATGTTAGAAGCAACCGTGCAACTAAATATTTGAGCAGCATATTTTACTTTCATTTTATCAGGGTTCACATGATTTTCTGTTAATTTTGGTATTAATCTAATTCCTTTATAGCCTGGGTTTTCTTTATACAACTGTTGTAGATGTGACCATTTTGCTACTTTTTCCACACCATCTTTAACATACTTTAAATTTTTGGTCAACAGATTGTATCTTATTCCTTTCAGAAGGTGTGGTGGGTCATAGATTGGAATAATTTCTTGATTGTTAATGAGAATGACATTTTCTTTAGGTTCTTCTCCTTTTCTTAAATATATTCCTTTGGTCTCATTTGTTAGCATTTTCAAAGCTTGATGGTTGTTGGTCCCCTGGTCACATATGGTTGCTACAACTATCAATCCTGCTTTTTGGACCTCTGAAATTACTTCCTTTATCTGGATGAATAGCTTGGGTCCTTTGGTAGCATTTGTAGCAAAAGTATATGATATAGCCTGCTTATAGTTTTGAAATAGGCCACGCAGCATAAAAACATGTGCATGGTTGGCAAGTTCAGGCTTTCTATCACGTCCATTGTCAACGAGTCCCGCGATTTTATCTTTTCTTTCTTGATATGTGATCGAGGCTTTGAGGGACACTTCATCAAACAACAATATGCCTAACTTTTCTTCCATTTTCATAGTTTCCACTTTTTTTTCAATTGTGTGAAAATGTTTTTGTTAACACCAGGCTTCAGATCACACATTTGTATTAACTTGATTATTGTTTGTGATGCAGACAAAATAAACATTTTTCTTAAAAACCTATAAGCCTTTGGACTTGTTTCATTATGGACCGAGCAACGATATTTTCTTCTAAAGAGTCGTCGTTCTAAAGAGAGTGGCTAAAGACTTGAGCAGCCAATCGAACCTTCATTTTCTGTTTGCCAGTTGGTTGCTGGTGCTGCTCGTTTGCAGGTCTTGCTCTTGTTTACTTTTTTGAACTTTCTCCTAAGTCTCAAGATTTCTACAAGATTTTGTCTGCATCTTTTGTACAACTTTTGTTTCTTAGGCATCAATTCCGTCAGTGCCTTTGCCTCTATCTCCTTCAACAAGCCTTTGCTTTTATAAGATTCCTGTAAACAAAAATAGGTAATCGTTAATTTTAATAATTAATGGAAAACTATCTGCACAGAATCATGTAAGTCGATTAGGTATCTTATTGATGTAACTAACAAGAACATTAGGGCTCTCAAGTCATTAAAAGAACCCATTGAGCACTGGGACACGATTATCATTTATATGATGTCCACTAAGCTGGATAGTGTGACGGGTCGTGAGTGGGAAGAACATAGGAACACATTGGATTTGTCCCCAACCCTAGCACAGTTTATAACATTTTTAAATAACAGAGCGGACTTATTAGAAACTTTAGAAGAAAATAAAAATATAAATAAACCGAAAATAGAGTCTTCTAAAACTAAAAGTTTAGTAATAAATAAAAGCACAGATGATGATAATTCACAAAAAACTTTCAAACGTAAACAATGTCCATTGTGTAATCATGAGTCACACCAGCTGTTTAATTGTGAATCGTTTCGAAGCCTACCGCTTGAATCCCGCACTTTGAAAGCAAAAGAGTACAAAGTGTGCTTGAACTGCTTGCGT
Organism: Plemyria rubiginata; assembly: GCA_963576535.1. Lineage (NCBI taxonomy): Eukaryota > Metazoa > Arthropoda > Insecta > Lepidoptera > Geometridae > Plemyria > Plemyria rubiginata. The sequence goes on from CAUYVL010000003.1 coordinate 606,435, forward strand.
TTTGGTCATACAGCAAAGAAATGTTTCTTGTCACATTGCAAATATTGCAAAGAAAAACATAACACTCTTTTGCATGTTGATAAATCTTCGACTTCCACTTCTAGTGATCCTTCTTCTTCGTCGTCCGAAGCTAAAGTTCTGACAACTGATGAATTACAGGTTACTACTCCGACGCGTGTTTTCCTTTCCACAGCGTTGGTGAGAGTGGTAGACAGCAAGGGCAACAAGCACACTGCCAGAGCGATCCTGGACAACGGTAGTAGCATAAACATCGCGTCTGACGCTTTATGCAAAAAGCTGGGTTTGCCGAGGCGGAACGTGAGCTCCACGGTATCAGGTTTTCACAATCATGTTTCCCATAGTACACAGTCTTGTAATCTCACGATCGAGTCTTTAACTAGTGACTATAAATCGAACATTGATTGCCACATATTCACGAACGTCACATCAGCAGTACCAATCTAAATATATATAACTCAAAGGTGACTGACTGACTGACTGACTGACTGACTGACATAGTGATCTATCAACGCACAGCCCAAACCACTGGACGGATCGGGCTGAAATTTTGCATGCAGGTAGATGATATGACGTAGGCATCCGCTAAGAAAGGATTTTGATCGATTCCACCCCCAAGGGGATGAAATAGGGGATGAAAGTTTGTATGAAATTTTGTCAATTTTAAACCGATCGGGCTGACTTTGCATGCATAAAGCTACTATGACGTAGGCTTAAGGGTTTTGATAAATTCCACCCCTAAGGGGATAAAATAGGGGATGAAAGTTTTTATAAATCTTCTATCTATCTTCTATCTAAATCGAAATCTAATCTAAATCTAATTTTTCAAATTTTTCTAATCTAAATATATATAACTCAAAGGTGACTGACTGACTGACTGACTGACATAGTGATCTATCAACGCACAGCCCAAACCACTGTACGGATCGGGCTGAAATTTTGGGAGCCAATAATGCACGACACGATAATGCACGGCCAATAATGCACACCACAATAATGTACACCCCAATAATCCGTGACCACTGGTCACGGATTATCGGGGTGTACA